>CM053603.1:32642674-32802341 GCA_028646535.1 Procyon lotor
TTTTGCCAGTTGATGCTAGTCAAAAACACTCCTTTAAATAAGACATTAAAAATATTTATGCTTTACTCCCATGCTAATTTTTCAATTTCAGAAAAGGCGCGAACTCAGCTCTTAATAGACTGATCCTCTGAGTCAGTGGTTTTCAAAGCATTGTTTCTGGATCAGCAGCAGTACCTGGGGCCTTGTTAGAAATGCACCACCCCAGCCTTGTGCATCAGGAATTCTGGGGCTGGGGTTCAGAAACCTGTTTTGATAAGCTTGCCAGCTGGTTCTGATGCACAAAGGTCTAGAACCAGGCATCTGCATGTGTAGAAGTGGGGTTTCTACAGAGAGGGTGGAATGAGGGATAAAGGGAAGCTGGGGAGCCTAGAGAAGGGAAGGGAGGAGCAGGAAGCAGTTTAGAAAAACCTGACCCAGCTGCACGGCTTCATAAACAGGCAAACGGAAAATAGTTGTTTCTGATAAAAATAGATCTCATGTATGCAACATTAGGACTTGCATACTTTGTCTAGCTAGAATTTTATTTTTCCTATTAAGACTTTAAAGGAAATGTTGGCTTATATTGTGTTCTATTTTCTCTGACGTTAAACTTATTTATGAGATTACGCTAAATCTCTTCAATAACTGAAATTTCATTCACGCACATAACTAAAACCCAATCTGCAAATCCTTCAGAGCTAAAAAGGCAGATGATTCCACCGTGCCTCATTTAAAGTCAGTACAAAAGAATAAACCAAAGTAAATCACTATTATCAAATACATGAAAGTACACAAGAATGGCAAGCTATTCTTATTTGCAAGTGTGGATTTGAAATCACGGCACATCCTCTTACCTTGAAAGGAGGTAGGGAGCCTCTCAAACGGGTGCTGGAAGCAACATGGTTCTCAAGCTTGGCTGAGCATTGGAATCGCCATTGCAGGAAGGGGTCATGGGAAATGCTTTCCAAAACGCTTGCCCTATTAAAGGAGTTTGCTCTCCATTGGCCAGTACTGTTGCTGCGGGTAAGATAGTCCTCTCGCCAGTGGCTGCAAGCCAGCCTGCACATTAACATCACCTGGAAAACATCGGCACCTGGTCCAGCTTGAGGAATTCTAATGTACTCGGTCTGGAGCAGGACCTCTTCTCAATCTTCTCAAGCTCTCTAATGTGGAGCCAAGGTGGAGAACAGAACATCTGCACTGTTTATTGGAAGATGAGTAAATTTACCATCTTCTTCATAATGTGTCTACGATATCATCAGGGAGACAGACAAAACCAGAATGGACTATGATAATGGTAGCCTAAGACTTAAATGTTGAGCCTTTTGCTGGATATCACATGTCTTTATGACATATTTATTTAAAGATTTTTATTTTATTTATTTGAGAAACAGAGTGAAAGCAGGAGAGAGAAGCAGATTTGCAGCTGAGTGGGGAGCTCCACGTGGAACTGATCCCAGGACCCTGAGATCATGATCTGAGCTGAAGGCAGAGGCTTAACCAATTAAGCCACCCAGGCACACAGCCCCCTACATTTTTTTTTTTTAATGGGCATCCCACGAAAATAATGAAGTGGAGGTCTACCTTCTGCCTTGTATTGCTAATTTACCTAATTAACAGTCCAAGTGAATATACTGTATATCGTATTTTATTTTTTTTTTAAAGATTTTATTTATTTATTTGACAGAGAGAGAGAGATACAGTGAGAGTGGGAACACAAGCAGGGGGAGTGGGAGAGGGAGAAGCAGGCTCCCCGCGGAGCACAGAGCCTGATGCGGGCTGGATCCCAGGACTCTGGGATCATGACCTGAGCTGAAGGCAAACGCTTAACGACTAAGCCACCCAGGTGCCCCTGCATATTGTATTATAGATGTTACATCTCTATGTTATATTCTACATAATCACAGCTCTTTTTGATAACATAAGGTGGGTACTCTTAGTATCACCGACACAAAAAAATACTTTTTTTTGATGCCAAAGAATCCCTTGTTTCACAGGAATGGGAGATAAGTCCAGAACAGCTTGAATGGGTGCGGGAATTTCAGACAGAGGGAGCACTTCTGCATGACTGAGGCTGAGGCATATAGTGTGTGGGTGGAGATGAAGAGAGAAGAAACCGGAAGTAGACTTTGGAGAGCTGAGGCGGAGGAGGGGTCAGCATCAGCAAGGGAGGGGGAACAAGTTTTTAGAAGGGACACATACAAGTTCAAGTGAAATAGGTGTTCAGTGAAAGGTATAAACTTATAAAATGCACGGTGTCACCATATTTCTCACAGAAACCAATTGGTGACCTATTTGATGTGGAGCGTAGTTAACTGCTACGGACGAAGCGGCACTGGACCTGAGTGACAGAGTCTTTGGAGAGCTGGGGCAGCTGAGCATGAGCAGTTCAACCCACTGCCCAGGGCTAAGTGCTAGTGCACGGCGGGACCGATTTCCGGGCTTCAATTCTTATCCACTTCACTCCATCAGGTAGATGATGGCGGCGCTGTATTCAAATGTCGTGGTTAAACATGGGTCCTGGAGCAATCAGGAAAAAATGAAAAAGAAGACATTTGAGAGAGGATGATGACTGACCTGGGCCAAGATAGGGTAGGGGACAACAGTCCGCTTGGAGATCATAATTGGACAAAATGCAGGCCTGAGAAGTACAAGGCAATAGACGATAGAAAGCAATCACGTGCAGCTGAAGGCTAGAACTTATGTCACAGAATGCTGAGAAATCAGGGGGGAAAGGGTGGTTTGAGTCAAATTTTAGAGTTCTATATTTTTTGCAGCTTGGACTTAATTTGCAGAACAGCGGGGAGCCACTATGTTTCTGAGTAGGGAAATTAGTGTATTTTAAGAATGTGTCTAGCAGGGGGACCTGGGTGACTCAGTCAGTGAAGTGTCTTGCCTTGGCTCAGGTCATGATTCCAGGGTTCTGGGATCCAGAGGGTCCTAGGATCAAGCCCCACATTGGGGTCCTTGCTCAGTGGGGAGCCTGCTTCTCCCTCTCTTTCTGCCTGCTGCTTTCTCTGCTTTGTGCGCTCGTGCTCTCTCTGTCAAATGAATAAATAAATAAAAATCTTTAGAAGAATGTGTCTAGCAGCAGTGAGTTTTCTTATTAAAAATTCAACCATGCAATTTAAAAAAAAATTATTTGACAGAGAGAGAGAAAGAAAGAGCACAAGCAAGGGGAGTGGCAGAGGGAAAGGGAAAAGCATACTCCCCGCTGAGTAGGGAGCCTGATGTGGGTGGGGTTTGACCCCAGGACCCAGGGATCATGACCTGAGCCAAAGGCAGATGGTTAATTAACTGAGTCACCCAGGTGCCCCGCAACAATGTAAGTTTTAAACTGAAAGAGACTTTAGAGTTCATTTGTCAATTAGTTTCAAGCTAGTGGTCTGGGGGTCAGACAGAGTCCAAAGGTGTTTTTGGTTTGGCTTGGTCCCCATGGTGTGTCTTACCTTTTCTTTTCTTTTAGCTTTCAGCTGGAACATGCAGTCTCTGATTTGTAGCTTTTTCTCCTAGTCTGTCAATTAGACTCTGTGAAATGGCCAGGTGGAATTCAGAGAAGAACTCTTTGCTAAATAAGCTTCAAGCAAAGGTCTGACCAAAAATGAAGTGTTACTATGTCTTATCCTATCCCAGGTTATATTTCAAAGGGTTGTCCTTTTTTTTTCCTGTTTAACAGCCCCAGGTCTTGTGTAAATGTGGTGAGTGAGAACTCCCACTCGAAATAACACGCATGCCAGCCAAGAACCAACCATCTTAAAAACCCGAGGATTTGAAGCGCCTGGGTGGCTCAGTGGGTTAAAGCTCTGCCTTTGGCTCAGCTCATGATCTCCGGGGTCCTGGGATGAAGCCCTGCATCTGGCTCTCTGCTCAGCGGGGAGCCTGCTTCTCCCTCTCCCTCTGCCTGCCTCTCTGCCTACTTGTGATCTCTCTCTCGGTCCAATAAATGAATAAAATCTTTAAAAAACAAAAAACCCGAGGATTTGAGTCTTGGAAATTAGCAATGTGTTATCTGAGCCAGACTTCTGCCATATATAACTCTCCACTCTTTGTCTGTAATGCACTTTTAACAGTAAATGCAGAGATTCCCCTTGCCCCTTTGTTATTATGCCAATTAATTAATACTGGCAAGTTCTCATTTCCCCAAGAAAGGGCTGCCTTTTCCACAAGAATTCAAGTTTTCAAAGATGTAAAGCAGAGAAGATATAGCATAAATATGATGAAATACAGGTTTTTTGGGGCTCCTTTCTTTCTTGAGCCTTTGCCACACCTTGGCTTCTTCCTGTTCATAAGTAAGCCACAGACTAATTGGCCAAAATTTGCATATAACCCTTCATTTCAGAGTACAGAGTACTTTGAAGGGGAAAAATAATCATCCCACATTTTTTAAATTGAAAGCACTTTCTTAATGATTTTTCCATGGTCAGGGATTGAAAACCCACAACTTAGTTATTCATGTAGAACAAAGTAAAAATAAATAAAGTTGGTTTTTTTTCAAGATTTTATTTATTTGAGAGAGAGCGAGAGAGAGAGAGCAAAAGTACAAGGCGGAGAGGGATAGGCAGACCTCTCCCTGCTGAGCAGGGAGCCCTAAGGAGGGGTGGAGGGCTGATCCCAGGACCAGGGGATCATGACCTGAGTTGCAGGCCAGAAGCTTAATGACTGAGCCACCCAGGCATCCCTAAATTTCTCAACCTGGGCATTGTTGTCTTTTGGGGGGAGATAATTCCAATGTTGGGACTGTCCTGTGCCTTGTAAGATGTTTAGCAGCGAAATGCTCTCTACTCCTTGGATGCCAGGAACACCAACACCCAAATCCTGACAACCAGAAATATCTTGTCATCGCCAGAGGTGCCCAGGGCAGCAAAATCTCCCCCAATTGAGAACCATTGCTGGATATCAATCTTAATTTTGCTTTCCTGTTTGTCACCCCACGCTCTCCAGGAAGCATAACTGAAAGAAGTATAAAATTTGGCGAAAAGTGAATTAAAGCAATTAAATGACACAGATTTTAATCTTTTTAAACTAAAGCTCTAAAAACACTAAAATGAGCTTTCAAAAGTTGTAAGTTGATAAGAAAATTTATTAAACTTATATTCATCCTAAATATTCATAGGAGCTGAAAGGGAGAAGTAAGGGTAAAGAAAATATTTTGAAACTTGGAAATTATGTCTCTCAAGGAATTAATGGTTATTTTTAATGTTATAGTAATGGTATTACTATAGCATGGGGTGTGTGAGTAACAACACATCCTTTCTGCCTTGCCTAGAGTAATTACAACAGAACGTCTAAACATTAAATCTAGAAAAGGTTTCTAAGCATAATATAGGAACTGGTAACTAATAAGATGCAAAAAGGGAACATAAAAGTGACAAAGACTATGTATATTTTTTCTTTTACAATGACTTTTTTTGGAATAAGCAGAAGGAAATTCATCTCTAAGTTTTCCCATGGTTATTAAAAAAAGGCACAGAAAGAAATAGTTTCGGTTCTTGTTTGCTGTGTTTCATCATGTTTTAATATGTACGAGTTGTATTTTGGACATAATTTTTATATAGTAGCTATCTACACATTTAGGCTAGGGAGGTATAAAAGTTAATGCTTCTGGAATCAAGGCACTTTCACAAGGACAGAAACTTAGAAAACACTTTGTCCAGCCGTTCTTAACCCCATTGTGGATTTCACATACTTAAGGAATTTTTAAAAATAGATAGATGTCCAAGCCTTATGGACAGTTATTCTGATTTAATCAGTATGGTAGGAGGCCTCACTATAATTTGTAAACATTCCCTAGATGATGCTAATGTTAGGAACCACTGGTCTAACCCATGGGTTGCAAATGTAAATCATGATAGGGACCAGGAATTCATGCAAATTAATTAGTGGTCCCAGTGTAAGGAAACGGACCGGGTGCGTACTGAGTTAGAGTGGAGACTCTATACTCAGTCTAAAAATATTATTTTGCACAGTTGTAGCCATATGGAAATGCTGTCCTCATTTTTATTAGAAACCAGACATCTAGGTATTTTAGAGAAAGTTCTCCAACTTTTTGGAATACCATAAAGGGGCCAAACGAAACATATCTGTGGGCTGCCCATTTGCAACTCTAAATCCAGTCTGCTTTATTTACTTCCCCCACGAAGAAGCTGAGAATCAGAAATTGCACAGGTGCTCACACTGATCAAATTCATGGCAGAGCCTGACTCCAGTTGTAGTGTTTGTTTGGTTTGTCCAATGATCCCACGTTGCGATGTTACAGCTGTTCATGATAATGAGAACATATATATTAAGTGTCTTCAGTGTGCCAGGCACTGTGCTAAGTAAAACCCACATCTGTCTTTTTAAAACCTCTTAGGGAATTTTTGGAATGAGGATTAATGGTATCCACATTTTACAGAGGAGGGAAGCGAGGCTGAGACACATTGACCACAGAGATCCAGGAGAGCCCAGCACTGAATTCAAGTTCACCTGATTGCAAAGTTTCCTCTAGTAAGTCTTTGCACCCTGTTTTCTGGAATGTTTCTTTCCGCATTGTGAAAGGAGTCTCTCTTGATAGCGTTTGGAAGAGAGGCACCCAGCTCTGGTCCTTGGGGCATACATCAAGGTCCCTCCCCACTGTGCTCTTCCTGTGCTGTGCCCATCGTTCATGTTTATTATTAAAGTTGACCCTGCTTGAGGTCTGATGTCAGCTTTTCACCAGGTAGGAAAAAATGACAGCCCTAATGAAATGCGCTCGCAGTGAGACCTTGTCAGGCTTGCTGAACGATTTGCCTGTTTTAGAAGAAATGGAATAAATTGAACACTGCTCTCCCTGTCCCTCCCTGGACTGTCAGCCAGACTATGTACAAAGACAAAAGCTTCCACTGAAAGGCACCATTAGGGCAGATCTGCTTTGCAATGGAAAAAAAAAATGTGTTTAAGAAGAATGTTGAAGAAAAATGAAGATGGTTTACCATTGAAAGCCACTCAGAATCAATGAGCGTATTTGCATTACCGATTCAACGTTCACTTCCCTTCTCTTCTTTCTGACCTCAATCCAACATTATTCCAAAGACTGGCAGTACCAAAGTGTACAAATATCCTTCGGACTTTCTCAAAATTTTCGATGAGGACTAAAATATTCATCATTCTCACTTCTAGGTATAAGGGTTCAAATTATAAGCAGAAACTGAGTTCGTTCATTTATTATCTTGTCCCTGCTCCACAGAGCCCAGTGCTTGGTGCCAAGGAGCTGGCACTTAAGGGCATGACATGATCTGACCCCAAGGAAGACAGGGTGAATTGGCAGTATATATATTGAGTGGTAGAGCAGTGGTAGTCACACTTACTACTCTTGAGTTCAGAAGTGCTATCTTAAGTTTTAAGTTGTTTTTATTTCACCAGAAATAGAGTTTGGTTATAGAAAAAAAAAAAAACAAAATAGAGATAGGAAGCTCAGAAAGTCTCCATTATTCCCCCGTTCTGAAATTTCCACCATTATCAGTCTGGCATTTCTTTTACATACTTGTTCATATATATGTGTAGACTTCTTTTTTTAATGCCAGTAGAGTCATAGAGTGAACCAGGTTTCATAACTTGCCTTGTTCTCCATTACAATGGTATAGAGAACTGTGAAAGAAGAGCAGGCATCTTCCTTGCCTGTGGCTGATTCATGAGAAAAATGAATTAGCAGCCATTTTGTTTGGATTGGGGCTGAATGTACTCAAACCACGCATGTGCATGCAGACCACAGCAGAGCCAGGGTTGCAGGCATTGTGGGTTCTGGAGGCAACACAGAAGACGGAGGAGTAACATGTCATCCCCTTCTTCCTTCGGTGAAGATGTGGGAAGTTTAGACTAAATTTCCCATTGTATTGTAGATGATTAATTTCAGTTAGATCAATAACTGACTCGCATCTAAACTGACAGTGGCCAAATTGGTTGTTTTTACTTACCTTTGTTTTGATTTTCTTGGACTTCTCTTGGGTAAACAAGTATTCAGAGCCTTCACTCACTGTGGGTCCAACCTTTTGTCCATGTACCACCACATTCAACAGACACTTCCTGAGTATTGACAGTAGATCAGCCACTGGTGGGATTAAAGAAAATGAGAGATCATCTGTGGCTTCAAGGAACCTGTATGGTTTGGTACAGGAGAAAGTTAAGGCAACAATTATTATAGAGAATGATCAGGATTATCCTAAGAGAAAGAACTGGATGTTATAGGAAAACAGAAGGAAGATAAAAACAGTTAGGCAGGGGCACCTGGATGGCTCAGTCGTTAAGCGGCTGCCTTCGGCTCAGGTCATGATCCCGGAGTCCTGAGATCGAGCCCCGCATTGGGCTCCCCGCTCTGTGGGAAGCCTGCTTCTCCCACTACCATTCCCTCTGCTTGTGTTCCCTCTCTCGCTGTGTTTCTCTCTGTCAAAGAAATAAAATCTTTAAACAAACAAACAAACAAACAAACAAAAAAACAGGCACTCAGGAGGGACGCTGTTTTAGTTTGGCAATCTATAAGATACTTTGAAAGGATCACTACTGTAGTGGGTAAAAGCAAGGCCTTGTAATCAGATGTGAATTTGGATCACATGTCTAAATAGTTGAAACCTCACATTGCTACTAGATCATGCTTCTAAGCTCATTTTGCAATTTGTAATTAGACTGCCTTATCCTCCTTCTCCATCTGCCTGAGGTATATATTCCATGTACAGTTTCCCTTCAGTTCCTTCTTCCTGTCATTTTCCCATCCTACCCAATATTATTTCCACCCTCTGGTTTCAGGATGCCTACTGTACTTCTAGACACTACTTCCTGCCTTGCTGGTTTTGAATAAAAGTATTCCAATAATGAAGGTCTCAGTGAACTTTCGGTAATTCCTTTCCAATACCATAGTGCCTGAGATGCTGTAGTTATTAAATAAGTCAATAAATATTTGTTGACTACATGGACAGCTGAAAAGTGAGGATATACTATGTGAGTTTCTTGAACTGAATAGTTTTATAGATACATTTCTCCCTCAAAAATGATTCCTTGAAATTTCAGCTTTACCATTCATTATTGCTTCATGACTCATGAAATGGCATCTCCCCAATGGCAGACTCTTGGTACTTTTCTTGCCTGTTCCTGGAGAAATTAAATAATGTAAAACTTGTACTGGCGACAAGCCTCTGAATATCTTAACTGACCATGGAAATACTTGCTTCTTAACATACTTCCAATTTTGTAATTTTTGGTCACGGAAGAGGTTTGTATTCAAGGCATCAGGTCACTGATTCTAAAATTCTCTTTCTTGACTACTTTGTGGATATGTCCCTGAGGCAATTATCCCTGATGAAAACATGAGTACTGAGGTACAGAACAAAAAGAGAGGGGGGACAAAAGA
Organism: Procyon lotor; assembly: GCA_028646535.1. NCBI lineage: Eukaryota > Metazoa > Chordata > Mammalia > Carnivora > Procyonidae > Procyon > Procyon lotor. The sequence continues at coordinate 32,652,012 of CM053603.1, forward strand.
AGAGAGACCTAGTAATGTAGTTGTGTCTAACAGAGAAGAGCTAAGGATGCAAAATTATAGGAGTCTTTTGGTTTTTGAAAGTCAGTTTGAAGTTCAGATTGGTGTATAATAGAGATCTTCTGGGAGCCAAGGGCCTGCTACAATGGTGGGTCCCCCTGGAATGGTCTCAAAGTTCTTTGCTGCTGAAGGAATTCTAGCATATGTAATACTCTGACTCTTGTCATACCTTGACAAGGGATTAGAGGAAGTAAGTGGGAATTTTACATGCAGGGAGTCCGACTCCAGAGTTTGCACTCTCAATATGAATTGATTGAATGGATTTATGTGCTAAGTGTTTTAAATACATTTTTTATTTATGATTGATGGGATAGTAGTATTTTAAGATTTGGAGATGAGAAAAATAAAGCGTAAAGGGATTAATTACTTGGGAACATAAGGCTCCTGAACCAGGTATCAAATGTAAATCTGAATTTATATCTTATTTCATTTTTCATTCAAGAGCTTTCAGATATGGTTTGTAGAAATGAAATATTAGCTTAGCATTTAGAGAACTTGTGGTTTAGCCTTAATTATTAATAATAACAATTTAATTCTCACCACTGCACAACTTTTCATTTTCCATTTTAAAATTAAGGAACTGACCTGGGGACATTGAGATGCCAAAGATTTCACGGGCAGAAAAAGGAAGAGACAAATACAGATCCAGAGAGGTCTGCCCTTGGTATCCAGATTGGCCCAAGCTCTTAATCCACACATTTTTTGCTGCTTTTCTTCTTTTGTGGTCTGCCTGCTTCTCCACTGAGCTTGGGGCTTATACTCTAATTCCTGAGTATCAGGGAGACAGGTGTTGCACCAAGAAAGTTAATAAAAGGTAAAACTCAGCTGTCACTGCATCTCTAGAATATAAATTAGGAGAGTGTCTTTCAAAAACTTCAACAGATCTAGTTCTTTTTCTTTTCAGCTTTTCATCTGGGTACTCCTTTGATAAATGCAACTTTGGGTGGGGATGTTTGTGAAGAGTCTTAGCTGGGAATAAGAGAGGTTAAGGTTCTTTTTTTTTTTTTTAAAGATTTTATTTATTTGACAGAGAGAAACACAGCAAGAGAGGGAACACAAGCAGAGGGAATGGTAGCGGGAGAAGCAGGCTTCCTGCTGAGCAGCGAGCCTGATGCGGGGGTTCGATCCCAGGACCCTGGGATCATGACCTGAGCGGAAGGCAGATGCCTAATGACTGAGCCACCCAGGCGCCCCAAGAAAGGTTAAGGTTCTTGAAAGGGAAAGAGTGAAGCCTGGAAACAGAATTCTTAGAAATCGTATACAACAGATATCTCAGAGAAGCTGAACTATGCCAATCCACATCAAATGAAATCATGGCATCTTTAGGATTAATACCTCTTAAATCCTCAGGACGGACTGTTGGTTGAGCAAAACTATATGTGTATAAGACCCACTGCTATAAGGGAAATGCCACCATGGCAGAGTCTAGTAGTGTTTTGGGGATGGGGAAGGGAAGGGTGGAGAAGGGTATCTATAAGGGGCCCAGCCTGGATGCTGGTGGGTTTTTGCAAGGTGGGGAATGGTTAGAATTGAACATATTCTATGACATATTCACTGTCATAGGTAGGCACCAAGAGGAGACCTTAAGTTAGGCCTAAATAAGTTAATTAAGCCTTGATAAATAATCTACTTTATGTGATTGGACTGCCATGAAGAAGTATTTCCTTCCAGGAACAGGTAGGTATTTATTTTTGCTTGTTCTCAGTATTGTGTAACATATGTTTGGGAAAATATGCCCGATCCCAGAATTGTTTCATCAGGAACAGGAAATTAGGCTAGTTTCAGTTCTCAGACAATAAAACATCAGCAAGTATCAGAAGTAGGCTGGGGCTATATTAACCTGTATGACCCACAATTCTCCTTACAGAGTCATTATAAGCAAGAGTCCTTCCTTCAAGAAGTACCTGACGATTAAGCAGTTCCCAATGTGCCTTTTCTTTTCCCAAGAGCTTTGCTCAGATACAATGTTCCTCCAGCTCTTCCGTGTTCCTTTTCCCTCTCTTAACAACGTAAGCACTTCTACGCTAAAAAAAAGAGATGGCAACCCTGAAAGGGATCCTCTTCCTCTCCCATAAACACTCATTCTCAAACCTTGGTCTGCATGACAATCATTCAGGGAACCTCTTTAACATGAAAATCCTGGATCCCCCTAAGAAACAATTGTGGGGTAGTGCTGAAAACTCCAAATTTTAAGACTCCTTCCCAGTCCCAAACCCCATCACCACCGTCATCAAATGATGCTTGTGTAGAGGTCCCAGGACCATGCTTTGAGAAACGTTGGAAATTTTGAGTTTTCCTGGTTAGTATAGCATCTGGAATTGCCACCTACAGTTGGTAGGTGATCTCTGTTGAACTTGGGAGTTTCCTGTTAGTGCACTGACATCTCTGGGCATATCTACATGGCCATGTGATAAGGAATTAATTGTTTGCCTTAGTTCTCTGGTAGACTTTATATAAAAAAATCTGTGTCCCAGAATCTACATGATTTGTTTAAAAGGCAATTCATTCTTTTCATTCTGCTAATTATCTTACCCCCTTTTCAACTCACCTCTGATATTTCAGTGGAAGATTATCACAATGAGGGTGATGTTTAACAGGATTTCTCATTTGCATATTTGGGGGAATTTTCTTCTTTGTCTAAATAAATGTATTTATAGATGATTTTTTTAAAATGATACTACAGAGAGATATAAAGAAGCATATAAAAAATGCCTAAAATTCCATCTTTTATGTGTCCTAACATTTGTGTCTAAGACTTTGAGACTTCTCAAATACAAAATTTTTTTAAAAATTTGGATTATACTAGAATACCTTTTTTTTTTTGCTTTTTAAAAAAATTTACTATGCCATGAACATTGTTTATATTAATAAATTTAGTTGAATACTTACAAAGTTTTCACTTTTTTTTTTAAGATTTTGTTTATTTATTTGACAGAGGGAGAGAGATTACAAGCAGGCAGAGAGGCAGGCAGAGAGGGAGAGGGGGAAGCAGGCTCCCTGCTGCGCAGAGCCCGATGCAGGGCTCGATCCCAGGACCCTGAGATCATGACCTGGGCTGAAGACAGAGGCTTTAACCCACTGAGCCAACCAGGTGCCCCAGAATTTTCACTTTTTATTATGAGGAATATGCTCCAGGGAACATATCCTATACACTCTCTCGTACACTTATTTTGGCATAGTTGTCCTAAAAATTGCTTATATTAAATTACTACCAGTGGCATTAGTGGGCCACACTTAAGATTTAAACACATGCTATCCAATTGTGCTCAGGGAAAGCTTACAATTGTCTTTTTCATACAGTCTCAAATACTGCCAAATCAGAGAAGCTTTCCATGATGACATCATCTTATATGAAAGTGTGTCTCTTCCATCCCAATGCTCTTGATCCTATTACATTGTTCATAGCACTGATCACTACTTGCCATGTTGTATATTTCTTTGTTTTGAATTGTACTCTCTTGCCGGTAGACTACATGCCCACCAATGGAGGAGCTCTTCTGTTCACTGTTGTATCTCCAGCTCTCAGAACCATGTCTAGCCAATAGCAGATGCTCTATAAATAAATGTGGACTGAATTCATGTTCTAACATGAGATATTATCTTTTATACTGTCCTTTGTAAAGAGCCATATTCTGGTTGAAGAGGAATGTAAAGTACAGTCATATGAAGGCAGCTTAGCCAATTAGTGTGTTCAGCTTTACCTGCGCCCCATCTGTTCAGTCAGCTCTTCTTCAAAAAGCCCAGATTTGCTTGCTTCAACTATGAAAATATTACTGCTGTCAAAATGACAACATTTTGATCCTACCCATGTAGTAGACATACTTTAGATCTGGGGTTGGCAAACTTTTTCTGTGAAGAGGCAGATAATAAATATTTTACACTTTGTCACACATGGGATCTGTGTTGTAAGACTCAACTCTGGTTGTACCATGAGAAGAGCCAGAGACAAAGGGTAAACAAATGAGTGTGACTGTGTTGTTAGAAAACTTGATTTACAAAAGCAGGTGTCAGACCAGGTTGGGCTCACAAGCCTCTACTTAATTAGTTTTCATCGATCCAATGTTATTTGGAATCCAGAACAGCTCTGTCCAATAAAAATGTCATGTGAGCCAAATATGCAATTTAAATTTCCAATAGGCACACTACAAAAAATAAAAAGTTAACAGGTGAAATCAGTTTTAATAATATATTTTATGTAACCAAAATATTCAAAATCTTGCTTTGACATATAAATACTATTAATGAGATGATCTGCATTTTTATATGAAGTTTTGGGAATCAGGAGTGTATTTTTTACTTACAGCACATCTCAGGTGAGTCTGGACACATTTCAAGAGCTCAGTGGCCATAGGTGGCTGCTGGCCACTGCATCAGACAGTACAGATCTGGAGCAGGTTTTCTTAATCTTGGCACAACTGACACATTGTACAGGAACATACGTGATTATAGGAGACGGCAACAGTTCATGACAGGGTGCTCGGCAGATATCCTTCACCTCTACCCACTAGATTCCAGTAATGTCTTCTCAACTGTGACAATAAAAACTATCTCTAGACATTACTCAATGTCCTCTCAAGGGCTAAAGTACCCCAGTTGAAAACCACTGATCTAGAACATGCATTCTAAAGCTAGGTCAATGAATTCCTTGGAACTGACAATAATAGTCAGTCCTTATGTGCCTACGTTTGGCTAGTGGAGGAAGGGGGGAAGGAGAGGGTTCCTTTCTTTCTATAGCTTCCCAAAGGTGTCCCTGACCCCAAATAGATTATAAATCACTGATCTAGTAGGAAGAGATGTTAAATTATGCAATCAGGTGCATACCACCAATGAATTCACAGCACAAACCCAAACTTTTGCCTGTGCCCTTTTAAAGTGAAATCAATTCCCACGATGAACCTAAACACCTCAGTCTTCTTAAACTGTAGTATGGTTTTGCCATCTTGATCCTTTAGTGTTCAGATACTGATTTTGAACAATTCATTTCGAGCATTACTTAGTGAGAAAATCCATGAAGGAGCAGATTCTGGTCAGAATATTACAGCAATGGAGAGGGAGTATATGTACCATTTAGCAACCAGAGAATCATTATTGTTGAAACTTTAAGTTAGCAAAATGCACAGATCATGAGACTGAGAGTTAAATTTACATGATCTAAACAGCTATGTGACCTTAGGCTAAGGGGGACTTGCCTGCATGCTTTCTCAGATTGTACGGGAATAAAAGGAGAAGGTATTAAGGTTATTGTCTCCTCCTGGGAGGGGAGGTGGGTGGGGGATGGAGTAACTGGGTGATGGACATTAAGGAGGCCACTTGAGGGAATGAGTACCAGGAGCTATATGCAACTGATGAATCACTAAATTCTACCTCTGAAACTAACAATAGACTATATGTTAACTAAACTGAATTTAAATAAAAAACATTTTAAAGGTTATTGCCTCCTTAAAACAGTAGTTCTGGGGCGCCTGGGTGGCTTAGTGGGTTAGGCCTCTGCCTTCGACTCAGGTCAGGATCTCAGGGTCCTGGGATCAAGCCTCGCATCAGGCTCTCTGCTTAGCAGGGAGCCTGCTTCCCTGTCTCTCTCTGCCTGCCTCTCTGCCTACTTGTGATCTCTCTGAGATAAATAAATAAAAAATAAAATCTAAAAAACAAAACAAAACAAAAACAGTAGTTCTGATTTATACTCAAAACTCTGCTTGACTGCTTATATTTATCTGCAGAGACTCAAGGTTGGGGTGGGTTTCACTGATGACAAGGATTATGAAGATAAAGTATAATTAGCCCCTCCTGTTTCTTCTAGTGCTATAAAATACTGGAAAGAGTTGATCAAATTATTAGAATATGAAGTATCTCTAATGGATGTGGGCATCCAAACAGGAGATCCTCAACCATGGGCTTCAGTTTGGAGGTGATTATTATCTCTGTAGCATACACCTCTTCTCCAAGTCTGTGGCGCCGGGGGAGGGGGACTCGCTTGTTTTCCATGCAATTAAAATTCATATGCTTCGAATCTGAACTGACTAAGGATTTTGTGGGTGGTGTTACTAAGAGACTGTCTAGCTCCCTCCCCTCATTGAAATACTTCCCTCAGTCTTAACTTGTTTTTATTCCTGAACTCACTTCGGTGTTGATTTGCATAGCAACACTATTCACCTACTCTCTCAGAGAAGGCTGAGGGGTCAGTTGGTCCAAGTGTCAAAATCAGGGCAGAGACTTGTGATGTTATATAATTTTAGACTTTTAATACTATCATATTATCCTTCAGTGAATTTATCCTTCTTGTTAGACAGATTTACTGATAGGATTTACAGAGCATGGTGTTCTTCATACATCTTTAAATTTATGAGTATGTACTAGATCTCTTTTCATAGTTTGCTTAGAGACAAATTTTTAAAGTATCACCTGTAATCATCTTACAAATTATATGCTTATATTGCATTTGTGTTAAAATTATTAACAGGAAAATAGATTACAATTTTGGAAACATTAACTTAGGCCACAAATCTGCTAAATCTCTCTAGACATTTCTTTATGTTTTACTATTCCAAGATGCTCAAGAATATAGGTGCCTTAGGCCTCTCTTGATGTCTGAGAGGCTTTTCCACTCACTCAGATCTAGCGGGAAGACAGGACACCGAAACTTGCTGAAAAGGAAGACTCTGGAGGCAGGTTGGAAGAAGCCTACAGGAGATCAGAAAGAATACCCAACACCCAACGTCTGTATCAACATGGACGGGACTGGAAGAGATTATGCGGAGTGAAATAAGTCACACAGAGAGAGTCAGTTATCATATGGTTTCACTTACGTGTGGAGCATAAGGAAAAACATGGAGGACATTAGGAGAAGGAAAGGAAAAGTGAATTGGGGGAAATCAGAGGGGGAGATGAAGCATGAGAGACTGTGGACTCTGAGAAACAAACAACGTTTTGGAGGGGAGGGAGTGGGGGGATGGGTGAGCCTGGTGGTGGGTATTGAGGAGGGCACGTATTGCATGGAGCACTGGGTGTGGTGCATGAACAATGAATCTTGGAACACTAAAAAAATAAAATTAAATTAAAATTAAATAAAAAGTTAAAAAATAAAAAAAGAAAGAAAACAGAAAGGACCTAGAGAAATCCTGAGGAATCAATCGAGGCAAAGACATTAAAATAAGAAAGGAAATTAATGGCCTAGAGCTTGGCAAGGAGGCCCAGGTCAGACATTTGTCCCGTGAATGTGCATTAGACATTTGTCCGGTGAACCCATGGCCTTCAGCAGGTAGGACTGTTGACACCTCCAGCCAGAAGCAAATGATCTGTACCCCCAGGAGTCACTCCTTCTGGGAATAGTGACTCCTTCAAGCCAAAGGGGGTGTCATAGAATATGAGAAAGGGAGGCATTCAGCCTCAGGATTCTAGAAAGCCTTCCCAATCTCTTCCTGCTAAGTTAATTAAAAATCCAAATTGAGCACCTGTGGCTCTCAGCCTTTCTCGCAAGCTTGTGAGACAACTACATATTAAAGGCAAACCAACAACCTCCTTCGCTGGCATCTCAGGACTGTTCAATGTAAAATGAAGCCTTTTTGGTTTCATTCTTAACTATGTGGTTCTCAAAAGGTTTGGTCCCATTTGTTCTAAATGCTTGAGACTCCGCAATAGAAGATGCTTTCAATTTTACTTAACTAAAAACACCCTCAAATATTGCCACTGGAGGGCACCAGTCGATAATATTACTTTCCCACTATTTTCCTTGTCTTATTTTTTTCCTCCCTAACTTGAGCAAGAACTCTAAATAAAGTCCTGTTTCACAGATTAAATTGGAGCCGCTTTATCCTTCCATAATTCAGAATTTCAAAGAGCAATTTCTTAGAATAATTGGAAATCACGACATTTCATACTCATTTCTGGAATCAATATTTTTAGCCCAGTTCATGTTAACCTAGGAAGTTCGCTCTCTGAAGAAATGACAGGGAAATATTTACTTATAATCAGTCAGCAATTATTGTTTATCCTATGGCTAGGTCTGCATGATCTAACCACTGAAAGTGTTCAGATTATTAACATTAGAAGAAAGACCAAATCCAATATAAATATTTAAGTTCACTTGAAAAGTGTTATTTTCAATTTGTTTCAGAAATACTTTGAAAGATCTTGAGCCAGATATTTGAATAGACACCCCCCTCAATTTTAGTACCTTAGCTATATCATTCATGTGCAGTAAATTTCTTACAGAAATAATCAACAATCAATACTCTGTCTCTACAGCAGATCCCATGGTTCTCTGATGATGCTACTGAGGTTAATGGGTCTGAACCAAGGGAAAAAAGGACTTTTGTGGGGAAAGCTTTCAGAATCCTACAGCAAACCAAAAGAATCTGTTCTCTTGATACTGCTGAAGAGAAGGTAGGCTGAACCACTGACTTTTAAAGGCAAGTTATAAAGATTTGGTTTTTTTCCTTATTTTATTTTGCACCCCACCCCATTTTCTCAGACACCTTTCTCTTTGCTTATTATTTCTGGTTACTAGTTTTTCAGCTATGGCTCATTTTCACTACTAACCCCCCCCTACCCCCCCCGCAAACTCGTCTAAAACTTGGATGAAAATTGCACACTGGGATCATTTTATTCTTAGGAGTTTGCCAGCTTGTGGGTATTAACCAGCAAAGGTGGCTGAAGACAGGGATTTGGGTATTATTGGCAGAGGCTGTTTGCAAAGGTTCTGTTGATAACATTGGCTCTTCTATAACTCATTTTCCTCCTATGTGAGAAATTTCTCTGGCTCTACACTCAAGAACTTTGTCTTCAAAGGAAAAAAAAAATTCTATCATCTCTCAAATACCTCACAGGGATATTTTGACATTAAATGAATTATGTTAAATAATGCCAGCATAAAGCCAGGCACAGAGATGCTCAATCAATAGACGTAGCTTCTCTACCTTCCTCCTTCTGTTTCCGTTTTCTCTTTGAGCTTAGAGCCAGATTTTATATCAATCGGAGTAACTGTGTTGACCAGCTTGGTAATTTATTTGCTTTCCTCAAGCTTGCTATTTTACTCTATATTTTCTTCTCGATGCACTTTTTAAAGATGTGAGCCTAAATTTAAAAAAAAAATCATCTAAATGATTTGGGACAGAAATGAGCATCTGAAGGAGTGTAGGTAGTTCCTCCTGGGAAGTTATATTAGTGAATAACCCCCAACATTAGAGATGCTTAATCAGAGTCTGGGTTACCCCTTATTAATATTCTTTGAGGGGGCTCTATGTTTTTAAGTGAAGGTAGCAACAGCATATTGTGTTTGAAAATATATAAGTTCATAGTAGCATGGACCTGAGTTCAAATACTTGCTCTGGCATTTACAAGTTGGGTAAACTTGGGTAGGAGACAATTAAGAATTTTCTCTCAGCTATAAAATGGGGATTAATAATTCTTAACCAGTATTGGTATGATTATAAAATAAGATAATGAAAGTAAATAGGTTAATATTTGTTGCTGTTGTTACTCATCTAGATGGTTTCCTAAGGACCCTTCTGATATGAATATTATAACTTAGGTGGCATGAGGTAATAGGTTTCTGCCTATGATGACATACATGGTTCCTCTGCTTCCCCCAACCACTCATGTCCTTGGCCATCGACACATTCCACACTCTTACACTCGTACTTCAGTTCACACCATTTCTATGCATTGGACTCCACTCCGCAATTTACCCACCTCTTGCCTATCCTTTGTCCAGCTCACATCATGTTTCTATGAAGTATCCTTGGAACAGAGTAAGAGGATCTGATCTCTTCCTCCTTCAAATACTTTTCATTCTTAACTATTTCCTTCTCAGCTTCCTTGGTTCCCTAGAAGCCGGCCTGGTTATTTCCCTGGCTGTTGCACATGACTCCAGTGAACCACTTGTCACAAGACTGACCTCCTTAAAGGTAAATAGAGTTTCTGTGTATCAGAAGTCCAACCTGATGCTTAGCACAGAGTCCAGTCACCACTCCATAACTACTGCTCAAATGAGTTAGGAAACCACTTATTTGGTATGGGTACTATATTTTTGTATATTGTAGTCCTGATAAGGACTTAAAAGTTCTTTGAAGTCAAGAACCTACACAGAACATTGATGTTAAAAACAAATCTGGGGAAGAGAAAGAAAGGAGATATTACATGCTTGCATGTAGATGTATACACACTACCACCCCTGAAGTCGACTTATTAAAAGAATTGATCCTGAATCTGATCAAACCTTTAGATCCAACCACAATTTATAGAAAATGCAAAGAACAGAGGAACATGTTAATGACACCATGAGGTTGCATTCACCAAAATCCAGACTGTGAGGTGTTCTACAACAATCTGCAAACTATAGCCTGTCACTTGCCTGTTTTCATACACCCTCAAGCTTAGGATGATTATACATTTGTTAAAACTTAAAAAAAGAAGACAAAAACTAAACAAAGAAGGAAAAGTGACACAGATGCCCCCTCTAGAGGATTATTGACCCAGTTTTTTCCAAAAATAAATTGCAAAAAGAAAACCAAGCGAGATTAACAGAGACTGAAGTCACAGATGAATTCACAGTGAATTGATTTCTGATTTAAACAAACTATAAAACAAAAGAAACATTCGTAGCAATTATGATATAATTGATACTTAATGATTTAATGATGTTAGTGATTTAATAATATTTTATTGATAATATTTTAAGGTGTGATAATTTCTTTTTAAAAAGCATTCTTATCTTTTTGATATACATCCTGAATTATTTATGGATGATGCTGTGTGGGGATTTGCCATATAGTAATAAGTGGAGGATGAAGTGAGTGGGGTTGTGGATATAGCGAGATTGTCCATGAGTTGGTGATTACTGTAATTGAATGACTGATTCATGAGGGTTATTATACTCTTCTACTTTTAAATATATTTGAAATATTTTACAGTAAAAAGTTAAAAAAAAAAAACCAACAAACTTTGGATTTCTATCTGGGGCTGATTCCAGTCAAAAGAACTTTCTCATAGTACTTTGATTTTTTAAAAAACTATTCTGATTGCGGTTTCCTCATCTGTAAAATGGAAATGAAAACAATGCCTACTCCATAGGGTTATGGTAATCAGTATATGAACTACTGAATCCACAGAGCTTAATTAATGCCTTACATACAACGAAGCATTCAATCATTGCTGGAGAGTGTTACTGTTACTGCTCTTGTTATTTTCTCATTATGTACTGGTATTGGCGGGCATCTGCTGATGAGATGGCAGAAGACAGCATGACAACGGATGACTGTATTGGTATGTAGGGAATGATGGGCATGGAGAAGAGCAGCAGCAGAGGGGGATGGCGGGAACTGCAAAGTCCCCAGTAACCTGCATGCTGCAATGGCTACTCTGGACCGAGTTGTCTTAGACTTTGGAACTGGAGTGATGTGGGAAAGGCTGTCTGGCTGGGCCCTGAGCTTTTCACGTGGCAATATCATCTTAGAGCTTGAAGGTCAGGGAGTGAGCAGTACAATCTAACACTTAAACCCAACCTTAAAGCCATTTCTGAAGCTCTGCTTTACAGTAATATTCTGTCACTGATGAGAGGTGTTTTGCCAGAATAAACACTGCCTAATACAGGCTTAAGAGGAAAACCAACTTTAAAAGTATTGATTTATTAAATCCTCATTGAATATTACCATGTCATGGTGGCAATATACCACAGTGATTTATGGCAACCCTATCGGTCATGTTGATCTTTGAAGAGATAAAGAGCTTGCCCCAGAATGAAAATCCACACGCTGCTGCTTTCATTGAAAAAGTCTTGCTATTGGGGAAAAAAAACAAAACCAAAACAAAACCATTCAAAGTAAACAGTATGCTTAGTGACAGAGTTAATTTGCATTCTAGCACAAGTTTCGTATGTTTGCAGTCTGGTAACTAGTGCACGCTTCACATTCCAGAGTCGCACTCGTTTAGGGTAGCGGTACTTGATGGGGGAGGAGTTTTGCCTCCAAGGGTCATCTGGCAACGTCCGGAGACATTCTGGGTTGTCATACCTGAATGGGAGGGAGCTCCTGACGCTATGCAGGTAGAAATCAGGGTTTCTTCTATATATCATTTAGTTACGGAACAGCCCCCACAACAAAGCATCGTCTGGACCAAAATGACAAGAGTGGCACAGCTTAGAAACTCTGAAAAGCATGACTTTAGAATCAAGCAGAGGTGGAAATCAAACTCCTGCTTGCCACTTGCTCCAAGTGTGACGGTGAACACAGGATTTTTGTCTCTGTAAGCACCTGCTTCTTCTACAAAGTACAAAATGGGCAGTGCTGTCGTGCAAATGAAGTGAGCAAATGCAGACAGACTCTTTACCACAGACCCTGAGAAAAGCAAATGGTCTTGTAGAGCAGATATTATTATCAGACGTTTTAGATACAACTGTTCTGCTGGTGACCCGTGAATTATCCAAGAATTCACTAAATTAAGAGCCGAGATACCATTTTGTTTTGTTTTCTTTCTCCCTTTCTCTCTCCCTTCTCCCCTTACTTCTTTCTTTCCTTTTTGGATAACAAATTGCAGGAAGTTCTTTGCAGTCTTTTAGGTTGAGGACCTATATGATGTAAATGCATCTTGTTGAAGATGAATGCAAAACAAAATAAAACAAAACCCTCCATTTGATTCCTTAAGAGATAAAACTTTATTGTCAGAAAGAGCCGCTCTATAGAGAGAGCTGGGAAATTCGTCTGAAATTCCTCTTTTGTCCCTTAGGATGAAGTATGATGCATGCCCACGAGCTTAATGGTTTACAAGTTGGGACTCCCACTGTGTCTTTTTTTGCTGGTGATTTTATGATTCTCCTACACACAACATGATGGATTCTTGAGTATCCAGAGCTTTGAATCTGTACTTTTTTTTTCCTTTTCCAGCTTGAATGAAACCCTTCAGGTAGAGCTGTGAAGATGTGGTTCTTAAATAAAATATTTTTCTACTGTGCTAATAATTCACACATTCTCCACATTTCTCTTCTATACTCAGGGTCAGTGGGATACATCCATTTTTCTTAATTCTATCTGGCCTGTTTTTCTCTGGCTTCCAACAGTTTTTTTATGAAAGCACAGCATGGCTTATTCCAGGTGCTGGTATGTGGGGAGGGTGCAGAATTATGGAGGGGGAGGGGATACTTTTTTATTCTTTTCCCGTTACTCCATTAACAATGGCATTTTAATGATTTGAAAGGGACCTTTGTAAGGGACCTAATATGAAATATTGCATTACAAATCCACATAGGAGACATAATTCAAACAAGAGAAGCAATAACACACTTTCATCCTGCTTCTAAGTTTTAATGAAATGTGCTTTACTAAGAGCCCCCCAACCAGAGAAGCCATTTGCTTGCTGGATTGCTAAATCTCTAAAGAGTTTGCATTCTCCTTCAAAACAACTGGATTTTTGGATTTCTGGGTCAGGCAGAAAGATTGGAGTGTTAGAAATGAAAATAGTACAAATTTCAAGTATGAGTATGTGATTTCACTTTATGTACATATGATACCATGGTCTCCTGGTACCAGCTGGGCAGTCAGGTCGGCAACAACAGTGATGCCTATTTAAACCTTCTGCTTTCTATAAAATCTTTGGACAATATGATGTAGTCCACATAATATTATGCTTTAAAGCACAAAAATTGTACGTGAGTAAATGAGTAACTAAACAGTGCAAAGTTGGCATATTTTAAAAAATGTACTTTGGAGACTCCACTCATACAAGACTCTCCAAACATAATCTAATGCCTATTTTTCTTAGCATATAGGTTGTTTCTTAAAAATGTGATATTAAGACCATGGGAAGTTGGAAGAGTTGGGTACTGTTCCTTCTGTATTCTGATTTATTATGGTTAAGTGATTTCATTTAGTTTTTAGGGCCTATGCTTCTGAATGTTTTGTAGGGAGGACACTTCACCTTTCCTTCTTATGTTTTCTTCCTGGTCCTCTCAAACAGGAAATACTTCTTTCTCTTCCTTGATCCTGTCTTATTTTGTTGGTGAGTCTGGATGGAGGTCACTGCTCATGTCTTGTTTGACTCATTCTGTCTCAAGATGTCTCAAGTGTTACATGCTCTCCTCTCCTCTCTGGCCACTGTGTTGGATCCTCATCAGGAAAGGGCTCACCTCCATCTCTAGCTGCCATGTCTGTGACGAGTTGGGCCAGTCTATTCCAGAGGCCTATTATAGGAATGCCCATTTTGGCCCTGAATCCAAATTACCTTTTCAACTCGAGCTTTATCATTCATAAAAATAATCACATGAACATCATTTCTGGGTCAGTTTCCCAACTGAGTCACAATTTGGAAGGGAGTAGTGATGAGTGGTTTGGTTTCTTAACATCAAATATCTTTTTAAAGATCTAAGTACAGTTTATCTCTTCGGTAATAGATGGCCAAGTCTTGCCATATAGTTAAAAATGAATACTTGTCATTCATCATCATTCATTATAATTATCTATGAGGACATATGAAGGCCCAGGCAATATCTTAAATTACTGAGGATAACATATATAAGTCATGGATCAAGCCGTCAAAAATTTCTATCTCCTAAGGGATTTAAAATATATATGTCAATAGAAAGAAAGCAAAATTTAAAAAAAAGTTAATTGAAAGAGACATACATAAAATGCCATGGGGACATCAGGAAATGGACCCTAACTTCCATCTGGGAAGGGTAAGAAGCCAGTTATTTATTTATTTATTTGTTTGTTTGTTTATTTAAGAGAGAAAGCAAAAGCATGTACAAGAGTGGGGAGGGCAGAGGGAGAGGCAGAGGGAGGGAGAGAGTCTCAAGCAGACTCCCTGCTGAGCATGGAGCCTGATGGGGGCTTGATCTTAGGACCCAAGGTCATAACCGGAGCCAAAATCAAGAGTGATGCTTAACCAACTGAGTCACCCAGGCACCTTTTTTTTTTTTTTTAAAGATTTTTATTTATTTATTTGACAGAGAGAGAGAGATCACAAGTAGGCAGAGAGGCAGGCAGAGAGAGAGGGAGGAAGCAGGATCCCTGCTGAGCAGAGAGCCTGATGCGAGGCTCAATTCCAGGACCCTGAGATCGTGACCTGAGCCGAAGGCAGAGGCTCTAACCCACTGAGCCACCCAGGTGCCCCCAGGCACCTTTTAAAAAAAAGTTATATATTTATTTTAGAGAAAGGGAAACAGGGCAGGCAAGAAGTCTTTTAGAGAGAGATGAGATTGATTTATTTTGGACTCTGCATGATGGGTAAAATTTAAACATGCAGATAAAGGAATAATAATTTAAAAGGGAAAAAAAGGCTTTCTGGGTAGAGTAAACAGTGAGCATGCATGTGTGAAAGAGGGAAACATGGCTTATTAGGGGGATATTCATCTGGTATAACTTGAGGAGATGTAGTGGGAAAGGTCAACAAAGAGTGGAGCAGGAGGTATAAGCTGATAAGCAGCTCTATTCGAGGATGCAGAGTAGGGGTGGAATAGTTCTAGAAGGTAGAAAACAGAAATGAGATTCCTTTAGTGTTTGGTCTTTTAGAAAGTCTCAGGATTTTACTGATTTGTTCATTAAAAATTTTGCAGCACCTCATCAAAAAAATAACTCCAGTGTGGGAAGGAAGTTTAGATAATTTTCTAGGCACACAGAATTTCTCCTTGACTCTGGTTATCAAGTCCTAACAGTCAGAATAGGGTGGTTTTTGCTGCAGTAACACCAACTCCTAAATCTCAGTGGCTAGGAAAACAAAGGTTTACTTCTTACTCATACCCACTATCCACTGTAGGTGAACAGAGAGGTTCTGCTTAGCAGGGGCATTTCAGAGAAGTGAGTATTGGCAATTAAGTGTTTCCATGTAGAAGTAAGAGGCCATCTTGGCTCACCTTTCATTGGCCAAAGAAAACTCCTGGATGTGCTTAACTTGAAAAAGGCAGGTAAATGTAATCCCTTCCTGTGCTGAAACAATGGAGAATGGCTCCAATGTCTGCCACAGTCTCTTTGTGTGGTTAGGACAATAGTACACCCTCATTTTAGTACCATTATGCATAACCCTCCAAAACATTCCCCAGGATCATTTTGCTTATTGAGTGTTTAATCTGTGCTTGTTACTGAGCTGGCCTTTGTATATGAACTTTCTCTTTGAATTCCTACAAAATTCCTCTGATGTTGGTTTTAGCATCTTACTGGCTGTGCCATTCCTGGCATTTGTGTTCTTCCTCCCAGGATGCAAAAGGCTGCCCAAATGGTTGGTCATTAGATGCTGTTTCGGGAGATTCTGAAAGGTTGCTGGAAGATCTAGGGAGGATGAACACTGGACCTCCAGCTGCTTTTGCTGCTACCATCTTGGTAGCATGTTTATGTTTACTTATGTTTACTGAGCAGTTTCCACATGCCAGACATGGTGCTCTGTACCTGTGAGCCAGGTACTATTATTTTGCCTATTTTACAATTGAGACACTGAGGTTCAGGGAGATTGCATTACAGCCCAAGATCACACAGCTCGTAAGTGGCAGAGGTAGGAAGTCGACCTGAGTCCAGTTTCCACCAGAACTGATATTCTTAATAACCATGCTATAGTGCTAGAGGGTCTAGATGGGAAGGAAAAACAAATGAGAATTTGGGGTGTAATAATGAGGTTTAGGATGAATGGAAATAGATGCGGAAAACATTAGAGAAATGAATGCCAATCTAGAATATGAGAATTGAGAATAGGAAAGAAGAGATTTGAAATGTTTTACGGGCATGAAATTTGAAACACTAGGAAATTAATAGAGTGTAGGAGAAAGAGAGGAAATGAAAATGAGAATGGGTGTGACACATATACCTGGGGGGGGGGAATATGAAAAGAAGATGTGGCTTGTGGGTACAGATGGGGGAATACATTCAGTGTTGGATTTTTTGAACTTTGTACACAAATAGGATATTTGTGTAAAAATGGCCATCATTCAGCATGTGAAAAACACAGATCTGCAATAGTTATTTTAGATATATAATACATAAACTCAGTTTCATATATGTTTAGAAATGCATGGATTTAAAAGATACAGATTAGGCCTTCATTGATTTATTCATTAAAATATGTATTTAGGACCTTCCAAAGCATGTGATAAGTAAAGCAGAGGGGGGTAGAAGAATTCAGAAAAATAAACACGCTAATCAAAGGAATAGTAAAAGAGAAGGTAACAGACCAGATTTGAGGGGATGCCAATATTAAGGGATACAGAAGTCAGGAAGAGAAATTTGAAAAGGAGTGGTTGTCAAGGAGGGAAGAAACCAGAATGACACAAAGTCCTAGAATTTGATGGATGTGAAAGATTTTAGGAATAAAATCATGAGTACTCAGTAGGGCCAAATAACACAGAGATGTCAAGAATGTGTTTGGGAGGAATGAGAGATGGGTAAATGTAGAGAAAGTACATAGGGATATTCTTTTAAGAAATATGGACAGAGGGAGAAAGCAAGAAGATGGTCCT
This sequence comes from Procyon lotor, assembly GCA_028646535.1. Taxonomy (NCBI): domain Eukaryota; kingdom Metazoa; phylum Chordata; class Mammalia; order Carnivora; family Procyonidae; genus Procyon; species Procyon lotor. The sequence continues at coordinate 32,669,497 of CM053603.1, forward strand.
TGAGACGTCAGGGAGACACAGGAGGATTTTTAGGGTAAGCTTCCAAAAGGGGCTAGTGAAGAGAGAGAGTATCTAGAAGTAAGGAGTGGGATTAGGGGAAGTGGCTATTTTATCGGACTATGTTAAGTGGGAAAAAATGGGGTGAAGGCCAAAGACAGTGCCTTGTGTGACTTTTTCCAGCAATCATTTCAGCTAAAGAGAACCAGCAGCAAATATTAGAAAGGACTCAGAAGTAGAGATGAGTTATCATGACTTATTAGGGGAACAAGGTAGTATGGGACTCCAGAGATAGTGTATTTGTTTCCCAAGGCTGCCTTAACAAAGTACCATGAACATGTGTGGTAAAACAATATAAACTTATTCTCTCTCAGTGCTGGGGGCTGACGTGTGAAATCAAGGTGTTAGCAGAGTCATGCTCTCTCTGGAGAGTTTAGGCGAGGATCCTTCCTTGTCTTGATCTTTTGGTGGTTGCCAACAACACTTAGCATTCCTTGTTTTGTGGCAGCAAGACTAAAATCTCTGCCTCCACGGTCACCTGGCTTTTCTCCCCTGTATGTCTTTTGGTATCTCTGTATTTCTCTCTTCTTATAAGGACATTAGCCATTGGATTTATGTTCAACCCTTGTCCAACATGGCCTCATTTTAACTTGATTACATCTGCTAAGACCCTATTTCACAATATATAAGGTCACAATCTGAGACTTCATGTGCACATGAATTTTAGAGGAACATGATTCAATCCATACAGGTACTAAGAGCATCCTTGAAATGACCATTGCAGAATACTGACTGAGGAGTCAAGAAATTACAAAGGCAATGATGAATAATGCTAATCCAGTGGGGTTAAAGGACCAACAAGGAGTTTGAGGTTAAGAGAAAGAGAAGCAGGAGGATGAGGGTTTTACCTATTGAAGGAAATTTCAGGATTGGAGACTCTGGAGGTTAAGCACTCAGTCAAAGGTAGAGAGTAGAAGGACTTAAGTTCTTCATGGATTCCTACAGTCTCCTTATCCTACTCAATAGAAAGATAACATGCTGAGACCAAAGCTTCACAAAGAAGAAAGAAATCAGAATGTTCACTTTTGTGCTAACCACCACTCTCATATAGCACATACCTATTTATTCATTCATTCCACAAACATTTACGGAGTGCTTACCAGTCATCATAAATTATTCTAGGTTCTGGGATTACAGCAGTGAAACAATAACAACAAAAAACAGTTAAAAAACAAATATCTTTTTCCTACCCTTATAAAGACTGCATTCTATGGGGAAAAAAGACAATAAGCAAATGTATAAATATACAAACAGTGAATATGTCTCATGTTCTCTCCTAGAGGAAATAGACCTCAGCCCTAAAGCTTAGCAACTGCCTTAATCTTGTATATGTGAATGAGCTCTTGTCTTTGCAAAGCTGTAGATTTTGAGAAATCTTTGTGCAATTCTTTTCTGTGTCTAGAGTTAAAATATGGCTGGTGTCTGCAGTGAATAAACTGGTCAAGAAATCCTTCAGAAATATGTGTACCCAGAGAGGTGGGAGAATAAGAGAAAGCAGGACAAAATCTTAGTAATTTTCTTAGTAACATATGGTATGGTATACTTTAATCCTTTACATCTTAGGTCCACTTTCTTTGCAAGGAATCAGAGCATTAACATAGCAACAGCTGTATTTGAATATAATGAATAATTATTTTACTTCTTGGTCAATTGGCGTTGGCCAATGGACCCTCGCCATGTTTGTTGGGAAACTTTCCTTCTGTGAATACTGGGGGACAGCATCTACTGACTCACACCACAGATATCAGGTACCCCCTTGCAGAGAGGGCACTGGCATGTGGTGTAGCCTCAAATAGAGGCAACCAGGCATGGTTTGATGGATTTTTCAGGATCAAGTTCTGAGAGTGGAAGTCTTAATGATACAAATGCACTGTTCTAGTCAGTGGTGGTACCACTTCTCCCCTCTGATTCGTCTCCAGTGTGGATCTGGGTGTTGCTCTGGTTGCTTGATCTCAAGTCTCGTTCCTTCACGCTCTCAGTAAGTTTCTAACTTCTTGTGTGTTAACCTTTTAGAATAATTTTTTTCTGCTTTAATCTGTTCACTATCAGCTTCATTTGCTTATATCTAAGAAAAGTAACTTAATATTAAGTTTCTAGGGATATTTTTAATTTTATATTTAGTGCTTCATTTATTCAGATACTTATTGAGCACTTATTACCTGCTAGGTACTTGGATGAAAATTTGGGATGTAATGGTAGATAAGGCAGATCTTGTCCCAGCTCTTGGAAAATTCACAGTTTAGGGTAAAAGGCAGACAAGTAAGGGGGCAATTTCAGTAAGATGAACCACATAACATGATATGGCAAAAGAACACAAAAGGGAGTCTGCTGGTTTTCATCCTAATCCATACTTGGTGATCAAGAGGGAGGGGAGTTCATTTAGATGCTGGGAGTTAGAGAAAGCAGAGTCCATATCCTGAAGAAAGAAATTCTAAGAACTAGCTGGCGGGGGGAGTGTCTTAACCTCGCAAGGAAATGGAGTGGACTGCGAGCCATCCTGGAAAACCACACAAACATACCTCACAGGGAGCCCAGACCAGCAGACATCAGTGTCAACTAATTCCACATCCCTTTTCTGGTGGGGCAGAAGCTCCTAATATCCTGTCAGAGGGGGTCTTATTAATGATGGCATTGGTCTGCTAGTAGGTTGTTTTCACCCTAAAGTTTGTGTTTAACAGATACTGCTACTATTATTAGTAATGTGGGTTTACATGGATTGAATATTAACCATGTGCCAGGGAGAAATATGTGTGATTTCACTTAATCATCCGAGGAGTTTGATAGAGGTTCTATTAGACGTCTGCAACTTCTCAGCTTCATCTGTCTTCTATATTCCTGGGCCTCTGCAAAATGACATTTCCCAGCCTCCCTTGCTGTTAAGTGTGGTCATGTGATGATGTCCAGGCTAATAGAATGTGAGAGGAAGTAATATGAGCGGTCAAGCCTACAGCTATAAGACCATGGGCAAACTTCCTTGACGTTCTGTATGCCTTTCAACAAACCATAACCCAAAGAAACCCAGCCTGTGCCCTACAGGTAAAAACAAAGTTCTAGGGAATAGAAGAGCAACACGAATGAAGTTGTCTGAGTGATTGTATTGAATAGGGTCACCCAGCCATCTGGAACGTCTCCTTCAGACTCTGATATATAGAAGATATAAACTTCTATAGCAGTTAAGTAAGCCACTGGGTTAATGCCAGGTCTTTGTGATAGCAGCCTCAACTCGGGCTGCATTAATGTCCTGCCTGCATTATGGTCTTGACAGGTGTTGCCACTGCTCTACTGGGAATGACATACTGGGCTCACAGAGAGATGGACTCACGCTCCTCACTTCCCACACGGAACCGACACACAAGTCCGCTCTGCTCGACTGCAGATTTCCTGCTCTCCAACCCTCTGCTCCCCTTGCCTTACGACTGGCCGGCTCGCCCAGGCTAAGTCTTACAGCCTTGGCTATTGTGTGAGATCCCAAGGACACCAGAGACAAACGTTCTCCACAGCATCGCTCACCTGGAGACCACCTCTAGTTATGAAGTTAGGCTCCAGCCAACAGGCTATGAAAGGAAAAGACGACTGCAAGTGTTCCTGTGAGAAATGGAAGAGGGCTCATTAATAAGAACATGCGCCATTTGTTGAGCAGAACAAACAAACAGATTTTTGGCAAAGAGATTTACTTCCGAGAAGAAAGGCAGTGCCTGCGGTGGTGGATGGGGGGCAGACCGCTGACACACAGATGTGGGAACAAGATGCCTGCACCAGCTGTGCACTAAAGAAAGTTATCGCAACTATCAATTTTCTATTTTTGTTTTAGTAATTTATCAGTTAGAATTATCACACTGCGAGAGCCTCATAATAGAGACTGCAGTTTGGAAGACGCGAGAACCAGTTTTAGCCAGTGTTCTTAATACACACACAGGCTCACACTCGATACGTGAAGAGAAACCATACAAAGGACACAAAGTCAGCTCTGTGTGTTTGTGCATCCGTGGGCCCCCATCACTGGGGCTCTGGATTATGCCTGTTCATGAAGAACAGGTGTTTGAAATAAAATCAAGGGGAAAACTGCTCTGAATTCAGCCCCTCTAAAGAGAGTGCAAGAATTTCTAAAATTACTCTTCTTAGACAAATTGTTCCCACAAGCCCAGACGATTTTTTATCTTGAGGGTGCACGGGGGATACTAAATCTTCCTGCCCACATAAACTCGTTTTCAGATGGGTTGGAGATTCCATTTATCATACATGCAGGGCTTGGGAAGCTCACGCCACATTAAAGGTTAAAGCTGAGAAAGTCAGGGAGACACTGCCTTGGCCTAGTGTGAGGAGGCCGTATGCAAAGACACTGGGGGTGCTTTTCCATGTAGCAATGCACAAAGATGAATAAGCTTGTTATTGGCTTAAGTAAAATAGTCTCGAATTCAAGTGAAAACATTTAAGCTCATTTGTGTAAACGGAGCCTTTCAAGATGAGGAGATTACAGGATTTAAGGGTTAGGGAGCTCCAAGGGAGTGTGTGTGTGTGTGTGTGTAAATTTATTTTTATATATACATATATATTTTATAGATAAGGTTTTTGTTAGATAGGTACAGGTGATTTAGATGATTTCAAATTTGTAGAAAAATTTTTCTATGGCTTCTGGTCCAAAATATAATTTAATAAATATATTTCTCAGTGCCAGATGCCAATGGCTGGCACCTGCTCCGGCTGATATCAAGTTTACTTTGTGGAATGGAGTTTTCTTTGGAGCTGAGGGAATTCTCTCTGCAAGAAAATCTTTCCCAGTTCTTCATAAATATGCCAAGAGAGTTCTCTGCTGGACCAAGGAAATCAGAGTGAGTCAGACCTCAAGGAAGAAAGCCAAGTTCATTCATTAACAACTTCATAAGCACTTTAAATGGCAAATTTAGAGCCGACATTTTGTCACAAAGGATTTTGGAAATGTGTTCTTTTCCCACAATTAGAGCTGGTGTCATTGGTCTTAGCCTTCAGCTGATCAGATGAGAGAATGTAATCAACTCCTCAAACCTGGCCTTAGTCAAATCTAGACAACATAAATTAAGGGATAAAGACATCATCTTAGATTACCTTTCAAAAATTGACAATCAAGACAGGGAAGATTAGAATTTTATCTACCAAATTAGTTGCATTCATCTCTTGAACTGAGGCTGCCAATGTGTCAGAAATCAAACTGATCACAGCCAAGAGATATTGAAAGAAGTAAAACCTGAGGGAGAATGAAAATGCATCAGCCAAAGGAAGCAAACACAAATAATAATGGAAACAGACATTTTTTAGTTAATTTCTAGTAGGGAATTGCTTCTTTGCCAGGGTTCTCGGCACATACACATTTGTGTCAAATCTGAGCAGCTTAAAGATTCTGAATTCAGGGCTACTAAATCCTCGGTACTTCTGGTATGGACAAAATGGAATTTTAGTGCGGGGTCAGAATCTCTAAGCGATGGTGCCTTTCTTACTTCCACTCAAAGAAGGCACTAGAGATGGCTGCAATTTTTATCCTTATATCAAGAAATACACAAGAAAGACATTTAGAACTCAAGAAAATGGATGAGCGAATGGTTTACCACTGACTCTTGCAATCAAGCCGGCCAAATCCAGGAGAATCCAAACTATCTTTCAGTATTTTAAAGGTTTAGTTATTTATTTGAGAGAGAGAAAGAGCAAGGAAGCAGCAAGAGGATCAGAGAGAGAGGAAGAGAAAAAATCCTCAAGCAGACTCCCTGCTCGGTGGGGAGCCTGATGCGGAGCTCTGTCTTAGGACCCTGAGATCATGACCTGAGCTGAAACCAAGTCGGCTGCTTAACTGACTTAGCCACCCACGCTCTATCTTATCAACTTTCATCTTTCAAATTTTAACTATTTCTTATACGTGAAGCTAATTTTAAAAGAAAGAGGCACTATATCATTGTAAGTTATTGAGTATATCATGATAAAATTATGGTAAAATTTTGCTTATTTCTAGTCACAAGGACCAACGAGTTGCATTCCCTTTATTGTCCCTCTTGTCCAAACTGGAGCCACTTTGCTGGCTAGAGATAGGTAGGCAGAGCCTAGCCATAAATTGTAATGACTGTGGTGAACTCTACTAGCCACACTTCTGGGTGTGCTAGAGTAAGGATTTGGTTACTCTGGCCCATTTCCTAAAGGACCCCCAAAGATAAAGATATGGGGAGCATAAGGAAGGTAAGTAGCTTGATAAAAGAAAGAGCCTATTAGGTGAATATGTGGGAAATTTATTAACTTGTTATATTAGTGTGCTAGGGCTTCTGTGGCCAAGTACTATGAATAGAGTGGCTTAAACAACAGAAAATTATTGTATCATAATTCTGGAGTCTAGAAGTCCAAGGTCAAGATTCTGTCAGGATTTTATCCTTCTAAAGTCTCTGAGGGAAGACCTGTTTCAGGTCTCTCTCCTAGATTGTAGATGCCCATGTTCTCCCTTCATCTTGTTTCCCCTTATGTAAATCTCTATGTCCAAATGTCCTATTTTTGTGAGAATACCAGTCATATTGTATTAGTACTCCTTTCCCCATTGATCTCCTATTTAATTGATTAGCTCTATAAAAACTCTCTCTGACTAAGCTCACTGTCTGAGGTGTTGGGGTTGGGACTTCTACATAGGAATTTTGAGGGGCTGCAATTCAACTCATAAATTTATTATATACATATCTAATTGTTTGGATTTTTTCCCCTCCTACACAACCTCAAGTCCACAGAACAATTCTGCAAAACTGTTTTCATCGCTTCATTCTGTCTTCACTGAAGGCTCAGAGGAAAAAGGGAAATCCCTCCAAATCACCAAGCTAGCAAGTGAAGGAGGAAGAATTTGAAGCCAAGTCTTAATGATTCTAAGACTCTAGGCTTTCCACTCAATGATATTGTTCAAGCAGTGTTCAATGAGTACCACCGAATGTCAGATGCTACAATAGGCACCCAGGAATTCAGAGATCTTGAAAATCCCTCTTACCTTTGACGACAACATACTCACAGTAGGAAACATTTTATTCCATGAAAGCTCAAGGACTAATCCAGTTCTTCCATAAAGTATGTGGTTATAAAGCATGAATATAACAAACACAGGGCATTTTTGGTGGGCCAAGACGTTTGATGTTTGTCCTATCTTCTCCATTGCTAAGACGTGGTTAAAAAGAGGAGAACCTTTGGAACACATACACATTTCAGTGCAGACTACACAACTGGCAAAAATGACAGGCACATATTATGAGAACTCTAAAATGAGAATGCCAGGACAAAGATAAACGTGTAGTTTGATGAGCTTATCCAAAATTTTATGATAAGAAAATCTAGAATTAATCTATTTTTAATTTCAGTAGATGGGGCTGTTTTGTGTTTATGGTGTAGTATTTTTTAATATATTGCTTTAGTGTTTATGGCCTCAAACACTCAGTCAAAGCTCTGGGGCACTCTTTCTCTCCTTCCATTTTTATTTCCAACTGCCAAAGCCGTGGAGGCTGAGTAAGGATTGTTTTTATGAATAGGTGCAATGAATTAGAAACAATGACTTGAGAACAATGACTCATATCTAGTGACTTTTTCATCCTTTCCTTTCATGGAATAAACCCCTGTGTATAGTATCATACTTATTCTTTCATGTTATTAAATTTCTTGTCAAAATCTTCCTTAAACCACAGAGACGAAGATGAATTCTCCCTCTGAGTCTGAGCAGTTAAATTTACTTCTCTGACACACTGCAAGTTGATTTAGGGCTAATCTGTCTGCTTTTTATTGGCTCCATGTAAAACATTGCTTTTCTTGGTTTCTTTTCTTTCACTCTTCATTGTCTCATAGAAATATGTAACTTCAATTGATACCATAAGAAATTAGTCTCTCTGAGAAAAATCCAGGAAGACTTTTATAACAAAAGGGAAACACGCCTTACTAATATGTTTTTAGATTTCCCCCATGTAACAACAGGCTGGAAATGATGGCAGTCTGAGGAGAAAGAGGGGCAACAATCAATACTTGGATGGTAACTCTAATGAAAAGGAAGAACCATGATCCAAACAGTCAGCAAGAGGACAACGTGCTCCATCTACTATTTGCACTGGAGTCCGGCCTTCCATTCCATCAAAGGTACAAATACTCAACACAGATTCGTGATACCACATTTGATTCCTCTCCTGATTTTATCAATGAGCAGATATGTCATGAACGTTTAGGTATAGAATGAAAGAAAAGCATCAGTAATCTTGGAGAACCAGTTTGGGTTTATTAAAAACCAGTCCCAGAAATGAATTTCACTTGTAAACCATATGTAAACCATCTCCACTATGGAAGACTAAGGGGTTTGTACAATGACCACATTTCTAGGAGTGGATTAGTTAAATCAATCCTAGTCCTCCCTTATTATTTGCCAATGACTGGTTTGGCATCTCACCTTACGTCATTCAGTTCATGACACTTCTCTGATTGGGCTTTTGAGAGGAGGTGGGCCAGTGGGGTACAATGAAACACTTTCTGGTGACTTCCAGGAAAGTGTCATTGGAACAGAAGGTATATCCTGTCGTATGTGACTGTGGGAGCATGTCGCCTCAATTGCTCTGGCAAGCATCTTATGACCATAAGGACGAGCAGCCTTAGGATGAAGCTGACACTATTGCTGAGGAAGAGTGGAGAGCCACTGAGTCCTTGATGACATAACACAATGAAATATTCAGCTCCAAAGCCACCTCTACCTCTGCACTTGTTATGAGCCAACGTAATAACAAACAAATTTGTTGTTTAAACAAATTTGACTTGACTCGTGTTTCTTGTAGCTCAAACATCTTTAAAAATGTTTGATAATCATATTGACAGATAATTGAAAATTGGGAAAGACAGGAAATAAACATGGATCAAAATGATAAGATTCAGCAGTATTTTCATGGGGGGAGAGGTGACAGACTTGAACAAATAAGCAGAGATTTAATAAAGATAAGTATAAGGTTTTTCATATTATATATGTATTTTAAATAATAAAAAATAGCATAGAGGAAGCTCAGGTGTTATCTACAGTTTGTATGAAGACGACTCAGGGATGTAGCAGCAATACAAAGGCCATACAAATTAATTCTATGTCATGGATACCAAAATATGCAACCAAGGTTGAATACTGCACAAATCAAAGCAACTCAAGTATTTTGAAACAAATCAGGCTTTAAATAGAAATTCTTTAAAACATGTAATTCAAAAGTGACAGTGATGTATTTTGGGTTTTTAGGGTCTTCATGATTAATGGTATTAAACCTATGAGTAATGATGTACTTTTACACTTTTGCAAATAATTTCTAAAGAGATGTTCAAGTTCCAAATTTTTTATTCATGGTCAAGTTCCATTCATTAAGGACCTACTTACATGAGCCTTCCATAAAGAACATTTACATTGACCAGGCAATTTTATTCCCTACTTATGTTATGAATGAATCCATACATGGTTCCACTTGTGGTTTCCTCTAAAATCTTGAATCCTCTCAATAATGTCCACAGGCACTTCTCTGAACCCTGGCTGCACTTTAAAATCATTCAGAGACAATTTTAAATATAGATGTTTAAGCTTTACCCCTAGAAGTTCTGATTTAACTGGCTATTAATATTTTTGAAAAGCCCTCTAAGTGATTTTAGTGTATAGCCCAATATTAAATAGTGGTCCATAGGATCAAGTTTAATCCCCTTAGGACAGTATTCGTTGGTTTTCAAAATAGGTTCAAATTCATCAAGCTTCGGAACCCACCCACTTATCCTGTATATCTTATGTTCAATTACTATTTTTTAAAACTTTCTTTGTCATAACAGTACCTTGAGTAAGCTCTCAGGTTTCCTTTTCGATCCTGAAGTAGCAACAAACTGAAATATGCAGATCGATTACTATAAAGTCATCCCCAGTGATATTCATCTTTGCTTTCTGTCAGTATACAGACCAGAGCACTAAATTATTCAATTTCTTGACTCTGATGGGGTTTTGAGTGGGCCATGTTATATCATTTTTAAATGCTAATGGGGCAAATCTTCCTGGGAAGATTTCTTTCTAGGAATAAAGGCAAAAATCTCTCTGAGATATAAGAATGATTTGTCTCTTTGCACTTCCCCGTGCCTGGAATACAAACACGAAGGCTACTAATATAGCAGCCATCTTGTGATCATGAGGTAAACAACATGAAGATGAAAGCCTACAGGTTAAAGTGGGAGAGACAGAAGAGCCTGTGTACCTGCTGATATCACTGAACTGCAATGTTATTTCTGAACCACAAACCCACTATCATACCAAAATATATTTTTAAGCCATTATGGTAGGTTTTTCTGTGATTTGCAGCAAAATGTATTCCTGAATAAAATTACTGTGATTATATTTTGAACTCTTTGATTTGTGACATTGAAAATAAACCCAATTGCTTTTAAATAGAGGCTATCCAAGGTGATTTAGTGTTAGAACTGAAGAAAAACAATGCGCTACACACAATGATTGTTTTATAATGAGCAGAAATTTGAGTTATCAGCTGGATAGGATGAACACTGGGATCATAATTCGGGGGTGTCCAGAAAAATATTGTTTATGTGGTTTTTTAAAATAGCTTTAGAAACATGCTTTTTCCTTTAGTGTCCATATTTTTTACGTTGTTGCCACAGCTCTATCAACCCTTTTACTCGTTCATTCATTTATGGGATCCATTTGGCACCTCAGCTCTATAAAATGACTGGTGGTAGTATCTAAATAATTCATTCAAGATTAATAAGCCTTTTAAATGAACATGATTTTGGTTATTCATGGGTTGCATAAATTCATAAATGGGTACAAGTTCTTTCTTGGGAAGGATGCACACTCTATTTGTCGTTCAGGAATATTCCTTTGATGAATTCAATTAAAATTTACTCAGTTTCCAGGGCTTACTGAGTAATGAGGAAACCGATCCCAGAAAATTTAGATATTTGGTGTGGAATAACGTATATTTAAAATGTATCTTTATTATGCATATCCATTTTGAAATCAAATGACTGAATTCTATAATCTCATGGATTTGGGAGCCCAAGTATGCTTTTTTTTTTTTTTTAAGTAATGAAAATGGGTCTATCAAGCATTTATGACCAAGTGCAAAATCTAAGGTTAATACAAAAGGGCTTGAAAGCAATCACCAGGTAAGTAGAAATTTAGCGTGGGAAATGAAAGGCAAAGACGGGGAAATAAAATGAAGAGGAGCAGTGGGCAGAAAGGGGTTTGAAAGGAACATTAATAGTTCACGTAATGAAAGAGAATATAGGTAGGTGATAGTGAATACGGTAAATGGTGAAGAATAACTAATGGAGTCACTTCAGTCTACACTAGAGGGAATCGGTAATAAATAAAAGTCAGCTGGCAGATCTGTGGGTGTTCTGGACTTTTAAAAGACCAATAAATCAAGTGCTTGTAATGTAAGTTTCAGGATGAGAAACGGTCGTGGGGCCTGCATCTAATTTCCCAGCCTTCAGGAAAAGGCATGGCACGTCTATTGCAAAACAAAAACAAATCCAGGAGAACTATTTAACATACACCAGTGAAAATAAAGATCAACAGAAATTGCCTTCTAAAAATATTTTTTGAGGAATTTCAAAGCGACGAGGCCCTCATTATTTCCATTTCTCTACAGATTGCCAATGTGCCGCTATTATTTTATACTCTTTTCCTTTCAGTAAATGCTAATGAGCAAACGATATGCATATGCATAATCTGGGCAGAGCTACATATGTGAGATGATGCTCCATGCATTAATTTGCCAGCTTCATTTCTGTCAGCCTCACATATTTGAAGAGCTGGAAGAAAGTTCTGGAGGAGGAGATTTTACCCAATCACCCTGAGAGGTCAAGAAGTCAGGTCATTTTTCAGGGTAATTACTACCACCAAATGATGGAACTGGCTCAAACTCTGAAAACCTACTTGTTCTTCTCTTACTCATCATGCCACTCTCCAAGACCGACATTGCTTTCAGTCAGGTCTTCGTATGACAGCCAGATGGCATATTCTCCTATCATTATCTCTAAGAATTTTGCCCGTTTGTTGCACACAAAGAAACATTCTGAGTAACAATTTCCAAATATCAATGTGACAAAGTATCGATGTGACAAAATCCATGCCAGAAAGAAGAAGGAAGTATCTGAGACTCCCTTGAACAAGCAGTTTTGGCGAACAAATATGGTCATGGCTCTATGGAATATAACACCAAATATAATTGAATTTCATTTTTGAAGAGCTACCCAGTATAGATAAAATTCAGTATCAACGAATTTCTCAAATTCCCCGTATGTGTCATTTTTCCAAGTAGCTCTATTTCTTGGACAACCTGGGTTCAAATCCCAGGTTTCCCACATACTAGACAACTGACCTCGAACAGATGAATTAATGAGGAGTTTTCTCTTCCACAAAATGAAGGTAATAATAATCATACCTAGAGTTGCTACAAGATTTGAATGAGATAATGAGTGTATAGCGCTTACACTCTGATGTTTTCCCAGTATACCGATTCACTTGCTTTTAGTTCACAAAATACAGATGAGTGACTGGTGATGACAGATACAGCCTATATTGGTAAATGATGGGACAGAGTTTATTGAGTTGTTTTTTCTTTATAATCTTTAGCTACACGGACATGTATAAGATTGGAACCAGGTCCAGGTGGAGTTATCCTTTATCACATATGTCTGGTAGTGACTACTTCACGAGAAGAGAATCCATGAGATCCTAAAAGGGGGAAAAGCACAGGACTGTAGAGGCTGAGGATAGGACCTGAGACCATGGGCACCCAAAGGTATTTGATTTTTTTTAGGTAATTTCAATTTTAATGGCTCTCTTGTTTTTACTACTCTTCCAGGGTATTGAGAGTGATAAAGACAGTAAAGTTTTCGAGTTTGTGGTAAGACTTTGCATATTTCACAAACAGCTGTACCAATAAATGTGTTTTCCTGTCATTTGATAGGTAAGTTGGAATGTGTCAGATGGGAACACAATTGGTGTGAGAAACTTCACTGACCTCAGCTCTAAGAGGGCATTGAGGAAATTTAGGCAGTTTTAGAAACATGAACCTAGAATCCTATAGGTTCTGCTCTAGTTATTTTTGCCAAAGTGTGAAGAGCCTTTTGCCTATGGAGTTTCTGGAAACATAGCTAATACTATAAGTGTTTTTTGAATCCTATACAATGTAGGCATATTACTACCCATAATAGGAGTAATTTCATTGTGTGTAGGAGAATTTTCTGCAACTTCTAAACCTGTAGTATGTTTTATCTAGTAGTTCAATTTGCTAAGTAGATTAACACCTATTAAATTTGCGGAAGCTGTGACACAGAAGAGAAAGGAGTATTTTTTCTAATAATAGTCCTGAAGTAACAATTTTAAGTTGGGACAGCGAAACGGATTTAGGATTCCACTATTTAAGCATTTTTAGTGCTTTGAGGGATTTGATTTGCTATGGCAGGGGGACGGAAGGTATACAGAGTAGCATTGTATCAATAAGTGTACTGTTATTTATTTGTATTTGTAAACAATTCACAGAGTTTAAAGAAAAGGACAGGAAATACTGGGTTCTAATATTTCCTTGAAGCAGCATCATTAAATCGATTGGAATAGCTTTCTGTTTGTTTTGCAACCAAGAAGTGATATCAGTTCTTCCAAGGACTCTTTTGTTTGCAATATCTACAAATGTCCTTATTTATAGTTTCTTGGTTCTTGGAGAATAGAGGACCCTTTGTTCTTGTTTGTATTGGGAGGGCAGTTGTCTTATCTATAGAGCCAGATGTTTGTTTTGATTTCTAGCTTATTTACATTTTAGGAGTTTTTGAAAATATTTAGCCACATGTTGGAGATCTTCTAAATTGGTAATTTCCCACTCCAGTTATTTTTCTGACTATGGCCCCATTTCAGGCCCTCATTTTGAATCCATTACAGAATAGAGAACAAGGCTCCTTTGACTTTTACTGTTGAATCTACCCCAGAATAATGGTTTAAAGTTACCATAAGTCTCTTTGTAAAGTCCCCTCTTTACTTTTATTTATAATTTTGACATTTACCTATATTTTTTTATTAATAATTTTGGATCTTTGACTACTCTTATGGGAAAGGCTTTTGGACTTTATGTAGTGGATTCTCTAATCTTATGGTGTTTTAAGTCCAATTTTCAAATTGTGTACAGAGTTGGGGTATTTAAATATTTTCCCAGTCCTTCCTGTCTAACCATTTTCCCTGTCTTGGAAGTTTGCAATTTAGTGAACTATTTAATTCAGATATAGTCAGAATACCCTATATCTTATAAAATCTGGAATTCTACACCAATATTTTTGGTGTATCTTCTTGAGGTGTAGTAACTATAGCCCTTAAATCAGCTCTGAACTGGAGTTTATTCAACCTATATAGATACCCCTTCTTGTTTGGCAATTTTAAAGGAACATTGGCACCATGACTGTTTTTAAAGTCCAGAATCATCTTTTACCATGGGCTATTTAATTGATATTTCTTTTAGAGTTCTCAGTAGAATTTATTCACAATCCTGCCATGGTGTCTAGGATGTGAGGGACAGTGATGCTTTCCCCAAAGCATGCTCTTATTTCTTCCAGCAGGCGTAAGTTTCCTACGTCTTGGCAAGTTTGAATGATCTCAAATGCTGTCAATTTGGGGAAGATAAAAATGACCCAATAATGAACTGAATTAGCTTTTCTAATTTAACAATTTTTCACCCCATCACCATCCTTATTCAAGAGGCACTCTCTATTTCTGTTCCTGGAGTAAAACAGTCTAAGAGGTTGAGGGCAAATCAATTTTCTTCCCTGTTTATCTCAACTGATGATCTCTTTTCTGAAGAGATTTCCAGTCTAATACTAAGGACTGGCAATGGAAGTAGGGGAAAAAATTCCCTTAAAAAAATCTATAAACTGTAAATCTTTGTGAAAATCAATAAAATTAATCTAAAGTATATGTCAAGGTTCTAAATAATTGTTAAAATATACAATCATAAATGTGGTCAAATCTGCTGGTCACTCTCTCCTCCAGACCTCTTGATACTTTCTACTGAGAGGCAGAAAGGAAAACAGTTGACTTGAGCTAAATCACCACAAGTCTGAAAGCACCTGACTTATGACTGTAGGGCTCTAATTCTCTGTAAGAGTTTTTAGGAAACTGGGTTTTAGCCATAGGTTCTAGGGGATTGCTGACTCCTGAAATCTGCATTAGGGTTGCATACGTGTTTACTTCCTTTTCTCCTATGACAGAGCCATTTAGAATTTGAAATTTTTCAGACACACTTCCTTCCATCTACTACCCCAAATGTGCTCTCCCCTGTTTGAGAACATTTCCCTTCCCCTCCCCCACTCTTTCAATCCATTGGTCCAGTTAATACAATTCAAGCATCAGATCTCATATCTTTTTTTTTTTATATAGATTTATTTATTTACTTATTTGACAGAGAGAGAGAGTGAGAGAGAGAGAGAGAGATATAAGTAGGCAGAGAGGCAGGCAGAAAGAGAGAGGGAGAGGCAGGAAGAGAGCCCGCTAAGCGGAGAGCCCCAAGCAGGGCTCCATCCCAGGACCCTGAGATCATGACCTGAGCCGAAGGCAGAGGTTTTAACCCACTGAGCCACCCAGGTGCCCCTCAGATCTCATATCTTAAACTAAGACTTTCCTTCCTTATTAAAACTCTTAGAGCCTCATTGGGCTTGTTCTCTGCTACCTCTACAGTGATACTCCAGCATCTTGGGCATAATGAATGCTCAAAAATATGTATTGAATTAATAACTAATACGATATGTAATGAAAGTCGCTACATGAAAGCTTTTTGTCAATTGCAAAATATCACTCAAATAGCTTTAAAAGGAAAAATGTCACCCAATATTGTCACCAAATTTAGTAGTGTATTACAAAATAGATTCTAATATGGAACACATGTATGCAAGGTAATGAGTTGGTGGTATATAGGTTAGGGGATGTCTACAGGAACTTTAAGGAGTTTCTACATATTTAAAATAGGAGAGGGATAATTTTAAAATTTACTTGTAATTATTTATGGAGCACAGTTTATTTATATAATACCATAGAATAAACTAGAATAATTACAGAAATATTTTAAAATATCTAAGTGCTCACTATGTGCCAGTCATTACATAAGAACTGGAGACAGATTGGTAAATGCATGAATGCAATGAGTAATCCAGCAGTTAGTTATTATGAAAACATTTTAAACTCTACCACCCTCGAACACCCACCAATTGCTCTGGACAGCACGTACAAGTCACAGACCACAAGGTAAGAAATATAAGAATTGGGAATATTTTCAGTTTCTGGAACTTGAGTGCTTTAGGACTTAAAGTCTATAACAAGATTCTGTTTTTTCAGAGGAAAAATTAATTTCAATAAATTCAAGAATCCTTTATTCCTTTCCTTTATCACTGGGTTTGTGTCTAAATTCCAGTGGATTGATGTAATGGCAGGGCACATTAACTTAGGGTGGAGGTGGGCACAAGGTTGTTTGGTACAACAGTCTACCAAAATTGGCATTTGCTGATAAATTTTCATTTCTCTCTGGACTTTGGTCATCAGTCTGTGCGTCTACTGAGAGTCTCCCTTGTTTTCAACTGCCAGACATTTTCAAATCCTTCTGCTTGTTGTAAGTTAGGTGCACTTGGCAAACCGTTTACCATTCCTGCACTATGCTGAGTGGTGGTAATCTTTACTCTCATGTTCCCTTACCTTCCCATACTCAGCTATAGCCATGGAAGCTATCTGAGGAGGTCTCAGTCAAATTTGCCTAGATATATCTTACGGAAATTTTGTCTATACCAACACCATGCTGAGTCAGGAAAACCAATATTTGACCATGTTTTGTACTTTACCTAGCGTATGAGGATAGAGTTGAGCTCTTCTCTTGGACATCAAAATAATGTCACTTGAACAAGATTGAAGTTCATTTCTCTTTCATGCAAAAATAGGGAAGATGGTTCTGTGCTGGTATCATGGTTGAAGGCTGATAAAATGCTTTCAATGGGTCATTATCTAGGCTTCTTTGATGGTCTTGCTCTGCTTTCCTCAACCTGTGACCTCTATATTGTGGTCTAATTTTTGCCTTTTTTTTTTTCATTGCAGGCAATGAGAAGAAAGGGAAAGGCCACACTTATGCACATGATAAAATTTTGTTTTATAGAAGGAAAAATAGTGTTTTACCTATAAGGCCATATGATAATTAAAACTTGTCATTTCTGTTACTTAAAAAAAGGGGAAATGAATATGGTATATGTATAGGGGGTAACCAGGAGAAGCTGCTCTACCAGGCCTGGGGGTCTCATCACCCTCTTCTAAGTTTTTTTGTATGTCCACCTTGGGACTCAGTCTCAGGGTTCAGGGTTCCTCCTCCTCACTTCCCCTCCCCGCCTCCTCCTCCTTAAAGATTGATTTCTTTATTTAAGAGAGAGAATGTGGGAAGAGGGGGAGAGGCAGAGGGGGAGACTTTCAAGCAGGTTCTGCACTGAGCATGGAACCCCAGGCAGGGCTCAATCCCAGGACCCTGAGATCATGACCTGAGCTGAAATCAAGAGTCAGATGCTCAACCAAATGAGCCACCCAGCTGCCCCCAAGTCTTGTTCTTGAAGCCTACTACTATTTGAGCTTTTATTTTTACCACCTAGTTCTCCCATTTCAGCAACCCATGGTATTGTTATTGTAACAGTAGTTAGGGAGAGGGAGGGAGGGATCAGAAAGTCTTCTTTCATGGAGCAGTAGCCTTTTGTTATAACAACGATTTTGTGTCTTTGAAGTCAAAAGCCAAAAATCAGTTGTTTCTGTTACGCTGAGTCATCCTTTTCTGAAGTCCTCAGCATAAAATACTTAAGCTAGAACCTTACTTAATAGGAGATGAAGTAACTATAAATACTAGGAGCTAAAAACATATTGGTCAAGACAACAAAACATAACAAAAAAAAGATCTGATTACAAATGAATGACCTGGACTCTAATTTTTAATAAGCTGAATTCTAAATTCTGGTCCTGTTGCTCTCAATTAACTTTGACAACTTTCTGAGTTATCAGTATTTTCTTAGACAATTGTTCATATAAACAGAGGACACGGGCTATTTAAAAAGTGACCAAGTTTGCTCTATAGGAGCAAAACAAACAACTACCGGAGCTGTTTAACTACTTGTAAAGAGGTTAACTGGGGGAGATATTTTCCCCCATGGACTGACAACAATTCCTTCAAAGTATAGGCAATACTTAAATCTGGATTAAAATGTAAACTTTCATAATAGGAATATAATTTTAAACACTTCTATTATCTATTTTATAGTTTATTTATCAGTATGTTCCAGAGATTTTGTTGTTGTTGTTGTTACATACTTTTTAGCAAATACCTAATTAGAGTAGCAGAATATGTGTAACCAAAGTACATCTTCATCATGTCAGGATGGGCCTGGTAGGGTTAAGTTCCTAGTGCTTGTTAAGAATGATCAGAAATCATACTTTATTATTACATTCCTCTTGTAATCATTGTAATGGAATTTCAAATGTGCCCAAAAGTGCTTTGAATGTATAAAACTGTTGTAAATAGTTATTTTTCTAACATATCCTCCAATTAAATCCTTGGCCATAAATGGTAGCTGGTTTTTTAATCAGAAATGATTACAAGGGCTAATCTCATAGACAACAGGCTTTTGACTCAAGGGTAATTTAATAAAGGTATTTCTCTATTTGCTGATTGTGCAGTGCACTGTGCCTGAGATGTTAGTCCTATCTTTTTATTTAAGAATTGCTGTCAAGGGACAACTCATAAAAATAGAATCTCATTAGTATTAATCGTAACAATTCACTCAGCGAGCTCATATTCCCAATTCTGTCTGACTATTCTCCGTGTCACAGAAATGGCTTCCTCGCTCTGATTTTTATAACGAAGCTATAACCAAATCATCTCCCAGTTAGATTATTCTGCATACAAAGTGAGATTTAATGTATTTCAAGTGAGAATAATACCACTGGCAGGGGCATTAGTGATCAAAAAGTCCTACCCACTGGTTTTACAGATGACAAAACAGAATTTATATGACTAGTTCAAGGTTATGCACTTATGCTATGTGTGTTTCAAATTCAATTACAATGAAAATGAGAAGGCATGTGTCAATAAGTACAACTGTTCAAAGCTTAGATTTAAAATAATATCATAAATATGATGGAGTTCCATCTCCCCTGGGTGTTATAATATAGAAATAGTAAGTAAGATGAAAATCACATATAGTCATTTATCATTATCTTGCACCTGACTGCTCAACATTGTACTCAATGGAGTGCTTGGTGCCATTGCTTGATAATTTCTGTTCTATATATTTTTGGTAGCATGATGCAAGATTTACTGTGGCCTGTGTACCACACTGGAAACTGATAAGGGAATTCTCAACAAGTCCAGTATGGCCAGTTTTCTTCCATCACTGAAACACTTTGATTTCTTCCGATGAGCACCAGATGGTGGAGCTGACTCATGCTGAGGGCCCATAGGGTATGAACGATGCATATAATGAGTCCTCAAGTTCACACTCAGCATGGTATAATTACTATACTATGAGTTCCCATAGAGACTAAAACATACTTAGGGCACAGCGGTCTCTCATCTCTCTCTCATGACCACTCACTTAAAGGCATGTGCTTCTTAGATGAAGTTGTCTGCATTATTTTAGTTATTTCTCTTTTGCATTATTTAAATTTTTTCTTTCTTTTGCTCGATTTTTCTCCTACAGGAGAAGTAAAAATATTTAAGTTGATAAAATTAAATGAGATGTTGCAATTTCAGTGTTTAGCTGTATAATCACAGTATTTGGCTATGTTCAATAAATATTTATTCAGTTCAATAAACATTTATTAGGGGCCTATTACACGTTTGCAGAAATGCATCATTTATGTAAAATCTTAGGACCAGTCAGGGAAAGACACATGGGAAAGTACTACATCAGATATAAGCCCTCATCTTTCTGCCTCTACTTCTCATATCTTATTCTTCTGTCCTTTATGTTACATAAGAGAGTGATGTATTGTTTGAAGGACAGTGATGGTGGCTGTAAAGGCAGAAAAGTAGAGCTCCCTTGGTGAAAGTGTAGAAGAAGACCAATGGGATTTACAGTCTGCCTTACATGCTTTATACTTGGTTATATTCAGTCATTTGTATTTTTTTATTCTTGTAATATAGAACATTTTCTTGGTCATATTCTAATTTTTTGAATGAGACAGTGCTGGGACTCTGACCCTACAAGAATAGAGAGATGTTTAGATGTTTAACTCCATTTGAACACATCCATGGGACTCTAAAGCTTGGATACTGCTACCTAAAATTCACTGGGAGTTCCACAACATTACAGAGGAGCAGAAAGACCTTTTGGAGTGACAGTTGACCAACTTTCTTTTGAGACTTCACACTAAAGGATCAGATGCACTGAGATGGTGCTGGCCATGGCTAAATAGAAGAAAAAGCACAAAGAGTCCCATGAAAAATAACTCACTGTTATAGTGGAAGGAGATAGGATTAGTGGATTCACTTTTCCCAAAACCATCCAATATGGAAGTGAAATCCTGGTGCTTGATCAGAGATATTATTTCCTAACCCTATCATCCTACAAAAAAGGCTGTCAATAATTCTAAAAGTTTTATCATTGGGAGTAATAAAAATTGGCAATGAGTATCCCTCAGTGGGTATAATTTCACCTATATCTGACATCAAGAGGTGATGAAGCAGTAACAGAAGCAACAGCATCCAGTTTCAGGGATTACAAGCATCGGCAGTGATTGTCTTTTGGCCTCCAGGGGTCATATCTTAGCAATACAATAATGGCAGGGGACTTGGATACCCTACTTTCAACAATGGATATATCATCCTGACAGAAAATCAGTAGGGAAACACTGGACTTAAATAACACTAGAGACTAAATGGATCTAACAGACTAACACAAACCTTCCATCCAACAGCAGCATATACATTTCTTACAAGCACATACCAAATATTCTCCAGGACAAATTATAAATTAGGGCACAAAACATGTCTTAACAAATCTAAGAAAACTGAAAAAAGTACCAAATATCTTCTCTGACTACAATGGTATGAAATGAGTAATTAGTAGGAGGAAAGTTGTAAAAGTCACAAATATGGAAATTAAACAATATACTCTTGAACAATCAATGGGTCAAAGAAAAAACCAAAAGGTAAATTAAAAAAAGTATTTGAGACAAATGAAAATAGAAACACAATATACCCAAACTTAAGGGATATAGCAAAATCAGTCCTAAGTGAGAAGTTTCTAGTGACAAATACCTACATTAAGAAATAAAAAATATCTCAAATAAACAACCTAATGCTATACCACCCAGGAACTAGGAAAAGAATAAACTAAGCCCCAAATTAGCAGAAGGAAGGAAATAATAAAGAGTAGAGCAGAACTAAATGAAGTAGAAACTAGAAAAACAGCAAAAAAGATTAATGAAACTAGGAATTGGTTTGCTGAAAAGATAAAAAAAATAGAGAGACCTTTATCCAGACTAAGAAAAGAAGAGTAGACTCAAATAAATTATCAATGTAGCTGATATCATAGATATATGAGGTTCATAAAAACTACTATACCAATTATACACCAACAAACTGGATTATGTAGAAGAAATGGATAAATTCTGAGAAATATATGACCTACCATGACTGAATCATGAAGAAAGAGAAAATCTGAATAGACCAAGTACTAGTGAAAAGATTGAATTGGTAATAAAAACCTCCCGATAAAGAAAAGCTTAGGACCTGATGGCTTCACTGGTTAATTCCACCAACATTCAAAGATGAATTAATACCAATCCATGTCAAATCCATGACCATGTGGAATAAAAGGATGGCTTGTTATTGCAAACTAATTGATATAACACAGCATATTAATAGAAGGACAAACAAAATAATCCTCATACACACAGAAAAAGCAATGGGTACAATTCAACACCTAGTAGTGACTGAAAACTCTCAATAAATTTTGAATAGAAGTGAACTTCTTCAAATTGATAATGGGAATCTATGAAAAATGTCCATTTGACATCATACATATTAAAAAAAATAAAGTAAGGTACCAGCACAAAGACAGACAGACCAACGAAACAGAGTAGAGAATACAGAAGTGAATCCAAGCATTTACTGCTAATTGATCTTCTACAAAGGAGCCAACAAAACATGGTGGATAAAGGAGAGTCTCTTCAATAAATGATGCTGGGAAAACTGGATATCCACATGATGAAGAGTGAAATTGGACCCTTAATTCACAGCATATACAAATACTAACTGAAAATGTATTAAAGAAATGAACATAAGACTGGAAACTGTAAAACTACTAGAAGAAACCATAGGAAAAAATCTTCTGACATTGGTTGGGGCAATGATATTTTTTTGGCTACAACTCCCAAAGTACAGGCAATGAAAGAAAAAGTGGACAAATGGAATTACATCAAACTAAAAAGCTTCTGCAGAAGAAAGCAGAGGAAACCATCAACAGACTGAAGAGAAAACCTATGGAATGAAATAAAATATTTGCAAACCATAATCTGATAAGGGGTTAATATCTAAAATATACAAGGAACTCAGGGCACCTGGGTGGCTCAGGCAGTTAGGCATCTGACTCTTGCTTTTGGCTCAGGTCATGATCTCAGGGTTATGAGATCAAGCTCAGTGTTTGGCTCTGTGGCTGGGCAGGAGCTTGCTTAAGGGTCTCCCTCTCCTCCTTCTGACCCTCCCCACTTCCGTCTTTTTTAAAAAAAAACAAACATATATATGTATACACACACACATACACACACACATTAGATTCCACAAATAAGTGAAATCATGCAATGTTTGTCTCCCTGTGCCTTGATTTTACTTAGTCCTCCAAGTTCATCCATATTGTCATAAATAACAAGATCCCTTCTTTTTCAAGGATGGATAACATTCTAATATATATATATATTCCCCCCACACACACACACACACATTTCCTTTATGCACTCATTGAATAGGCACTTGAGTTGTTAAAACAACTCAATAGCAAGGAAACAAAGAACTTGAATTAAAAGGGGCAAAGGATTTAACTAGACATTTCTCCAAAGATGACATAGGCCAACATGTATATAAAAATATGCTCCACATTACCAGTCATCAGAGAAATTCAAACAAAAGCCATAGTGAGCTATCACTTCATACCTGTTAGAATGACTATTATCAAAAAGACAAAAGATAGTCAATGTTGACAAGAATGTGGAGAAAAAAAGATCCTTGTACATTGGTGGTAAGAATGTAAATTGGTATAGGGATTATGGGAAATAATATGGAGTTTCCTCAAATAATTAAGAATAAAACTACAGTATGATCCAACAATCTCATTTCTGTATATATAGCCAAAAGAAATGAAATCCGAATCTTGAAGAGATTGCTGCACTCTCATATTCATTGCAGCATTATGCACAATAGCTAAGATACGGAACCAAAAAAAAGTTAAAATTACAGAGCAGAGAGTAGAAAGGTGGTTACCAGCAGCTGGGGTGAGTGTTGGGAAAGATAGGGAGATGTTGGTCGGAAAGTACTAAGTTTCAGTTATTCAGGATGATTAAGCTCTGAAGATCCGATGTACAGCATGGTGATTAACTGTACTGTACTGTAGTCCAGAAATTTGCTGAGAGAGTAAATCTTAAATGGTTCTTGTCACACACAAAAATAAGTAACTATATGCAATCCCTATCAAAATGCCATCAACTTTTTCACATATCTGGAACAAATAATCCTAAATATTTATGGAACGAGAAAAGACCCCAAATAGTCAAAGGAATGTTGAAAAAGAAAACCAAACCTGGTGGCATCACAATTCAGGACTTTAAGCTCTATTACAAAGCTGTAATCATCGAGACAGTGTGGTACTGGCACAAAAACAGACACAGAGATCAATGGAACAGAATAGAGAGTCCAGAAATGGACCTTCAACTCTATGGTCAACTAATCTTCAACAAAGCAGGAAAGAATGTCCAGTGGAAAAAAGACAGTCTCTTCAAAAAATGCTGTTGGGAAAATTGGGACAGCCACATGTAGAAGAATGAAACTGGACCATTTCCTTACATCACACACAAAAATAGTCTCAAAATGGATGAAAGACCTCAATGTGAGTCAGGACACCATCAAAATCCTTGAGGAAAACACAGGCAACAACCTCTTCCACCCTGACCACAGCAACTTCTTGCTAGGCACATCTCCAAAGGAAGGGAAACAAAGGCAAAAATTAAGTATCAGGACTTCCTCAAGATAAAAAGCTTTTGCACCGCAGAAGAAATAGTCAACAAAACCAAAAGACAACCAACAGAATGGGAGAAGATATTCACAAATGACAGATCAGATAAAGGGCTAGTATCCAAGATCTATAAAGAACTTACCAAAATCAACACCCAAAGAACAAATAATCTAATCAAGATATGGGCAGAAGACATGAACAGACATTTCTGCAAAGAAGACATTCAAATGGCCAACAGACACATGAAAAAGTGCTCAATACCACTCGCCATAATGGAAATACAAATCAAAACTACATTGAGATACCACCTCATACCAGTCAGAACGGCTAAAATTAACAAGTCAGGAAATGATAGATGTTGGCGAGGATGTGGAGAAATGGGAATTCTCCTACACTGTTGGTGGGAATGCAAGCTGGTGCAGCCACTCTAGAAAACAGTATGAAGGTTCCTCAAAAAGTTGAAAATAGAGCTCCTCTGTGACCCAGGAACCACACTACTGGGTATTTACCCTAAATATACAAATGTAGTGATCTGAAGGGACACCTGCACTCCAAAGTTTATAGAAGCAAAGTCCATAATAGTCAAACTATGGAAAGAGCCCAGATGTCCATCGACAGATGAATGGCTAAAGAAAATGTGATATATATATATCTCAAAATGGATGAAAGATATATATATCATTTATATATATATATATATGTGTATATATATATATATACACACATACATACACAATAGAATATTACAAAGCATCAAAAATGAAATCTTGCCATTTGTAATGACATGGACAGAACCAGAGGGTATTATGCTAAGTTAAATAAGTTGATCAGAGAAAGACAATTATCATAAGATCTCACTGATATCAGTGGAATTTAAGAAACAAGGCAGAGGATCATAGGGGAAGAGAGGAAAAAAATGAAAACCAGATAGGGAGAAAAATCATGACTCTTAATCTTAGGAAACACGACTCTTAAAAAAAACAAGACTCTTAATCTTAGGAAACAAACTGAGGATTGCTGGAGGGAAAGGAGGTGAGAGGATAGGGTGGCTGGGGGATGGACATTAGGAAGGATATGTGTTTTGGTGAGCATTGGATGTTGTGTAAGACTGATGAATCACAGACTTGAAATAAATAATACATTATATGTTAATTAAAAAAACTAATTTAAAAGGGGGAAAAACGAAAAATAGCTACTACATGTGTAAACCATAAAATATTAGGCTAAGTGAAAGTAGCCTGTCCCAAAAGATACCATTTCATATAAATGTCCAGAATAGGCAAATCCATAGAGACAGAAAGTAGAGTAGTAGTTGCCAAGGATGGCATGGATGGAGAATGGAACCATCAGGGAGGTGACAGCTAAAGGCTATGAGGTTTCTTGTTGGGGTGATGGCAATGCCCTAAAAGTTGACCGTGGGGATGGTTTCATAATTCTGTTAATATATGAAAAACCACTAAGTTGTACAATTTAAGTTGGTGAATTATAAGGAACGTGAGTTATATCTCAATAAAATCTTTTTTTTTTTAATAGGTAACCATAGGAAGTGATGGAAATGTTAATAAGTTTGATTGTGGTAATCCTTTTACAATGGATACCAACTGTCACATTGTATGCCTTAAATAAATGTAATTTTTATTTGTCAGTTATAAACTCAATAAAGCCAGAAAAAAGTGCCCTCAAAGACGTGGTACCTTAATTTCTGAGTTACTTAGTGAGAGCGCATAGCAGCTAAGACTGATCTCTGAAGAGGACTGAGCCACAGTTATATCCTTTGACTGACCCCTAGGAAAGGAATAAAACAGAAAAAGAATAGATTCCTGTTCATCTGATAATGTTAAGGATGCCAATATGGATACCCCTAGTCACTGAAATGGAGTATGTTGGCTATGTTTTTTATTGAGATGTTCCTTAGACTAAAAGCTACCTGAAGGCAGGGGTTATGTCTTTCTAATTTCCTAACATTCATTCTATCTACTAGTAGATAGTAGAAAGGCATTCAACAATCTATTGAGAAATGCATAATGCAGAGTAAATGAGTAAACCTGAATGTGTGTGTGTGTGTATATATATATTTAATAAATTTTATAAATCATAAAAATATATACACATATATATTTTCCCCCTACACTATGACCACCAAGTACCTCGGCCTCATTCCTTGCCTTCCCCTCCCTTAGTTGCTCTCAGCAAACACTCAATCGTCTTGTTCCATTAGCAACCTAATGAGCAAGACCACTTCTCATTCTATCCCTACAACTCAAGTAGTGGATTCGTACACCTTCTGTTCGGAAAGAGAAGCAACTATTACAAAGCAATGTTCAAATGTAATGTTTTTCTATTGTTAAAGCATCCTATTACAACTCCAGTTTCACAATTCCTTAGCAACAACATAGGGTCTGAAAAAAGGTGATAATTTTATAGCAAAAGGGATAGTTCATCTCTCAAGAGAATAAAACTGTCATTGATCTTCATGACAAATTGAATCTCGGGGTCTGAAAATACAGACCTTGTTTTCTTTCTTTTATTTTTTTTCATTATAAGGATGACCTTGCCTCTATTGTAAATCAAAAGTAACTAGTGCTTTGTGGCTCTTATAAAGTTGCAAGGAAGGAAAAAGGGCCCATGGTACTGGTCCATTACTATGTACCTCATTTGGGGAGACTTCACAGGTATGTTCTTTAGTTTTTGTGTGTTGACTTTTGCTCTTTAGCCTCCTGGTTAAAGAGAGGGAACACACAAACTAAATTTCTCCCTTGTGAGGGACCAATTTTTTTTCAGGAAAATTTCACAGCTGTGAAAAACAAAAACAAAAAGCAATGGTAGAAGCTCAAACAAATGTTAATTTTTTTTACTTTAATGCAATAAAGATTTCAAAAGAAAAAGTAAAAATACCAGATTTAATTTCCATTTGCTAATTTAAATAAGCAAGCTGAAAAACATACTAAGAATTGCTCTCTAGTATTTAACTCTGTTTTCCATTTTAAGGGTAGAGATTAAAGGTTCAATGAATAGATAAGCATTCAGTTTTACTCAAGAGGTATTTATTAGGCTGTTCCTTCAGGAAGCTTACAAAACAAATCCATCTGTAGATCAAATTATGGATATGGCAAGAAAAACAGTGCTATTAGACTATAGTAGAGAGGAAACTTAATTTTAATCTTTAAAAAAATCACAGAAAACCTATTAGAGGTGATGGCATCCAAAAGATGAAGGTTTCTGAACATGGATAAAAGTGGGAATGACATTAAAAGTGAGGAAATGGCACAAGCAAAACGTCAAAATAATAAAATACGGGCCACATTCATAGATCATGCAATGTATAGTTCTGTATTATAGGAATATTGTAGAAGATACAGCTGGGAAGACAGCATCAAATCCTACCACGGAAAGTACAGAATGAGAGGTTAAGGGGCATGATATTGATGCTGCAAGCAAGAAAGCATGAGGGAGTATGAAATCTGGCAAAGTTGAGTTCAACACATGGCATCAACATTTAGTAGCTGTGTGCCCTTAAGTAGTTTACGAGGTCTCTCTGAGAATCATTGGGAATGTGGGTGTCATAATACTTCTTACCTCATTTGAATGCTGAGAAGGGCAAATGATCTAATGCATGTAAACATTTAGCACTGCACCAGCAACACATTTGTGTGGCAAAAGTGTTAGCAATTACTATCACAGACAATGGAGAACCATCAGAAGTCTTTAAATTGGAGGGTATTATTGTATGTCTTGGGTAAGAAGAGAGTTGAAGGCAATGGGAAGTAGGAGTTTTGGTGTATTAACTTTCAAGACGGGAAGATTGTTTCATTTTTATTTTCTTTTAAAGATTTTATTTATTTATTTGAAGAGAGAGAGCGAGAACAAGAGAGAAAGAGTGAGTGAGCACAAGCAAGGAGAGCAGCAGAGGGAGAGGAAGAAGCAGGCTCTCCACTGAACAGGGAGCGTGATGCAGGGCTCGATCCCAGGACCGTGGGATCATGACCTGAGCCGAAGGCAGAGACTTAATTGACTGAGCCAACCAGGTGAGACAGGAAGATCATTTAGTGATGAGTACAAGATATTATGAAAAGACAGAGCAATAGGGAGCAAGATCAGTTGCAGGAGACAATGGCTGGAGGAGGATTATGAGTCTGAATAGGCTTGAGATGGAAGCCTATTGGAAGATGTTCAGCTTCTCATAGTTAGGATATGCAAAAAGTCATCGATCAAGAAGACACGAAAGTATATGCTAATGACCTAGTCAACATTTACCCTTTTAAAAACTAGAATGGTAAACTTACAGTGCAACTATTCTAGAGATGAGATTAATGATCGTGTTCTAGAATGTTGCAACTGAAATGGTGTTTAGTTATATCAGACTGCTTTTGTACCCTGCCCAAGAAAATGCCAACAAAGTTTCACAGAAGAGATCCGAGTCTCTTAACCTTCTAAATGTTTTATAAAGATTTATTTATTTGTTATAGAGAGTTTCTCCGAGCAAGGTTAAGGAGCAGACGGACAGAATCTTCAGATTCCCCACAGAGCTCAGAGTCTGACTCTGTGCTCAATCCCATGACCCCTGAGAACATGACCTGAGCTGAAACCAAGAATCAGACACTCAAATGACCGAGTCACCCAGGTGCCCCTAAATGTTTTATAACAGAAGAACAGCACACTACGTACATATTTGTGGTAACACTCATAAGACTTGACCACTCTGAGGGCTCCCATTACTTCAAGTGAGTCTGCATCTAGCAAGCAGGAAAAAGAAACCCTTTGAGGTAAGCTCACTTCTGATCTACCTGCATCTACTCCAGCGTGGAGTTTTACAATCAGTGGGTTACACTACAAATCTTTGGGAAAACCACAAAATTCAGAGTACGCTGGAGGCAAATGGGATTTTCTGATAGATACAGATACTAAATGGTCCGTGACATCAGGGTTCATGTGAACTAAAAGAGAGTCAGCTGACTCTGTGTGAGAGTATCAGCCCCTCTGTGGGCTGTAAAATATTTGCCTGTTGGGGCACCTGGGTGGCTCAGTCGTTAAGCGTCTGCCTTCGGCTCAGGTCATGATCCCAGAGTCCTGGGATCGAGCCCCACATCAGGCTCCCTGCTCAGCAGGAAGCCTGCTTTTCCAGCTACCATTCCCTCTGCTTGTGTTCTCTCTCTCGCTGTGTTTCTCTCTGTCAAATAAATAAAATCTTTAAAAAAATATTTCCCTGTTAGAACAAGTTTAAACCTAAGTATATAGTAATATTTTGTCATTGGGCAATTAAAACATTTTATAAAATTCAAGCCTTTTTTTTTTTTAAGAGAGCGAGCATGAACTGGGTGGGGTGGACAGAGGGAGAGGGAGAGAGAGAATCTTAAGCAGGTTCTATACCCACTATAGGACCCTACTCAGGGCTCAATCTCACAATCCTGACTGGATTATGACCTAAGCAGAACTTGAGAGTCGGATGTTGAACTAACTGAGCCATCCAGGCACTCCCAAGATCTTTTCTTAAATTTTTTTTTCTTTCTTTTTTTTAAATTTTTTTTTTAGTTTTACCTTTTAAATATTTTACTTATTTATTTATTTATTTGACAGAGAGATCACAAGCAGACAGAGAGGCAGGCAGAGAGAAAGGGGGAAGCAGGCTCCCCGCCGATGTAGGGCTCCATCCTAGGACCCTGAGATCATGACCTGAGCCAAAGGCAGAGGCTTTAACCCACTGAGCCACCCAGGCACCTCCAAGATTTCTTTAAGAGAAAAATTCCAACTATTTTAACAAAGGTTTACTTGCTATTTTCTGTATTTAAAATATTGCTTTATGCACTTGAGATAATCAGTATGCATACTTTGGATTCCTTGAGGGGGGAAATCATAGATTCAATAAATAACGTGGATGTGATGTAACATAAAGATGAACAAAAAAATAGAAATAAAATAAATGGGTTAAGAGAGCACACAGACCAGGACTGAGGGTCACAAGTTAGTGCGAAAGCAACACTTTTTTGCTTGTACCATTGATCATAGTTAAGCTAGCACTGCAATAATCAGTCTGAGATTCAATACAGTTTGCACTGGTATCCAAGGCTTTATGAGGATTGGTCAGTCTTGGATGGATGATTTTGCTAATTGAAAGAGAGGGAGGGAGAAGAGAGGAAAGAGAAAGGGAAAGGGGTATGGGGGAGAAAGAAGCAGAAAGCTAGGAGGAGAGAAAGAGAACTGGAGAAAACAGGGAGAGGGAGAGAGAGAGAGAGAAAGGGGGAGAGAGAGAGAGGACACACAGAGAGAAAAAGGAGAGGGTGAGAGAGAGATAAGGGAGAGAATTTTACTAAATACTAGGTCTATGTCTTGCTGAGAGCTATGCTTCTCAAGTGTCCCATCTTATGTATTCTTTTGGTGCCCATGAGATGGAATTATTCTGCTGCAGATGTAAAGAGAGGGAAGCAAGTTGGCCAAGCCCACAGAGACAATACATGGTGGAGCAGATTTAAAAGGCTATTAGCTGGACTCCAAGACCCATGGCCTTAACCTCTACTCTACCTTTTCTCCTTCCTTAAAGATCTCTTCAGCATTTAACCAACTCTCACAAGTGGAAACCGCTTCCCAATATATTAAAAACATGTATTTTGATTTTGAGGAATTTTTTCATAGGGCTCTAAATTTGTTGGGAATATAGCTTTATATTCTAATACATAAATTGGGTCTACATAAACTCTTGGGTTTTCTTTTTTTTTTTTAAGGTTTTATTTATTTATTTGAGAGAGAGAGAGAGAGAGAGAATGAGTAGGGGGAGGGGAGAGGGAGAAGCAGACTCTCAGCTGAGCAAGGAGCATAATATTGGCTCCATCCCAGAACCCCAGGATCTTGATGTGAGCTGAAGGCAGCCACTGAGGTGCCCCTTGTGTTTTCTTTAAATGACACTTTCTCGTGTCATTTCTTGTGTGAACTTCCTAAGTAAAAGGAGAGAGACTGAAAGCTGAGGGGTTCAACAAGATTAAATTACGATAATTGATAATTTCCAAACCCTTGAGTGGCTCCTTTTCTCTCCAGAGGAAAATAACAAATAATAGGTTGTTAAGGAGGCTAATTATAGAAGGCTTCTTGGGGGAAAAATTAAAAAAAAAAAACCCACAAAAGATAATTTAAAAAATTAAGTTCTGCTTGAATGGAAGTGAGTCAGGCTCCTACGCAGCAGGAAGAACTGTATCTTCAGGTACAACTTTTGTCAGTTAGATGGCATTTCCACTGAAAGGAATCCATCTCTGTAACTGATAGGAAGTCTCACTTAAAATGGAAGACACTGGAATGCGGAGGTGAAGATTACATATTTTAGGCCCAAACAGAATTGCATGTGAGACTTAGGTCCACCAACTTACCAGCTATAAGATCTTGTTACACAAAACTTAAGTAAAGTAGTACCTACCCAATAGAGTAATTATGAATGTTTATTAGGATAATGCATGTGAAGTGCTTAGCATAGTTTCTGGCATCTGTTTATACTCAATAAATAATAGGGGGTGGGGGGTGACAGTAGGGTGGAAAACATTGGACATATCTTCTAGAGTAGGCCTTCACAAATTTTATGTGTTTACAAATCCCCTGGAGTCTTATTAAGATACAGATTCTAATTCAGTAGTTCTAGGACAGGGCTCAAGAGTTTTCATCTCTAACAAATGGAGGAAATGCTAAGGCTGTTGGTCTGAGGATCACATTTGGAGCAAAGCTTTAGATGGAGGACACTGCGGATCATGCATGCCCAAAATAGTGGGAATTGAGACAGTTTCTCAAATGAAGTACACAGTGTCGAGACTTTTGCAGGAATCATAATCCTCAGAAGTGACACTTACTTTCCATTCCTGCGTTTTAACCATTGGACTACTAAATTCAGTTAAGTAAGTTCCATAGAGAAGTGACTCCCTGACCTTCACAGTGGTCTACAGCTATGCAGATGCGGGTCCTTCTTGTGGGGAATTTATAATTTACCTACAATGACAAGACCCCCATGAATAAAACATTAGATGGCAATACAAGGATGAACAGAATCAAATGCACAGATGTACAGAATGAGAAATCGATGCTTCTACAGGATGGAAAAGGGAGAAAAGCTGCTGTCTTTCAGTTGCCCACAATATTATTATGGAGGATTTTTTTCTTCCCACAGGTAGGCTGCTATACAGATAATGACCCATCTCAAGGAGCCTGAACAAGTAACTCTTCCTAACCTAAGACATGCAGACTTGCACTTTCATAACGAAACATCATCAGAGATCCCTGATAAAGAGAACAAGTTGTAGATGGAGGGAGATATTGACCTCATTGGTAGTCTAAGTACCCCAAATTCAGCACCTCTTGTTAGGTTGGGAGAGTTGCTATCAGTTCAAGATATGAACTGGGTGCTGTGGTATTTCAAAGCTCAGAGCCATAGACCTAGTTTTAATAGTTTGGAGATGGAGATGGTGAGAAAGATCACAAAATGTCTTATTAAATCCTTAAGTCTTCAAGAAAATAACACTGAAAACAGTGCTAAAGACACCTCGGATCAGAAGGTGAAAATCACCCATCGTGAAAATATTTATATCATGTGCAAAATATATTTTCTTTACTTCTCTTTTCAAGACTGCTGTGGGGCAAAGTCAGTGGAAAGGTAACATTTATAGGTGCACACACAGCTATGTCTATAGACATGCGAACTCACACACAAATTTGACAAAGCCCCAAAGGCAAAAATGCTTTATCATTTCATAAAATTAATTAAAGCAAGTGAAGAATGGAATCAATTAGAGGTAAAGTGCTGTGCAATATAAAATACTTTCTAGTCATTGCATCTAATTAAAAGGAGGAGCAAATCAGGACTTTTAAAGGGCCCTAATTATTATAGAGGAAAATTAATTAGTAGAGATTCTCAGCTGGACATTCAGGGATGTCTTTGGACAAAAGAAATATCCAACTGAGGAGGCTTGGCAAAAAGATCAATCAAATTTCTGAAGAATAGAGACTGTTTAGAACTCTGGGTAATACAAGCTTGTTTGCTGATAAGTAGCATGTTTACTCTCCATTCTAGGACCCCAGAAGATACATAAAACCTATGGCTTGGTGCAGTAAGCTACAGGGACTTCTAATAATTCAACCATCCCTGCTTTTTTTCTTGGGTACGATGATTAGACTAGGTTTCAAAGAATTAGCTTTGTGAGTCAATCTATATTCAATGATCTGGAGGCACTTCGAGATTATCCAGTGGCCTCAGGGTTTTCCTTTTAAGCATGAATTATTTCTTCCAATGATGGATTCAAATCTGTTGGTCAATGATGTTCTTGTTAATAACATGATGGATATCAGCTTTGCCTCTATTAATTCAACTTCCTTAATTTTGTATTCTTTGTTTTCAGATGATTTCTTTTTTCTTAGAATATTTATTTTATTTTCTAATGCTAAAAATAACACATGCTCCTTGAAGACACTGTAGAAAACTGAGTAAATGCGCAAAAGGCACAAAAGAAAATCGGGTCATTTTATTTTAAAACAATTTTGGCAAGAAGCCTAGTGTTAGGGCTCTGTAATTTTAGGATATCATAATTGTTTCCTGTGCCCAATAGGATTGTATAAGTGTGTACTGACATTACTTTTTATCATTTCTGTTAAATATTATCCATAATTGATGTTATTTTTGCAATTATTTTTTAAAATTTTATTTGTTTAGAGAGAGCATGGAGGGAGCGATGGGCAAGGGAGAGATAGAGAATCTCAGGCAGAGTCTACACTGAGTGCTGAGCCCAACGTGGGGCTTGATTTCACAACCCTGAGATCATGACCTGAGCCAAAAATCAAGAGCTGGCACTCAATTGAGATGACCAGACACCCCTTTGCTATTATTTTTAAAAATTAAATGGAGGAAATATTTGGGTAACTGGTTTGTTCAACAAGCTGCACTGGTAAAACGTGAGCAGAAAGCAAGCTGATTATTTTTCAGAAGTGCATTTACTAAAAAGTTCTCATGGACTTGGGCTTTGCCATCACTTGGATGAAATCTCAGGCTAGTAAAAGAGTTTATGAGCAGTATCTTGTAAAGAGCTAAGGGTATCAGGTACTTAGCTTTTTCCCTCCTCTAGCTGAGAGCTACATTGGACTCATGAGCCTGACATTGAGGTGGAATGGGGAGATGGGAAAAGTCACAACCAGCTTCTTCATAAGTTTTCTACCTATGTTTTACGCATGGTCCTAACTTAGGATGGTATGAAAGTGACACACGTTCAGTAGAAGCTGTACTTCAAATTTTCAATTTGGATGCTTTTCCAGGCTAGTGGTAAATGGTCTAATACTCTGGCATGGTGCCAGGCAGTGACAGCAGCTGTGGCTGCGGGTCGGTCATGTGATCACAAAGGTAAACAACCGATGAATTTATAACCATTCTGTACCCAGACAACAACTCTGCTTTTTACTTTTAGTACAGTGTTCAAAAAATTACATGAGATCTTCAACACACTAATTGAGGTTTAAGAGAGGTTTTGCGTTGGATGATTCTGTCCAAATGTAGGCTGATACAAGTGTTCTGAGCATGTGCAAAGTAGGCTACGAGGTTTGGAAGGTTAGGTATGTTAAATATATTGTCTACTTGCAATATTTTCAAACACATGACATGTTTATATAGACAGTCTATAGTCATTCTAAGTCTATAGTCATTCTAAGTCTAGAAAGATTTGCACTTCCAGTTGCTGATTTCCCATGCTGCTCCTAGTTTCCTCAGGGCAGGAGCAGGGAGAATGGGAGAAGGAAGGGTCAAAAGATATCTTATCAGGCTGGTATAGCTAGCATCTTGCTTTGGTGCTCACTTGGTATGTACAATATCTGAAGTAGATTCTGTATTTCCTGAGTAATTTTGTGAGCTCTTCAGAGACATTGCAAATTCCCTTTATGAAAGCATCACCAACTGTGGATATGGTCACCACTTCGACATCTGGTTTCTAGCAGACCACCTTTCTTGGGGCACTCCCCTCCAGGAAATTCTCTTGGAAGGATGGTTTTTAAAATAACGCCCACTTTCTGGTCTGTACCTGTGAGCACTCTGACCCCTCCAAGCTTCATTAGAGCTAGATGCTTTCCAGGAAATTCAGATTCTGATCTCATGGCAGACGGATCTCTCTGGTGTGGGCCAGGAACCACCCCTGCATCCTCAAATCCTAGTTCCAAAAGGTAAGCTCTCAGAGGGTTCTTCCAGTAGCACACACTGAGACACAGATTTCAGTTCGAGTAATTTATATAAGCGGTGATCCTAGGAAGCACCATAAAACCAATGAGACAGGCAAGGGTAGATAGCCAACAATGAACATATTATCAAGCAATTGAGAACACTAAAGGTTACTGGGCCTCATTTCTACTGGTGGCTTTGAGAGACACTGGCCAATCTGCCTTAGAGTCCTCCCATGTGTGGAAAGATGAGCTCGGGCATTAGATTGTCAATCCCTTCTTGCCTTCCACTGAGGGCTGCTGTCAGGGGTATTATATCCCCTATGCTTCTGCCTGGCCTGTGCACCTGTGAGCTCCAGTGACCAGAGAAGACCCCAGGCAGAGTTCTGAGTGCTAGCATTTAGAATCTGTTGGGTCAGCTGGTACTGGGTTGAAGAATCCACTGACAGCATCTGCTCTCCTTCACTACTTAACTGGAGGGAAGGGGGAAGCAGTCTGTTAATTTTATTTCCAAGCATTTAAAAAAATTTTTAAATCTCATATGTATCTATGCATGCATGAATTCATATGGTGATAAAAATGTACATTACATAAAATTTACCATTCTAATCATTTTTAAGTGTATGATTTAGTGGCAGTAAGTACATTTCTGATGTTGTACAGATATCACCACTATCCATTTCCAGAACCTTCTCTTTATACCCATAAAACGGTAAGTCCCCATTCCTCCTCTCCCCTGCACCTGTCATCTCTATTCTATTTTCTGTTTATAAATTGCCTAGTCTACATTCCTCATATAAATGGAATCATACTAAATTTATCCTTTTTGTATCTGCAAGCACTTCTTTTTAGTACCCTCATGGTGGATTATAAGTTATAAGTTCAGAAATCTTTTTATCACATATTGCCGTGGCAGTTTGGCACTTCCTGTTGGTATATTGACTTCAAGGCCCGAGCCAAAAGAAAGGAGTTCTGTTTTGACTATCTGCCCCCTTAGCTCATGATAATCTAGCTGTTATTTCCACTGAAGGAAACGAGCATGTGGTTTTGACCATGGGCATTATTCCTTTCCATACAATATCTGGATAGACCTTGGTGCATGGAGTAGTATGATTATGAGTTTCAATTTCAATAGTCTATTTTTCCCTTTGAGAATTTTAGATAGTCTGCAAATCTGGAGGGAGAGACAAATGACTTCTTTAAATGCATACTTGCTCTCTAGGATTAAATGTGTATATACTTTTTGGTCCTTAAAAAAAAAAGTGATATTATTAATGAAGGGTGCAAAGAATTCCAGACTCTGGTGGATTTTAAGGTCAAGAAGTGATGACATAAAGAGCAAGTTTGCTTCTTGAATGCCATTCCTGTCACTTTATTTAATATCTTTGTTATTTAATTTATATCTAGTGTTGTTTCAAAAAATTTTGAGATTGGTTTCAAATGGCTTGGCAGTGTACATGAAGATGGTTATATTGATCCATTATTATAACTCTGTTGAGAAAAAAATACATTCTTGACATCAGTCCATCACTTCCCTAGTAGCCTCTGCTTTATAGAAGTGAATATGATGGGGTGCCTGGCTGGCTCAATTGGTAGAGCATGCGACTCCTGATCTCAGGGTAGTGAGTTTGAGCTCCACAATGGGTATAGATATTACTCAAAAATAAAATGGAATATGGAAAGCCTCTGATGGAACTAAATATTGGCATATTTCACCATCTCTATTTTTAAAAAACAGGAGAAAACCACCTGGGTGAAGAATTTGACCATGCCTTTTTATCAGTTAGAGACAGAGTTATATGTGATGCATATATATACATATATATATATATATTTTCATATATATTTTTAAAGACAATGCAGATGGGTGGGGAAGGTGAGTAGGCATGGCCTACTTGGGGACAGTTGTATGGACAAGTTGGTTATTTTATAAAATAAATCCAGGAAATTTCTAGATTGACACTTCAGGGGAAGAAGGTAAATACTATGTTAAATGAATATCAGAGAGCATTGTAACAGCCTTTTTAAAAAATAAAGAAAGGGGGACAGGAACATTCATACTTAAAGATAAGCTTATTTTAATATTTATTTACCTACCCATTTATAAGTTGGGAAGGGAAGATAAATACAATGTGCAGGAGTAAGAAATTTTAAGGTTGTTTGCATGTAAATAACAGTTAAGTTGGAACAAACCGGCCAATTTTAAGCCAACCTGGCACTTCCAATTTTTTCTAATTGCATTGCAACTGCCATGGCATCTTAATTTTTAAGTAGTTTTCCACATTTTATATGTCAGTGTAGGTCAAGTAACATTTATTAAGCATGTAACATGGACATGGAGACTGAGACAGATTTGGATTGGAAATGGAAAAAACAAAAATCAGTATCCCTGCCTGTGAGGATTAGATGTGTTAATGCTTTTAAATTGTTCCAAGACTAAATTTCATTTTCAAAAACATTTTGTAGCAATTCAAGCATATTCATGAGCATCACAGAGCCACATCCAATTAATGTGTACATGACCAATTTGAAATTTGTACATAGGAGTTGGATTAGGCTTTGCTCTTATATCTTCAGTTTTGGCAAATAGTGTAATAAGCAGAGTCAGATTATTGAACAATGAACTGGACAGGGCACCTGCATAAAATGATCAAATATTTTCCCGTAAGTGCCTTTGACCCTGCACTGTCAAATCTCCCCTGTCCTTGGACATCTTGAACAGAATCTACGACTTCTGCCTGACATTGATCTCCAGCCAAGGACCACCAGAGCAGACCTGTGGTTACAAGTTGAGATCATGACTCATCGCAGTGAGGGAGGACGTGCTATGGGGAAAGTGGAGAACATCTATGTGGAGGGTGCTAGAACAGTTTGGCTACAGGATTTGGGCTTGTGTTAGGTGATTTGGGGAAGAGTTTACACTTCAGGAATGGGTTTCAGGGAGTGGGGCTTTGTCTGGATTTGGTGCTATTAGGAAGTGGAGATAATTCTATGAGTGTGTGTCTAACTAAATCCCATAGAGGGAGTATAGACCTGAGCCAGGCTAAAGCTGTAATTGGTTTAGAAGCAGCAGGCACTCACGTTAGCCAGGACTAGGGTTATTTGGAACCTTCCGGTATGCATGGTGGCCTTGTTTTGGTCTTTGCTTAGGAAAAATTATGAAGTGGTTTTGTTTTGTTTCACTTCACATGTATAGAGCAACCTCACCTGATGCTGCTGGTCTATATGTCCTCACTGTGAGGGTGAGGGTAGCTTGTAGTGACATCAAGGCCCAGCTGGTAATCAGAGGGCAGCCTGTGGCTGTCGGTGACTGGCTTTCTCTTTCTCACTCATCACCTCTAGCTGTTATCAACTCTCGCCTGTATAGTTTATCTCCTTCCCTTTCTAGCTCAGGCCTGGCTGGACCTGTCATTCAAGGACCCACAGAAGACAGCGCCTTGTCCAATGCCAGTTCTCCCCCGGGATACATTCATTAGATAGGTGGGGACTCTGAAAATCTTTCTCAAGTTTTAATTCCCTAGCACGAAAAATTAAATCCCTATGTAATTTCATCATCCCCCTCCTTTCTTCCCACGGTGGCTTACATCATTCGTTATGATCCTTTTTCTCTACCACGACGTTTCCCTTAGATTCTTTTCTTCTCTCTGTGCATAGGCTCAGGGCAGGTTAGCAAATCCTTTGCCAAAGCAGAAGACCAGGGAGGTTTTCTCCTTTTCCTGTAGCCCTCTCAATTTCTATGCATGGTTCCCTTGAAAGGCAAAGAGCTGCCCATCCATTCCCCTCCCACTGCAGGGAAGAAGGGAAAATGTGCAGTGTCTTTCATCAGGCAAAAGTTCCATCACTTCTTGTCAAGTCAAACGTTTGTATGGACTGTTGGAGGCGGAGGTGGCTATATAGCCGTTGGGCCGTGAGAGCCTCTTTGGCTGCTGTTGTCTAAGTCCTAGAAGAGACATCCACTTCCTCCTGTGGCTGCTACCTTCAGAATTAGTGCTTATTTTTGTCTAAGGTGCTGGTCCTTGTCTGCAGTTCTAGATCAATGAAAGAATTCATGCTCAGAATCTCATTCTTTAGGATTGCAAGGAAGAGTTTTAAATCTCTTTAAAGATCTAACTATTTAGATGCACTCCTACTTGCAATCTCTGTTAATTATAAATGTCTCCCCACAATTATAAAGGTATGTCTTCTTGACCTAGAATGGAAGTCAAGCTTCTGAAATGTCTGCCTCACATTCAGTTTTGAGAAAGATTCAAAGGTAATAATTGGGAAAGATCGGTATGATTGACAAACACTGTGCGTCATCGGTATGGCATAGAAAGGTGGAGGTTTCTTTGACAAGCTTGTGCTAGTCCTGTAGTAGTAGCTACTTATTTACACTAGCAGGAATATTATATGTTATTGAAAACAAAAAAAATACGGGGAACATCTTTATAATTTGGACATTGTTATTAATTCAATTTGAATCTCTCTGCCAATATAAGTGAACTGGGAATTTTTTTTTTAAGTCTCAAACCATGCTTGACATCCTGAAAGGGTTTATTCAGGTTGTTTTAAAAAACAACCTGGTTTTTAAAAAATCTTTAAAGTATATATTTCTTATAGTGACTAAAAAAACAGTAAGCCAGCTAAGCAATATGTTCACTGAGCAAGCAGAGGTAACAGACTGACACTCATGAAGAAATTAGATGAGGGAATCTGGGAATTTAAATGGCACCTACAATAGTGAAAACGCTAGAAAAATATGATAAACAAAAATTCTTTTCCTGTTAGAAGGAAAAATTATCAATACAATAAGTACTCAGAGAAAATTATTCTACGAGCGAAATCTAGTCAACATAAAATGGAAAAGAAGCATACTAACATCAGCACTTTCACCAGTGTTATCTAACATCATAAGTCTTCCTGTCTTATTGGTCAATGGGGAATAATCAGCATGTTCAAGAAATTCTCACCCTTTATCCACATAGATTTTTCTAAGAAGCACAAGGATTGCTGGCATTTACAATATGTAAGCTGACAGAAACAGATCAATGGAAGCCTCAAAAAGGGTATTCGTATTGGTAATTAGAATTAATTGCTTAGCCATGTTGAGTCGGTAAACTGGTTGCAAATGGTGGGCGAGTAAGGAGACTGTTGTCAGGAAATAAGCGTATAAATACATATGTAACACTGAATTTAAGAATGAAACTGATATGAAATGAAATTTCATGGTGCTTTGGTTACTGTCATAGAAATCATTTAAATTTAAATTATAGCAAACAGACCTCCCTACCCCATCCCCTAAACCCATTTAAAATCATTGAACAACACCAGAATACCTTATTTAGACTTAGATATTTGGACATAATCAAAGCTATCTGTGTGCTGAAGGAGGGGGAGGAACCAACCATTCATCCTCAGTTAGATCTGGAACTGAGGTTGAGATCACATTTTTAATTTGGGGTTCTGGTCTTCTTGCTCAAGTAACCAAATTCATAGCTTCAATTCTTTGCTTTATTCTCATGAAATGAATGACTAAATGCAAATATTAATCAACACATTTTACTGGTTTTCATGTTTTTTCCTACCTGTAGAATTTCACTCAAGAATATGCAGTGAGGGGACACCTCAGGGCTTAGTCAATTAAGGATTTGCCTTTGGCTCGGGTCATGATCCTAGGGTTCTGGGATCGAGTTCCACATTGGGCTCCTTGCTCACTGGAGAGCCTGCTTCTCCCTATACCTGCTGCTCCTCCTATTCATGCATGCTCTCTCTCTCTGACAAATAAATTTAAAAATCTTTTTTTAAAAATAGGCAATGAGCAGTTTAGAGTGAAATGCACGTAATTTGGAGGCAAGTTGACATGAGTTTGTGTCTGTGCAATATCAACATCTGTGTGATTGACCTGGAGCAATTTCATAAGAGTCTGTTATACGACAGATTTACTTATATAATGGGAATAATAATACTATCTCAAAAGAGAGTTTTACAGGAGATAATTGGGATCACATCTACAAAACAGTAAGCATATTTTGTGGCAAAGTGTTGGCACCCAGGAAATATTAGCTACTGCACTAAAACATCAAACTCTCCTTTCTTTTAGACATACCTTGTTAATAAAGCAATAGAATATGACAGGCACACAATCTACTCAATTTTTTTTATACTGTAGTATTACCAGTCTAGTGCATAGTAAATCTTCCACAGTATTTGCTTTTAATAATGGCAAAGTTGCATTGGCCACTAAGAAAATGCAAGTCAAGATTATGAAATGTAACTCAACACCAAATAAAAAAAAAAATAATCTGGTTAAAAAATAGGATGAAGAGCTGAACAGACATTTTTCCAAAGAAGACATACAAATGGCCAACAGATACATGAAAACACTCATGGTGCCACTAATCATCAGGGAACTGCAAATCCAAACCACAATGGGATATCACATTACACTGGCCAGAATGGCCGGAATCAAAATGACAAGAAATAGCAAGCATTGGTGAGGATGCAGAGGAAAAGGAACCCTTGTGCACTGTTGGTGACAATGCGAATTGGTTCAACCACTCTGGAAAAGAGTAGGAAGGTTCCTGAAAAACTTAAAAATAGAATTACCATATGACCCAGTAATTCCACTACTGGGTATTTACCCAAAGAAAACACAAACATTATTTTGAAAAGATAACATACACCCCTATGTTTATTGAAGCATTATTTAAAATAGCCAAAATACGGTAGCAACCTAAGTGGCTGTCCATAGAAAAATGGATAAAGATGTGGTACATATATAACAGAATATAGCTCAGCCATAAAAAGAATGAAATCTTGCAATTTGCAACACCCTGTATGGACCTAGATGGTTTAATGCTAAGCAAAATCAGTCAGACAGAGAAAGACAAATTATCATATAATGGTACTCATATGTGGAATTTAAGAAACGAAATGAATGAACAATTAATTCTTAATTGTTAATTCTCTGTATTTAAACTCTTAAATACAGAGAACAAACTGGTGGTTGCCAGAGGGAAAGATGGGTGACATAGATAAAGAGGATTAAGAGTGCACTTATCATGTTGAACACTGAGTAGAGAAACATTACATCATTATACTGTATGCCTGAAACTAATAAAACACTATGTTAATTATACTTGAATAAAAAATTTAAAATCGCTTCATATCTACTAGGGTGGCTTTAATCAAAAAGAGAGATAATGTGGAGAAATTGAACAACCCGAATTTACTTCAACTGATGAATGGATAAATAATGTTATACGATAAAGTATTATTCAGCAATAAAAAAGGAATTGTGATACAACATGGATGAACATCAAAAATGTTGTACTAAGTGTAACAGAGCCATAAGTGAAAGAAGCAAGTCACAAACCCCCACATTTTGTAGGATTCCCTTTATAGGAAATGTTGAGAATAAGTCAATCTATAAAGACGGAAAGTATATGGTTGCCTAGGCTTTGGGATTACAGTGGGGATATTTAGGAATGACTATTAATGGGTATATGGCTTCTTTCCGGAGTGATGAAAATGTCATAAAACTGATTGGGATGACCATTGCGGAACTCTGCAGCCATACTAAAAATACCAATTAAGGGGTGCCTGGGTGGCTCAGTGGGTTTAAACCTCTGCCTTCAGCTCAGGTCATGATCTCAGGGTCCTGGAATGGAGCCCCACATTGGGCTCTCTGCTCAGCAGGGAGCCTGCTTCCCCCTCTCTCTCTGCCTGCCTCTCTATTTGTGATCTCTCTCTTCTCCGTCAAATAAATAAATAAAATCCCTTTAAAAAATACCATTTAATTGTACACTTAAGAACTAATGCCAAAGTTAACAATATCAGAAATTCTGACACTACATGGTATCCAGTTATTAGACCTGATCACATCTTCACTGTAAACTGTTGCCAACACCCAGAATTACAGCGTGCTTAATTTCCATTTTAGGATTCAATCCTCTCAAAATGCAAATGACCCCACAGTGGGTAACATATTAAGTGTCACTAAATATTAATCCTATCATGTGAGGTACTTATATCTCTTTGGAGGTTGACAGACTTAATATAAGCGTATTTTGTTGAGAGGAAGGTGAAGAAAAAAGAAATTCCTTTTGATTACCAAGAAACTGATAAGTTAGTGAACGTACTGTTCCTGAAGAAGATTCCTTCTAGCTTAAATCTCCTCTTGGATGTTGCAAAAATTCATTCATTCATCAGTCTGCAAACATCATCAGAATTAGACCCCACATCAAAGTCTGGATTCACCTTGACTGAAAGAATATTTAAGTGTTTACCCTAAATTCCTCAACTTATTAGTGGACTAGGCCAGTTTGTAGTTTTTATTTTTTTAAAGATTTTATTTATTTATTTGAAAGAGAGAGAGGAAGCATGCACATG
Organism: Procyon lotor; assembly: GCA_028646535.1. Taxonomy (NCBI): domain Eukaryota; kingdom Metazoa; phylum Chordata; class Mammalia; order Carnivora; family Procyonidae; genus Procyon; species Procyon lotor. Next base: position 32,713,351 of record CM053603.1, read on the forward strand.
AGAGCATGAATGGGGGGAGCAGCAGAGAGGGAGGGAGAGAGAATCTAAAGCAGACTTCGGAGCACAGAGCCTGACTTGGGGCTTGATCTCATGACTGCGAGATCATGTCCCCTGTGGAAGCCAGGAGTTGGATGCTTAACCGACTGAGACACCCCGCACCAGTTTTTTAAGTAACCAGGCCCTTTTGTATGAGTCAAAAGGTTTGGTCAAGTAAACAGCCACCCTTGTCTCCTGTATCATAGCCAGAGAGAAGATCAAAACCACCAAATACACCATCTGCAGGATGAACTGGGTCCCCAGAGAAATGGTTTGCTTGGTTTGTACAGTGGTTTCTGAATGGTTTTTGTCAGTATCTTAGGCGAAGCACATGCTCTGTACTTTATTACCATTTTATCATATCCTAATGGCTTAAGCTCATGTCTAGCTCACTTCTTTATTTATTTCTTGCTCTCTAAATCCATTTGAGATTGTAACTACTGGTCTACAATTTTAAATATAAGGAAAGACACATGTGAAAGTTGGGGCTTCTTGTAGATATCTTGAAACATTTTAGAGAAGATGGCACATGCAGATCTTTACCTTTTGGGTCCTATCCAGCTACTGTCTAAGAGCCACTCGTAAGTAGACTCCCTGGTGTCTAGACTCTTGATTCTCAATTTTAATTGTGCATCAGCAGTACATGGAAGGCTTGTTAAAAACATTTCTAGGCTCCACGCCCAAGGTTTCTGATTCATGGGGTCTTGGGTGGGGCCCAATAAATTTGCATTTCTCATGAGTTCACAGGTGATGTTGAGGCTACTGGTCTGGGGATCACACTGTGAGAATCATTGATCTAGACAAATCAAAAAGCAAATACCACTTTTCTTTGTTAATCATCCTGAAGCCTGCAAGTAAAATAAAATAAAAGTAACTACAATTACCAGATGAGTGCTTGAACCCAAGGCAAGGCAGGTCAGAATCATTTTGAGTCTGGGGGACTAGGATGGTTGGAAGACTTTCGAGTCTTACCAGCAAGTCAGCAGATAAAGACAGTTCTCAAGGACTATCATTTGGGAGAATGGAATTAAGTGAAAATGGGGTAACATGAGGATGAAGCCTTAAATCAAGAAAAGGGCTGGGCTTTATTCCTCCACTGGCTACACATTACAGTCACCTGGGGATTTAAAAATACAGATGGGGACTCATGCATACAGATTCTAATGTACTCAAGCACCCCTGGGCTAGGGGAAATCCCGTTGGGTAGAGCTACATGGCTTCACACAGTCCATCACACTGACCACTCCAGCGCTCACTGGACTCACTTGGGGTGGAGGGTATGAAAACTCAGGAGTTCTAATGGAGGAAAAGAATTTGAATAATAAGACTTATTAGGTCATTCTTCAAGAAATTTATCATTGCTAAAGGACCTGAGAAAATGGATACAGTATAGGGAAAGCCCAGTCTCTGATGGTCCAGAGAAGCTCCGCTGTGGGGACCAAGTGTAGGAAGAAGCACACTCCAATGCCCCACTGAGCTCCAATCAAATGGCCAGGGCAGAGAATGCACTGGTCTCCTGCCCCTGCCTCTTCTACTGAGTTAAAGAAAGAGAGGCCACAGTGGTCCACCTGCGGCTTCCTCTCTGCTTACCTTATAGAATCATTTTCTTCCTTTGGAAGGGCTACTTTAGTGCTTCTGTATTAACTCATTTTCAACAACAGGACACAGCTATAAAACTTCCTCCAGGGGTTTAATTAAATGTTAGAGTGCTCCATGGCATTAAAGGAAAAAGAGAGAGAGAGGCCATTTGCATTGGTCTTGTGAGATCAGGGTTTCTCGTGCCCTCATTTACCTTTGTTGAACTGTGTGTCTCTAAGACTTGCTTCCCCAAACCGTAACTTGGGTTTTGCTCAGGTGTGTTGAATGAATAGGTATACTGGATCTTCTGTGGGCACACATGAATTAAGCTTTTTATTGTAGATCTAAGAATATTTTGGCTAAATTTATAGAAACATTTAATCATTTATCTCTAGTACATTATTTATATGCACATCTACCCCGTTTTCATGCCTATCATTCTTGTCCCTTATGCTTGACAAAATGACTGATTAGAAAGGTTTCCATTTCTATACCTTTCATTTATCTTCAGTGTCTCTCATAAATGTTGAATTAAGCAGGTTTTATGAAAGTTATCATAAATTGTAGTTTTCATCAAAAGTGACTGTGACAGAGTAGATTTCTGTACTCTCAACTTCAATAACAGTAACTCAGAGTTTCTAAGATTTAAACTGGTAGCTTCTCACACAACGGAATTTGTGCATTAGTCCTAGGGGGAGACTTTGAGGTGTCTTGGGGGGGGGAGGGTCTTTTCATTTATGCTTTTCAAACGCAGTAAAACTTAGCAAACTAACTAGGGCAGTCAGAAAATATTTCTTTGTGTATCAGAATTAGTAATAATGATTATTTTCCTATTATAGAGAGGAAGAAACTGTCAGGTTTCAAAGGATTTTTGAAAATTAACACTTATCAGGAATAAGTTCCTGCATTATGTGTCAGTTACATCCTATGTTTTGTGTCCTTAAGATAACCCTAAGAATTAGGTATGGCCATTTTTCTCATTTTACAGGAAAAAAACAGAGGCAAGGTTAAGGTTAAGTAATTTTTCCAATATCAAGTAAATGGAAGAAATGTTATTTCAAACTAAAATACCTTAATTAAAATGAGACACATACTATGTACATATTCATATGAATACAGATCTATACATACACATGTCTCCATACACATACATGAACACAAATATATTCATATAGAATTGCATTTGGTTGTGCGAACCCATGAACTAGAATCAGTACCTCTCTGCTATTTTTCCACTGCCGCCAACATAATATCATCCTCCACGATCATTAATTCTTTTCTTACATGCTGCACACATGACATAGATTAATCATTTCAGTGCATCCAAATCCTGTGACTTAGGTGATACTATCGCCTTTATTTTACAGGTGAGGAAGCCAAGTCCAAGTACCTTGGTCACACAATAGGTACATTAGAGCATGTCTGACCCCAGAACTTGACCTCTTCATTACCATATCATACCACCTTGCAGTGCCGAGCATGAGTGAGAATTTTATCCAGTAGGCAATGAGGGGCCACAGAAGATTCCGAAGCAGGACCTTAACAATCCAAGGATGCTGAGTAGGCTTTGGCAAGCACATTTTGGAAATCATTAACTGAATTGTTAAAAATGTTCTGTTCCCTGTTTTAATATTTCTTGTGGCTGACAGCTGGTGTCCTCATTACAGGATTGTTAATACATCACTGAATCTGGCAAAGTGTTGGGCCTTTTTGGATGGATGCCAGTTGAAGTTTTGCAATTATATGTATGGAAAGCAGTTAGCTTTGTATGTATCTACTTTTCTAATCAATAGTGAGGGATCAGAAACAGGGACCTTCCTTATCTGTGTTTGCATGCCAGACCTCATTAATGCCAGGGAGAGTTAGGTGCTCTGTAAACTTGTGAAAATTAGGGAAAAAAATGTAAAATCAATTCTGAGGTAGCAAGGGGAGGGAAAAAACACTTTATGAGCATCTGTTGGTAATTCGGTCATAGGCACATGTCTTCTGAACAGCATTTACCTATCTGCTGTGCTGGTGGATTTTTCATTTATTCTAGAATCCTGGGAAATACAAGTCACTTCTCTCCTTGTTCAGCTTCACTATAGAAATAATGCACTACTCTGATGAAAAGGGTGGAGATTTTTTCTTAGAAAAATGCAAGAGGACCTGATTTATGTCAGGCCATTTCTTATAGATGAATCAACGTCACTGCCTCCCTAAATAACCAAATTAAAGAGCTGGAAAAGGACAATCAAGGTGGCTGTCACATTCCAGTGAGCGGAAGTCAGCGCAACATCTGTTTGGCCTGCTGTTTTAGAAGGCAGTGGAACATTCTGTAATCTGGGAATTAAATTTCTCCTTTTTTCCTTTTTTTTTTTTTTTTAAAGATTTTATTTATTTATTTGACAGAGAGAGGGATCACAAGTAGGCAGAGAGGCAGGCAGAGAGAGAGGGAAGCAGGATCCTCACTGAGCAGAGAGCCCGATGTGGGGCTCGATCCCGGGACCCTTAGATCATGACCTGAGCCGAAGGCAGAGGCCTTAACCCACTGAGCCACCCAGGTGCCCCTCTATTTTCTTCCTCCTTATTGCTGGAGACTGCATATGAGAACTGGAGTTGCTTTGTTGAGGATTTTCTTTTCTAAGTTAACATGTCTAAAGAGGCAAACAGTGGATGGCACATAGTAAACCTTCAAAAAATGCTACTCTTGTCATTGGTATGAGTTAAAGTACATCCACATTTCTTTTTCTTTTTTTTTACATCCACATTTCTAACCTGGCAAAATAAAGTTACAAAACTCAAAAGCAAAGGTCATACAAGTATTTTTCATGTTCAGCTTGCTTTTTTTTTTTCCTCTTTCCTCCTCAACTTCTTACCATTTCATTTCCCTTCATTTTCTTGAACAAAAGTAACTTTGAAACACTCACTCTTATTTATGTTTATTTGCTAGGACACAAAGGAATCATTAACTTATTCCATCAGTGTTCATTGAGTATCTCCTTTGTGTCAAGTTCTATGGTGGTGTCCATGAGGTGTCCAAATATTCAAGTGGACCCTTAAGGAGTTCACAGTCAAGTGGAGAAGGGAGACATGGAAACAATAACAAGGGAAAGTTTGAGTGCTAGAAAACTGGTTTTGTTTACTCGTTTTTTGTTAAGCAAAGAGCGAGAACATTCTGGATCATCGGGAGAGATTTCCTAAGGGAGATTAAACAAATACGCTAGACTTCAGTAGTGGGTACTGTTGGAGTACACTGACATGGGCATTGCAGGCAAAGGGAACTGACAAACCAGGGTGTGTGTCTGATCCTGTGTGCTCAGAGAAGTACGCGTACTGGTGAGAGGCTAAGCAGTAGTTCCCTATGTTCTGGAGACTTTGAGCATTAATCAGCATTCCAGGGGAGAAGAGTTTCCATGGTGAAGGAACTTAGGGAAATGCCAGGCAAAAGTAATTAGATAGGCTTGTAACCTGGAGGACCTCTGCTATATACTAATACACTCCCAAACAGGAGGGCTCACAGGATGGAAGGTTCACCAACTTCCTTCTTGTAGAAAAAAGGGTAATTTTAATCTTTACCTTACTGGGTTATGAGGATCAAGTCTGCTAATGCAGGTAAACTGCCTGCTTAGCACAGTTCCTGGAACACTAGTCAGTAATATTTGTGATTGTTTTTCGCTTCCCAATAAAATTATCTTGAAAATAATATAATGCTAAAATGAAGTAGATTTATCTATTTGGATGAAATGTACCATTGGTGCCAAAGAAGATCAGTGGGCTTTAATACTTTCTGTCCAAGTTTGCTCCATAAATCATCCTTTCTTTGGAGAAAAATAAGAAATGCTAGCTACGAATCAGAGAGGGTAGCCCACCATAAACTTCACTGTATAAATCGTCACCTGCCCCAAATATTTGACCTTTCTTTTTAGAGAAAATTAAACAAAAATTAGAAAAATAAAGAAAACTGACTTCATCATAATCATGCCAGTAAATAATGAAAGTTGAAAAAAGGTCTCTGTGAAACCCAGTCTACGTGAGGGCATTAATGACGATCCAAGAGAGCACAGGGAGACCCTTGCTGTCTGAAATTGGGTACACTCCAGCATTGTCTCTTTAGGTGAACAGAGTAATGGTCAAAGAATTATGGTAATAATTTCCTCTGCAATGAGACCTTTCACATCCTAGCATGTGGGTTGCACTGTAAGTCATTAATCCTTGCAATACCTCCGAGGTAGATAGGGATGATAATTTACAATTCCCTGTGTATACATCAGGGTGGAAAAGGTCAGTGTCTGAACCCGGAAAAGGGTTGTAAGCTCTTTCGCATGCTATGGCCAGACTTGACGCTCACAATCACTAGTCTAAAAGCAAGATTATGACAAGGCCTCTGTTCTTTGGGGACAATCTTAATTTTTTCCCCTTCTTCAGTTCTTTATGCCATTTCTCACTTTCAATAAAACCAATTTACAGAATTCAATCTGCAAAAGTCAAAGCTGATTCTCATTAATTGGCAGGAGGCACTCCTCTGAAAATTGCCAATTTAACACAGTAGGAAGCAACAGGAAAGGGAAAAAAATCTTTCCACCAGGTCTAGAGGACATGAAATGAGGGCCAGTTGACAGATTCCTAATTAGTTAAAAAAAAATGGTCTTATTAAATGATAGAAACTGATTATTCAGAGTTATATGTTTGACAAGATACTAGAATTCAGACTCTGATTTCCATTGCTCCTACCCAATCGTTTGAATTGCTTTAATAGGAGGCACATTGTGAATACATAACCACCGCCATTGTGTTCTAGAAAAAGAGAGAAGCGTGCTCGCTTCTGTTTAACTGACCCAAATAACCGCTAGGCTCCATTTTTACAGCCTGCCATAGCATCGTTTTGACAAGGTTGAAAAGGCAATCCTTGATGTGCCCGTCTGCCTCTTCTCCCCTGTCACTCTACCCTGGGGACTGCTGCGCCCTGAAAACGCTTCCCTGAGTTTTAGAGAACTTGCTGATTTAAACAGACCCCAATTAATGGCCAGCCAATCTGGGCAGTTTACCCGCGTGCCAATACCCAAGAAATGATAAACTATCGCTGTCAAAGTGAAGGCATGGGCAAAATCTATATTTACTAGAACTTCTCTCGGGGGACGTTCTAAACGTCAGGATTGCAGACTTAAGTAGCTACAGGAGCAGTGAGGTCATGAAGAGAGAAGGAGGTGGGCAGTTGGTTAGCACACGCATGCCTGGTTAAGGGGTCTCCAAGAGATACTGTTACTCTACTTGGGTTCCTGTTGGTTGTTGCTATGCAGAAACAGGGGCCCAGGGCAGGGACAGCTTTTGGTTTTCAAAAGAAGAGTGAAATGCAGAGTGCTCCATATGTGAAAATCTCATGATATTTTAAAGATTTTTAAAGATTTTCAAATTTGCTTAAGGACTAGCAAGCCCCCAAGACACACTGCACCCAGACGACAAGCTTTAAACCTTTGCTGAATGTGACTGGCAGGGCAAATTTGATAAGCTAGTTAGCGTGTATGTGTGGCTTTCAGGGGAAGTGGTAAAAATAGCCAAACACAGCCAAGGGGTAGGTTTAAGTCGCAGTAAAAGACAATAACTGGCTCTAGTAAATCACCCCCTAAGCAGGATTGGTCCCTTTGTTAGGCTAAGAGGAGAATGGAAATTTCAGAAATGAATGACATTACATGAGACAGTCAGTACTGAGAGAGAAGCAACCAGACTAGTCAAGACTTCCCTCGTGCGGTGTTTTAGCCCTTCCATTAAATATATGTTGGACAAATATTTGGAAACTACTGACTTATTTATAAACCAATCAATCATTAAATTTATTTTATATAAATGCCAAAATATTAGCAAATTTTCAGTGTCCATATATTTTGGTGCCATCTTAGATTTATATCTGGGGTAGGGAAAGAAGATTACTGTAGCAACAGTTTCAGATAATTTTAGAGGCAGAATTTTATGTGTAAGTGGCAATTTCCAACTAGAAGATCTCTCTCTTCACCCCACTGCCTTTGTTTCTCCATTTCATTTTTACATATTACCTATTTTCACCACTGAGAAATTAATCTGTAACAGGAAAATCTTTGTGAAAAATGCAAAAGTATGTGAGACTGTAAGTTGTCATTTACACATTAGTATAAACTAGCCTAATCAGCTGACTCCATCTTAATGCTTAGGTCAAGTCAGTTACAGTGAGGGGCTGGGACATCTGGAAATGGGCAGATGCTAGTGCAACATGTAGTACCTTTAGGAAGGGCATGGGGTGTGGCCATTTTGACCTCAGAGCATACCCCCTAGGGACGCAAAAGGATCATATCAAAGAAAAATTTCTACTTCATATTTGAAGGAGAGCTTAAGTAGGGCTATACAAAAAGCACATGAGGTCTCTTTCAGCCCTCTTTTTCCTACAGTGTTCTTCCTCTTCAGTGTTCCTACTAGTACCGCAGTGGGGCAGAGTGTGGGTGAAATGGCCTTTGAGGTGCTCCAAGAACCTTGACCATTGTTAGTAGCCCTCCTTGGGGAAATAGAAGTAGTCTTGGTGCAAAACAGTTCACAGCAACTTACTGTCAGATGCTTTAGAAAATAACAATTATAAACTGAGGGTTGCTGGAGGGGGCAGGGAACGGGGTAACTGGATGATGGCACCAAGGAGGGCACTTGATGTAATGAGCACTGTGTGTTGTGTGCAACTGACGAATCACTAAATTCTACCCTGAAACTAATAATACACTACATGTTAACTAAATAGAATTTAAATAAAAATTTTAAAAATAATGATCACAATACTAACATGTACAGGTGTGTATGTGTGCATGTATGTATGTAAGTGCTTTTGTGTGTGTATATATGTGTGTATGTGCGTAAGTGCATGTATGTGTGTATATATGTGTGTATGCATATGTATGTGTGTGGAGACAGAGATGGAAAGAGACAGAGAGAAAATACATGACACAGCAAATATTAAAATGGATAGGTCCGGGTGAAGGGTAGATAAAAGTCCTTCATAGAATTTTGAAAATATTCTACAAATTCGAAATTCGTTCAAAGAAAAAAGTTTTTAAGACATGCCTGCAAGTGGTTGTTGGTACAGATAAAATCTTCTATAGATCCATACTATAAGAAAGAGTTAAATATGAAAGTTGAAGGTTGAAGGACAAGTGTACTGTTTGGATGATTGCTGTCACCCAGAAAAATGGGGAAAGTCACACACCTGATGGCAGGCTAAGTTGAGATACAACAGGAAGTAAGTCTGGCAAATTTTATGTTTCTTGGAATGATAGTGTCAAAGCCACCACAGAGACTGTTCTTAACATCCAGGTTAAATCTAATTTTTGACTAAACACAATGGGTTGCCTTCTATTCCTCTTCCAGTATGTGTAAAATTTATACCAAGGGATATAAGAAGATAATCCACTTTCTGTATCTACCTTCACAAAAGTCAAGCCTGAGCTATTTTCGCCTATAAAGATTATTTTTTTTTTTGCCTTGTACAACCCTGTCCATCCCATACACATGTTGTTTGGGGACAATATACACTCTTGTTCAATTTAGGATAATAATAGAGAGGGTTGAGAGATGTAGGGATATTAGCGTCACTGAGTAATGAGATAAGACTATGAATGTTTGACTTGGCCTCTTCTCCCATCCCCTCACCTTTATAATAAGGCATGGGCCAAAGCCTTTAAAAGGTTTATTAAATCAAACTGTGCATATCTTGCTTTTTGTTCTTTCTCCCTGCTGGCCAGGGGTCTGTTCTGGGCATCACAGGAGACTCTTAGATTTCCTGGTAATACTATATGTCCCTGGGCTGCATTCCCTATTATCGATAGGCCCAGGTGGGTATCTACAAGAACAAGTCCAGCCTGGTGTAAACAGGATCATTGTTACTCTGCTTTGGTGACTGTAGCCTTGTGAGATACGGAAATTTGGGCCTGGAGTTGTCAAGTCCAGAGGACTTAGAAATCTAACCTATTAGTTTGAGAAGGCCCCATTTTTTTAATGTATAAAATTAATTTATAGAGTTTAAAATCACTGTGTGGGCTAACATTATGAAGACATGTAAATCTCATTGGGGGCTGGTTCTGACTGTGGGCCACCTATTAATCATATCTGCCCTATGGTCTTCTTGTGGACTAACCTGTATCTTGCCAAGTTCATACGCTGAGATTCTAATCCCCAATGTGAGTGTATTTGGAGGTAGGACCTGTGAGAAGGTGACGTGGTTAAATGAAGTCTCTCAAGGGTGGGCCCTGATCTGATGGGACTGGTGTGTATCTAAGAAGAAGGAAAGCCACCAGAAAAGTATGCACAGAGCAAAGACCGTCTGAGACATCATACAGAGAGAAGGCAGCCATGTGCAAGCCAAGGAGAGAAATCACCAGAAACAAATCCTGCCAGCACCTTGGTCTGGGACTTTCAGCCTTCAGAGCTGTGAGAAATAAATTCCTGTAGCTTAAGCTCACAGGTCTGTGGGATTCTATTACGGCAGCCCAAAGAGATGAATATTGGCCCTTTGCCATGATTTCTTTCTTGAAGAAAATATTCTGGCAGAGGAAACTTAGGACATAATATGCCTCTATATGAACCACTGATTCTGAGAGTCTTCGTCATGGCCTTATTGCTGTCTGTGTCTTAATAAAGTTTTTTGACCTGGGGTCCACCCCTCTTCAAGTTCACGATGAGAATTCGGTGTCTGTGAACTTGGCTGGTCAAAAAAGAGAAGAGCCATTTTCGCCAACTTTTAACTGAAATGCAGCATTTCTTTGTTGGCAACAAACCACAGTAGGATAAGCAGTAACTGTGACTTTGTCTCTAATGGAAAATCACAATACTTTTCAAATTATATTAGAATTGCTACAAATATCTCAAATAATCATTTATGCTCAATGCTGTTTTGAAATTACAGTAATCATCGGACTCACAGCTAGTTCTCATTATCTTATTCATTAACAAGAAACACATATTATATTACAAATATGTTTTTAATATTTTGATGACTATATTTCAATACAAATTGGATACCTTTGCAATTCTATGTATCTTATTTTATTCATTTCAAAACATTATTCTGAGAGGATTCGTAGGGATCACCATGCTGCAAAAGCAACCATGGCACAGAAAATTTTAAGAAACCCTTGGTCTAAACTAATATCCCTAGGTTATCGTGAATGGCCTGGCCTCTCTGAACTCTGACCTCTAAGCATAGGGTCTTGTAATGAACAAATTGGGCATGAATTTGAGCTACATGAGCAAGTTTATTTGAGAATCTTGTATTGCCAATACCAGTTTATGGCACAGGACCCCTGACAGGCATAACTCCAGCCAGGAGGGTCACCAAGCCAGAGGGTTTTCCATGCAAAGAACCTAACAAGCCCTCAAGCCATCCCCTCTCTGACACATGCAAGCGTCTCCCAAGTAAACCCCCCTCCACATTTAATCAGCATTGCTCATCCAACTTTTCCCTGCTTGATCATCAGTCTCATGAGAGCCCAGAAGAGCATTGCCCAGCAGAGCCTCTTTCCGTGTAGAACACCTTCCTTGTCTGGACCCTGTGCATCTGGCACTCATGTCCCTCATCCCTGTTTCCTTACCCAACACCATGACTACCAGCTCTTCCCTCTCTTGTGTGATGACATTTTATATTTGGTCCTGGGCCACCTCCCATCTTTTACCAGAATAATGGTATGTTTTTATTTTACCAAAAATGTGTTGCACATCGTTCATCAGGCAAGATATCAAAGTCTTACCTGTGATACCCCACTGAATCTTTCTAATAAACTCGTGAAGTACTATGATTATACCTATTTTCCAAAGAGGAAAACAGAGACTCAAAAGGCTACCCAATTTGCTCAAAATAATATAGTTAGCAAATTTCAGAAAGAGAAATCTAACATAGTTCTCTGCAATTCCAGAGCCTATGCCCTCCGCTCCCCATTGGGGAAAAGATCCAACTTTGAGTCTTAATTTCATCACCGATTAGATGATGAACACAAGATGATTTATTAGGTAAGATTCAACAGTCTACAGCTTTCTAATGGGTAGGGTGGTGATAGTTTGTAAGAGCTTCTCTACATAAGCCTCTTTAAAGATTTGTTTAATATTTAACAACCTGATAAGTTTAATATTAGATAAAGAAATGAGTTCAGAATGATAGAATGACTCGCCCAAGGTTACCTCACTTGTAAGCAAAAAAAATTCAAAACCTAACCCACCTCAAACTTTCATCTACCACATGTGGGTTCTTTCAAGTTTCCGTTGGCCTCCCAAGCCAGACCAGACACAGAATTGATATAAACCAGCAAATGAGACCCCAGCTTGCCCCAATTTCCTGCTTTACTTTAGCAGCTGAAATTCGACCTCACTGGGCTTGGGTCTGTGACATCAGGAGAATGGAATGATTTTGTCACCGTGTTGGGAGTACTCTTGGCTCCAGAACTCTCCTGGGCTCTGTGCAGATTGTCCCAGAGAAGGACACAGGCACACAATCTTATAACTGACTCAATGTGCTCTCTCTCTCCACTCTCTCATGAAGGCATGACTTCTAGGTCTGCCCCAGGACTTGGTCCCTGGCTTTTACCTGGCTTGTCCCTCCCCAGGGTATGCTGGGGACCACCGCTGTGGCCGTCTCTGAGCCTCTGAGCAGCTCTGGGGTTTATGAATGGTGGAGAGATGACAACAAGGGGATCAGGTTCCATTATGGGATCTTTAAAAAACAGAACAATTATCATTTTTTCAAGTTTTCTCTTTCAGTGGAAGTTTATCCATTAGAACTGGCACCAGAATAGACATTTGAGAATCACAATCATCATTTTTGGAGGGAAGAGTTGGGTAAGAAAAAGCTTCATTTTCCTGAGGTTGGCAGGCCTTTGAGGAAGTGTCTCTCTCTCCTCTGTCACTTTCATTAAAAAAAATCTATAAAAATCCTGTCAGGGAGAGCATTTCACATCCTTTTGGGCAATACTCAGGGTTTGAAGTAGTGGGTCGGGATTTAGACAGGAAATTTCCCACGGATTTTAAGGCAAGTTGTTTCAGCTACATGGTGAGAATTGCTCACAAAAAGTAGTGTTGGTTACCTTTGAAATAAATGGCATTGTTTTTCAGTGTCATTCCCTCTTGCCACTTAATTAAAACAAATACCAAATGTTAAAAAAAAAATAAATAAATGAAGAGCCATTGGCAGCTTTGTGCATTTTGTACACTTCCCAATTTCTCACAGGCTTTTGAAAGAAAAGAAACTTTAAAGTGACATTCTGTGATCAAGGCACCACGCTGTGGATTTCTCCCACACTCCCATGAGATCTCTGGGGCACAGAAAAACAGTTCCTCTCTCTCGCCCTGATTTCTTGGACACTTTGGCCTGGAGGGATATGGAAGCCCCTGAGCAGGAAATTTAGACCTGAAAATGGCCTTCGTCCTCTGGCAGATAGTGAGGCTGTGTTTGGGGCGTCTGTTTATGTTTAATAGTGGCATCAAGGGAGATCTTTCTTGGAATTGAAAAGGGGTCCTGCCTGCAGTAGGAAGCCTTACTCTCACAACCCTAGGCTGAGTGTGTGAATGGAGGGTGCACATCCATGACATCAGTATAGACGACTGTTTAAGAACTGACCCTGGGACCAGGCAGATGTGGTTTCCAAATTCTGCTCTGTCACTAACATGCCTCTGCTCTTAGGCAAAGCCCTGGACGACTCTAATTCTCAATGTCCTCTGTTTCACTGAGATAATAATAGTCCCTCCTTAAATGTGGTGTGCGGAACACAGACTCCATAGGTTGAAGGAAAGTTGCCTGTTTTGTTCAATGATACATCCCAGTGCCTAAGATGGGGTGTGGCCCATGATGCTCAATCAATACTTATCTAGAACCATAATTAATTATTTAATTAATTTTGTAGCAACTTTATTTAATTAATAAAATATCTAATAACATGTAATCAAACATTAGCACATTTATAATATTAACTAATATTTGTATTTAATAATGAATAATTGCAATTTGTTATTTATTTAGAGCCAATAAATATTCATGATGTCGAATAGATGAGACATGAAAATGTTCTCAGTATACTTGCCAGTCTAATAAGGCCCAATAAATAATAGTTGCTATTATGATGATTATGATTATTATTTTTTCATATGTTTCAAGTTGGCCTCGTATAGACTAAACAGTCCACATGAATGATGCTTTTCCTACTTCCACCTGGAGATTTATTCTCTTAAACATTTTCAAGTCTCTGTGAGTTAAATTCAGTGACAAATTTTAAATGTTGAATACGATCATGATATTTAATGTCAGCATTTACATATTTCACAAGAATATATTTGTGTTTCATGTGGGAAAAGTAGATGCTGACAATTTTTACCCCAAAAAGCTTAATGATCCAAATCATTTCTTTAGTTGGGTTTGAATAGCTACAATGATGGAGAGCTTTAGGAATTTTTTGAATAAATTCCCTACTCTGATCTTGGCCAGCCTTTCTAATACTGGTTCGTTTAGCTTTTGCTTAATTGACTTCTGTAAGTTTTCTAAAACTTTGTTATAATGTAAAAGGAGTTTTTTTTTTTAAAGGAGTTTTATCTCCTCTTTATTCAGATCCTTCAGATCTTTGCAAAGTATTTTATAAAGATTTTATTTATTTGAGAGAGAGAAAAATATTGAGAGAGAGAGCAAGAGCAGGGGGGAGAGGGAGAAGCAAGGAGCCCGAAAGCTGCCCCTTACGTGACTGAGCCACCCAGGCATCCTGTTTTCCTATCAAACAGGAATTGTTTCCTGTTTCCTGTTTCCCAGGCATCCCTTACATGACTGAGCCACCCAGGCATCCTGATTCACCTTCCATCTTCAATCCTGCTTTCAGCTCACAAAGGACAATCCTGTCCTGAAGGAGGGCTTTCACTAACTACCTGGGGCCAGAAGTGAGTTGGGGAAGGTGAGTGGGAAGAAGGGGCCAGGATTGGGACTGGCAGGAGATAGACGCACGAGGAGGTTCACAGTCTGGCCCTCCCCTGAGGGGAGCAGCAGGGTGAGATGAAGTGTAAGACTCTGGGCACTGTTTCCCACATTGTACCAGGATGAGTCCTCCCATCAAGTGTCTAATAAAACTGCAGATTCCTGGGGCGCCTGGGTGGCTCAGTCATTAAGCGTCTGCCTTCGACTCAGGTCACGATCCCAGGGTCCTGGGGTCGAGCCCCGCATCAGGCTCTTTGCTCAGCAGGGAGGCTGCTTCACCCACTACCACCATTCCCTTTGCTTGTGTTCCCTCTCTAGCTGTGTTTCTCTCTGTCAAATAAATAAAATCTTTAAAAAATAATAATAAAAAAAAATAAAACTGCAGATTCCTGGGGTGAGGGGGTGGCTCAGTGGGTTAAGCCTCTGCCTTCGGCTCAGGTCATGATCTCAGGGTCCTGGGATCAAGCCCCGCATCCTGCTCAGCAGGGAGCCTGCTTCCCCCCCTCTCTCTGCCTGCCTCTCTGCCTACTTGTGATCTCTCTCTCTGTCAAATAAATAAATAAAATCTTAAAAAAAAATAACAAAACCAAAAAAAACCCCTGCAGATTCTTGTGCCAAGAATCCGAAGTGTGGGGATAGAGGACAAAAATCTGTATTTTTAAAATCAGTCTTCATGTGGCCATTCTCAGCACCAAAGCACACAAACCCAGGATAACCTAGATGAGCAATTAGAGCTGAGGTCACAGCCATCAGACTCCAGACCTCTTTTAATAAGTAACATTTTGTAACACTTCCTTGAGCATCTTAGATCATTAATAGAAAATGTAACCTACCCATGCACATGGCACCAAAAAATCTGCATACTTTCCTAAATGCGATAAAAATGTAAAATAAAACAATAGTAATTTGTAACAACTATGCATTTTGCTCTGTGAGTGTTCAGACTGGACTTCATCCGTAGCCGTGTGTACTCACACTTAGACATGATAGTGTCATGAATGCAGCAACTACAAAACATGTTGGCCCATGTGTTTTGTTTTGGCAATCCCCAATCTAAGGCTCTCATGCCATCAGTGACATCATTTCCCAATTAGTTACCAATGCTTAGTAAAGTTTTGAACAAATGACCACCTTCCCTGAAATTCCACTGTGGTTGCATTCTTGGCAAAATCAAGTAGGTATAAAAAGAGTACTAAGAGTACTTTGACTTTATAGATCCAATCGAGTGACTTTCTTAGCTCAAGGAATCACAACCAGGATTTTCAGTTACAGGCACGTCCAGCAACATAGTCAAGCCTCATGCCAAATGCAGGCTGGAGAACAGCTCATGGTGCGGTTTCTCTCTCCTGGGCAGGAAATCCAACACCCCTGACTCCCATCCATTAACTTCGAGTAGGATCCCCTTCATACATCAACTGCTGTTCCAACAAAAAAGCAATCTTTTCCCCATTTTCTACTAGGCCACCAATTAGAGCCCGGGAACTAGAGAGTAAGAAGCAGTGAGAGACTTCTAAGGCTAAAGAAGATCTGTCCTTAGGTCCTGGCACCGTGATTAAACAATCCGTTCATTTTCTATGTGCACCAGCGATTCCGTGTGCTTAGTTCTTTACTTGCAGTGAGTCATGACATTACCATAAAAACCCTTTGAAGTGGGTTGAAAGCCTTCACTTTGTAGATAAAGGAACTGATGTGAGAAGTTAAGTGGCCTGTCCAAAGCCTTTAATAGATGGACTTAACCCTGCACCTTCCAGCACGAGACCCTGTGCCCGGTAGCAGCGCCTGACAATGGCGAAAGAGCCCAGAGGAAGAAGAAAAGTTCAAGGTTTGAGAGTAACTCATAGTAGTAACAGTTAATAGTATTTAAGGCTGGAAATGAACACACTTTTTTTTTTTTAATTTTTTAAAAGATTGTTTGTTTGTTTGTTTGTTTAGAGAGGCAGAGGGACAGAGGGAGAGGGAGAATCTCAAGCAGACTCCATGCTGAGCATGAGCCCCAGGCAGGGGTGGAATCTCATGACCCTGAGATCATGACCTGGGCCAAAATTAAGAGTCAGATGCTTAAGGGATGGAGCGCCTAGGTGCTCCCTTTTCTTTTTTAAACTAGATTTCAATTTGTGTGGGTGAATCAAGTTAGGTAGGAGCGGAACTGAGCTCTGATTTTTTTTTTGCCCTGGTTGCCCTCAAATACGGGGGGCGAGGGGGGCAAACACCTCTAGCATTGCTTTTTGTCTAGGATGGGAATGGGCTGGCTGGAGGTCTCTTCGCCCTAGTTTGCGGGATCTTTACTCCTGGGCCTCAGGGGGCTCTTTCTCCATGCTCTTGTCCTCCTCCACTCCGGGAGATTTCTTGTTCCTGAACACGTGGTAGCTGCTAGTGGAGCAGAGCAAGGGGGTACACACCCTGGAGTTCAGCTTCAGACTTGGGCTGAGGCTTTGCCACCAGGTCACAGGGGCAGGGTCTCCGTCGGAACCCTGCCCTCCCTGGTGATTCGGGGATCTCCACAGATGCATGGCCAGGGTGATCTCCTGCCTCTTCCTCCGAGTCTGGGGACTTTTGCTTTGCTTCCTTTCCTCTTCTCTTCCCCAGCTTCAGTGGCTCTTCAACTGTGCACAGAGAGTGACAAATTTTGCTGCCTTCTCCACCCCTGCCCCCCAGGAGTTTCAGGCTTTTGTTCAAGAGGCTGACAGGGCAGAGGATGATTCCTACACAGGCTTCTGTTCCCCCTTCCCAGGCCTCTACCAGGAAAGCGGGCTTCCCCAGCCCCTGGCCCAGGCTTCAGTCTTTCCCTGTAAGTACCATGCATTGTCCATGGCACTTTTGATGTCTTGCAAATGAGGGTAAATTTCCCTGTGGCTCCCTGGGACCCTCCGCTCCCTTGCTAGCCCACTGTTGTCTCCGCCAACTTCTTTTTTTTTTTTTTCTTTTTATCTTCACCAACTTCTTAAAGTCTTCTTGGATTCGCACATTCGCCACAGCTAAGGAAGTGCTCAGATCCGGTAACTTCCTGAAAATGCCCACCTTTCCCTAGATTTCAGATTAGTTATAGCTTCCTGATGGGTTCAAGAAACGTAAACTGGCAGAGGGTTCTGGTGTTCTTTATTATAGTTGTAAAGATAGAAAGGACACTTTTTTCAGGATTTCTCCAACCTAAATGGAAGCCCAGATTTGCTTTATGGAAACATTAAACACTGCAAATTGTAACACAGGCACATAGTTAGAACATGAAATGGGGCCCAGGGACTTAGCAGGAGAGAAAATAGTCCTTCACACAACCCCTTATCATCCACACGCTATAATCCAGAGGGAATTATTTTTACTTATATTGACACTTTCTGGTTTTATCTGTTCTACCAATTAAGTGGTTATATCTAAATATGTGTGTATATAGATAGCTATTTCCTAACTGATCAATTTTATAGTCTATTGATTACCTGATATGACAGGTGAGGATTTAATACTACAATCTTCTCTCTTCCATCCCTAGAATATAATTATATTTCTAAACTTGATATCTTCCTTGGTAATCCCTATAACTTTAAATATCATGTTCTCACCTTATCTCTTATCTATCATTCCATTCACTGCAAATTGCAACTGATTACCCCTTTACGTTGAAGGTATGATTTCCTCCAGTATTCCTTTCTAGGTTCTTCTAACCCTTCTATTTTCCTAATTTATCTATTCCCACTTTAATTTACTGTAGTTTGTGTTTTGCAGAACCTTGTCTTTCTTGCTTTATAGATGCCTTGAATTTAATGGTTGTAAGCCCATAAGCAGGGACTGCATTATTACAGTGCTGCAGGTATTGATCACAGAGCCAAGCAGTGTACTATGATCATATTTCATTTCTGTTGGAAGTTTTGATTTTTCCTAATTGTCTTTCTTTTTTTTTTTTTTTTTTAAGATTTTTATGTCTTTGAGAGGGAGTGAGAATGAGAGATATCACAGAAGGAGAGGGAGAAGCAGACTCACTGCCAAGCAGAGAGCCCGATGCAGGGCTCGATCCCAGGACCCTGAGATCATGACCTTAGCTGAAGGCAGAGGCTTAACTGACTGAGCCACCCAGGCGCCCCATATCATCTGTCTTTTATGCATCCTTATGTTCCCCCCTGCAAACTGCATGGGTGGTACCAAGGGAGTGATTGCCTTTCTCCTGGAGTTTGTGATTTTCTTGCTTCACAGCTGGTTGGCCAGGCTAGTTGCTAACTGTCGTCATGGGTTCCCATTTTTACTTTCCACCTTCACTTTTCACGATCGGAATCACTCTAGTCTGGATTTTACTTCTTCCTTCTTGACTTATTCTCCCATTTTGTTAGGGTGCATCCTTAAATAATATCCTAAGTATACGAGTGGCTGCCACAACAAATCACAACAAACTAGGTGGCTTACACGAATAGCTTGTGAGGCCAGAAGTCCAAGCTGGAGATGTTAGCTGAGCTACACACCCCATAGAGGCTCCTTCCTCCTCTCTTCCTGGTTCTGGTGGCTCCAGACATTCCCAGGCTTTCTTGGCTGCATCACGGCAATCTCTGGTTCTGTAGTCACTCCTTCTCCTAGGAGTCTTCTCTTCTTCTGCCTTCCAAGGACATTTGTTGTTGTAGTTAGCTCTCCCTGAGATCACTGAGGATGATCTCATCTTGAGATGTTCAACCTAATTACATCCACAGAGACCCTTTTTCCATATAAGATCACATTCACAGTTTCTAGGGGTGAGGACATGGACATTACCTATTCGAGGGCACCATTCAACCCACTACACGAAGGAATTTGAATCTTACATGTCTGAAAATATCTTTTCCCCCTACTATTATTTGATAGTTTTTCAGGGTACAGGATTCCAGATTTCAAATACCTTTCCCTCTGGATATTCAAGGCACTGCTTTTTGTCTTTCAGTCATGTTCAGAGTCTGATGCTAGGATGACGCATGCTCCTTAAGACTATTTTTTATTTCTTGAAGCTATTGAGATTTTCTTGTGATCTATGGCATTCTTACATTTCACATCATCTGTGTAGTTAGAGTCTGTTTTATTCATTGGGTTCCCTATTTGTGGGCTCTATTTATTTAAGAAAATTTCCAGCCCTTCTATGAGTTATCTTAAACTTTGGCAATTATCTTTGATTTATAAGAATTCCTTCTCATTTCCTGACCATTCCTTCTCAGCTGTACTCTACTCTTGCTTTGAGGTTGTAATAGCCTCAGAATTCTCGATAGCATTAATAAGAATCTTTTAAGCTTCTTTTTCTTCCTTCTTTCTTTCTTTCCTTCCTTCCTTCCTTCTTCCTTCCTTTTCCTTTCCTTTCTTTCCCTTCCTTCCCTCCCTCCTTCCTTCTTCTCTTTCTCTTCTTTCTTATTCCAGTTTCTTCTGTTTATCATGATATTTCCTTTCAGGTTACAAGCTTTCGTTAGACCTCTAAAGTTTCTTTCTTGTCTATTACAACTTAAGAAAGAGACAATCAATCAGCCAATGGGAAGCTTTCTGTTCACAAGCAAGTTTGCTAACTGGAGGACTTGCCCATGGACTGAGTAGATGAGGAGCCAGACTTTTACTACAGATTCCTAACTCACAGAATGCAGAGGTATTTACTTCGGGATACCAACACCCATATTAATGGACCTAGTTATCTTCAGATCTTTTGAAGAGGGATTTTCCATTCTCCTTAAAAGAAATAAGTCCCTGGCTAGCAAGCTTTTCTCATGCAGGACTGGAGGTGGTTTGGCTCAAGTATCCTTCCTCTCATCTTAATTCCATAGTCTTAACCACCACTTCTGAGTTTCCACCCTTTCTAGCATTCTGCAGGTCTCATCCCATAGTTCCCGTCCTTTTTCAGAACTTTCCATTTCCTCCACTCTGCAAGGGTTCTCCTCACTACTGTTTTCGTCTTCCAGAAAAATGCCAAAATATCTTGTCCATTTGTGAATCTTTCTAGTTTTTACCACTGCAGGGAGTTTATATACTTTTCATTTCTTTACCACAATTTTAATGGAGTCTTGCACAGGAAAACACATAACACACGGATGTGTTTTTTGCTTTTCTGAATCATATGATATGGGACTATTTCATGAGGTGGTCTGGTCTGCATCTCAGGGATAGGAAGGATTTCAGGAGGTTCTGTTTTGGGAAATGGAGGCAATCTGAAACTCATGTGCTATAGTTTAGACAAAGATATATGTGATAAGCCTGATAGGATATAAAGAAATGAGAATTCCTAGCTTCAGTTTCTGAATTAGTCACACAAGAAGAGGTGCCAGGGACTGTCTGCTGATAGACTGTTGGAGGAGACAGAGACAGGTGCATGTACCACACCACCTAGATGCTTCAGAGCTAATGGAAACAAGACAAAGCCAAGAAACAGGGGAAAATGAAGGTCACCATCCAGACCTAACCACCTGTCAAGACTAATGAGGTAAATCTTGGTAGCAGAGAGGTAATATTTTGCACAATTTTTTTTCTGTTGAATTGAATGACACATTCATAAGCTCTTCTCACTTCTTCATACCTCAGTTCCTTAGGTCATCTAGTGCCATTAATGGTCATTGGCCACGAATTGATCCCTTAAGAAAAGTAGATGAGTGAAATAGACTTACCTGCAAAAGGAACATGGAAAGAAAGGAGCCCTATGGGGCTCATTCTTTCATTTGATATTCAGTAGACATTTATTGAACAACTACTTTGTACTCTATCACATCCTACTAGGTGAGCCCTGAGCAAGTTAAAATGAGAATTTAGTGTCTAATTGCTTTTCTGTGAAATGAGGATTAAAAATAGTATCTGTTTCCTAGAACTGATGCATGAATTAAGTGGATTAATGCACATGAAATGCTCAGTAAAGTGTCTGACATGACTAAATGCTTAACTAATCTTATTATTAAAATTAACCAAAGTATCTGTCCTTGGGGATCTCAAGTAGAAGACAAATAGACATGTCAACTAATAAGGATATTAAAATATAAAATAGATGTTGGAAACATGAAACATAGGAGTTAAATAGAAAAAATAATAAGATGCTCAATAGAAGCCCAAATATGCCAATAATTATATTAAATATAATAATTATAAGACAAAGATGATCCCAACTGGAATAAATAGAAACTCAAAAAATATAATGTCTTCAAGAGAAAACCTTAAATAAAAGGACATAGAAAGGTAGAAAATAAGAAGATACAAAAAGATATACCATGAAATACTAACAAAAAGAAAGGCTGGGGATCAAATAAGTTTCTCTTTGCACATACATAAAGGGGAGTGCTAAGGAGCTGGTAGAATGACTGCTCTCATCAACTTCTGTTCCAAACTGAATTTTATAGGTGTCACCATTTCCCAGCCATGGAAAGGGAGGAGGAAGAGTATGAGAAACACACACCCAACATTTTTAGATGCAAGGCTCAGAATTGCACCAATTACTTCTGCTCAAATTCCACTAGACACAACTTAATCAGATGACTACAGTTAATTGCCAGGATGGTCACAAAAATATAGTCACTCCACCAGCAGCCATGGGCCAGGATGAACTTTTGGGAGGAGCTTTCTCTTAGTAAGTAAAGACTTTTTTTAATATGAGGTGAATAGATATTTCAATGTCCTATTTCACAGGAGAAGAAACTGGGCTTCAGAGAATTACATTAAACTTACCCACTCATAAAGCTAATAAGTGGAAGACCCCAAGTCCTTGGCTGTCAGATTCCAGGGCCCTTGTTATATAGCCCCTGCACTTCCTTTTCACATCCATTCATTTATTCATCTGTCTATCTCTCACTGGGTTTGGAAGCCAATTTGAAAAGCCAGGAGAATAGCAGAGCATCAGAGGAACCCACCAGGCAAAGAAAGAGCCCACCCTATATTACTGGCCAATAAGTACACTAAGGGAGGTTGCACTCAAGACCAATGGCATCCCAGAAGGATCCCAAACTGGGTGACATTTCTCTCTGGAGAATGCAAATCCCATGTAAAGAGCAATGGGTACACCACTCTTTCCATTTTTGGTAGTGTGTGTGTGTGTGTGTGTGTGTGTGTGTTGGGTGTGGGGTTGCAAACTGTGGAGAAATGCAACAAAGAGTCAAATAGGAAATTTTGCTTTCTTATTTCATTATATTTAATAACTAAATTCTACAAAATTTGCATAGGAATGACTATCATTTGAAAGCATAAGGAAAAGGAACCTGTTCAACCAGAAAGGTCATGTAGAATTAACACAGTGTAGAGCTAGTCCTCAAATTTTGAAAAATCCGGAAACCACAGGTATTTTCAAAGTAGCTAGCAAAAGAGGCAAGGGAAGAGAGGAAAAGGGAAAAGAAAGAGGCAAGGGAAGAGAAAGAAAGAAGAATGGATATGGAGACTGCTTCACAAGCATATTCTTGGTTTTCAACTGCCTTGATTTGGGATGCCTTTTTAGTTTCCCTCCAGAGTTTTGTCAGAGTGATGCTCTTATTTCAACTCTCCAAAAATGTCCCTATGCCTGAAAAGACCCCATGGGTTAATTCTGGTTGCCAGGGAAACTGCCTGGATTTGCATAGACTCTCACTGAATCCTGAAGGCAATCCCTGACAGCTGGGAGAGCCCACAATAGTACTGGTCTCCAAAGGCCACAGCCCTGAACAATCCACCTTCATTCTATTCCCAGATCCAGACGATTTGGCTCTCATATTCTCTAGATTCTGAACTATTTCTGGGATGGGGGAATGGGAGGCAGGGGGACACTCCTGGGGAAAATGGGAGTGACACACTCTGAGTCCAGCTTTATGACACATTAATTTTAGTAATACTTGGGCCTTCTCTGCATAGTCAGCAATCCTGTGTTATCTTTTTTTTTTTTTGCTTTCGGTTGGACTTATTTTGTACTTTCAATATGATTTTATACCAGAAATAATCTGACAGAATAAAACCAAAGTCAAGATGAGGGAGGTAACTATTGTTTTCCAACTCTATGTCCTCTAGAAATGACATATCTGTGTTCATATTTTTTTAAAGATTTATTTATTTATTCATTTGACAGAGAGAGAGAGAGTAAGAGAGGGAACACAAGCAGGGGGAGTGGAAGAGGGAGAAGCAGGCTCCCCACTGAGCAAGGAACCCAATGCGGGGCTCGATCCCAGGACCCCGGCATCATAACCTGAGCTGAAGGCAGATGCTTAACGACTGAGTCACACTGGCATCCCTGTATCCATTATTTTTTATTATTCATTTTAATAGTTTTTAAATCAGCCATAGAACACAAGAGATCAAAGGGAAATGATGAAATGGTGAAGTGACAAGATACAATTGGAAATAGTTACTGATCTGCAGTCTACTTGATTAAAAATAAAGTCAAGATCCATGAAGGTCCCTCTTGGGGGATGAGGGGGTGGAAAACTCTTATGGTACATACTTATGCTTACATTCTAATGATGGGACAACTGGGTGGCTTAGTTCGTTAAGCGTCCGACTCTGGATTTGGACTCAGGTTATGATCCCAGGGTGGTGAGATCAAGGCCTGTGTCAGGCTCCATGCTGGGCATGGAGCCCATGTAAGATTCTCTCTCTTCCTTTCTGCCCCTCCCTCCTCCCACACTAATATAAATAAATAATTAATTGACTAATTCTACTTATGTTAAGTTCTCAAGATGTTGGTTTTAAAGGAGCAGTGGAGAGAGGAAAAAATATTGTATTCCTCTCTCTGAGAGGAATAGCCTGTTCTATGAATTCCAAGATAGAAAGTATTAAAAATCCATTGGGTTAAATTATGTGAAGGTAATGTGGCCTCAAGTATTTTATCACTTAATCTTTGAAGGGCTCAATTTCCTCATCAGGGAAAGGTGCAAGAAACACTGACTTTCTAAGTCTTTTTCACTCTGAAATATCTTATCTGAAAAATTATGATTTTATGACTTCCTAAGTCTTTTTTTACTCTGAAATGTTATGATTTTATCTATGATTTTTATTATGGTTTTATTCCTAGTTATCAGAGAAAATGACATTCTGGAAGCAGCTGTTAGACCCAAACACGGATGTTATCTTCTGTTCTGAAATACGGTATAGGATACATATGTTGTTTCTGCTGCCCATTACCTCTTGCCTTGCTTTTAGCTGCACTTTTTCTATTTAGGAAGGTCATCCCTCTAAAACTTTCATTCAAGGTACTTCTGGTGGATTTGCCTGAACTTTCCTTTTTCTTTTTGGATTTGCCTGAACTTTTGCTTAGTTCTGGAGTGAAGTATGGTTCAGTACCACCAGTCAGAACATCACCTGTTTCTCTCCATAGTGACAGGTTCAGGGACAGTTATATGATCTAATAAGGAACAATAATAAGCAAAGAAACTTTCATGAGTAGTGCTTTAAGGAGCCATGCTATAGCTTTCTTTCCATTGTAAGGGAAGATTCTAGAATTGCCATGGGCCTCCACATAGACAAGGAGAATGCAAATATGAGTTGTCTTTGTTTGATTCCTGAATCCAACCATGCAGAATGAATTCTACCCCAGGACTTTTTGGTTACAGGAGCCATAAATTCTCTTGGGGCTTAAGTCAGTGTGGGTCAGATTTCCTGCTACTTGAATCAGCAAGAACCTTAAATGATGCACATAGAATACCTTAAATTTAAGCACGAGAGGAGCAAGACGGAATACTGAAATGAAGACCAGGTCAAACGTATATTTGGTATTCTAGAGTCCAATAAAAATTTATTCCCTGCAAGTGTGACAAGAGAATGTTTAATCTGAAGCTGACCAAAAATAAATGTAAAGGTCCCTCCCCACTATTTTCAATGTGGGGAACGATAAGGTCCCTCACTGATCATATCCTGGTGACAGTAACCAGGTTGTCATTTTTAAACATCACAACAAGAAGGAATCCAAGGGATAACCAGATCTTATATTTGAGACCTCAGTTTAAAGAACCTGAAACCCAGAAATAGTAAGGGACTTGCCCAGGAACACTGAACTAGGAAAGACCAAGATTTGAACTAGAACTTGGTTTTCTAGCTGCCTAATCAGTAAAGCACATCCAGTTAAGTGAGTC
Source organism: Procyon lotor (assembly GCA_028646535.1). NCBI lineage: Eukaryota > Metazoa > Chordata > Mammalia > Carnivora > Procyonidae > Procyon > Procyon lotor. The sequence continues at coordinate 32,738,884 of CM053603.1, forward strand.
CAGAGGATATCAGGATTACTAGATCCAGAAATTAGTTTTACTGCCTAATGGAGAAAGATGTGTACTTTTCTCTACTTATCAAGGCATCTTGCTGAGCTTTAATGGGCAAGAGAAATTCAAAACATTAGGACAACCTTTAAATAATTCAAAGTTAACACCTTACCGCGAATGCTGATCTGAGCTCCTCTGTCTCTAAATGGCAAATCACGAGAGCAAACCAGTCCTTAAGGCTTTAGTTTCTTTGACTTTGTTAAGGTTTGATTCTTTATTTGTGAAATGAGAAAAACAGCACCTTTGCCTTAAGACTGTTGTAAAGACAATTTGGGATAATCCATGTCAGCTGCTGCACAGATCTTCTACAACATCAGTACTCTATCATGACCTCCACTCTCAGTACTATTTCTAATGATACTATTAGTATGACTAAACCTAGGAAAATGCCCTTAAGAGTAATATCTAACTGTGTATTCTTTGCACAACAATAACTAAAACATGCTTTGCTTTCAATTGCTTTAATTAATTAAACTCTTATCAGAAGAATGCTCTTGTATAAATGTAAGCATGCTCAGAAACTCTTTGTTGAATTGTGTCTTTCAATTGGACCAGGGCTTGATTAAATCATCCCTGTGAATTAGCTCACTAAGCCAATGAACCAGCTTTTCTTAGAATTGCATTGAGAAAAGATAAGGATTTGTACAGCATTTCTGTATCTTTATAATACACTAAGTGTATTCTGTCGATAGTTTTTTATGAAAATGTTTTCGGGGTGCTAAGCGTCTGCCTTTGGCTCAGGTCACGATCCCAGGGTCCTGGGATCAAGCCCTGCATTGGGCTCCTTGCTCTGCGGGAAGCCTGCTTCTCCCACTACCATTCCCTCTGCTTGTGTTCCCTCTCTTGCTGTGTTTCTCTCTGTCAAATAAATAAAATCTTTAAAAAAACAAAACAAAACAAAACAAAAAAGAAAATGTTTTCTTATGTACTTCCAGTCACTAAGCAGAGAGAAAATAAAATGAAAGTGGAACAGTTTCCTAAGATGACTGAAAGGAAAATGTGTCTCAAAACCCTCAGAGCCCCAGGAGCATCAATGCAAAACATGTCTGGTGATAAACACACTCCATTATTTTTGAATAAGAGGATTGTGCAATTTAATTCAAATAAATAAAAAGCATTCTGTAAATAGGTTAAATGCTCTATTTTTGACTGTTGGACACTATATACCATCAAAATGTTTCCTCTTGACCGAGGTAGAAAGAGTGAGGTAGGAAATAGCACATCCTTTTTTTGGTGTAAAAACAAAAGTTAATGTCTTTACTTGTGTTCTCAAGAGAGTATGCCGACACATAATACAGTGTGCATCTACCATTATTTTAGCTAGCCCTTACAATGAGGACTTGGCAGGAAGAGTATGAGTTCTTAATCCACGAAAATTTATTTTCTGGAAAGCCATTTGCAATATATTTTCCTCTATATGTTCAATGATATAGAGAAAGAAAGGAAAAAACGAAAATTATTTTCTGAAAGGAAATGGAGCAGAGACCTACAGAAATGCAAAACCCCACAGACATATTCAAGATGCTCCTGGTAATGAGAATTCAGTGGCTTGGTCCTTCAGTTCTTAAGCTTCTTAATCATGTAGGCTTCTCTCCCCTTGATTAGAAAAATAATGTAGAAAACTTGAAAGGTGTATGCAAGCACCAACCACCCCAAGATAACCAGCGTGATCATTCTGGAATATGTCCTTCAATGATTTTTTCTATGTCTACAAAATCATAACAAATAGGCATAATCTTTTTTTCCTTGCTTTTAATTAATTATGCTATCATGACAATAATTTTCTTACCACATGGTTTTTCATGGCTTCTCACCAGCCCCCTTGCTATCACATTGATTCAAAGCACCACTATCTTTCACCTGGATTATTGAAAAACTCCTACTTAGTCTCCCTGTTTCCCAACCTCACCCACTTCAGTGTATTCTCAACCAGCCAGAGAAATAGCATTTAAACCCATGTGAGACAGGCTCTTCTTTGCTCAGAACCTTCCAGTTACGCTCAGAGTGAAAGACAAAATTTAATATGCTTCCCCAAACATCCTCAACTTTCCTTTCTGACCGTCTATCTTCTTAGCTTCGTCCCTATCCATTGTGTACTGGCTGCACTGGCTTCTGCCCACAGAGTGTACCAGGCACGCTCCTACGTCAGGGCATGAGTATGTGCTCCTCCTTCAGCTCGGATGTTTTTCTCCCAGACACCACATGCCTCTCTCTCTTCTTTCAGGCTTTCACACCTGCGTCTCTCTCACTCCGACTGCATTGGCTGCCTAGACTGAAACTGCAGTACAAAGGAGCTGTAGGCAACTGAACTTGAAGTCCCTGGAAACCCCCTGAGAGACTTCGTGGAACGTGCCTTAGAATTGTTTTCCCGAGGTGCAAGGAAGCTGAGGTATGGACCCTTTCAAGCTTTCTTCTGGAGTCAGGGCATACCCTCAGCTCAGAGACACACGGGAAGCCATCGCAGCTGTGGGGGGCCGTGTGCAGAGATCTCTGGTGATGATGGAGGAGCTTGACAGCGCAGAATCAACACCTAACTGCCTGTCCCCCCTCTCGTCCCTCCCATCCATTCCAATCACTGTTCCCAAAATGATCCTTCTAAAATACCAAATAGGTCAACTTATTCACCCGCTTGAAATCTGTCCGTGGCTCCCCACAGCTTTCAGACTACAATCCAAATAGCCTGGTCTGACATTTCACTCTCTGTCACTCATCCAGCTTCGTCTCCCACCTTCCCAGCATTCAATTCAGCCTCCAGGCACCATACTAACCACAGATTCTCTCTTGAACCACCCTTGGGTCGTCCCCAGACACACAAGGACACAGCAATCCTGTCTGCGGGCTACTTGTAACTCTCAACACGCATATATGGGACTAGCTACTCTATGTTGGGCGCTGTGCTACACCCGGCAGATATGCTGAAGGAGAGACCACAGTTGGTGTCTTCTAAGAGCTAACTGTCCCAAATCTACACAGTGCTTTTACTCTTGAATGTCTCGCTTTCACTTAAGCATGTAACTATTTTATATACTACATTTATTTGACTTATTTATTTGTCTATTGGCTGTCTGTCTTACTGGAATACAAGCTTTGCAAAGACAGAGATTTTTATTTGTTCCCTTGAATCTCAAGTGTCCAGAACGGCACCTGGTACATAATAGGAGGAGGGCCCAATAAATATCTGTGGAATGAGATATTTATTAAAATTACTTAATGCATATTTTCATAGCATTCTCTTGTTTTCATACCTTGCCAACCACCTACTTTGGGCCACCTAAGGTTACTTCCTTTTCTAACTTTTTAAAATAAATGACACTTCAGTGAAACTCCATATACATCTCTGTCCATTATTTCCTTTTGTTCAATTCCCAGAAGTGAAATTGTCCGGCTAAACCAGTTTACAATTCAATATCAATATAAGCAAGGCAATATTTTCTCCTTCACACCCTGTCTGACCCTGGATATAATAATTTTTCTAGCCAATTTGACAGGTTAAAAAAAGAGGTATTTCATTGCAGCTTTAATCTGCATATTTTTGCAAGTCACATCAGTTTTTTAAAGTATTTGCTGTAGGCTGTCCTATTTTATGTGGTTTTCTAAGATGGGCACAGAGAAGTAATTACTAAAAGAACCACGCTGGAGTCCATTTGGTCTTCTCTTGATCCGTACCTATTTTATATCAAGTTATGACTGAAGGAAACTCCATACTTGGAGATGATGGGATACTTGGATGGCTGATGATGTCTTACTTGGAAGACACGCCATTTTGTTCATATACCCAATGGAACAGATAAACCTTTGAGCAGGCTACCCTAAGACGGAACAGTATCCAAGACAGCTTCTACTTGTGACTTTGGTGAGAAGCTCCCAGCATGGTCAACATTGGGCTATCTGCTTCCAAGTTCAGAAAATCCGCTTCCAAAATCAAAAAGCTGCCTAGAATTCCTGTCACCAGTAATTCTCTCCATCTTTCAATGCTAACAAGCAAACCAAGAGCCCAGCAATCCATGGCATTATATACTTTTCTTCTTTTATTTACTTAAAAAAAAAAATCTTGGTCTATTTTTGCTCCCAGAATAAATACAGGAAGGCAGAACGAGACATGTTATATCTCCCTGAAAGACGCCTCTCCCCTTTTTCTTAACTCTGAGCCAAAATCTGCTATACATGAATAGCTAAGACTTCAGCACAGTGTTCTGAAATTCAGGCCCACTGCACCAGCCAATCCCATTCTGAGAGAATCGATACCTCCAGGCATCATGGAGGCATGGGAGGCCTTGGACTTGCTATTCATGCCTAACACAACCTTCATTGGCTCCAGTGGATGTTTTCAGTGAATAACATCAGGATTCTGGCTGCAGAAACCCAGGATTGATGCTCATTTTAGAAAGCCAATTTCTCTTTCCAGTTTAAACATTTATTAACAAAAGAACATCATTGAAGCAAGTATTGCTATGATAGCAACGAGTTTAAGCAATCTGCAAGAAGGGAATTTTTCTTTAATGTTTTCTCAGAATTCCTCCCTTTCATGAATTTGCTTGAAAAGGTAGATTATATTCAAAGGTCTTCTTAGGGAAGACATATTTTCCTTTTCTTATGAGTTTTTTAAAGCAGACCCTTAATTTTCAGATCTTTAGTGAAGGACAGGTTATCCCTTGGATCAAAGGAAAAATAATCTCTCTCTTAATTTCTAGGCTAGCTAAATTTTGAGGCTGGGTCCTATCAAAGTGATCTGTATGAAAATAGAGAAGCTGTCCCTGCTATCCGGTGCCAAACTCATCATGCTTAACCTCCACTGATGCTAATGAGAATAGCAGCTGAAAGGTCCCAGAGGAACACCACACAGACACTGAATTGTGTTCCTTCTGCATTTGGAATGTCATTAAAAAGAAACCTGCAGCTGTTTAGAATGTGGTTAGGAAGATTGTCTATGGACTTCTTTTCAGACCTCTAGGGCAGTTATAACAAAAGGCTCAGTCTAAGTTTCAGGGGAAAGAGATCAAACCACATGAACCTCAACCTTATCTGGAAAAGTTCAAGAAATGTTCAGAATATAAACAGCAGAATGGACCTTAGATCAGTGACTCACAACTTCAAGCACTTTGCTTCCATCATACATTCCTTCATCAAACGAACACTTCTTTTAAGTACATACAATATTCCAGGTAAGCAATTAGATGCCTTGGCGAATGTGGCTAATATTTTGAGAGATACCCAAAATGGAACTAAATGAGCATTCAGTGGAAGGTCGACAGAAGGAAAAGAAGGTGCTGTGGTAGAAGACAGTTGAGACAGATGTGCTTTAACTAGGCTGGGCAGGGAGAGCTTCCAGGAAGAGGAGATATTTGGGTAGAGGTGTTAAACTTAAGAGGGTGCTGGTTATTCAAATAGTTTTTAATCCATAGTATTGCAGCAACTCAGAACCTCTGGGATCTTAATAGTGTCAGTATTTCTTCTTGTCTGAATGGACACCCAGCTGTTAAATTTCCCTGCTAACTTTAGAGGACCAGATGTTCGCTTGGCCTGCCATTCTAAAGGCTCAGAAGATAATCATGGACTAAGGGTTAATAGAACCCTTTTCCCTTCTGCATAAGAACTCAACCTTTTGGTTAATTCTCTAGCTCTGTTCCCCCTGGTAACCTGATAAGGGTAATGTCACCTGTTGCTAGGCAACCTTGCTAATGATACAATAATTCTACATTGGAAGATTACATTTAGACTGGGAGAAGTATATCTATTTGATAGGAAGTCGAACCTATGGGCTTTCCTGAGTGGGGTTAGTACTCTTTTAACTGGGCATGACCCTTGCATGGACCCTGGAAATTCTGCCTATACTATTATTACAAGAGATATTGGCTCCTTAGGGGCCGAGGCTGCTCACACACCTGTTCTGCGTGGTCTCCTTGCACCTGAGTTGTAACCATATGATCTAGCAACCATAACCTAATAACCTAATGACCACGTAAGTGTCACGTGGACACTGCAAGTATTTTCACTGAAGAAAACACTGCTGCCATCCTGGGAACTTTGGATTCTGAATCCCAACCTTCTTAGTAGGCTAAAGCCTCATGTGGCCTAGAGTAGGTTGTGAATCTGAATGTTTGTTTCAACATAAAAAAACCCCTAGAAGCTTCTGCAGGGCAATACTTAGTGGAAATGGGAACTTTAGAGCACTGAGAGTTTGGGGAGCAAAAGCCAAATGCAGAGTGGTGGTCCTGAGCTGGGAGGAAATCAACAAAATTCATCTCCACCTGAAACTTATTCCCCTTCCTGCTGTTTGCATAGCTTTCTCTTTTCATTGATTCTATTACCAGCCATTTGGTGAGACTGCTATAGAAGACACTGAAAACTGACTCGTGTCTGTTCTGGTCTATGATTCCCAGTCGCATGGATTTAACAGCATTACAAACATTAAAAAATATTGAAGAGGCAGGAATGCCTGGGGGGCTCAGTCAGTTGAGCTCCACAATCTTGGTTTTGGCTCTGGTCAAGGTCTCAGTGTTGTGAGAGGCCAGGGGTTGGGCTCTGCACCCAGTGGGGAGTCTGCTGGAGATCCTCTCCCCCTCCCTCTGCCCCTTGTCCTGCTCACAGGTGCCCTCTCTCTCTCTCTCAAATAAATAAATAAATCTTTAAAAAAATCTGACACCAGGTTGTTGAATTTTATTCTGCCAAGTACAGGTACAAACAACGGCAGCAATGGCACATACTCTCAACACTCAGCACCATTTCCAAAGGGAGATCTTAGCACAAATGCAGGAAGGAGATATTTCTTGGGCTGAATAAATTTAGCTTTATAAAATTTACTATGTACAAGAAGACATGTCCATGTTAGGTAGATACGAGAAAAGCCCTACCTTAAAACCCTCAGCCATGCTGTAATTTTTTCTTCTTTTTGTTGGTAATTAGGAGAAAATCCATCACAGGCTGACATTGGTCCATGGCCTGGTATGTGAGGACCACTGTGCCAGACATCTTCAAAGCTGCTTTCTAGCTCCGAAGTTTTCTAGTTCCAACCCTGCCCACTCTACAAAGCCTACTTCCATCACAGAGCTCTCTGCAATGGCACTAGCCTGAGCTCTCCTGTCTCCATTATTTATATAAATGAATCAATACTGTCCAAATGTGACATTTATTAAATTCTATCTTATATAATTAGCTAAATATCTCCTCTGTGATCAACTTCCCAATCTAATAAGATGATACACTCTATAAGGTAATGGAATAACCCTCTTCCCTCTATTTCACCATAGCACTTAGCAAAGTTCTACACTAGAGGTTGGCAAATTTTCTGGGGAAAAAAAAACAGATAGTAATTATTTTGGGCTCTATGGGCCATGCAGTCCCTGTTGTAATGACTCAGCTCTGCTGATGTCATGCAAAAGTAGCCATCAACGACACATACGCAGGGTGGTGTGGCTATTTTCTGATAAAACTATACACAGAAGAAAGAGGCAGGCTGGATTTGGCCTTTGGGCCATAGTGTGCCAACCCCTGTTCTCAGGAGAAGGACAGGCAGTCTTTGCCTAGTGCAAAGGACTAAGGGTTAAACACTTGACATCCCACTGTTGCTGCTTGGTACAACACTGATTTATGAGCTATTCGGTTCTATATGGAAAAGTCACTTTTCCAGCAGAGTTCCAGATGTGCGAAAGAAAGAGAGAAAACACTCACCTAGTAAGCAGATTGACAAAATTAACTTTGGGTTAGGATGTCATGAACAACTTCCCCTCATGTTAATTTTCAGCTTGCATGAAAGAGTCTTTTCATAGATTCTGAGGATTACAGAGTGAAACTCAGTTCCTTAAGGCATTGATGATGGAAGAGGAGGAAGAGCAGGAACCAGAGGTGGGAAGGGAAGAAGAAAATGAAGAAGATGAAGAAAATGAGGAAAAAGAGCAGAAGGGTCTGATTTCTTATTATGAGGAATCCTTGTAGGCTACATTTTCGTGCTCACATTTTGTAATTTCTAATAAATCTTTGGCTATAATGTGACAATAATGTATAATGTATATGACATAATTTCCTTCTTTGAAATTAGACTGATTAGTAGAAGAAAGATTCATGTTAATAAAGGGGTTGATTTGGGGGTCTGGTAGTCACAGAGTTTATTCTGTCTTGTAAAGCACTCCAGAAGACTGTTCCCTAGAAACACTCTGAAAATTTTGGCTGTTGACTGATGGATGGATTGACTGTGGGGCTGGGTGCCCTACTGTTTTTAAAACATTTTAAATTACCATGAGTGATTCTGACCTATTGTGCAGAAATTAGGTGGCAGCTACCTGCTTCTATTCTTAAATGGCAGCCTGATGCAAGCCTATTGTTTTAAGGTACTTTACCCCCATGGGTACTGGATGAGAACTGATGGCCAGCCAACCAAGGCCAAGCAACTGGTACTTCTCCATGTGGGAGGAGCTACAAGACAGCTTACCTTTGTAACCCCTGTTCACAGTTCATGTTCAAAGAAATGGCATGCAATCTGCCTGTCACTACATATATTTAAAATAATATGTTCCAAAGCAAGGCATTTATTAATAGAACAGCCAAAGGTAGTGTTTTGTTCCTACTGTTTGACGCGATGCCAGTACAAGTTGCTATTCCCTAACCATCATATTGTCATGCTAAAGCAGTATGGCTGGCACTTGAAGACTATTTACTCTTAGGCAATTACTTAGACTGTCTTAGCAATTCCCAGCATAGTCCCCAATTAGGAATAAATTCTCTCTCTTGAATAAAGTTTATATGACAAACGTATGAATAAAGCAACATTCATTGCTATATACTCTAAAATAAGCTGGATGAAGTAAGATCAGAAAATGGGTCACATGGACATATATATTTTGGGGCTGCTCAAACCTCATGCCTCGTACGATCCCCTCCCACATGTACCCAGTGCTTTTTTTTGGTGGGACTCCTACTCAAGAGTCCCTGCCCTCTGTTTTGGTAGGCCAATCCAAATTCACCCAAAGAGCATTTATCTGAATCTGAATTATCTGAATCTGAATCTTTGGGAAGTAGTACCAAGATGTGACAATCCAAGTTCACCCAATCCAAGTTCACCCAAACAGCATTTACCTTCAGAATCTGAATCTTTGGGAAGTAGTACCAAGATGGGACACCCATGAGAGGTCTTTCATTGCAGTGTCTGCACCTTGAGATGCTACTACTTAGTTCCTGAGAGCTATGTCCTCAGGGCCACTCTGGCTCCTGTTCCCACTGAAAATTTCTAGTCTTCCTTGAACTCTGTGAACTGCCCTTCATATTTCCAGTACATCACTCTTCTGCCCAAGAAAGTCACAATAGATTTTTGTTGCTTGCAACCAAAAGACCCTAACTGAGACAATGAGGGAATAAGAATTTTAAGGGAAACAAGTAGAGTTTATAGTTTTTGATTTATTTTGCTACAGAAAGGCCTATAAATATAACATCACGATGACCTTTTGAAGTGTGACAAGACAATGAAAAATTACAGCCACTAAAAAATGTTTAGGATTCAATAGGTTTTAAAATTCAGTGATTATTTCATAAATAATAGAATAAAAAGTAAAGTTTATATCTATTCTATATACTGTTTCTGGTTATGCATTGGGTAAATATATGTGGAAATACAGTTATTTTAAAATAGAGTGTAATTATTATAAAGCCACAAAGATCAACATCAGTATAGTTTTTTGGTTCTATTTTATAGGAGAGTTAGACAGTAAGTTGACTGGCCCTCATGAGAAATCTTCAGGGGAAGTGGGGAAAAAAAATCATATTTCATTGCTCTCTTTTCAGGCATCTTTCTTAAAATACTCTCAGCACTGAGATCAAGTGAATTGGTGAGTGATTTATTACAAATTTTGTGTCCTATTCCTTTAACTGTAATCTTTATCTCCAAGTCTTATTTCTGTCCTTTTTCAAACTATTATTTCAACTACCTGAAGCGTGTACCTTTTTCTTTAGCTCTTTTTTTTTTTTTTTTTTTTTTGGTTCATTATGATTTGATGTGGATTCAATTTTCCAAAAATATATCTCTGGTTCAATAGTTTCTACATTGAATATGGTAATGTGACTCTTAATGAAAGCATTTCTCTTTCTCATTCTGGTGAATCCTTATCTCTGCTTAAAAATGATTAAATAACTGAATCATGATGCCTTCTCTTTAGGTGAAAATGAGCTCTGCATTCGTAATTTAAATATATGGGCCTGGAAATGTACTTCTCTGCTTGCTGTATACTGCATTCTATGAAGAGTAATTATATGCTTTCACTGTTCAACAGCAATGAACTTGTAATGCAATAATACTCTAATCAATGCCGTATGCTCGCATGCAGCCAGACTATCACTCCCTTTAATTTGCAGTACACTAGCTTCTCAAAGGAGCAGAGAAGAATGAGAGCCTGTTTTCTTTCTTAACTATAATTGTGTATTTACCTTTAACCCTAGGATTTGATCATAACAAAGGTTGGGTTGCTCATCGTCCTTCAATGGGGCTTTGTGTTCATGGGTGAGACGCCTAATTGAAGGTGTATTTCACTACCTGAACTCACAAAGATTAAGCAATTTAGAACTAAAAGGAACCATTGTGGTACTTTATAGGGGCAATTATCCTTGTAGCAGTTTTGATTTTCTGAACCAGAAACCCAATTACAACGCAATCTTCATCTAATATGTGTTCAAAGATAGCCAAGGAAGAGAAGAGGTAGTCTTGTATAGTTGAAAAAGCACTTTGCAAAATATTAAGAGGAGTGAACTCTAGTTCTACCCCTAACTAGTCTGTGATCTTGGGCAAACTGCTTAACAACTTTTGGCCTCAGATTTATCCGTAAAATAAGTATAATAAAATACGTGTTCTATATCCTAAAGAATTATTAATGGACTCATCTTTATAGATATAGTATATAGTAGTAAAATCTTTTGAAGAGTATAGAGCACTGGGAAGATATAAAACATCCTTGTTAAGAATGAGGCTACCATGGCCCCAGAAATTAGTCTCATATACCAATGGATTATGACATGGGCTTCATCTCCTACCCCATTCACCCTGGAATGGAAGTTCTGTCTCCACACAATGAGCATCGGCCAGCCATCCTTAGCCATGGTGATTGGTTCAGGGGTGGGCACATAATTTTGATGGCCCAGTAAGAGTGAAGCTCAGGACTACTAGTATAATGAGGAAGAGAACCCCACCCCCGCCCTGGGGAGTGTGTTATGCTGAGGTGAGATGGGAAATACTATAGCCATTTTGCAAACAAAAAGGACACCAGAGGAAGGCTGACATTTGAGAACTACAAGGAACTAGATTCAAGTGTATGTAAAGTCTGCCCTACCTCTGCATTATTTCACTCATAGGAACCCAAAACTTTTTGTTCAAGCCAGTGTGAACTGGACTTTTTGATATTTCAACTAAAGGCCCCCGATTTATAACAGTCTCAAGGACATGATAGTGGAATGAGGCATGGGGTGAGGGGTAGCTACCAAAGAAATTCCAATTACATGAAAGAAAAATAGAAAAGCTTGAGAAGAAAGGAGATAGATGTACGGTATTTCCTCCTTATCTTCCTCCTTTTTCTTTCCTCAAGATTAATGGTTGGATTTCTTGAGCAGCATATGAAGATGAATAAAGAGACAGTTATATCTTGGATTAGATAGGTAATTCTTCAAATATCAGTGACTTAAAACAATGTTAATTTAGAATCTCATTTTCTATGGTGAAGGAGATTATGGGGAAGTCAGCTCCTGTTGTCATGCAGGAACCAGGTTGATTTGCATGTGTAGCTCACAAGATTACCCAGATTGTTGGTATCTAGCCATTAGACATGGGAAGATAAGGAAAAAAGGGTCACAATTTTCTTCCACCAGATAGGACTCAATGACATGGTCAAACTGAACTACTGAATAAACTGGGAAATGTAGTTTAGCTATGTGCCCAGAAGGGGGTTAAATTGGTTTTTGAATAGCTATCTGGTACCTGTTTCCTACTTAGTAATGTTATGATTTTGGCATATGAATTTTGGTCAGAAATAGTTTATGCTACAAATTTAAATATGTACCAGAGCCAGGAAGATAATATAGAGCAGTGAAACCAGCCAAGCAAAATGTAATAAAAAATGGCAGAGATTTGGTCAAAACAGAAATTAAGGCATTTGGACAAAAGAAGAGAGCTATTGATCATTCACCAAACTGTTATTACACAGGAATCTGAATCCAGTGCTTCTAGATTTTCTTATTTTAAGATCAGTTGGAAATTTATACTTTACATGGCTTTTTTTCTTAAATGTTGGAAAATAATTTGTTGTTTAAGCATCAAGAAAAAACAAAAGAGACTCATTTCTGATACCCAGCTCTATTTGCTGACCACCAGCTTATGATCTACACAGTAAACCTTTTGCTCTATCTGTAATTTTTTGAGCTTAGAGCCCTAATATATGCGTGTGCACATTTAACTTCTATAAATATGCTATCAACCTATTTTTAAGACATTATGAAGCATTAGTTTCTTATCATGTAGATATAAAAGTAAAATGAACTTTTAAAACATTTCTTCCCATACCCCAGGGGGTTATGACACATATATTCTATTTTGGAGGCAACTCTATGAGTCCACTGTTCTTTTTTTGACATCTAAATTTGTCTTTAGAAATTTTTGTTTTCTAAAACCTTTATGTTGTATATTTATCCACATAAGATTGGCTATATGACTCAGTTAGTATAAAGTGATTAGACTTTCCTATGAGGCCTCTCAATCATTTTTCCCATAGTGGTTCAGGCAAACTAGGACACTGGCAGCTATAGCATTGTCTGATGCCAGTTTCTTCTCTGTATGAAATGGCTGAGATTCAGCTCGAAGTTCTGATGACAAATATTCCGAGTTTCTTTTTATCTCAAAGGCTACATACATATTTTTACTATTTGTAGAAAACCACTTCTGACTGTGATAATGTTACGGAATTCCAGCGATATGTTTTACAAATTGAAGAACTCTAAAACACATGTACCAAGAATATTTATAAAATATACTCAGGGGGCATCTGGGTGGCACAGTTGGTTAAGCAACTGATTCTTGCTTTCAGATCTGGTCATCATCTCAGGATTGTGAGATTAAGCTCCTCATCATGGAGTCTGCTTAAGATTCTCTCTCTCCAAAACTATAAGATAACTAGGAATAAATATAACCAAAGAGGCAAAGAATCTGTACTCAGAAAACTATAGAATACTCATGAAAGTAATTGAGGAAGATACAAAGAAACAGAAAAGCATTCCATGCTCATGGATTGGAAGAATAAATATTGTGAAAATGTCTATGCTACTTAGAGCACTCTAAACATTTAATGCAATCCCTATCAAAATACCATCGGCTTTTTCAAAGAAATGGAACAAATAAGCCTAAAATTTATATGGAATCAGAAAAGTCTCTGAATAGCCAGAGGTATGTTGAAAAAGAAAACCAAAGCTGGCAGCATCACAATTCCAGACTTTAAGCTCTATTACAAAGCTGTAATCATCAAGACAGTGTGGTACTGGCACAAAAACAGACACATAGATCAATGGAATAGAATAGAGATCCCAGAAATGGACCCTCAACTCTATGGTCAACTAATTTTCAACAAAGCAAGAAAGAATGTCCAATGGAAAAAAGACAGTCTCTTCAAAAAATGCTGTTGGGAAAATTGGGACAGCCACATGCAGAAGAATGAAATTGGACCATTTCCTTACACTGCACACAAAAATAGACTCAAAATGGATCAAATACCTCAATGTGAGACAGGACTCCATCGAAATCCTTGAGGAGAACACAGGCAGCAACCTCTTCAACCTCAGTCACAGTAACTTCTTCCTAGAAACATCACCAAAGGCAAGGGAAGCAAGGGCAAAAATGAACTATTGGGACTTCATCAAGATAAAAAGCTTTTGCACAGCAGAAGAAACAGCCAACAAAACCAAAAGACAACTGACAGGATGGGAGAAGATATTCACAAATGACAGATCAGATAAAGGGCTAGCATCCAAAATCTATAAAGAACTTATCAAACTCAACATCTAAGAACAAGTAATCCACTCAAGAGATGGGCAGAAGATATGAACAGATATTTCTGCAAAGAAGACATCCAAATGGCCCAAAGACACATGAAAAAGTGCTCAACATCACTTGCCATCAGGGAAATACAAATCAAAACCACAGTGAGTGACCACCTCATACCAATCAGAAAGGCTAAAACTAACAAGTCAGGAAACGACAGGTGCTGGTGAGGATGCAGAGAAAGGGGAACCTTCCTATACTGTTGGTGGGAATGAAAGCTGGTGCAGCCATTCTGGAAAACAGTATGGAGGTTCCTCAAAAAGTCAAAAATAGAGCTACCCTACGACCCGGCAATTACACTACTGGGTAGTGCAAAAGATACAAAAAGATACAAATAGTAGTAGTAGTACCTCTACTACTGGTAATAGTACTGGTAGTTCTACTACTTTTGCACTAGTAGTGCAAAAGATAGCAAAAGATACAAATAGTGATCTGAAGGGGCACCTGTACCCCAATGTTTATAGCACCAATGTCCACAATAGTCAAACTATGGAAAGAGCCTAGATGTCCACCAACAGATGAATGGATAAAAAATGGATATATATATCACATCTTTTATATATATATAAATATTTACATATATATATATAAAATGAAGCCATCAAAAAAAAATCTTGCCATTTGCAATGACGTGGACGGAACTAGAGGGTATTATACTAAGCGAAGTAAGTCAATCAGAGAAAGACAATTATATGATCTTACTGATATGAGGAATTTGAGAAATAAGACAGAGGATCATAGGGGAAGGGAGGGGAAAATTAAACAAGAGGAAACCAGAGAGGGAGACAAACCACAAGAGACTCTTATTCTCAGGAAATAAAATGAGGGTTGCTGGAGGGGACGAAGGTGGGAGGGATGAGGTGGCTGGTGATGGACACTGGGGAGGATATGTGCTATGGTGAGCACTGTGAATTGTGTAAGACTGATGATTCACAGATCTGTACCCCTGAAACAAATAATACATTATATGTTAATAAAACTGCCAATTAACAGAGTATAAAGAAAAATGTAGAATCAAGTCCAGAGTACAAGAGACTGAGAAGTAGTGCCGGAGAATGTAATGCATCATTTTAAGTTCTCGCTTTCAATGAAAGACGTTATTAGGACAATTAGTGAAATCTGAATACTGTCTGTAGATTAAGTAATACTATCACATCAATGTTCATTTCCTGATTTTTACAATTATATAGTGGTTATGTAAGAGAATGCTCTTTTTATAGGAAATAGACACTAAAGTATTTCGGGGTAAGGGGGCATCAGAAAGCAACTTGAAATATTTAGAAAAAAATATGTATGTATATGAGATGTATACATATGTATATCCATATACATACATATATATGATGTATCATATATATGATGTATATATTATGTATATATGTATATATCTATATATGATGTCATATACATATATATGTGAGATGTGTATATATATATATGAGACTATATATGTATTTGTATATATATATAAAGAAGTAAATGTAGTAAAGTGTTATCTTTAGGGGAATCTCAGTAAAAGAGTTGTCTTTCCACTACCTTACAAATTTCCTGTAAGTTTAAAAGAATGTCAAAATGAAAGACTTAAAGCAAATGATCAAACCAAAAAAAGAAAAGACTCTCTCTCTATCCCTCTGTCCCTTCCTGCCCTCACTAATGTGCTTTTGTGCCCTCTCTCTAAAAAAATAATAAAAATAAAAATGAGTTAAAAATAAAATATGCTCAGTAGATAAACAGTATATAGTATTCATTTAAAACATAACATTCAGACATAAAGATATTTGTTTATAGTTTTCTTCTATATGTACCCTAAAAAATTTTATGAAGTATATTTTTTCACATTTACTTAACGTGTATGGCACTTTTCATTGGGTATATTCTTTCCTCAATATCCTGAATTCAGTGCAATGTAGAATTATTTAAGAGAACAAATTTTCCAGCAGTAGGCAGAGGCTATAATTAAACCCTATCCCTTGGCCTGTCATGGACTTGATTGTAAAAAGCAAAGTAATAGGAAAGGCCTATGAAAATGCTTTCATGTCAACTAGTCTTTGAATTACAGAGCTGAGAGAAATGCATGGATGTGTTTGAGTCAAAATCAAATATGGGAATGTACAGGTCATTGAGATCAATGTGAATGTTCAATACTACCAACCCACTACTAACAATTGTTCAAAGGGTTAAAGGACATTTTGTTTTTATTTATTTTTCTTTCATTTCACTTTCACCTGGCCTTAGCCAAAGAGATGCGCTTAAACCTTAAAGTTCCACATATTTGATTTAAAAAAAAAACAGCTTTATGGGTACGTAAGTCATGTAGCGTATAATTGGCCCAAGAAAGTGTATAATTCAATGTTTTTTAGTATATTCAGAGTGAAGTTGTATAACAATTACCACAATTTTAGAACATTTTAATCACCCCAAAAAGATAGCTCCTGCCCCTTAGTAGTCACACCCATTTCTCCTCAACTCCCATCCCCAATAGGCAGCCACTAATTCTCGTTCTATATCTATAGTTTTGCCTATCCCGGGAATTTCATACAAATGACATCATACAATATCTGGTATTTTGTAAATGTCTTCTCTTCTTTAGTTTTCAAGATTTATCAATATTATGGCATGTAGCAGTATCCCTTTCCTATCTCATTTTATGGATAGATCACATTTCATTTATCCATTCATTAGTTGATGGACAATTGGGTTGTATCCACTTCTGGGATATTATTAATCAAGCTGCTATGAACATTTGTGTAAAAATTCTTCTGTGAATGTATTTTTTTTAAGTTTTCTTAGGTTTATACTCAGGAGCGGAATTGGTGGCCCCATGATAACTCTATGTGTAACCTTTAAGGAACCACTAGACTGAGATTTCCAACTGCCTGCATTATTTTACATTCCCACCAGCAATATGTGAGGGTTCCAGTTTCTCCTTATCTGTTACTGTCTATCTTTTTAATTACAACTGCTCTATTAAGAGAAAAATAGTATCTCACTCTGGTTTTGATTTGCATTTCCCTGATGGCTAATAAACCACTTTCTTAAGGCTTTGCATCTCATCAGTTAGAAAAAGAAAAACTAAATAATTTCACAATTTAAGAAATAAAAAGGTACATTTGTGTTAAGTGTATAAAGAAAAAAAAGAGATGAACCAAAGGAAAAAAAATTATTCCTCTTCTTTGGACCCTATATATCAAATTTCTTAATAGAATAGTCTATCTATGCGATATGCTTTCCGTGTGCAAAAGAAACTGGCAGTCATCCTATTTTTACTGTAATTTTGAAGAGACTAGTAGGAGCCTCTAAAAATATATGCCTCTAAGAAGAGAGAAGAAGAAGCAAGGAGACCAATTAAGAGGCTGTTGCAGAAGTGTGGGAGAGGGAAGATGGTGGCCTGGATCATGTGATAGCAGGGGGAGGGCTGGGACAAGGACTCAGGAAATCCTTTAAAAATTATAGGCCGTGAAAATGTCAATGGAGGGAAGGGACCTGAAGAATGTGCAGAGTGTCAACAGGTAGAACGTAAAAAAAAAAGAAAAATCCAGAGAATTTCTTTTGAAGAATAAAGCACACATAAAAAGAAAGAAGGAGCAGCTGAGTTAGAACAGTGGTTCTCAAAGGGGAGTTTCCTCCTCAGCACCATCCAGGAACTAACTAGAAAGGCAGGTACTACGGCCTCACCCAGACCTACTAAACCAGAAAGTCTGGGGATAGGACGTAGAATCCTGCTTTAACAAGCCCTGCCGATGATGATTCTGATGCATACCAAAGTGTGCATCTTTGCACATCTCTAGAGCCACCATTAGGGTATAGATTAGAAAGACAAGTGGGTAAACAGGAGTGAGGATCTCTAGTGAACATGGTAGCTCCAAAACAGGTCATGAACATTTGGAGCAGAGAAGTAATTAACTGGAGTGACAATTCAGGAGTATTAAACTGACAGCAGTGCAAGGTGAAATTGCCTAAATGGAATTGGCATAATTACGGTATAAACATCTAACTAGATCTTTGGTTTGAGCACAAAACCTGGGATAAAACAGCATAGTGTTGTTTCCCCCACTTTTAACTAAAGCAAAATGAAAAAAAAAAATAAGCAGCTTTCAGGTTCTTTTCATTGGAGAGTCATTCCATGGGCCTTGGTAAGAAATAGAGATAAACTGATACTGTATTTAAAATGCCTGTAATTTGGGGCACCTGGGAGGCTCAGTTGGTTAATGTCTGCCTTCAGCTCAGGTCATCATCCCAAAGTCCTGGGAACGAGTCCTACATTGGCCTCCTTGCTCATCGGGGAGACTGCTTCTCCCTCTCCCTCTGCTATTCCCCCTGCATGTGCTCTCTCTCTTTCTCTCTGTCAAGTAAATAAATAAAAACTCTAATAAAATAATAAAAACGCCTGTAATCTTATGAGGAGGATAAATGAGATTCCTGCATATGGAAAGAAAATAATTATCCAAGACCTTGTTATTATTTGGATAGGGCTGTCCTCTTGTGCAGTTCTGGAGAGCACTATTCCAGAGTTTTGTGAATGGCACCCCCTAGAGTTGTGGAGTGCATAGCTACCACTGTTGTAGGCATCCCACCTGTATTTGTGGTTTTAACAGAGCAGTAACTGACACATTTTCGCATAAATATTAGTCTCTTAAAATCCAAAAGAGGTAATGCTATGTGAAATAAGCCACTGAACAAACTACATACTGTACAACTTCTATTATATGGCTTTCTGGAGAAAAGAAAACTACAAAGACAGTGGAGAGATTGGTGGTTGCCAGGGGTTCCGGAGAAGGTCGAAGGGAGGAATAGGCAGAGCACAGGGCATTTAGAGCAGTGAGGCTCTTCTGTGTAATACTGCAGCGATGGATACTGGACATCAAGCATTTGTCAAAACCCATGGGACTGTACAACACAAAGAATGAACTCTAATGTAAACTACAGACTTTAGTTAATAATAACAGATTGGCTCCTCAGTTGTAGCAAATGTTCCACACTAACACAAGACATTAATAACATAAGAAAGTAGGGGTTGGAGCAGGGTATATGCACTTCCTGAGCAATTTTTCTAGAAACCTAAAACTGCTGTAAAATTAATCTCTTAATTAAAAAAAAAAAATCCAGGGAGAGAAAAGGATGACTTAAGGAAAGAGGTAAGACTGACCTCGGCTGGGTCATGAAGAGGTTAGAAACATGAACCAACAAACTACAACATCAGAAGGTTCAAAGGTAAACTTAAGAATGTTTAAAGAGCCAGAGGTAGAGGTAGAACTTAACTGAACTATATACTCCCAAATAATTGCAGTTCTGTGGAAACTCGCTATTCCACACGTCATGCTTCTATATATGCCTTTGCATACGCTTGCTGTTTCTTTTCCCAGAATCCCTTTCCCCTCCTCTCAAGTGGGAACTTTCTTAATCATCTCTTTTATGAACCCTTCCTACATGCCTTCCTACAACAATCCTTTTTTTTTTTTAAAGACTACTTATTTATTTGAGAGAGAGAGAGAGAGAGAGAGAGAGAGAGAGAGAGAGAGAAAGAAGGGCACACGTGTGTGGGGGGGGGCAGAAGGAGAAGCAGACTCCCCACTGAGCAGAAGCCCAATGTGAGGCTTGATCTCAGGATCCTGAGATCATGACCTGAGCTGAAGGCAGATACTTAACTGACTGAACCACACAGGCGCCCCCAAAACAACACTTTTTTATCACTTTGTGCATACCTCTACTGCTAGCACTTCCAAGCTGTCCTGTGCAAAGATGATGCTGGATTGTGACTTCTTACTGTTAAGTAGTATATGTATCATGGTAAAATTGCTCCTTCTACATCTTGGCTACTGTGAATAATGTTGCTAAGAATTCGGCATGTATATACATGGATTTACAAATATCTCGTCAAGATCCTGCTTTCAATTCCCTTGGCTACACACCTACAAGCATGATTTGCTGGAACATATGGAAATTCTATTTTTGAAATTTTTGAAGACATTCTATACTATTTTCCATAATAACTGAATTATTTTCCATTTCTGCCAGCAATACACAAGAGTTCTAGTATCTCCATATCCTCACCAATACTTTAAAAAGAAAGGAAATTCAGCCCCATGTTATAGTATGGATGAACCTTGAGGACCTACGGTAAGTGAAATAAGCCAGTCACAAAACAATAGATACTATATGATTTCACTTATGTGAGGTACCTAAAGCAGTAAAATTTATGGAAACAGAAAGTAGGAAGGTAGTTTCCCCAGGGCTGAGAAAAGGGGAAATGGGGAGTTGTTTAAAGGGATAGAGTTTAAATTTTGCAAGACGAAAAACTTCTGGAAGTCTGATTTACAAGAATGTAAATATATATTTAATATGATTAACTTATAAATGGTTTAGAAAATAAATTTTATGTTATGTATGTTTCAACCACAACTAAAAACAATAAAAGATAGAAACTGTTAGTCTATTATTATTTTTAGTAGGTAAACCAAGTTCTTTGGTACTATAGCCACTGTCAACTACCTCGTTATTACAAAGTTAAAAATACTCTATTCCATCTACAAGCTGCTTTATAAGCTTGCTTCCCACCCTCAGCCCATAGCCCATTCAACAAGATTAAAAAGAATCTTTTCTTTCCATCTGGAGTCATTTCTCTGCACACAAAACTTTGAAACTCAAACACATGTTCTTTATCCTAAAGCTAACCTGTTTCTTTTTTCTAGCAACTTTTATGCATCTTGATAAAACACTGTATTGAAAATGCTAAGTCATTGTATGCTTATTGGTCATTTTATTTCTTTTCTTTATTCTATTAACATTTCCACTTTTAAATGTCTTTCTTTTTCTTAAGACTTTATTTATTTACTTGGGAAAGAGCCCAAGTGGAGAGGTAGAAGGAGCGGGAGAAGCAGACTCCCGCTGAGCAGGGAGCCTGATGTGGGACTTGATCCTGGGACCTGGAGATCATGACCTGAAACAAAGGTAGATGTTAACTGCCTGAGCCACCTCTAGGGGCCCCTTAAATGTCTTTCTCATTAAAATATAAGAGCTCTTTATACCCTAGAGTCATTAATCTTTTGTTATATATTTTCAATGTTTTCTTGACTTGTTAGCCTTTTACATTTATTGATGCTGCTTTGAGAAACCTACACTAGTTTCAATATGTATTCTACCAGTGTTTTCTCTTATAGGGAAGTTCTTCAGAGAAGCATACCCTAACTTTGATTCAGATTTTTGTCAATGTTAGGAAAAGGTGAATTTTCAGTATAACACAGAAGTTATACCTCAAGGCCTAGCAATCAGACAGGTCTACCTGGACTGGTATTTTACTTATTTTTAGATATTACTGAACTTTTTTTTATCCAGGTTGTGTTATCTATAATATGGGCTTGTTGTGAGTCTCAAGTGAAACACCACATCTTTAGCTCTTAGCTCAGTGAGTAGATGGTTTATAGTAAACACTCAGCAGCTCTAAGGATGAGGACTATGATGACGGTGGTGGTGGTGATTTAGACTTCCAATTCTTAGGTTTACAACCTACTTAACTCTATCAGCCTGGGCCTGTGGACATTTCTTTCTTTGTCAGGGATTTCTGCCTTGCTCCACTACCTGCAACTGGGCAAAAATTCCCAGAGCAGTTGTGGTTAGGATAAGGCTTTAGAGTGGAACCCAGACCTGATTCTGGAGCCTCCCATGGGTGCACAAGCCTGCAGCCACTCACGGTTTTTGAAGCAGAAAAGACAGTGGCTCTCCCCAGTCCTGGGGCCACCTCTGAGAGAGAGTGCTGCTGTGGGCGCGCGCTGCAGGAGGCTGCAGTTTTCCGTGGCACATGCAGAAGTGGAGACTGTCATGGAGGGTCTATTAAAAAGTGCAGACTATGATTTTTCTGCTCTGGGCCTGAGGTTTGGCTGCAGCCATTTTTGCTCTGATCGCCTGAAGAGGCATAGAAACCCCCGGGTAACAAAAGCCACACAGAAGACCAGTTTCCACTGAGCCCATCGCCTTGACAGGGTGTGGGGCAACTCAGCACAGGCTGGGTGACCTGAGGAACAGCGTGACAGCCCCCTTCCCCAGAAGACAGCCTGGAAGAACAGGTGGAATTCTATGGATTGTAAAAGACTATAAAATCCCATTGCCGGGGAAAATTGAATATTGAGCTCCAGGTGTGGCCTCATGACTTGTTTATTTTTCAGATAGATAGAATTCTTCTTTTCTTCCTTCTTTTTTTTCTTTTTCTCATGTTTTTTTTCTGTTATATTTTTCTTTTTACCTTTTCCTCATTTCAACTAGATGTCTATCATATCAATTTATTTTTCAAAGTCACTTAACTTGTATTTTTACACAGCTATATTGTTTATAGATATACACTGCATTTAAGCCCCTTTTTTCACTATTCAGTTTTACTTTCCTTGTAATTTTGGGACATAATGTCCACTAACACACAGACCAAAATATACCCAGGAAGAACTGAAACACCCTGCTTTGTCCACACTAAGATTATAGTCCCATTCTTGCTCCCCCCCTTTTCTTAATTTTTCAAATTTTATTATTGTGCTTCATTTTGTCTTTGGTTGTTTTGTTTTTCTTTGCTTTATTTTGTTTGTGGTGGCATCTGACCACTCCAGATTTTGCTAAGGTGCATCTACCTTGGGTCAGGGTTGGTATTTTGGACTCTGTTCATTTACTCAACCATCCCTCAACAGAATGACAAGGAGGAGGAACTCTCAACAAAGAAAAGAACAAGGGACAATGTCCTCTGCCACAGAACTAATGGATATGGATATGAACAAAATGTCAGAGACAGACTTTGGGATAGCAATCATGAAGTCAATAGCTAGGTTTGAAAAAAGCACCAATGACAATATAGAATCTCCAAGGGCAGAAATGAGATCTAATCAGGCTGAACTTAAAAATGCTATGAATGAGAGGCAGTATAAACTAGATACTCTAACAGCCAAGGTAAATGAGGCAGAAGAGAGAATCAATGATCTAGAAGATAAGCTGATAGAAAAAAACCTGAGTAAAATAGGAATAGGCAGCTAGTAGTTCATGAAAATAGACTTAGATCAATGATGCCATGAGACATTCCAATGTCAGAACTATTGGGATCTCAAGGGGGTGGAGAGAGAGAACTAGAAGATATATGTGATCAAATCATAGCTGAGAACTTCCCTAATCTGGGGACAGAAACAAGCATTCATGTCCAAGAGGCAGAGAGGATCCCTCTCAAAATCAATAAAAACAAATCAACACCCCAACATATAATAGCAAAGCTTGCAAATCTTAGAGCCAAGGAAGTTATCCTGAGAGCAGCTAGAGGGAGGAGATTTCTTACATGTGGAGGGAAGAACATGAGAATAACATCAGACCTGTCCACAGAAACCTGGCAAGCCAGAAAAGGCTGGCAAGACATATTCAGTGTATAAATGAAAAGAACAAGCAGCCAAGAATACTTTACCCAGCAAGTCTGTCATTCAGAATGAATGGAGAAATAAAAAGCTTTCAAGATAGGCAGAAACAGAAAGAATAAGTGACCACCAAGCCAGCACTGCAAGAAATATTAAGGGAGATTTTGTAAGCAAAGAGAAACCCCAAGTCACATACACAGGAAAGAAACAGAAAATCTACAGAAATAGGGACTTTACAGGCAATATAATGGCACTAAATTCATATTCAATAATTACTCTGAATGTAAATAGGCTTAGTGCTCCTATCAAAAGACAGAGAGTTTAAGATTGGATAAAAAAGCAAGATCCATCCATATGCTGTCTACAAGAGACTCATTTCGAACCTAAAAACACTTCCAGATTGAAAGTGACAGGATGGAGAACCATTTACCACACTAATGGACCTCAAAAGAAAGCTGGGGTGGCAATTCTTATATCAGACAAATTACATTTTAAACCAAAGACCATAGTAAGAGATATGGAGGGACTCTATAGCATACTTAAAGGGTCTATCCAACAAGAAGATCTAACAATTGTAACTATCTATGCCTCAACAGGGGAGCAGCCAATTATATAAACCAACTGACCAAAATAAAAAAAAAACATATTGATAATAATACATTAATAGTAGGAGACTTCAACTCTCCACTCACAGCAATATATAGATCATCTAAGCAGAAGATCAACAAAGAAGAGCTTTGAATGAAATATTGGACCAGATGGACTTCATAGATATATAAAGAACATTCCACCCTAAAACAACAGAATACTAATTCTTCTTGAGTGCACAGGGAACTTTCTCTAGAATAGACCACATATTGGGTCACAAACCAGGTCTCAAACAAACCAATAGACTGAGATTATCCTCTGCATATTTTTAGAACACAATGATGTGAAAATGGAACTCAACCATAATATGAAATTTGGAAGGAACTCAAACACTTGGAAATTACAGAGCATCCTGCTAAAGAATGATTGGGTCAACCACAAAATTAAAGAAGAACTTAAACAATTCACTGAAACTAAAGAAAACAGATCAGTCCAAAACCTATGAGATGCTGCAAAGGTGGTCCTAAAAAGGAAATACATAGGCATCCAAGCCTCTCTCAAAAAATTAGAAAAATCTCAAATACACAAGCTAACCTTATACCTAAAGGATCTGGAGAGAGAATAGCAAATAAGGCCTAAACTAAGCAGAAGAGAAAGAATAAAGATTAGAGCAGAAATCAATGAAATAAAAGCCAGAAAAACAGTAGAACATATCAACAAAACTAGAAACTGGTTCTTCGAAAGAATTAATAAGATCAATAAACCTCTGGCCAGACTTATCCAAAAGAAAAGACAAAGGACCCAAATTAGTAAAATCATGAATGAAAGGGGAGAGATCATAACCAACACCAAGGAAAAAGAAGCAATTATTATAAATTATTACCAGCATCAATATGTCAACAAATTAAACAATCTAGAAGAAATGGATGCATTCCTGGGAACTTATAAACTACCAAGATTGAAATAGGAAGAAACAGACAATCTGAACACCAATAACCAGCAAGGAAATTGAAGCAGTAATCAAAAACCTCCCCCAAAACAAGAATCCAGGACCAGATGGCTTTCCAGGAGAATTCTACCAAACATTTAAAGAAATTATACCTATTCTACTGAACCTGTTTCAAAAAACTGAAATAGAAGGAAAACTTGCAAACTCATTCTACGAGGCCAGCATTACCCTGATTCCAAAACCGGACAAAGATCCCAACAAAAGGGAGAATTAAAGACCAATATCCTTGATGAATTTAGATGCCAAAATACTCAACAAGATCCTAGCCAATAAGCTCCAACAGTACATTAAAAAGATTATTCACCACAGCCAGGTGGAATTTATTCCTGGGATATAAGGGTAATTCAACATTTCCAAATCAATCAACATGATAGAGCACAATAATAGAAGAAAAGACAAGAACCATATGATCCTCTCAATTATGCAGAAAAAGCATTTGAGAAAACACAGCAACCTTCCCTGATTAAAACTCTTCAAAGTATAGGGAAAGAGGGAACATACCTCAATATCATAAAAGCCATCTATGAAAAGTCCACAGCAAATATCATTCTCAATGGGGAAAAACTGAGAGCCTTTCCCTTAATGTTAGGAACATGGCAGGGATGCCTACTCTCACCATTATTGTTGAACAGAGTGCTAGAAGTCCTAGCCTCAGCAATCAGACAACAAAAAGAAATAAAAGACATTCAAATTGGCAAAGAAGAAGTCAAACTCTCTCTCTTCACAGATGATATGATATTTTATGTGGAAAACCCAAAAGATTCCAACCCCAAGTTACTAGAACTCATACAGCAATTTAGCAACATGGCAGGATACAAAATCAATGCACAGAAATCAGTTGCATTTCTATACATTTACAATGTAAATGAAGAAAGAGAAATTAAGGAATCAATTCCAATCTCACCAAAACCCATAAGATACCTAGGAATAAATCTAAGCAACAAAGTCAAGGATCTATACTCTAGAAACTGCAGAACACTTATGAAAGAAATGGAGAGGGATGCCTGGGTGACTCAGTCAGTTAGGCATCTGCTTTCAGCTCAGGTCATGATCTCAGGGTCCTGCGATGGAGTCCCACATCAGGCTCCCTGCTCAGTAGGAAGCCTGCTTCTCCCCCTGCCTCTGCCTGCCACTCCCCTGCTTGTGTTCTCTCTCTCTCCCTGACAAATAAATAAATAAAATCTTAAAAGAAAAGAAAAGAAATGGAGGAAGACACAAAGAGATGGAAAAACATTCCGTGCTCATGGATCGGAAGAATAAACATGATGAAAATGTCTATGCTGCCCTGAGCAATCTACACTTTCAGTGCAATCCCTATCAAAACACCATTGACTTTTTTCACAGAGCTGGAACAAACAATTCTAAAACTTGTATGGAACAAGAAAAGGCCCTGAATCACCAGGGGATTGTTGAAAAATGAAGCCAAAGCTGGGGGCATCACAATGCCTGACTTCGAGCTCTATTACAAAGCTGTGATCAAGACAGCATGATACTGGCACAAAAACAGACACATAGATGAATGAAACAGAATAGAGATCCCAGAAATGGACCCTCAACTCTCTGGTCAACTAATCTTTGACAAACCAGGAAAGAATATCCAATGGAAAAAAGACAGTCTCTTCAATAAATGGTGCTGGGAAAACTGGACAGCAAGAAGCAAAAGAATGAAACTGGATCATTCTCTTACACCATACACAAAGATAAACTTAAAATGGATGAAAGATCTCACTGTGACATAGGAATCCATCAAAATCCTAGGGGAACATAGGCAGTAACCTCTTCAACATCAGCTGCAGAAACTTCTTTCAAGACATGTCTCTAAAGGCAAGAGAAACAGAAGAAAAAATGAACTTTTGGTACTTCATCAAGATAAAAAGTTTCTGCACAGCAAAGGAAACAGTCAACAAAACTAAGAGGCAACCCATAGAATGGGAGAAGATATTTGCAAATGACATTTCAGATAAAGGGCTATTATCCAAGAACTACAAAGGACTTTTCAAACTCAACATCCAAAACAAATAATCCAGTCAAGAGATGGGTAGAAGACATGAACAGACACTTCTCCAAAGAAGATATACAATCCAGTAACAGACACATGAAAACATATTCAACATCAACACCATCAGGGAAATTCAAATCAAAACCACATTAAGGTACCACCTTACACCAGTTAAAATGGCAAAAAGAACAAACGTTGGTGAGGATGCTGAGAAAGAGGAACCCTCTTACACTGTCAGTGGAATTGCAAGCTGGTATAGCCACTCTGGAAAACAGTATGGAGGTTCCTCAAGACATTAAAAATAGAGCCACCCTACAACCTAGCAATTGCACTACTAGGTATTAATCCCCAAGATAGAGATAAAGTGAAAAAGATGGGCATATGCACCCCAATGTTCAAAGCAGCAATGTCCACAATAGCAAAACTGTGGAAGGAGCTGAGATGTCCTTCAACAGATGAATGGATAAAGATGTGGTTCATATATACAATGGAATATCACTCAACCATCAGAAAGGGTGAATATCCACCATTTGCGTCAACATGGATAGAACTGGAGGGTATTGTGCTAAGTGAAATAAATCAAGCAGAGAAAAACTATTTTCATATGGTTTCACTCATATGTGGAGTATAAGGAATAGCACAGAGGATCATAGGGGAAGGGAGGGAAAACTGAATGGGAAGAAATCAGAAAAAGAGACAAACCATGAGAGACTCTGGATTCTAGGAAACAAACTGAGGGTTCCAGAAGGGAAGGGTTTGGGGGAATTCGGTAACCAGGTGATGGGTATCATTGAGGGCATGTGTTGTGATGAGCACTGGGTATTATACACAACTAATGAATCACTGAACACTACATCAAAAACTAATGATATACTGTATGTTGGCTAACTGAACATAATAATAATAAAAAAAGAAGTTAAAGACATCTATTCAAGGCTTTCCCAAACCCCAATTTCCAGAAATGACTGATGAATATAGTATATACAACTTCTCACTAATGATAAGCATTTTTGGTTTAAAGTATTTGCTACAAATTCTTAAGGAAAAAGATACAGCAATGCCTGCAAGCATGGAGATATTGCAAAATATAATCAACATTATGATCTTCTCTCCATTGTGGTTCCTGGGGAGAAGCCACAGTTCCTTTCTGTTCTTACCTATTCTATTTTTTTAAGATTTTATTTATTTATTTGACAGAGGGAGAAAGAGAAATCAGGAGTAGGCAGAGAGGCAGGCAGAGAGAGGGAGAAGCAGGCCCCCCACTGAGCAGAGAGCCTGATGCGGGGCTGGATACCAGGACCCTGGGATCATGACCTGAGCTGAAGGCAGAGGCTTTAACCTACTGAGCCACCCAGGCGCCCCAGTTCTTACCTGTTCTAAATGTAAAACCGACTGACTTTCTACCCTTTCTTAAAACTTGTTTTACCCTTGGCTCATAAGACTTGTCTTCTCCTCCTCAAAGATTCCTCTACCCAAGATATGACACAGACCATGCAGTTGAGGCAAAAGAGCATTTTGCATTTCAGACACTCTCCCACCCAGGCACTCCTACAGTCTATGAGCCTTCAGTCCCTCTGAGGGACATTCCCATCGGAGCACAATCATCCAAGGACAGTTCACCGTGTATGTCTTGAAGCAAAACTGAGACACACAGTATTAAGTGGATCCAGGGCCCTAAAGACAAGATCCCCGCCTCTAAGTTTGTCCCCACTCAGAGGGCCTCACATCTGTTGTTCTCATATTCTCAGAGAACTTCCACATATGATAAGTGATTTAATCTTCCTGGAAAACCCAGCGAGTTCACTTCATAAATGATACAAGAGAGGTTCAGAAGTTTCAGTGATTTGGCTACGATACTTTTCAGCAGAATTAACTCTAAAATTCATGATCCATGTATAATCCCTTCTGACCCTCAGGATGACAGTAAAACAAACACTGTACACCTTGTTGTCTTCTCGGGCACCTTCATCTTTGTACTGTGTTGCAGCAAATGAGTGCTCTGGTCAGTGGACGCGGGTTCAAATCCAGACACTCACTGGGTGATTTTGAAAAAAGTGTCCTACTGATTCCATTAAGGTAGGGAAACTGAAGGACTCCATAAAAATCTACTTCTTTGCTCCATTTCCTTCTTCCCTTCTCGCCAGGACCTATACCTCCACCCCACTTCACACATACCTTGGAATGCAAACAACGTATGTTCTCCTTCTAAGGGACATGGAGCTACTGATTTCTTTAGAATAGCTAATATCCAAGGAAAGACCAGGTGAAAATGACCAGACAAACCTACCATATGCATATTCCAGACTACCAGCACTAGACATCTCAAAGCCAATGTCCCCTGGCTCCAAGGAATGACACCTGGACCCTCATCCTTGTTCTAAGAGGTTTCTGGATGTCTGACGGGACATGCACACCAGACCTTTGTCCTCAATAACCACCCCCACCTCTAGACCCTGAACAAAGATGAGACTCATGCTCTTTCGCTGTCCAAGTCTCTCGGATATTCCCTTTGTATCTGCTTTGTCTATATCCTCAGTAAACCCTGCTCTCACTTCTTGCTGACTCATATTTGATTTCCATCCTATCTGGAGCCAAGGACACTCTTGGCTGGTTCTGTGGGACCACCTCTGGGTCCTTGGATCTGGCCTGCCAGCATCATAATCTTTTAGTTTTTTCACTTCTAAAATGTGATAATAATTATAATTAAAGCTACTTCATAGGGCTGTTTTGTGTATTAATTAAAACTGGGCACACAAAGCATCAATAGCTATTATTAAAACTGAAACCACAGGCATCTCACTGGTCATTATATGGATTATTTAGCAGTTTTCAGTGAGTCCAAAGCAATATCTGAAGTATATAAACTACTGTGTCACAGTGATGGTAACATTCCTGCATTGTTAGATGACTGTGTCTCATTTCAAGACATCTTTTCCTGAATTCTACAAAGGAATGCTAGACTCCCAAGAAAGACTGTCAAGGAAGAGAATTTTTGACTTACTGTTTCTTGCTCAGAAGCTAAAGAATTCAGAAGGAAATCTTCAGATATATATAGTTCCCCCACAAACATACCTTGGAAGCGTGTTAATCTGCATTAGTTTTATGACCTTTCCAGCACCACATCTGAATTTCCACAGGAACTCAATCTGTAAAAGCTGACAACCTCAAGAGACAGTCTGATGATCATTCCCTCCAGTCCTCTTCTGGTGATGTTCTTCTGATAAGGCTCATTCTCGTGCTGTCAGTAGCTTTACCAAGACACTCTGGGGAGGAAGCCTCTGTGGTTACACTTTCAGTATCATGAATGAATTATTCATATATGTCACAACGATTCCTCAAAAAAGTGAAAGTGTTAACTCAGAACATTCTCACAAGGGTAGTTTTAACATGTAAGAGACAAGCGGTACTCACAGGCACCTCAATGCCTTCTAGCCTCTGATGACTTAAAATTAAGTGACATATTTTGAGCAGCTGAAGTGGCTTAGAGATAAGTGAGAGCACTGTGTTACGGAACTCTGTACCTCATACCGAGGGATGTTTTGGAAAACTCTTCTACTATGTAGACTGCTTGTAGGAATCCTTTCTAAAGTCCACCTGTGTGCCACTGTGACCACTATGAATATGGTCAAATTCTCAACAAGCTCAGAATATGCATCTAAGAAAAATACTTTTGCAGAGAACCAAAAGAGCACAGTTGAAATTTCATGCAATTCAAAGGGCTTATGTTTCAGTAACATCTCAACTGCACAGCTAACAAGGCAAATCAAGCATAGTCAAAAAGAAGAGGTAACCAAAGAGGAAGTTAATGGTCCTTCTTGTCATTACTACAAATTTATTCCCAACAGACTCCTTGGTTCTGGAACATCTACCACACTTAGCAAGAAAGTAAAATTCCTAACGTGCCCTCGGTTACACAACGTTGAGGAACTGATCTGAAGAGAGGTGTAGAAATTATTGTAGAATGTAGAATCTTCCCCCAAGAAGCATCAAAAAGAAATCATAACCCTAAGGTGGCAACATTCTATGAGCAAATAAACACCACGGAACCTGAAAACCAGATCAGCATCTCCCTAAGCCAAGATGTCACCCTGGAAATTACCAGCAACCTGCCTATACTTTGCTTTCAAGCTGACAACTGAGAATATTGGATTTTACCTTTCCTCCCATTGTGTCCCACAGTTCAAAAGAATTTTGCCCACTAAGCAAAATGCCATTACCAACCCTCAACAATATGAACGATCTTTTGCTCTACTGGGTATATTATGTACATAGTACCTTCTAAGACTTTTACATGCTTACCTAATTTAATCCCTCAACAATCTTATGTGCATAAAATATTTTATATCACCATTTTACAGATGAAGAAACTGAGGCTTCAAAAGTAATATATAGTAAGAAGAACAGCCATAATTCAAACCCACGTACTTAAAGCCCATCCTCTTCTCCACTCAGTGAGTCATCCTCAGTATCTAATGATTTTCAATATCTAACAAATAAATATTTAATTGCAAATATGCTATTTTGGACAGAATTATATAATCCACTTTAGCTGATTAACTTGAAATTAAAGTTAACTTTAACTTTAGAGTTGGTGGAATTCTAGGTAAAAGTTCCTTCCCAATTGAGAGGCCTTTGAGTGTGTGTAGACGGATAGCCACACTTTTCCACACGTATTCAAGACCCAGTACCATAGCAGCTACCCCTGCTATGATCTACAAAGTTTATAAATGCCTGCAGCTGCCTCCACACAATATGCAAAGGATCCTAGAGAGTTTTGAGAGTAGCTAGGGCCATTTGGATCTTCTGAGGATCTGGGCATCTAGAGTACTTACTAACTCTTGGCACATTCCCTTGGCCCAGAGGGTCCTTACCTTGTAGGGTAACGTGTGGTCAGAGGATAGCAGTGCAGGGTCTTTTGAGGCAGAGGGCCCAGGGTTAGAGTAGGAAGAGGACAGAGGGGAAGTGGGGGCTATGATGTGCTGATAAACAGGTCTATTACTTGCAATGGTCTGAAATATCATGTACTCCTTTGTTACCTGTACATTTTCAAACCAGCCTCATTAGAACATGAATCACATAAAAGCAGATCTCTTGGCTACCCTGACTGCTACTACACCTCCAGCATGCATGACCAAGCCTGGCACACATATTTGCTAAATTAAAATCTGTTGAATGAAAAAATGAGTAAATGAGAATGGCTTACACATATGCAAAAACAACACAAAGCAAAAAAACAAAAACAACAACACCGCAAAAAATGTTCCAGGAGGCCTTCTACGTGCTTTGCATATAAGACCACCTTCATTCCTAAAGACATCTATAGGAGGTAGGTACTAGGAAAATCACTTTACAGATGGCACAGAAAGCTTAAACAATCTCCTTAATAGCACACAACTATTCATAGGCTAAAAGGCTGTATTCTTTTTTATGATGAAATGTTGAGTGTATGAATAAATGATTGTCCATTGGTGTGAAAGAAAGAAAGAAAGAGAGAGAGAGAAAGGAAGGAAGGGATAATGGGAGGGAGAGGGGGAGATCGGGGCAGCATAGCAGATTGAAAAATTAAATCTCTTTTTCATCCACATTTAAAAGAAATGGCAAATTTTACAGTTCAAACACAATTCAAAACTGTATCATGTGAAAACTTTAGTGTGAAAGAACCCACAAACACACAGTTTTTTCCTTAGCAGATGAGTTTTTAGAAAACACCCAAGAAAGTCTGGGAATTGTAAATACATTACAAGATGGTGGAAGAGGGAGCAGCATTTTGCTATAACATATGATGAGGTATAAATAAGGGCCATTCAAAAGTGGGTCCAAACAAGCCTCTTTCTAGCTGTGAAAAGAAGAGTGCCTTTGGAGACTCACAGGACTTTGGAAACTTGATTGGAGGAAGGATTTGAGCATAGAGTAGATTAGGAGCAGCATGTTTTCCAACCTCCCCAGTCAAGGCAATACCTACAGCCGACTTCTGGGATATCAGTATGCTGACTGGTAACTTCTAAGAAAAAATAAAGTCAAGCACCTGTGCATCAGACAGGATGAACTGCTGGAGTCCCCACACATATCCAGCTATAGAGTTTGGCCATAAATATAAAATATAGATGGTACATTTATTAGAGGAATAGCAGATAGCATGATTAATATATATTCTGTCATCTTTTCATTCTTCCGCTTACGCTGGTTGGATGTTGTCCCTAGACTCTTCAAGTGGAATTCAGGCTTGAAAGAAAAAAGAAATGAAGAGAAGAGAGGAGCAAAGGGAAGAGGAGGAAAGGGGACAGGCAAGGGAGGGAAGAGGTGGAAAGGATGGGAATAAAGGAAGGAAGCTGGGGCACCTGGGTGGCTCAGTGGGTTATGGTCTCTGCCTTTGGCTTGGGTTATGATCTCAGGGTCCTGGGATTGAGCCCTGCATCATTGAGTCCTGCTTCCCCCTTTCTCTCTGCCTGCCTCTCTGCCTACTTGTGATCTCTCTCTGTCAAATAAAGAAATAATATCTTAAAAAAAAAAAAAAAAAAAGGAAGGAAGAATGCAGAAAAGAGAGCTGTTTACCTCTGGCTGGAAATAAGCAATGCCCATCCCCACCCCCTTACCCTCAAAAAAAAAAAAAAAAAAAAAAAAAGTTACAAATTCCAGAAAGGAGAGTTACACGCATACACACACACAAAGGATTTGTTTGGTTTGCTTTTTTAATTGGTATTTTTGTTTGTGTATACCATAACTTTATACAGTCATTTGAGATAATTGAGATAATTTGGTGAATTAAATGGAATTGCCCTACACTTTGAGAAGTATTGTTCCCTGTGGCAAAATACAGCGAAGGTGGTCAATGTTGAACATTCTAGTTTGTAGTCTCTCAGCATTCTAGTCTCCAGAATTATCATTGTATTATTACTACTAGTACTATAATCATCATCATCATGACTGTGATGATGATAATGATGGTCCTGATTTCTTCTCCCTGTTCTCCTTCCCCATTTATTTTCATGGTTGCCTTTTTCCACCACATTAGCTTTTGTTCTTCAGAGAGTTTGCTTAACTGTTTTTCCATTTCAGTGGTTCTAGTTTTTCCTTATTGCATTATGGATGGAGTGCTGATGGATTTTCCCATGATTTATACAATGAAGAAAAATTATATAAAAACTTATATATATACTTAATATATAGAAGCATAAAATGTAAGAAATAATGTTATTCCTAGTCCACACTATTTCATTCCAAGAATGAAATGATCTTAATTCCATTCTCCAAAGGTGTAGAAACCCTGAAATATTTCATGTTTTCTTCAAGTTATTTTACATATGCGTACAAACACATCTTTGTATTTTTTTTCATATTTACATAAGTGGGCTCATTATGTATACTACTCAGTAACTTTCTCCATTAAGCACTTCGATGAAGCATTTCCACTAAACACTCCATATCAGGAGTAGTTACTTCATTCTTTCTACTAACTTTATGGTATTCCTTTTTGTTTTTCAAAGATTTTATTTATTTGACAGGGAAAGTGAGGGAGGGAGAAGGCTTCCTGCCAAGCAGGGAGCCTAGATGCAGGGTCTTATCCCAGGACGCTGGGATCATGACCTGAGCCGAAGGCAGACACTTAAAGACTGAGCCACCCAGGAGCCTCACTTTATGATATTCCATTGTGTAAATATACTATTTAAAAAAAAACTCTACTGTATTTTTGAATATTTAATTTTTTCACCTAGCAATAGTTGAAGTCAAATTGCGGTGACTATCAAACTATGTTTGGATGCACATAAATACACAAACTTTTTTTTATGGGATAAAGTCTTACAAGAAAAACTATAGCAGTAAAAGTAATTCTTATTTTATATTTTAATAGATATTGCC
The DNA here is from genome assembly GCA_028646535.1 of Procyon lotor. Classification (NCBI taxonomy): domain Eukaryota; kingdom Metazoa; phylum Chordata; class Mammalia; order Carnivora; family Procyonidae; genus Procyon; species Procyon lotor. Next base: position 32,773,818 of record CM053603.1, read on the forward strand.
ACATTTCTTGACATAAAATATGACATAAAATGACATAAAATACCAATTTATAATTTTTAAACTGAATTTATGTTCTTAGATTTTGAAATTAAAAACTGATGTATGCTCATTTCAACAAGCAGAAATTATATAGAGATACATGGACTGCCCTCTCCATCCATCCCCTGGTTACAACCCCTTTGAAATACTTAAATTTTAACAATTTTGTTAATGGACTAGCAAGGAAAAAGAATGGTTACTCTTCTATAAGTTCACCAGCAATAAAATGATCAATCTTTGATTTTTCTAAATAAATGAGTAAAAAATTTTATTTGATTTTTAAAAAAACCATCTATTTATTGGCCATTTATACTGCATATCCTATATATTTCTTTTGCATTGCTTTTGTCTATTTAATATCAGATTTTTTTTCTTAGTAATATATAGGAGCGCTTTTAACATGAGAATTATTAGTCTTTTTTTTTCATTATTTTACTCACAGTTCATTGTTTGTCTTTTAAGCTATTTTGAGTATTTTTGCCACTTTGAAATTTTATAGTTTCTACAGAATACTCAGAGAAAACACCTGGAATTTTAACGTGAATGCTATGAATATAAAGTAAAAAGGCAGGCACCAAATGTATGTTCCCTTAACCATATCTCAACACATTCTCTGTTTCTTTTCAGACTCTCAGGAAGGACAGCCCTCCTATTTTCAAAAGCACATTTTTCTTCTTGAGCTTTAAACCAAATATCCCTACCTCACACTCCTTTGAATCTATGGTTGCTTGAAATATAAGCTTCTTTTTTCCTTTTAAATGTTCACACTGTAGAATTATTTTTCTGATTTTGAAATTAAATTCTATCATTTATGTCATCTATATTTCATTATAATCAGAGAAGATTCTTGATTCTATTTTACATTTTGAAAGTATTCCGACTGTACTATTATGTGAACATTTTCACAACTTCTAATGCAAACTTTTAAAGGTATGCTCCATTTTCTAGATCATGTATATCTCTATCTCTATACATGACTGTCCCCGTATATATACAGACACATATATAATCTATTTCTCTAATTTTTATCTTTCTCTACTTGATATGTTATAGGCTCAGATAATTATAAAGGTATTACGTTTACTTCTTATTTCTCCTTTTTTTTTTTTTGTTTGATAAATGTTGAGTTCATGATATGGTACAGATTAGATCTTTATAAGTATCATCTTATTATGAATTTCGCCTCTTTATTTCTTAATAATGCTTACTTCTTCAAGTATCAATTTATCTAGATCTTGTGGTGTGTATGTGAGTGCTGACATTAATTTTGTTTAGCTATATGACTAGAACAAAAACAAATGAGAGATTATGGTTATATCACTGGTGTGTGTGTGTGTGTGTGTGTGTGTGTGTGTGTGTGTGACCATTTTCCCATTGTTCACTTTTGCATTTCAATTGCACTATATGGTTATTTGACTTCACAAAACTTCTTAGTAAAAATAAAATCACACATATCTTGTCTCATTGCCTTTCTTCTAAAGTTTTCTAAATAGTTAACACTATACTGAAATATTCATGCCAAAAGCAATAAGTTATTAGTAATGGCAAGCTTATTAAAAGGTAATTCATCACTGATTGTGCATAAGTCATTTCACTGATGCTTTGCGAACTCATGTGAGGACAGAACTGACTTTTTTGGTAGGCGGATTAGCTGAAATTTACATGTATTCTACTGCATAAAGGAATATTCTCTTCCTAAAAAGTAACCTTATGTAATCTTAGCATACCCTTAATCTTTCATAAAGAAAATATATGAAGTAGCATAAAATCTAATGTACTGCATAAGTAAACATAGTTTTAAATAGTCTACACAAAATCTAAAAAAATTGCAGCATCTTCATATTTCATCACATCAAATTCAGTATTGTCAGCTTACATTCTCTCTTTGGTTCGGTTTTGATGTGCTCTCTCAACTCAAATTTAGGACAAACTTTTTCTGACCTGTCAAATGTATGGGTTCATCTTATCTTGTGAACTTGAACTTAAATTAAAATATAGTTTTTATTTAGTGACCATTCCTATTTCCACCACCATTTCTTTCATTTTTTTTAAGATTTTATTTATTTATTTGAGAGAGAGAGAGAGATCACAAGTAGGCAGAGAGGCAGGCGGGGGGTGCGGGGCGGGGGGAAGCAGGCTCCCTGCTGAGCAGAGACCCCGATGCGGGGCTCCATCCCAGGACCCTGAGATCATGACCTGAGCCGAAGGCAGAGGTTTTAACCCACTGAGCCACTCAGGCGCCCCTTTTTTCTGGATTTTTTTTTGTAATTTTAAAGATTTTATTTATTTGACAAAGAGAGATCACGAGTAGGCAGAGAGGCAGGCAGAGAGAGAGGAGGAAGCAGGCTCGGCTCGATCCCAGAACCCTGAGACCATGACCTGAGCTGAAGGCAGAGGCTTAACCCACTGAGCCACCCAGGCGCCCCTTTTTCTGGATTTCATTTGGCTTTTATGATCCTAGTTTGGGTCCTTCTTTAGGCTGTCATGGTCAGTGTTTGTGGCAATCTGGTTTTAGAATTTACCTTATTACATCAACTTATCTTCTTATTCTCAAAAGATTATGGAGTTCCCTTTTGTAATTCAGTTTTGATTATTTTGTTTTTCATATTCTTTCTCATTTTTCATTTTCATAGTAAATATTATGTTAAAATCTTTGTAAAATGTGAACACTGAAATTCCTGTGTCTGGATCTCACTAATTTTGAGACATATAAATATTCCTTTAAGAGAGAAGTGCTGATGGGCAATTATCTACTGAAAGCTTGGGAGAAAGATAAACAGACTACTAGGTGAGTTTTAGCTTTGTCTCTTTTATTAACCTTGGCAATACCATTAAATGCTGTATCTGAAAGACTTGTTAATTAACTGACTCAGCAGGTACGAACCTCAGAGACAGATTCGAACATCAGAGACAGATTGCTAAGGGAAAGTAAGAAGGTGACTAATAGCTGAGATCATTTTCCAAAGTCATGTCGTTGGACTGGTCATCATTTTCTTACACTGATCCAGCTCTGGAAGGAATATAAATAAATACCTGTGACCTGGGATGACAGATGTTCTTTAATCTGCCTTTGAAAGTGCTATCTACTTGCCTTAAGGTGTTGCTCCTCAAAAGAGAAGATACATTTTTGGCTCCAGACTTTCCCTTTACAATAGCATACTCCTAACTTGGTGTCAGCAGAAAGCCTTCTCAATGCTTTCCTAGAAATTCTCCAGAACAGAACCCTTCTCACCCCCATTTATTATGCTTAGAATCTACAAATTCTAGAGATACGTTCAAACAGCAAGATAAAACCTAAGAACATAAAAAGGGAGAAGCATAATTATCCCCACTTTACATATGGAACAACTGGGACCCAAGAGGTCACTTAGCTTGATAATCAATGGAGAGAGGATGAGAGGACCTAGTTCTTTTCCTTTAATTCTCACTGGATATTTGATACTCACAGAAAAATAAAGCATAACTTATTCCCACTAAAAATAACAGTTTAAAATTAGTAAGTTGATATTATTTGCAATCTTTCAGCAATGTGTAAGTGACCTGATGACATAGCTGTCAGTCATGTTTTACTTCCAGTTAGCATGTTTCCTGATCCTTTATTGTTTCCATATTAGAAGATTCCAGATTACAATTATTGCTGTTACAAATGGCAGTAAATATTTTGTGCCTATGGCTGGCTGTCCCAGGTAATCATCAGATATGAACACAGAACGAGTGAAGTTCTCACTGATGTCTACTGTAGAAATGCCATCAGCATCAAAGCTTATGTGCCCAACTCCTTCAAAAAGCTGGACAGCTAATCATGCCACCTTAAGAGACAGTACAAGATGGATGTCTAATTCACGGCTTAATTATATTTGAGTATAGAAAAAATTTAGTTATGTTTTACATTTCAATGTAGTTTTAAAATACATCTTAAAATACACCATCAATTTCTTTTTCTGATCAATGAAGAAGAGAATCTAATTTGGGAAGAATTAAACTCTGAGTGGTTAAAGGTCTGCATGATAATTTTGTTTTCTTAATAACTTTGTCTAAACTATTACTAGTAGTATCACCAAAGAATGTTTTTTTATTATCTTTCATTTCAAAACTGCTCTCTGATCAACTTTTTCTTGAAAGCCAGCATGCCTCAGGGTAGAAAAGCATAATCTTATATCAATTCAATCTATGTCATCATTTGTGCTCTTTTTTTAATTTGAATCAAATTCAGAGGTGATGACTACCAAATTTTCTTAGCAAATAAAACATCTTATGGATTGGCATTAAGGTATAAATCCTTTTCGCAAAGCAAAGCCCATCCTTGCTACATATGGGTTGTTGGACTCCAACAGGACTGAGCCCAGGGCATATTTTCTAGTCTGCCTCATAGATCACAAAAAAGAATTGTAAACCAAAAGACGCATCTCTTCTCTTATAGCCTGGATAAACAGAATAAGACTTGTCAAGCATTTCTCTTTCATTTATGTATTGCACTTATGCCAAGAGCAGCTAATTCATACTCTCTCCATCAGTAACGTCACCCAAGTCTAAAGTGAAATATCTACCAGCAGATGCACAAGAGTGTAATTGCTCTTCCACAATGTATGCCATTGATATTCTGCAACATCCATCAGTGTTATTTGATAAAGGAATTTTGCCAATAGCTCATTCTGCTCTCCCTGTGATCGTACTATTTGTCATTAACATGGCAGCTGCTTTTATTAGCTTCTTGGCACTAGTATGACTTGTACCTGTGTTTTGGCAAGATGAATGCAACCTTGCAAGATTCTTCTGTAGTTCTAGTCTTTTTTCCATGACTGACAACAAAAGTCATCAATTTTGCATGGAAAAGCATTATTTTGAGCTTGTTCAGAAAAACAGAAGGGTCACTTTTTTTTTTTTAAAGATAGTGTGAACAGTTATATGGCTTTATTCAATAGTGGATAAAGTTCTAATGAAGGCTTATACAGCTTGTTGGTCTAACTACATGCAATAAGATGAAATATCCATTCATGTTATAGATATGCACCAGAGTTCCAGTCACTCTTTATATCTGTGATGCTTTCTGCATTGTATTATTTATGTTCCAATTGAATACACACTTTTATGCACCTATCAACTTGTTTTTGTGATGTGAACATTTTTGTTGTATAAGAATATAATATACTCAATAAAAATACAAATGCAAATTTAGCAGTTAACTACATGTTAGTTAAGATGAACTGACCATCACTCTTGGTTGAACATATAAAACCCTACTGAGAATTCTGTGACTAACACAATAGGGCTTTTATGTGTTTGTGAAGTACATGTGAAAAAGTGTGTTTATTGGCCTCCTCTCAAATCCCTGTACCATCTGGAGCAGTTGTTACAGTGACCACAAAGGCAGAGAGCAGCAGGACTGGAGAACCCCATTTTTTAAAAGATTTTATTTATTTATTTGAGAGAGAGAGAGAGCGCGCGCACTAGAGAGGTGGGATGGAGGGGCAGAGGGAGATGCAGACGCTCCCCTGAGCAGGGAGTCAAATGTAGGGCTCGATCCCAGGACCCTGGGATTGTCAGCTAAACCAAAGGCAAGATGCTTAATCGACTGAGCCACCCAGGTGTCCCTGGAGCACCCCATTTTGAGAAACATTATTGCACTCTAATGATTGGTTCATTATGTAGACATATTTTTACTATAAGAGACCCGCCATCTTGGAGAGAAGATGCCACCAATACATAAGGAAAAGGACCTAGAGAATACTGCAAGGTGATTCTAGGCTGTGTTCTTTTGCTCTCCCTGATTCCAATCTTTTCATCTGAACCTGTGTTTCACCATTCTGATAAGTTTTCTTGAGCATCGTTTACTGCATCCTTACTAGATGCCTGGTTCTGAATTTATATTAAAAATAGAGATTTTTCATAGTGACTCTGTAAGTCTGTATCAAACCCACTTTAGAGATAAGGAAACTGCAACAAAAAAGTTTATTAACTTGTCCCCTAATCAATTCCTAATAAGCGATAGAGTTGGGCCCAGATCCAGGCTTTGGGGCTCTAAAGCCTGTGCCATTCATTTGCATGCTCATCACCTTGTTATAATGTACATAAAACTTCATTTTATTTTCTTGCTCTAAAATCTTCAGTGGCTGCGGTTGCCTACAGAACTAGTACAACCCCGTTAGCATAGCATTCAGATCCATGGACAATCTGGCCTTCCCCTGCTTTTCTGGCCCCATCTCCTACACAGACTGACCATATTCCCCCAGAGAATCATGTTCTTCCCACTCTCAGGCTTCCCTCTAGAATCTTCCCTCTCACTGCCCAGCCCTGCATACCTCTGCCTCAGGTCACACAGCATTCTCTGGTCCCCACCCTCCTACCTCCACCCCCTGCCCTATCCAGGTAATCACTTAGCCTTCCACAGGAAGCACTGGGAATGCATAAAGATGACACCTGAAAAGGTTGCAATTATGTGGTGAAACCAGCACCCACAAAAGAAGCTTCTGGAAGTGTTTTTAAGAATGCAAATTGCAAGGTTTCTTTTTAGAGGTACTGCTTGGGTGGGGTAGTATGTCTGAATTTTCAATGGGTTTCCTAAATCAGTCTTTTGGACCTTAAAATTTGAGAATCTTCTATATGTAGGTATACAAGGGATGCATGCGCGAACATAAACACGGGGCTTTATGAAGGTTTGAGGATCACATAAGACCAGATGTTCAATTACCCCAGAAAGTCCCTCATGCCTACAAGTTGAGACTGTTGCGTGCTAAGGTAGTGAGGACAATGAGGAAAGGTGAGGCTCTACTTGCTTCAAAACCCCGAGTCTCTCTCTTTTCTTTCTTCCATGACCTCCCTACCCTCTTTCCTGAACCTACTAACATGCTCTGAAGGGCGTATCTTACTTTCTTTTGACAAATTGCTTTATATATTTGCAAAGAAAAAAGTGTAGCAAAGTTTATATTAAAACCGAAAAACAGTTAATCAATGTTAATATTTTATACTACTTCTTTCCAATTTTTTCCCTATGGATGTATATTTTTAAAAGAAAAAAAAAGTATGGAATCAGATAATGGCTATATAGGGAATTTGTGTTCTATTTTTTATTCTCTTAATATTATAAACATTAACATTTCTCGTATCTTTAATTATTCTTTGTAGTCAAGATTTTTAAAAGCATCCCAAAAGCCCATCCTCTGGCTGTTTTGCTTACCAGTATGTATATAATGGTTATATTTTAATATATCTTAGGCACTTGATAAAAGTGTTCTAAAAAAAGGAGTTACTATGTAACAATTCAGTTGTTCACAGAAATTTATTTTTATAAAGATTTTTATTTATTTGAGAGAGAGATTGCACAGAGGGAGAAAGAAAGGGAAAAGCAGACTCCCCACTGAGCAGAGAGCCCAATGCAGGGCTCAATCCCTGAACCCTGAGATCATGACCTGAGCTGAGGCAGATGCTTAATTGACTGAGCCATGTAGGTGCCCCTGTTCATGAAAATTTAGAGTGTATCCATTCTTTTTGTCTATTATAAGTAACTTTGCAATTTGTATGTCTGATGATTTCCTTTAGTTGAATTCCTAAAAATAGCATTTGTTACATTATATGCATATATATATTATATATATATACGTGTATATAAAGTTCTGATATAGTATATACCTAATTTTGTTGCAGTTTTATTGAGAATTGAAATACATCACTGTACAAGTTTAAGGTATACAGAATGATGGTTGGATTTAGATATATTGTGAAATGAAAATGGGTTTAGCTGTAATCCCTCTTATACAAATATCATAAAAAGAAAAAAGGAAAAAAGTCTCCTTGTGATGAGAACTTTTAGGACTAACTCTCTTAACTTTTGTATATTACGCAACACTATTAGCTATAGTCATCATGCTGTATATGATATCCTAGTAGTTATTTGTCTTGAAACTGGAAATTTGTGCCTTTTGATCACCTCCCCCAATATGTCTTGCCCCCACCTCTGGTAACCCCAAGTCTGATCTCTTCTTCTATGAGGTTTTGTTTTTTAGAGTTCCCATATAAGTGAGATCATACAGTATTTTCCTAACTTATTTTACTTAGCATAATGCCTTCAAGATACATCCATGCTGCCATGAATGGTCAAATTTCATCATTTTTATGTCTGAATAATATTCCATTGTGTATATGTATATGTGTGTGTGTTTGCATATATATATATATGTGCATACACACAATGCATACAAAACAATCTCTTCAATAAACGGTGCTGGTACAGCAAGGATGTACCTTGTGAGGTATCTATCTCTGTCTCACAACTTCTTTAGCCATTTATTCACTGATGGACAGTCAGATTGTTTCCATGTCTCAGAAATAATGCTGCTATGACATGGGGGTGCAGGTATCTTTTTCAATTAGCATTCTCATTTCTTTTGGACATATTCCCATTAGCTGAATTGCTGGATCATACAGCGGTTCTATTTTTAACTTCTTGAGGTTCTTCCATACTGTTTTCTTAATTTCATACTGTTTTCCATAATGGCTGTACAAATTTATAATCCCAACAATAGTGCATAAGCGCTCCTTTTTCCGTCCACATTAGAATTTGTTATCTCTTACTTTTTGATGATATTCATTCTAATAGGTATGAGATAGTATCTCACTGTGGTTTTAATATACAATTCTGTTATGACTAATGATGTTGAGCATCTTTTCTTTTTTTTCCAGGTACCTGTCAGTCTCTTGTACATCTTCCTTGGAGAAATATCTATTCAGGTCTTTTGCCCATTTTTAAATTGGATTATTTTGCAATTGAGTTGTATGAGGTCTTTATATATTTTGGATATTATCCTCTTAACAGATACATGGTTTGCAAATATTTTTCCCATTCCGTGTTGTCTTTTCACTTCGTTGATGCTTACTTATTAAGCTCTTAGTGTGCGCCAGGCACTACGCAAGTTATCTTGTTGATATTTATCTTTTTAGTACTTCCCTCAACTCTATGAGGTATGTATGTTATTCTTACATTTTAGATGGGGAGAGGGTAAGAATATTAGTTCGTATCAGTAAGACACAGAGTTGGGATTTGAACTGGGGTGTGTTTAACATAGTTTATACTAAAAGATAAAAGGGGAAGAAGGAAGAAAGGAAAGAAGGAAGAAAAGAGGGAGGAAGGGAAAGGGAGGCAGGAGGGGAGAGAGAGAGAGAGAGAAAGAGAGGGAGAGATAGGGAGAGAGAGAGTAAAAGAGAGGGAAAAATTACTTAGAAGGGAAAGGGTATAGAAATTCATTGGGTAACTATTTCAGTGGCCTGGCTGAGGGAGTATTTCCTGTGTGATGCTCCCCATTTCGCATCCGAGAGACCACCGAGGAGCCGATACCGATGCAAACGCAAGAGGGTTTATTTGCAAGCTTGAGCTTGGGCCCAAGTATATCCAACACAGCGGGATTGGGACTTGGACCCCTAGGTCAAAGGGCATAACAGTTTTATAGGGGCCAGTGGTCACACAGAAAGTTGCACAGTCATGTCGGTCCACACGCAGGTGGCCAACTGAATCACAATTTACCCTATAGTAACCGTTTGAGCTAGCCTATTACTCTGGTCTAAATTGGCGCACAAGTTTGGCAGGTAAGGTAACTGTTTGAACTAGCCTATTACTCTAGTCCCAAGTTTGGCGGGCAAAAGGCGGGGTTTACATCCTGTGGTGGTTAGGGGTTCCGCATTCCTAGCGGCTAACTCAAACTAGCTCAAGGGACAGCTAGGCAATGTTCTGACATTCTGTGACCTTTCTCAGGAGCAGGTCATATACGGGTTATATACAAGATGACAGGTGTAGCACAAAATGAAGTTAGCCTTGTTCTGTTCTCTCACCTGTATCAGTGGCTTTCAAAGCTTAATGTTCAGAATCATTTGGGTATTTTGTTTGTTTGTTTGTTTGTTTAGAGAGAGGAGGGGCAGAGGCAGAGAATCTTAAGCAGGCCCCATGGCCAGCATGGAGTCTAACATGGGGCTCCATCTCACAACCCCAAGATCATGACCTGAGCCGAAATCAAGATTGGATGAGTAAGTGAGCCACCCAGACACTCCTGGGTAGTTTATTTAAAATGCAGATACTTAAAATACACCTAGGAAAGAGTTTTAAGAAGATTGGGATTGGATTGGATTGGGCAGGGGGCAGGGCCAATGGCAACAAGTGGTGAGATTCAGTAGTTTTTCTGATAAAAACAAAAGGGACATGGGGGAAAAGCAGGTTGAGGGAGAGAATAAACTGAGTTTTAATTGCCTATAAAATTATCAAATTAATGGATCCAGTGGGAAGTTTAAAAGAAAAGTTTGGAACATGGGCTAAAGAGGGAGGCTAGAAATGCTTCTCAGAAGATCAAGTATATTTTGGCAGAAAGGGTTAAACTATTAATGTGGATATGACTTTTCAAAGCAAATTATAATGAAAGAGGAAAAATCTTTAGAAGCAGATATGGTGAATAGTTTATATTATTATCATACCTGTAACTAACATTTATGGCACACTTAATATGGTCAGAACACAATGCCAAGCATTTTTTAATATTAGAAAATACTGTGAACATCCAGAAACTACAGAAAATTTCACTAATCCCATGTGGATTTAACAGATATCAGCATCATGTCATTCTTGTTTCAGATTATTTTGAAGAATAAAATTGAGGCTAAGTATTTTATCTGAACTGTCTCATAACCTCCCGACTACTTGATGAAGTAGTTTCATGTACTATCATCTTTCTTCAGTTTGTTCCCCAGAGGCATTCTCCATACCACTCTGTATCCCAAAAGACCTAACTCTATGGGCCACACTAAGGGTTCTCTGGTCTTCCGGCTTCTGGCTGAGTTCCACCAAGGGGAAGCACCAGCTGAAGATGGGGGGAGGGAGGAAAGTAGGTCAGATTTTGGTTCTCTCGCTAGGAAGTCATCTTAGGTTGACTGTGTCCACGCACAGCCAAAAGGCCACAGCTTTTCCCAAAATTAGCTTGATCTCTCTCTCTTTGTAGATTCCAGTCATCTCTCTCTATCTTGTCCCTTGGGTCTAGAGGAGGAAACAGTTCTTGGGCTACTAAGCTCAAGTTCATGTTTCCTCTACACCCTACCCTTTGTAATTAGGCTTTGGGCACATAATCTTGTTCAAATTAACTTAATTTGGGAATGCCATTTGACTAATGCAATCCCATTTTATAGATGAGGAAACTGAGGCTTGCAGAGGAGGATATCCCAAGATTCAGACTCAATCCCAATCCATCAGACCCCAAAATCCAAGCTCTTAGCCACTTTGCAGCATTGTCTGCCTCCCTGTGTTAGGGAAGAAGATATAATCAGGATGCAGAGAGAGCCAGGCCAGCCACAACAGATAGCAACTTTTCAGTTTGGGAGCAAGCGAAGCTTATATTCAATCCAAGGTCTTGTTTTGACTCTTCAATTTGCATGTCCTTCTCTTCTGGTCTCTTTCTCATCACTTGCTTCTGAACATAATATATTTCCAGAGCGGCTTCTTTAAGTTCCTAACTTAGGGTCCTAACCCAATGCTAACCAGCCATTCCATCACATCGTCCTGCTTTATTTTTCATATAAAACTTACAGTGTCCAGGGGCGCCTGGGTGGCTCAATGGGTTAAAGCCTCTGCCTTCAGCTCAGGTCATGATCTCAGGGTCCTGGGATCGAGCCCCGCATCGGGCTCTCTGCTCAGCGGAGAGCCTGCTTCCCCCTCTCTCTCTGCCTGCCTCTCTGCCTCCTTGTGATCTCCCTCTCTCTGTCAAATAAATAAAATCTTTAAAAACAAACAAACAAACAAAAACAACTTACAGTGTCTGGATTTAACCTCTTCCCTTATTTGTTTCCATGTTTATTGGTGTCTTTCCTACCTCCCACCTCCTAGGAGAAACAAAGTCTAAGGGTCCAGGGACCCCAGAGGTGGTCTTTACACTTACATTCCCATTAACTAGGACACTGACTGATAAACAACAAATAAGCGTGCAATAGTAATCAGTGGATGCAAAGATGAACAAAAGCGGAGTGAGCAAATGAGTGCAATAATATAATCTTAAGGAAAACTTGGATAACAGCTAAGGAGTAAGTGGCAGCCAGCTGTGAAAGAGAGCAAATACAGATTTTTCTTTCTGGAGGTTTGACTTTGAAGGGAGAAGTATGACACTACAGCATGGATCCCTCATACCCCAGCCGAATATATAGTTTAAAAAAAAAAGAAAACCAAAAACGCACGCTTCTGAAATTCTATTATTTTAAAGAGCCATTTCACTATGATTATATGCTATTTTAACACTTGTAATTACTGAACCAAAATAAATGGCTTACAGTAAGAATCAAGAAAAATTGGATTTCATTTCTATTGGTTTCCAGATCATGTTGGTATATCTCCCACTTGGGAAGATATTTCCTCTCTTTCTGCTCCGTGTGAGATGGCAGCATGTTGTCTTTCCTGTTGCTACTGCAGGAGAACACAGGGGTGCAACTTAAATGGCTTATTTTGCATGAGTGTCCTTGTAAATCTTTATCTCTTGAAATTCAAAGGTCAATGATACTTTCTATATGCAAATGTAGTGGTTAAATGCAATGTGCATTACTAGTCCTGGCAGATGGGGAAAACTACAAATTTATCATGGTGATCGCTTCAGGAACATGGTAGATCATTACGCACACAGTATGACAACTAATGACAGTCTTTTTAATTTTCGCCTTTCAGTGGCCTCTTCCACAGACACACAAAGCCAAAAATCACTTTGCCCACGTGTCAAAACCAAATTCAATATCTTTTTAGACATTGTAATGGATTGCAGCCCTTTATTCTATGGAAGATTAAGCTGAACTTCTGCCCTTTAATAAAAACTTTAATAAAAACTCTCCTGGCAAATTTCATGTGGTCAAATCTTATTTTTAGTTTTGATTTGGATGCTTTATATTGAAACTATGCAATCTGAAGTGACAGGCAACACTGTTATTGTAATATCTTGAGTTTGATAGGATTCTTTTCTTTACGGAGCTTAAAGGGCTTTTGCATACAGTATTTTATTTTTCAAACATGTCAGTGAAATAGAGAGATGTTGGTTTCCATATTATATTCTGTCATGCTCAAAAAATGTTCAAACTGATCACACAGAAGTATTAATTTGTCAAAAAAGGGGAGGAGGAGAGAAAGAGTAGTGGTGGCATTAGGGACTACTGGAGTCTGGACATAAAAGCTAGATAACCTATTATTCTGTGACACATAGGAGAAAGGATGTGGAAAGCTTTCTCAAGACACTGAGATGTGGGGGTTCTCTGTACTATAGCGAAGCCTCACCTGCCCTGATTATGCAATATGAATATAGTTAGCGATGTAAAAATTTTCTTTTTTTTTTTTTAAGGTTTTATTTATCTGTCCTAGAGAAAGAGAGCGCAGAAGCAGGGGGAATGGCAGGTAGAGGGAGAAGCAGGCTCCCCACTGAGCAGGGAGCCCAAGGCGGGACTCAATCTCAGAACCCTGGGATCCTGACCTGAGTCGAAGACAAACACTTAACAAACTGAGCCACCCAGGCATCCCTAAAAAGCATTTCTAACTTTCACAGGTGACATAAGAAACATTTAATAAAAATTCTAGGCCCTGATTCTATTTTTAGTACCTATCCCTAATGTAGCTAAAGTATAGAACTTTGCTCTCCACTTCCATTTCTATATAATGAATCCAATAATGCATAGCTCACAGTTATAAGAATTAACAGAGAATGTTGCCTAGTGCCTGACATCTATGAAGAATGTATTAAGTGAAAGCTATAAACACAGAATCCACATCCGGGGTCATGAGCTACTGACCATCACTGAAAGAGTTCTGATTAGCAAGTCATATTTCCTGCTATTTTCCACAGTTTTGCTTCTTTCTCCTGAAACTATGCTTTTAATTGCAGTGGCTTCTACTAAGCTCTTGTTGCTTTGGTCATAGTGGTTTTCATAATTTGTGGACTCTAGTTAGTGGTAACACAGGCACTTTGTATTCTTCTGTTTAGATGCGGGCTTCCTGGATCTTGAGTTTTTGCTTCTCTTTATGGAGACAGCAGGCAAACCTCCCTCCTTATCACATCTTAAGGTCCTTATCTAATTTCAGGTCTTTGGAGCTCTCATTCTCCGGCTGATTGTTTCGTCCCTCCTCCTCCCCTTAGGAAAGACGTATCTAGTTATTTCTCTATAGTCCTGTGTGTTTTCCTCCAGCTTTCCTTTCAATGTTGATCTGTCATCTTTCACTACAGACTACCAAGAGGTCAATGGTAGCTTTGTATTTTAAGATGGATTTTGACCTACCTTTTTAGTAATTGCCTAAAGAAAAATCATATGTGGGGCACCTGGGTGGTTCAGTGGGTTAAAGCCTCTGCCTTCGGCTCAGGTCATGGTCTCAGGGTCCTGGGATGGAGCCCTGCATGGGGCTCTCTGCTTGGCGGGGAGCCTGCTTCCCCCCCTCTCTTTGCCTGCCTCTCTGCCTACTTGTGAGCTCTCTCTGTCAAATAAATAAATAAAATCTTAAAAAAAAAAAAAAAAAAAAAGAAAAATCATGTGTGTTTCTATGTTTAAACATAAAATAGCGTTCCAGAACCAATATGTTGTACCCCTGAACCCAATATAACATCATATGTTAATTACACTTCAATTAAAATAAATAAACGAGAATGATAATAATATGCTCTTTCAGCGGTGAAAGACTCAAAGTTGTCCTTTAAGGTCAGAAACTACACAAAGAATCCCAATTCACCACTGCTGCTCAACTCCCTACTAGGAATTCAGAGCAATTAGGCAATTAAAAAGACAGAAGGCATTCAAATTGGAAAGGAAGAGGTAAAACTATCTTACTCACAGAAGACATGATTCTAAATAGAGAAAATCCTGAAGAATTCCCACCCTGCATAAAAACTGTTAGACAATAAACAAATTCAGCAAAGTTGCAGAGTATGAGATTATTATGTAAAAATCAGTTGTGTTTCTATACACTGGCAATTAACAGCTTGTAGAGGAAATTAAGAAAACGATTTCATTACAATAGCATCACAAGAGGAAAATACTTAGGAATAAATTTAACCAAGGAAGTACAAGACTTACATACTGAAAACTATAAAACATTGCCGAAAGACACAAATAAATGAAAATTCCCCTGAAATTTCACCCACCACACACTTTCACTGTTATCGATTAGATGTATATTATTTTGGACTTTTTTCCTATTCAATATCAATTACGGTTCTTGGGTAGAAGCAAGAGAAAGTGTCTTCCTGTGTAAATTTGGCAAGTTACTAGCTGAGTTTCACTTTACTTATTTGATAAAGGGAAATAGTATCAGGATCTACTGCACTGGTTATTGTGTGAATTAAAGGCATATAAAATATATAACAGCACCTGTTACAGGGAAAGAAGTAAAAACACATGTGTGCTATTATTACTTTCATATTTTAATTACTGTTATGATTGGTTTTCAAAATCAATTGTGGCTTATCATTCAAAACTCTTTATTATACCTGGCCTTATATTATAGCCTAATTTACCACTCCCAAGTCAAGAAATTATTTTCCTTTTTTATAAGAATACTTTCTTTATTCTTTATTTAACCTGACTTATTATTATATTCTTCATCTGTACTTTAACTTAGAAGGAACTTTTTCTTAAAAGCCATTTCCTTCTATCAGCATACCCAACCCAGAAATCTGTAGTAAATTCTACTCTAGTCCCACATCTTTTACCACATAGCCTCTGATTACTATGGACCTTGATATGCATTTAGTGAAGGTAATGTGTTAGACTGCATTACTCTTCAAACTTTTTGCCTTTCAGTATGAAAAGAGGCTTTTCTACCTAAGGCTCTATGACTTGCTTGAGCCAATAGAAGTTGGAGCAACATGTACTGATTCTGCTAATGGCTGCACAGTTTTGTGAATGTATTAAGAGCTTTGAATTATGCACATTAGGTGAATGAACTATATATAGTATGTGAATTCTATCCCAAAAAATCTGTTACAAAAATACAACAAACAGAAAACACTGAAATACAATTTAAAGCACCTAAAAAGAAACTGAGAAAAGAGGATAAAATAGTTGAAAGTGTAAAAAAAGTGAAATATTTCAATGAAAATAAACCTAATGAATTGTGAAGCTTATGAGATCTTCATTCTTAATTCCATAAGTTATATAATTACTTTTACATTCATGAGCAACATAATAGTGTCAGTTTGGGTAACTTCATCTATGCATGATGGAAATCCCCAAACTGGTGGCATAAACATTATTGAAATATATATTTATTTGTTACAATTATAGGTAGTCTAGGACAGGTAAGTTGGCACAAAGAGCATTAGGAATCCAGGTTCCTATTAATTTGTTGTCCCGACATCGTCAACTCTTGCTTTCTACCTAATGCTACAAGATGGTTGCTCTAACTCCAGCCATCATATCTATATTCTGGTCTCAATGAAATAAGAATGGACAGGAGAGAGGCACATCTCCTCCTATAACAATATTACCCAAAAGCTACACATAATTCTTCCAGGTATTCACATCACCATGCCAAACTGAAAGTGATCCTTGGAGCCTATACTTGGTTCAGCAATAAGCCCAGCTCATTTTTTTTCTTTTTAATTCTACAGAAACAAGGGAGAATTCATGTTTAATGACAACCTATGGTCTTTGCCCAAATAACCAAAAGGCAGAATGCCCAGAACTGCTTCACATATACTTTTACTATGGTCTGGGGAAAAGAACACATAGGATTCCTGCTCTTGATATCTCTGTATCTCATTTAGGGAGAGTGACCAGCCTAAAGCAGGGTCACAAATAGCATCGGGAACAGGTAAAAAATGAAAAAGTGAATGTGCTTGGTAACATTCAATTTTGTACAGGGAAGGAAAATGGAATGATGGGGATTGTGGCAAATTCACAAGCATTTGCCCTGTTCAGCGTGACAACTGGTTCTCAGCTTCCAGTTGTTGTAACATGGGGAATTGTAAGTTCATGGTTCTAAGACATTTCAAATATTCAACAGAAGGCAGGTATTGAAATTGTACTGAAATCTGAATTTTTACTGGAAATCTGTTCTTCCTTAATTTTGGTTTCAATATTTAAAAACTCTCTGTAGCTTGCCTGTGGACCACCAATTGGAGACATCTGGCTGAAAATAGTAAGATAATATATCAGCTTCTAAAAATGGATGACCCATCAGACTCTGTAAGTAACCATTATACTAAAAATTATTATAAAGGGCAATGAAAATGAGGCAGGATTTATAGCTATAGATTGATTAAGTGTTATAATGTTACCTTTATTGAGCATTTCCTATTGGCAGGTATTTTCTTCAACCCTTTTTACATTCATTTTCTCGTCTGAAGCTCAAAAAGTTTTGCACTCTCTTCTTTTATTTTTTCCTTTTTTCTTGTACAGGGTAGTAGATGGATATTGTGGACCGGAAAGCTTAGTAACATGTGACACAACTTGTAAGTGATGGAGCTATGACTTAAATCTGGCCCTGTCAGATGTCCAGACCCATGATCCTAGTCCCTTTTTAATACTGTGTGCAATTTCTATGCCTTTTCTGAAAAAATATAGGGTAGCTTTGCCACAGTATGAAAATAAGAATATGACAAGCAGGTATGCAGAATTTCAACATTTAACTTTAAACACAGTGTCACTTCTGTCAGAGAAACAGCAAAGAGGATATGAATAGAAGGATTCACCAAAGTCTGAAAAGTCTCCAGAGGACCTCAATGCTCAAAATATCATACATTATCTTTAAACAACATCTGGAGGGCCCTCACACCATTTATCCCATTAAACAGAAAGGAGATTTTGACGGTTACCATTCTGTGGCTTTAAATCCACAGTGGAGCTGTGGAACTTATTTAGCACAGGTGTTTAATTGTGATAAATTGGAGAAAGTCCCGGGATTCAATGGTCCTCAAACTAACACTACCATCTGGGTAGAGAAGGGTAGTGCCTGTTTGTCAACAAACTTGCTTATAAAGTTTCAAGGGCGGTGGCCTCTTAGGAACTCCACAGGGGTAGATCAGGAGTTTGGGCAAGCATGAAGGGAGCAGAGTATTTCAACTTTCCTTAGGACGACAAAATACTGTGGGAGATGAACACGAAGCCATTGTGCTCATTATCTTCGTGATAATCTATTTCTTTTTCAAAGCAGTATTAAATATTGAAAACACTTGGGTATCTTGGTGAGCAAGATTTCTTTGCCATTTTGTGTGTTAAGGGAAAATTAGAGTAATTGTTTCAGGCAAATCTTTCTGCTGTGGAGAATGCACAAAGGTTACTACGGTCTGCCACTAGAAATCCCCGTGTGTTTCAGTTCGCCAAAAACATATTAAGAGAGGGACTTCTGCTTCTAGCTGATATGAAGTAATGAGGAGTGGATTTATCTTCTTACTCTAAACAATGGAAAAACCAGACAAAATATATGAGCCAATGGCTTTCAAGACATTAAACATCAGGCAATGAAGGAAAGTGATCACTGAAATGGAGGGGAAAAAAAATAAGGTGAGCTCTGTAATTGAACCAGCTTGACTTGGGGAAGTGTTTAGGTCACAACACAAAGAAGGTGAACTGAAGCAGAAGCTGGTGGACTCCCTAGGTGAAGAGACAGAGCTCAGAGTCTGAGGACATCAAAACCACTAGAGCTGGTAGGGTACTGAGGAGGATCAGGCTACACAGAGAGTGTTCTCAAGAACTGCAGAGACTCTCCCTCAAATATTGAGTTGGAGACTGATCTATGCACTGTGTGAGGAAGCTACCAGAAACCCGGCAAAGACCACATGAAAGGGTTAGAAAAATGGTGTACAGCACCCAGTCAAGGCTATGGATAGGGTCTAATAAACCATGAATCCAAAAAATTCAACAAACCCCCAACATGAGAAACATGGAGAAAATTTTACCAAGACACATCATCATCCTGTGGCATAAAAGTAGTGAGTAAAAAAAAAAAGTCTTTAAAGCAATGAGAGGAAGAAAAAGATGCATTACATACAGAGAAATAAAATGAGGAAATAGCATATTTCTCATTGAAAGTTGAAGAAACACGAGAGCAACATCTGCAAAGTACTGGAAGAAAAGAAAAAAGATAACAGTCAACCTAGAATGTAGGACTATATCCAGTAAAATTATCTTTTCAAAGCAAAAGTCCAATAGACACTTCTCAGATACACAAAAGCTAAAATAATGCACTGTCAGTAGCCCCGCATTACAAGACATAAAGGAAGTCCATTAGGCAGAAGGAAAATGAGAGTAGATGGAAATGTGAATGTATACAAGGGGATAAGTGTGCAGGATACGCTAACTGCACAGGTAGACATAAAAGTTGTTTTTCTTGCTATTTAAATCTACTTAAATGATAACCGAGTAGTTAAAATAACCACAATGGGGTTTGGGGTTTATAACACTTATAAAAGTAAAAGGTGTGACAACAACACAAATGCAAAGAGAAGAAAAAATGAAGTATATGATTATAAGGTTTTTAACATGTGAAATGAAGCATAATCACTCGAAGTGAAAAAGTGGTAAGTTAAATATGTACAAGAAATTCTAAAGCGACCAATAAAATACCCTGCTCCCCAAAATTCTGCTAATAAACTGATAAAAGAGGCAAAGTACAATTTTAAAAGAATAAGTAAGATATCAAAAAGAAGAAAGAAAATAGGGATAGGGAAGCAAAAATCAGATGTTGTAAATGGAGCATAAATAGCAAGATGAAAAATTTTGATTTAATCACATGAATGTAAAAATGCCTTTAATCTCTAATTAAAATGCAGAGATTATCAAACTGGTGAAACAAGCAAGACCTAACTGTGAGCTGCTCTCTAAGAATGCATTTTAAGTATGTAGAGATACATAAGTTAACATTAAAAGGATGGTAAAAGGTATACCATGCTAACACTAATCAAAGAAAAACTGAAGCATCTGTCTTAATATCAGACCATTAGATTTCAGAGCGAAGAATATTTCCAGGGATAAAGAAGGTCATTTCATAATGATAAAGGGGTCAATTCATCAAGCAGCCACAAAATAATCCAAAACATTTATGTACCTAATAAGAGAGCTTCAAAGCAAATGAAGCAAAAATTATAGAACTGCAAGGAGAAATAGACAAATCCATAACTATAAAAGGAGACTTAATACTACTGCCTGATAATTGAAAATCCCAATCAAAATCCCAGCAGGCTTTTTCTTCCTTTTTTTTTCTTTTATTTTTGCAACTGGCAAAATCATTCTAAAACGTGTGTGGAAATGCAAGGGACCTGAATAGCCAAAACAACTTCAAAAAAGAACAAAGTTAGGGGAGTAACACCACCTGACTTAAACACTTTTTTAGAAGCTACAGTAATTGAGACACTAGTATTAGCATTAAGTTAGAGAAATGGATCAATGGTATAAGAGTAGAGATTCCAGAAATACGTCCAGGCATATAAGAACACTTTATTTTCGACAATAGCACAATGCATTCAATGAAGGAAGTTTTTCAACAAATCATACTGGAACAATAGGGTATCTGTATGAAAATTTCTTATGTTGCACCATATACAAATACTAAGAGCTTAATGCTAAACCTCAAACTATAAAATTTCTCACAGAAAACATCATAGAAAATCTTTGTGTCTTTGGGTTAGCCAAACATTTCGTTTACAAACTACCAAAATTGTGATTCATAAATAACCCATTGATCAACTAGACATCATCTAAATTAAAATGTGTTTTTAAGGGGCGCCTGGGTGGCTCAGCCAGATTAGCGTCTGACGCTTGATTTCCAAGCGGGTCATGGTCTCTGGTTCCTGAGATGCAGCCTTGAGTGGGGCTTCACACTCAGCCTGGAGTCGGCTTGGGATTTTCTCTCTCCCACTCCCCCTCCCCCTGCTCATGCTCTCTTGCACTCTCTCGAAATAATAAATAAAATCTAAAATGTGTTTTTAATAGACGGTGCTGAGGGAATAAAAGATAAGCCACAGGTTGGGGAAAAAAAAAACTTTCAAAATGTATATCTGATAAGAGATTTGTATTCAAAATAAATAAATAATTCTCAAAAAAACACATCAGTTAAAATATGGACAAAAATACAGGGATGCCTGGGTGGCTCAGCTGTTTAAGCAGCTGCCTTCAGCTCAGGTCATGATCCCAGGGTCCTGGGATCGAGTCCCACATTGGGCTCCATGCTCAGCAGGGAGCCTGCTTCACCCTCTGCCTCTGCCTGCCTCTCTGCCTGCTTGTGTTCTCCCTCTCTCTCTCTCTCTGACAAAAAATCTTAAAAAAAATATATAGACTTCACAAAAGAAAATATACAAATCACAAGCTCATGACATGGTATGCAACATCATTAGGCATTAGAGAAATGCAAACTAAAGCCAGAGTGATGTAGAAATACATACCTTTTAGAATGATTACAATTAAAAAGTCTTTCCATCACAAGTGAACATAAAGCAATTAGAATTCTCATCCACTGCAAGTGAGAATGTAAAATTAATCAACCTCCTTGGAAAATAGTTTGGCAGTATCTTAAAAATTTAAACATACCCCTACCAAATGATCCAGTCATTCCAGTCTTAGGTTTTTACCTAGGAGACAGCATATGTTTATACATCTATATTCATAACAGCTTTCCTTGCAACAGCTCCAAACTGTAAATTATCCAAATGCACATCCACGGGTGAATTAACAAATTGTTATATACCCATACAATGGAATACAACTCAGCAAGAATAAGAAATGAACTACTGATAAATGCAGTACTAAATGGGTGAATCTCAAAGACAAAAAGAGTACATACTCTTTTCAACAAATGATGTTTGGAAAACAATAGCCATGTGCAAAAGAATGAAATCAATCTGTTATACCACATACAAAAATTAACTCAAAGTGCACCAAAGAACTAAACATGAGAGAAAAAACTACAAAACTCTTAGAAGAAAACAAAGGGGAAAAGTTTCAGGATATTGAATTTGGCAGTGATTTCTTGGATATGACACCAGTAGCACAGGCAAAAGAAAAAACAGATACATTGGATGTTATAAACAATAAAAATTTTTGCATTAAAAGATGCTATCAACAGAGTGAAAAAATAACCTATGAATGGGAGAAAATATTGGCAAATCATCTCTCTGATAAGGGAGTAACACCCAAACATCCCAAATAAAGAAATTTTCTAATTCTACAACAAAAAACAACGAATCTGATATAAAAAGAGCAAAGGACTTGAACATTCATGCAAAGAAGATATAAAAATGGTTAAAAAGCACATGAAAAGATGCTCAATATCCCTAATCATTAAATAAATGAATATCGAAACCACAATAAGGTATCATTTCACATCCATTAGGATGGCCATTAAAAAAGCAATACAAATAGAAAATAAGAAATGTTGGAGAGGATGTGGAGAAATTGGAACCCTTGTGTACTGCTGGTGTGAATGTAAAATCATGCAGATGCTATGGAATATAGTATAAAGATTCCTCAGAAAATTAAATAATAATTGAAATTCTGGATATGTACCCAAAAGAATTGAAAGCAGAGACTCAAACCACTATCTGTACCTGTAGGTACATAGCAGCATTATTCACAACAGCCAAAAAAACAGAAAGAATCCAAGTATCCATCAAAAGATAAACAGATCAACAGGATGTGATACATCCAGGTGATGAGTTATTATTCAGTCTTAAAAGAGAATGAAATTCTGAAACACATTACAGCATGGATAAACCTAAACAACACTACTGTCAATTAAATAAGCCAGTCACAAAAGGACAAATATTCTACGAGCCCACTTAAATGAGGTATCTAGAAATAGTCAAATTCATAGAAGCAAAAAGTAGAATGGTAGTTAAGAATGGAGGGAAAGAGGAATTGGGGTATTGTGTATTAATTGTGTATTATATTGTGTATTGTGTATTGTGTATTAATTGTATATTAATTGTGTATTAATTGTGTATTAATGGGCACAGAGTTTCTGTTAGAGAAGATGAAGAGAGCTCTGGAGATGGATGGTAGTGATGGTCGCACATCAGGGTGGATGTATTTAAAGCACAAAACTACACTTAAATGGTGTAAATGATAACTTTGTTAAGTTTTTTTAGAAAGAAGAAAAAGCACATATTGTATGGTTCAAACCAATCTATACTTTGAGAGAAAACAGATCAGTGTTGGGTTAGGGATGTGGGATAGAGAAATATGGAAGGGAAGAATTATAAAAGGGTATGAGGAAAATTTTGTGAATAATGAATAATGTTTCTTATCTTGGTAGTAGTGATAGGTTCATGGATCTATCTATCTATATATATATATATATATATATATATGTTTGGATATATACATATTTCCAAACATACACAACTGTACACTTTAAATATATAAATATATAAAGCAATTATATATCAGTCATATGCAGTAGACCAGTAAGAAATTAAAAATAAGTTAATTTTGAATCATAGACATAAATGTAAGAGCTAAATCTATAAAACTTTTAGAAGAAAACATAGGGGTAATTCTTCATGGATTCTTAGATATCACAGCAAAATGAGCAATAAGTTTTAAAAAATAGATAATTAAACATCATCAAAATTAAAAACTTTTTGCTACCAAGGAAACCATCAAGGAAAAAAGCCCAGCAGAAGGGGGAATATATTTGTAAACTATATAACCAATAAGAGACATATCCAGAATATATAAAGAATCCTCACAACACAATAAAAAGATAAATAACCCAATTAAAAACTGAGCAAATGATGTGAGATGACATTTCTCTGAGATATCCAAGAGACTTACAAACAAATGAAAAATTGTTGGACATCATTAGTCATCAGAGAGATGCAACTCTAAACCACAATAAGATACCCCTTACATCCCTTACGCCCCTTAGGATAGCTAAAATAAAAAATCAGATTACAATAAATATTGGTAAGAATGTAAAGCAAATGCAAAACAGTGGTAGGAATGTAAAATAGTGCAGCCATTTTGGAAAACAGTCTAGCAATTCCTCAAATAATGAAACAGAGCTATCTTTTGACCCAGAAATTCCTCTCCTAGACTCAAGAAATGAAAACATATGTCCAGACAAAAATTTGTACATGAATGTTTATATCAGCATTACTCATAATAGCCAAAATGTAGAAACAACACAAATATGCATCAATGGATGGATAAATAAAATGTGGTATATTCAAATAATGTAATATTATTCAACCATAAAATAATGAAGTATTGATATATGCAACAACAGCTGAATCTTGAAAACTTTATACTAAATGAAAAAAGCCAGTCACAAAAGACTACATACTATATGATTCTACCCATACAAAACGTCCAGAACATGGAAATCTATAGAGATCTAAAATAGATTAGTGAGGGCTTAGGGTGACCTACGTGTGACAGTGTCAGGGGGGATTGGGTGGTGAGAGCTAGAGGGGATCGTTTTTCACTGTGAGGTGATGAAATGGTTCTAAAATGGACTATAGTGATGGTTACCACACTTATCTGTGAATAAACTAAAAAATGAATTGTACACCTTAAATTGAAGAATTGAATGGTGTGGAATTATATTATAACAAACCCATTTTCCAAAAGAATGAGAAGAGTTCGATGACCATATTCATGATAAAATTTGGTTCTGTCTCTTTCTCTCTAAGAGGAGGTGGTCCTAAGTATTGTTTCACCAGTCAGGATGTGCTAGTTTTTGCTGTGGTAATGAAGAAACCTCGAATCTCAGTAATTTAAAATGATAAAGATGTGTTTTTCACTCACCCATCCATCACTGCTTGGCTGGGAGTTCAATTTTCACCCTCATTCCAGGGTCCAGGCTGCTGGAACTGCCACAGAATGGAACATTGTCTGGAAGAAGGAAGAAGAGAATTCTGGAGGGTCTCAGTTTCGTGACTAAAGACTTTGCCTGAAACTCCTGCCGCTTCTGCTCACAACTCATTGGCTCTAAGTAGTCACATGGCCCTCTAGCCACATGGGACCCTAAAACTCAAGTGGACTTCTTCCCAAAGTGTTGACAAACTGTGTTGGTATCTGCCACACAGATAATATTCATGAAGGGTTTACTATGTATCAGAACCTGTTCTAACCCCCTCCCTATATTATCTCATTACTCACCCAAAAAAAAACAAAAACAAAAAACTTTTTGAAATCGACCCTGTGATTATTTTCTGCCTCAGATTTTACAGATGAAAAAATTAGGGCAAAGGATATGTTCCCGAAGCACTAAAATAACTAGTAATTGGGATTTGAATCCAGACACAGACACCAGAGCTATGCTCTTGACTTCAACACAATATTGCTATGAAGTATTCACATATTTTCCTTCCTCCTACTGAGACACAAATCTATGACAAAGTCCAAAAAGGTGTGAGAAGTTTGCACGAGCAGCAGAGATTACTGAATGACAAGAGATTAGAATTCATATCTCCCAATTTCTATCCATTGTCTTTTGAGTATATGGGTGGTTTTCCCACTGTCCACTGTCCCCAGTAAAGCCCTTAGTTCTCAGGCTCAATGTCAAGCCTGATGAGGTTTCTGGAAGCTTCAGAGCTTCTCTGCTTTATCCTTTATGCTTCTTCCCCATGATAACACTATATCTTGGCTGACGAAACACAAGTTGGGAAAACTGTACTGCCCCACTCACATCTCCATCCACATTAAGCTAGGAGACAAACCCTCTATGAGAATAGCCTCAAGCAAATGGATCCATCAAGCTCCTTTTTCTATTTCTGTGGTGAAAATGCTTACTTCTACATCACAGTAAGGGAGACTATTTTGATGAACATTGCTATGATGCAAAGTGTTGAATAAAGCAAATCCTAGTTTGGAAAAAATTAAAAGTACATAATTCATAGAGGGGCATCATTAAGTATAGGAGATAAAAGTTAGTGGTGAGTTTTACTAACAAGAACCAGCTCAAGACAACCAGGGCTTAGAGGGTGAGGAATGGGACCTTTGATCTTTCAATACAGTTTGTTACTCAATTTCTATTGCATTAGTGCTGACTATCTATCTGCAAGGCCTAGAACAGTGCCAGCCACACAGATGATGTTTAATATTGCTTGTTGCATATTCCAATAAATGAGTGTACACTTGAGGATTACTAGAAGGAAGCCTTTTAGTACCACCAGGAACGGAAATAAACTGGATGGATTAAGACACAAATCGGGCATAATACTCCTACAACTATTCTGGGGTTCTTGTTGTTCCTAACAATATGGATCCTGCTAATTATTCTAGGTCAATGCAGACATTTGAACAGGTTAATACCAAACGATAAATTTGGACTCCATTATTGGCATAAATTGGTAGAATGAGGGCCCACCAGGAGAAAAAACAATGGGAGGCTTCCCAAAAAGCACACAAAAGAGAAGCATCTTTTTTGAGCTGGGGCTCCTAAGGCCCCCCTTAGCAATAGGAACCAGTCTAATGTGGTAAAAACCTCTCCATGGGGTGGCATCTTAAAAGGAAACAAGCTTCCTAGTTCTGTGACCTGTTGGAAGAGGGATCCCAGCAGGGATCGGAGTCTTGGTGAATGCCCTCCAGCTCTGTGAAATCTTTGAAAAGACCCAACTTTGAAGCGTGTCTTTCTCCCAATACCGTGAGCATGCATACACAATTAGGGAGAAAACCACCCAACTCTGATTTCCAAAACCTATTCGAAATTTCCTCTAGAGCTCTCCTTTGATGGAAGCCACCCAAAGCCCTTTGGAGAGTTTTCAGAGGCAATGACAGGAATGGGAAAAAGCACATTTTCACTGGGCTCTTATTATGGGAATGCTGCCCATGGGGGAAAAGGGGGCAAAGAAAGAGAAAAATCTGATGGTCCAACCAAGAGGCTTAAAGTGTCTGTGGTTTAAGGCCAAGACATGGAAGGGACTAAATGACAAAATAAATCAAAGATGTTGTCACTTTACCATGTGTTTGAAGGGGGCGAAAACTGCCTGCTTGTGCTGTCCCAAGGTTTTCCCCAAGTAATATATTTAGAGTTGATTTTTAGCTTGTTAATGCAATTTTCCTTCAAGTGTTTAAACAGTCACAATTCAATTTCTCTCTCTCTTTTTTTTTTTTTTTTTTTGGCCAGTGGTAATTCAAGCATTCTCTGTGGGTCCTATCTGTGATTTTCAGTTATCTTGGAGGCTTTTCCCTTGACAAAAATAAAACAAAAAGACTTCAAAAGACTTTAGGATCAAGGGGATGTCACCTTTCATACAGGGAAGGAGAAAAAAGTTCAAAGATGGGCTAGTATAGGGCTGTCCATGAGAATTACAAATAACAGTCACCAATGCTGAGCATGTCAGATAATTATAATAATTTTATTAATACTACAAACATCTCTCAAATATTACTGTGTTCTAGGAACTCTGTAATGTGTTTTTTACTCATGACATCACTTTATTTGGATGAGAAATATGGTGGTCTGCTTTCTAAAGGATTCCACTCAATATGAATGGCTTCCCAAACAAGAAGTAACTTGGAAATTATTTTATGGTTTACATATGTTAGTTACTAAGGTGACATGCATATCGCAGGGTCATATTTTAATATATCAACCAATGTATTTTTTATTCCCGGGAACTCCTTTTTGTGGTTTGCCCATCCTCCATGCAAGCAAGATTAGAGAGTGCTCATTGCCTCAAAGAATAGTTAGTACAATAGTAAAGGAGAGAAATACATTTTTGAGTTTCAAAATCCCTGCAGATCTGACAACATAAACAACAGATCTGGGAGAATAGTTAAGAGGCACTTCTTCCACCTCTAAGCCAGAAGCTGGACAGCTTTCCTCCCTGCGATCTTGAGATTTAACCCCTGGCTAGGGTGCACTAGAAACCTCAGGTTAACCTAGAGGGGTCTGAGAACTGGCAAGACCTGTGTTTCCTTCCCTGATCCACCTTGGGGAGATGGCCCATCACCAGCAATCTCTTCACCCTCAGCATCGTTTGGAAGTTTTCAAGTAGAGATGGTTGCAGGGTGAGGTGGGGGGGTCTAGGCAGGTGAACCTGAGGCATCATCAGAAATTTCCTCTGGGTTTCATGTGGCTTCTGGGAGAAGCTAAATGTTTCTCTTATCGCTGGGTGGTCATGGAAATAGCTGAAAGAAAGTCATCTTGGAAGGCTCCATGCTAAGGATGGAAAAGGATGAGCAAGGAAGACATTAAACAAATGCAGATGTAATGCAGTAATACTCCTCAGCGCATACCAGTCTGGGCAGGGGACGATCCCGCAACTTCCTATCTTGGCAGTTTCTACTCTTCCTTTCTCTGGCGCACAGGCACAACCCAGAGTGATACGTTGATTGAAAGGACCCTCGAATGAATGGAATTCATTCTTTCCTTCCTGGAAGGGTGAGCACTTGAAAGAACAACTGAGCTAAGTTGTACAAAAATAAGGAAAGCCGTGTGTCTACACGCTGGGTAGTCACACCTGAACATACCCCTCATTCTCGCCTGTTCAGCACTCAGGAGTGGTACATGAGAAAGACATTAGCTACCTCGTCCATTAATCACTGAGGGAATTTGGGTAC
>CM053603.1:32809626-32840128 GCA_028646535.1 Procyon lotor
TAGAGGAGGCAGTCTCTGCAGATTTTTATCCCAAGCCCCATGTTTTCATTTGCATAATCTGAGAAGAATTGTTTTCTTGTTCATACCATGGGTATAAAGTCATGCTCTCCAATTACTGGGTGGCCTTTTAAGGGATCTTAAAAACCTTGTTTACAACAGGCATCCAACACCTGCAGTTACGAGATCACACCTGCTAGAACATTTACCAAGCCAGTGTTAATTGTCTATGCCTTGCCTCCCTTGTTAACAATTCTGTGTTGTGACCTCTGTGAACTTTTCCAACTGGCATCAGTTGTGGTTGTTTCAGGCTAACGAAGACCTTGAAATAGTTCTCTGATCCAATAAAACGTAATTGAGAGCTGTCGTAAACAAAGTAACACTTCTTCCCCCTAAGACACATATCCTAATGCCCAGAACTTGTGAATATGTTAGTTTATTTGCCAAAAGAGAATTAAGGTTGCAGATAGAAATAAAAGCACTAATCACTTGACCTTAAAGAAGGGACATGATGCTAAATTATACAGGTGGACCCAAATAATTACAAAGGTCATCAAAAGTGAAAGAGTGAGGCTGATGGATTAGGCAAAGAGAGGAGAGGATGAAAGAAGCTTTTTTCACATGAGAGGCACTCTGGACTGCCCTTGCCGCCTTTGAAAACAGAGGAAGGTGGCCATTAGTTGAGGCATGAGAGTAGCTTCTAGAAGCTGGCAGCAGTTCTCAATCCACAGCCAGCAAGGAAATGGAGACCTTAGCCCTATAACCCCAAAGAACTGACTTTGGCAACAACCTAAAAGAACTGAAGAATGGATTCTTTCCCAGAGCTTCCACATGTGATATTTTATCACATTCAATATGCACAATGATATCCCATTTAATTAGCTAAGCAAACTGAAACCAGTACAAGAGGACTCCCCCCACAGATCATGAAGTCAAGGGTCAGAGTGCTAGTACCAGCCCTCGTGAAACAATTTCATGCTCTTTCTGTATTCATAGGATAGGTCTTTGTGCTTCTGTCATCAACCTATCTATAGAAGAGTCAGTGATTATGTTTAATCCCAAAGATTATAAGAGATAAGAACTGTATACGGGCGCAGCGTTCCATTTATTGATACCAGGAAGGTGTTTAAAACCCAGAGTAGCAATATTAGTCTTCCTGCTCGCTACAAATGCTCTGATCATATTAACTGAAATTCATAAAAATGAAAATAAATGATTTGATTCTATAAGTAACAGAGAAAGGTAATCAAGTCTGCCTAACTTTTTGGAAATAAAATGGGTTCCTCTTCACTGAACATTTAGGTTGTGGCAGTTTAAACACTACTCTTGACATTGAGAGAATGAGATGACATTACTGTCCCATTTTATTGGAGGAGAACAGAGGCCCAGACAGGGTAAGTAGTGGTGCCCAAGGTTACTCAGGGAGTAAGGACAGGGTCAGAATCTGAGTAAAGGAATTTGTATCACAAAAGTTTCTCACCTCCATGTCACATTGCCCAAAGTCGAAGAAGGAGAAAGATAAAGGGAACATGAAGGATGGTAAAAGTAGCTTTCTGGTGATTTACAGGATGACTCACAGCATAGAAGGAGCTCTTAAACTTCCAGCATAAACTCAAATCCATTGATCTCTTTGAAAAACTTGAGAGAGTACATAAATCTAGGAAACTGTCTAACTTTCTAGAGAAACGTTTCATAATTTTTGTCAAATTCTAGACATATAAGAGCCATCACAGTAAAAGAAGGTGAGCCTTGCTCCCTTCCTGGACTTGATGTCTTGGTGCTGGGAATGTGGTATGACCTTGGGTCATAAAAATTGCGTCTGGGCCAGAATCGAGATCCATCTGCCTTACCTCTAGGTACAAGTCTTCCAGAGAAATGCTCTTGTGTTGCAGGGCTTGTATTCTTCCTTCTTCTCCTACTTCCTCACCTTTTCATTCCTCCCTCAGATGATGGATTCTTTGTTAAAACAGGGAAAAAGAAACAAAGCAACTTTGTTAGCTAAGAAACAAATCAAAGTTATGCTACAAAATACATTCAAATTTGTCAAGTGTAGTACTATTGTATGTGGCTGCTTCACTTCAAAATACCTTAAAGACATAAGTCTCTGGATGATAGACTAATATAAACACCATGAAGCAGGAAGGGATGGGAGAGGGACAGAGAGAAAGGACTCCCATTGGGTCAACTGTGGTGGATGGTCAAGGGCCAGGACCGTGACCCGGATGGCGGAAAGTATAACATTATTTGCCCCACACCCTACACTGTGTTTGACACTGTGTAGGTAAGACAGTTTTCTTTCTGGCATGGATGTCTCCTCACAATACCGCAACAGAGTAAGTGCTTAAGATTCCAGGAAGCAGTGAATTCATTCTTGAGAATAGCTTTGTTGAGTCAATGGCACACAAAGTTCGAAAACATGGAAAGGGTCTCTCTGCCATTAGAAACTCCTGTTAAAGCCAATTTTAGACCTTGTTAAGGTAAGACAGAGGGTTATGTTTTTTTCTCCTTGTTTTGATTACTTCAAAAGGCCACCAAGTTTACAGACAGCCCTTAAACTTGATCTATTAACTTTCCCTGGGAGCATAACGGCCCAGTAAACAGTGCCTCAGACAGCCTGCTTTCCTCCCAGAGTACTGTGTGGCTGGTCAAAAGGGACCCTTGGGGCTCGGGATTCATACTGGGAAGAAAGAAATACAGGCTGCTACCAGGCTTTTTTGGACAAGACAATGAGGAAAAATGTCAGGAGCTGAATTTTATTTGTGTATCAATCATTTCAAAAACAGGTTCTATTATTCCCGTTCACTCACCTACTTTTTCTTTAATGGATGCCTTTTTTTTTTTCTTTACACTATATATGCAATTCCTGTCACTATTATGTGGGAAGGCATTTTAATTATTTAACCTTGCCCCACTCTCAATTGGCCAAAATATGGGTTCAAGACCTGACCAAATTATAGTTGTTTTATGCTATTAACCTCAGCACTAGCATGCCTGTTCTCCTGGAATATAGTTCTCCTGGAATATATTTGCAGAACATCCTTTGCTTATCTGGTATGGGAACTTATTCACCAGTTGCTTAGTGCCTATTTTCACGAGTCTAAATTAGGTATTTTTTAGTTTTAGAAATAAAAGGAGAGTCTTAGAGGTCATATTGTCCATAAGGTAAAATATGTTCCCGCTTCAGCACCAACTCTCACTGATTGGGCCTTGTCACCTGAAATACTGTTAAGTAGGTTTCTGCAGCTCAGGCTGCATTTAACAGCAAAATAGCTACGATTAAGGTCCACTGTCTTGGCTATGGGTGCTGAAATGGGGTTGAGTTATACCGATGGAGATAGGTGTCACACTAGTTTTAGCCTAACTAATTCATTTAGAGATGATAAAACCAACTCCCAAAAAGGGAGGATGACATATCCACAAGTCACTCCAAGCCTAACACAACCAGAGACAGAATTTAAGTATAGACCTGAGTTCTTCACATAACCACAGTGAGCACCAAGAAGAACCTGTGAGTATTTTTGATTAACTGACTTTAGTTTCCCATCTTTGCTGATGTCAATTTCTCCACCATTAGATGGTTCTTCTTTTGGTAGATAATGCTTATTAAAATATTCTGAGAGAAGGGCACTTCACCAACTTCTTTCTACCTTTATGTGACTTGCTCTTTCAGGTAATTTGCTATGAAAGTGTAAAAGAGTAAGAGCAGAGGGCTCTCTATGTGGGGAAAAGAGTGAACACTGGTGACGTAATTTTAGCTCCAACAGTATGTAGAAAGGAGGTAGGGAAATGTATGGCTTGGGAGGGAGGGTTTATGATATTATGATATGATATTATGTGCAGTCTCTGTCCCCCTTGAACACTCCCAGAATGCCTCAGGCTCTCAGGCTGACACTTTTTTTTTTTGTCGGGAGAACTGTTCTTTTAAATATTGCCATGGCTCACTCCCTTATTTCTTATACATCTCCATGTTTAAATATCACCTTATCAGAGTGATCCTCTCTCACCCTATTTAACAAGAGCACATCCCCTCCTGCCCTTCTGTCTCTTTACCCTGATGTGTTTTATTCATAGCATGCATCACCGTGCCATGACAAGTTGTTTATAGTTTTATTTCTACAACATACCATCTGACACAGAATTTTACCTTTGTGATGAACGATGCCCTTCTCTTTATTCCCACTGCAAGATTCTAAGTTCCATGCTGAGCACAGACGGTTTTGCTTCTGGCATATTTCTCAGCCCAAAGAACAGTTGCTGACACATAGTAGGCCTGCAAATAAAAATGTGTTGACTCGATTAATTTTAAGTGATAGCCACATTTAAACCATACTAGCTTTCAACTTCTGACACTAAAGTTAGCCAACCATAGCCAATGGGCCACACCCAGTCCAAAATCTGTGTAAATAAAAATTTTTTGGAACACACCCATTTCCTATTTGTTTACATATTATCTATAATTGTTTTCATATTACAATATCAGAGCAGCTGAATAGCTACAACATAAACTATATGGCCTGTGAAACCTAAAATACTTCCCATCTAGCGCTTTTTAAGAAGGTTTTCTGACCCCAGCTAAAGAGCATCAGCAGGGATGAAAGTGGTCAATGGTGGCCCTAGCTTTTTTTCCCCTAACAGATCAAGAGGATCTGCCAGAAGTAAATGGATGTGGGATGGCTCATGCTCAATTCTCAACATCTCTAGCAGGCCTCAAGTGCAAACTTTTTTTTTTTTTTTTAAGATTTTTATTTATTTATTTGACAGGGGGAGAGAGATCACAAGTAGGCAGAGAGGCAGGCAGAGAGACAGGGGAAAGCAGGTTCCCTGCTGAGCAGAGAGCCCAACTCGAGGCTTAATCCCAGGACCCTGAGATCATGACCTGAGCCGAAGGCAGAGTCTTCAACCCACTGAGCCACCCAAGTGCCCCAAGTGCAAACTTTTGAGTGAATTCTGGATTCATTCCACAAATTTTTCTTGTGTAGCTGTAATGTGCCAAGGCTCCATAATACATCACTGAACAAAAAGTCTTTACCCCTTGAAGATGTACACTTTAGCAGCAAAGACAGACATTAACCAATGAAAATATGAAATAAGGAAAGGACATAGTACATAAGAATTAAGCGCCGTGGATGAAGAGAGAGGAGAACAGGAGAAGGGTGTGCTAAGAATGTGTGGGGGAAGAAGGGGCAGAGAATTTTACAGAACATGTAGGACATACGGAGATGATGTTTTAACCACCACTTGAAAAGGGTAATTACCCAGCTATGGGAATCACTTGGGAGGAAACTTTTTTTCTTTTTTTAAAGATTTTATTTATTTGACAGAGAGAAACACAAGCAGAGGCAATGGTAGCGGGAGAAGCAGGCTTCCTGCTGAGCAGAGAGCCTGATGTGGGGCTCAATCCCAGGACCCTGGGATCATGACCTGAGCTGAAGGCAGACGCTTAACGACTGAGCCACCCAGGTGCCCCGGGAGGAATCTTGAAGTCAAACACAACAGCTAGTGGAAAAAGCCCGGGGCAATAGTGAGGCTGCCAGTTTTGAGGAACAGCCTGGAAGACCCTGAGAATGCAGAAAAGGAAAGGAAAAGGTTGGGTATCCAGAGAATATTCTGTTTTGTTTTTTTTTTTTTAAAGATTTTATTTATTTGACAGAGAGAAACACAGCGAGAGAGGGAACACAAGCAGAGGGAAAGGCAGCAGGAGAAGCAGGCTTCCCGCAGAGCAGAGAGCCCGACGCGGGGCTCGATCCCAGGTCCCTGGGATCTGACCCGGGCCGAAGGCAGACGCTTAACGACTGAGCCACCGAGGCGCCCTAGAATATTCTGTTTTAATGAAAAACTCTAATTGGGAGGAAAACACAATTTAACAGACTATGGACAAACTCCGCGGGGCATTTAGTGTTGTCAAACAAGATACTGTAGAATAATTGTTAAATTAAAAAAAAAGAATAATTGTTAAATTAATATATTTTACTGGCTCAAATTAACTCTCCCCAAGTTTCCAAAAGCGAGGCTTCGCCCCATTTATTTGGAGTGTCTAAGCTGAAGTAACCGCTGATCTTTGGACTTCTTATGGCTCTGATCCCTGAATTCCTTCAGAAGAGTTCCTGCCCAAGAAGGAAACATCCATCCTGAGGAGCAGAAAGGTCTCTGCAGTCAGATTGCTAGACCCTGACTCCTCAGGGCTCCGAGTCACACAGCCTTTCTCCGTGAGCCTCCATTTTCCAATCAGTGAAATGGACAGAAAAACAGTGTCTGTCTCACGGGGTGAACTCTAAAGGATGTAATGTGAATTAGCCCTCAGCTCCACCGTGTAAGCATTTATGTACACGTTAGCAGTTATAATGACATACCCTGCCTGTTCTCTGCTGAAGCCGCTCGGGTGCCGAAGAGAATTCCCTCTCTCCTGAGGCAGCCTGGGGCTTCCTTGGGCAGGTCTGCCTATTAAGATATTGAGCCGCAATCCACCTGCCTGCAATTTGCGGTACGAGCCCTGGTTCTATCCCTTAAGGTCAAATAGATCCATCCATCTCCCACCTGAAAGCCCTTCAGTGATTAAAGGTAATCACGACATCCCTCTAAAGTCTGTCTGTTTCTTCAGCCAGGCCTCATTTCACTGTTTCCCTTTCCCCTCACCACACTAGCTTGCGCATTTGACCTTGCTCCATTTGCCTTAAATCTATCTTAAATTACATTTACACTTCTTCCCAACCACTCTTTCCTTGCCCACCTTTCGATTTCATTAATTCCATTATTACTGTGACATGTCTAGGATTGTAACATGTCTCTTCTCT
The DNA here is from genome assembly GCA_028646535.1 of Procyon lotor. Taxonomy (NCBI): domain Eukaryota; kingdom Metazoa; phylum Chordata; class Mammalia; order Carnivora; family Procyonidae; genus Procyon; species Procyon lotor. The sequence goes on from CM053603.1 coordinate 32,816,415, forward strand.
CCTACAGCTGGTTAGCTTCCCTTCCTTTTTTTTTTTTTTTTTTAACCATAAACAACTGAGCTCTGGTTTAACTAGCATGAAGGTTAGGGGTGGGAATCGGGCTTCCTCTGTCCTGATCTTAAAACACATGGATAGCCCAATTTTTGTCATCCTTCTAACTCATCTTGAACTGAAAGTCAATCAGTACATTTCACACAATCCACTTCACACATGGTGCTTCTGGGCCTCATGGCCCTGATTTTGCATTTGTATACCAAGCTGGTCTTCTGACCCCAAAACTTGACCTTATTATCATTTTCCCTGCTAAAACTGCTTCCATTAGCTTATCATGATCTCTGTGAGCATGATACCTGTGAACATTTCAATGGCATGTTTTCCAAATCCTCATTCAAGTGATTGATTAAAATATTGAGCATCTCAGGACTAAAGACAGAGCCTTGGGATGTACCCGTAGCTAGCTCCCGAAGTTTAGTAAGATCCCATATGGTAAGATAATTCTGCTGATTGTAACTCACACAGATGATACAACATAGTTTTGATTGCCTTCTGACTATGAGCATATGATGAGGAACTTCTCAAATTCTTTACTCTATAGCATTTTATGATTTATTAATCAGGTATAAACCTGATATAAATGAAAAATGGCAGAGTGCTGATTGGGTCTGTCGTTTACATAGCACCCATTTAAAAAAAAAAAAACAAAACAAGGTGGTGTCTGTCTTTTACTTAAAACCATTCAGTGCAATCTGGCAGAGACGGTAACAACTATCGAATATTCTATGTGTTCCTTTACGTTTTGGAGATCTCTTGCCATTAGGCAGGGCCTGGTAACTTGTGCTGGCAAGGAAGTTTGAAAGGAAGGGACACACGTAACTCTCTGAACAGTGACAATTCCAGATACAATTTGGCAATTTTTTTTTTTGCCCTGCCTCAAGAATTGCTAGGACGACGGTGTTCCAGCAGGTATAGCTACTGGATGGCCTTCTGGATGGTTCTGTTGTCACTGGGTGTGCGGTTCTCTCTGAGCCCAGGTGCTGACAGAAGAGGCTAAATGTCATACTCTTTCTAGACTTGAGGCCTTCATGCATGTTGGGCCCTGAGGATCCAAGTTTCCTCCACCTCAAATGCTCTTATTCCCTCTCCAGACTTGTTTTGACCACTTTCCTGTCAGACCCTGAGACTCTGACTAAAGTACCACTTCCTGGGGAACATTACTTGACTCTCACAAATGACGTTAGATCCCCCATTAAATGCTACTCTAGCATCTTATCTCCTTTCAAAGTACTTTGCACTCTTGCAGTTAAATGGGAAATGTTTTATTTTTTTTAAAGATTTATTTATCTATTTTAGACAGAGCATGAGTGAGAGGGGCTGAGAGAAAGACCAAATTTCAGGTAGACCCCGCGCTGAGCAGACACGACCACCTGAGCTGAAACCAAGAGTCAGACGCTTAACTGATTGCGACCCCAGACGCCCCAAAGATGCAACTTAATTTCACATCCATTTTTTTTTTTTTTTTGCTAGAATATAAGCTCCTTGAATTAAGGGCTTTATTTAATTCGCCACTGTAGCCCCAGCACCTCCTATAGTGATGATGCAAAGCCCTCCAATTTTTGACAATTATGGGACAGTCCCAACAAATTGGAAAAAAAAAAAAAAGACAAACCCAAAAGATTACTCTTGTTCTTAAATTCCTGCAGCTTAGTTGTCTGATTTCTTTTAATCTCAGAAAGCCAAGCCATTTCAATATTATGCTTGAAACAGAATTAACTTCTTAAATTTATCGGGTCTCCACACGATGTGTCAAAGAGAGTCAGAAAATAGGTGAAAAGAGCAAAAATGAAGAAACTTAGTACTCAGCTGCACAACACAGGAGAAAAGTGAAAATTTAAGTAACAGGTGAAGTATGGAGTTCTGTTGTCACTGGGTGTGCGGTTCTCTCTGAGCCCGGGTGCTGACAGAGAGGCTAAAGTTTAAAGACACTTGTGGGCACCAAGGGCAATTTCCTCCTTTCCTACGACTGAGCACAAAATTCTTATCACAGATTTGCCTTTAATCCGCAGCCACGAGTGGTCCACTTCCGGTTCCGGTTTATCACCTATGGAACCAGTAGCGGCTCCACCAGAGCCCAGCCTGGTGATCGGGGCATATAAGGGCTTGAAACAAACCATGACTACGTTATTGATTCTGCTCTGCGCAGTCAATAAAACCAGTTTTTTTATTCATTTGGTGCAGCTGTTACCCTGATTTGAAATCTCTCTATCAAATCTAACTTCAGCATCGCCAGGACAGGAAAGTTTCAAGGCGGAAAGTAGCCTTGGTGTAGCAGGTTAAACTCCACCAGTGTCTGAATGCACATCTGCTTCTGTCAGCAGTGGGGATCCCAGTTGCTTGTGGCTCCTGTGGCGCACACTGGGAAGCCCATGACATTAGATGTAATGCAGTTTCACATATATTTCCAGCATCTGGGGACCACTACATATGTAACATAATTATGATATATATTTTTGAATTTATATTTTATATTTAATTTTCAAATTTCAAATATGTATTAATTTTAAAGATTTTATGGATATACACATCTTTTTTTTTGCATATATACATCTTAACATACTTTCAAGCATTTTTAAGAACTGGAGAAAATTCTAAGCACCAACATGTCTAAAATGACAAAAGAAACCTAATTTGTATCTTTATTATACTATAACCAAACTGTTCTATAACAAAATCTATTAGTTGATGCTCTTGTCTCTCACCCTAACCTGTTAAGGATACTCTAGTCAAAATCATGAATGTTTCAAAGACTTGGAGATAGAGGCCAACAGCTGAAGACATAGGCAGGATGAAATGGATAGCCAAACCTGGGGAGCTGCTGTGCCCATCTTTTCTCCAACCACAGTCCCTTCATCTAATTGGGAACAGGGGCTTCTATTGTTGCACATTTCACTTATTCATTCCTCAGCATTTATCAAATGGCTACTATGTGCGTATCATTTTTTGGTGCAAAAAAAAAGATATGGTAGGTAAAATTCTAAGCATTACCCACAGTGACCCTCATCGCTGTGTAATTCCCATCCCACAACCACTGCATGGGGTCAGTCTGTGAAAATATGATGAAGTAACACCCTAGGAACCAGGCTCTGCCCTAACTTGAATGAGCTTTGAGGAAGATTCTTCCAAGGGCTTCCAGATAGAAACACAAATTAGCCAACACCTCGATTTTGGTCTTATGACACCTTAAGTAGAGATCACGGTCTAGCCCACCTGGACTTGTGAACTAAAGAACTGTGAGATTATGGGGCACCTGGGTGGCTCAGTCAGTTAAGTGTCATGATCCCTGGGTCCTGGGATCAAGTCCCGGGTCAGGATCCCTGCTCAGCTGGGATCAGCTTCTCCCTCTCCTGTGCCCTCCCTTCTGCCTTCTCCCTTATTCTCTCAAATAAATAAATAAAATATTTTTTAAAAAACCTGTGAGATTATAAATGGGAGTTATCTTAAGCTGCTAAATTGTGGTCATTTTTTACGCAGTGATACCAAACTGATACCAAATTAAATTAAAACTAGAAACTTGATCCATATTTTAGAAGCTTACTCTTTAATTGGAAAAGAGGATTTTTGCATTCCCTACATGTTGACTCTCCTCCCCACCAAAAACATGCAAAGTACGTATTTATTTTTTGAAGTGTCAACTCAGTGTCATTACTGCATTCACTCTGCCATGGTTCAACCATTCCTACAATGTACTCTACACTCTGCTGGGCCCTGAGGTCCACAAACAGACTAAGCATCTGTCCTCAGAAGGGCTGTAGACTGGGGACGTGAAGATAACCACAGGACAGGTATATTACCCTGTGCTGTGAGAAACCACAGGGACGCTGGAATATGGATGACAGGCTTTTATCTGGCATGGGCAAGAAGAGCTACTTGAAGGGGCGACAACAAAAATTAATCAGGAATTTCAAAAGGCACAGTAAGTCAACATGTCCTACAATATTTTCAGACAATTTCACCCAGTGATTGCACTTTAAATTTTGTATTGTTCAATGGACATAGGCATTTAACTGCCTTCTTAGAAATTGTGAGGCCAATTATGCAAAAAAAAAAGTCCATATACTGTTTCCATTAGGTAGTACCTGTCATTGCCCCTGGAGTCATTTTACCTGATTCCTTAGAAAGCAAAATGTCAGCAGTTGAGGAACCTGGCAAGTACTTGTTGCTGATGAAAATTAAAATGCATTTTCTTCCTTTCTTCTTAAATACATTTGGAGTGGATTTGAAAAAAATAAAACAACAGACTTTTAAAGAGAGAGGAAGTGATTACATTTCCAAGTGTAAATTTCTAAGAAGGTGATAAGGATCAGAGAAACACAGCATCACGACCTTTTACAATAATTTTTAAGGGGGGTCAGGAGAAACAGCAGAATTTCTCTGTATGTATAAATAGAGGTACAACTCAAATTCTCATTTGAAACCTTTGATCTTTAGTGATACAATTGTATTTGCTCTCTAATTTTCTCTATTTTAAATTCAATTCCATATTTCTCTTTCTTATGAATTGCAAATTGCCCTTCAACTTTATGAGGCTTAGAATTGTAGCACAAGATCAAGAACATGAGAAGGAATTATCATACAGAGATCACTTATGTGCAAAAATATGTACACACATATAGGCACATAGATGCCTTCTCATTTGTGGTGACTGATTTATGTCAGTGTTAATTTAGAACTGAACGAATGCCAATCTGGAATTTTTGACAGATGATGTTTTTCCAGGTTTCTTATGTTTAAGACCCAAAAATAATGACTATTGATCTTTGGTCTACATCATAAAAAGAAATGTGCTTTATCCATTGGTTCATGATTAACAGTTCTCATATAATAATAGGCAGTATAATTCAAAGTGTAAATTGATATTAAAAGAGCAGGAACAAAAGGCCATAAAATATAATTCCAATCGAAATGGCTGAAAGCACATCTGCTGAATGAGAGGCAATGAGAACGAAGGGAGAAAGGAAGTGTCTATCACATGTGAGGCTTTATAATAAATGCCAGCAAGGAAAGCTTTATTGAAGACCTGGGAGAGATTCAATAGCTAAAAAAGAAAGGATGAATTCAGAGGGTCATGGCTCTGAATGCTATTCAGCTACACTTTACAACCAATTCAGCTAGTTGGGGACCACAGAGAGAGCAAGCAAATGACTCAACACACACTCACACGCGCGCGCACACACACAAAAAAATTATCCCAATCTGCATCTCTATTTGCAATTCTCACCATTAGCATTGCTCTTCCAGTCGTTATTTTAATGTCATTTACTTTTAAACCTGGGTAAAGATTAGCGCATCAAGTTTCTTGAAGAACACACAATTTAACTAGGGACTGCATTAACAAAGGTGAGTTCATTCAATTTGCTTTAGCATTTTGAGGTCTCTAGCGGACAACACAGCGCCAAGGAAATGAGACATGAAATAGGTCAGTTTTGTTGGGAGCCAAAGAGCGGAATGGGTTAGACCAGCCACGTGACGACACCTTGCGGTGGGAGCACCGGGACATGGCTGTTCTGAGCCCTGAGGTGCTGAGAGCCAGAGAGGGGGTCAGGGATGGGGAAAGGCGGCAGTGGTACTTGCCAGGTATGCTTCTCAGTACTTTAGATGTATCAACTCATTTAATCCCCCAGATTTATGCAGTATGAACACTTATCCCCATTTTACCCATGACTATGCCCCAAATCACCTCCAAGAAGTGTTGCTCCTGGTGCCAAGGAGTGCCTCTGGTGCCACTGGGATTGACCTCGAGAGTCTGGCTCATGCTTTTGTTGATTGCCAGACTGGGAGCAGGTGGTGTAGGCAGTGGCTGGGAAAACCTAGACACTCCTGGGTTCCAATCTCAGAGTAGTTACTAATTAACCATACGGCTTTTGTCACTTTTGACCTAGCTCAACCTCAATTTTCTTATCCATAAATTAGGAAAAACAATAATATCTACACTTCATGGTGTCATTATGAAATTTAAATGAGAAGTGCTATCTGGCACAGGGACCTTACCTAGGACATGCCCAATAAAGCCCTCATAACATCGACAGTACAAACAGCAAAGAGGTTCTATATCAGTGATGGTTTGATCAGAAAAGCACAACTTCTGTGGATGCTATACAATAAGGGATTTATTACAGCATTAGCCCTTGCACCCTCGGGAGCCAGGGGGGGAATCTATACAGGCTGTGGTCTCTGTGTCTAATGCGGAGCCCAGCACCCCCTGGAGGGGACGAGACTGGCAGACAGGAAGGAGGATGGAAAACAGACGAGTGAAAGGATGACAAGGAACCCATGTGGGCAAGTTAAACCTATGTTTATTTCAGTGCTTCCCACCTTGTTAGGGCAGGTGGTCTGCAAAGGGAGCTGGCCCCCTCTACTACTGGCCCAGGGCTCAGGGAAGCTGGCAGAGGGGCTGCGGTCCCGGTGCTGCCCCAGGCTATCTACGTGCACAGGTGACAAGGTGTGCACACTCCACAGCATTCAGTACCCTTCCCTGATCTTCACAGTATAAAGCTACGTCTGCTGCATCACATTTGTCTTCCAAATATTGTGTTAAATTTCTCTTGTGGCTAATGTTGAGGTTCACAACATGGGGAAGGGAATTCTGAGAACAGGAGTTCCAGTTTAGCCAAACTGACACACTACAACCAAGGCACCAGGGTCGTACATCTTATTTTCCCAATATTGGCTAGTTCCTTTGTATTTTATAATAATGATGCTAACTCTAAAACAACAATCCGACCCTCACTTGCACCTGCCTCTTGATGGGCAACAACAAATTTAGACCAACCCATCTCCTTTCTTGGGAGATAAATACCTTATCTGTATTTCTTGAGTCGAAGATCATGCTTCTTTCCAGCTTCGGCACAGTAACTGTCACCACTGGGCCTGGGTTGTGTTCTGCAGTGCTGGACACTTATGCTTCTAACACACCCGCTCTACTGATCTACCCTCTGGATTCGCATTACGAGATGATCACATTCAAACTCCCTCGCCGTCCACCCCATCTAGTCCTAGCTTGCTCATGCAGATATATATTTCACTAGCTTTGCACCCCCACCTCATTCTGTTCTACTTTTAATGTAGCTCCTGCCAGTAGGTACATCACCCACTAGGCAATAAGCTACTTGAGCATAGGAACTGGTGCAGTGAATAGTTGAACGCATGAGTAAATAAAGAACAAAAATTGCATATGTCTCGTTTTCATTCACAGTCATATATTCGTAGAGTTGTCTTATAGGTTTGTATTGATAGGTCTCTATGGGCCAAGTCCTCTACCATACATAAAAAGAACAAAACAGCCAGGATCCCAATTCTTGTGGAGCTCACATTCTAGTCCAGACTCAGATATTAACACAAAAGGACATGTGAGTCAAGGCACAATTGGCCATTGTGATTAAGGGCTGGGAATAAAAGTAAGATAATTGCTACTCCTATTTAAAAAATTTACTTTCAGGATGACTGGGTCAAGAAACTTAATCTGTGCACATAAGAGAGCAACATGGATTAGTCCAATGGACAATAGACAAATAAATGTGGCCATGTCAGCACAATGTTCAAAATAATTAAAGGAGCCAATTCAGTTCATCATTTATCAATTTCATAGCATTCAGCCAGGCACTGAGTGGGTGCTCCTCCTCCCCACCCCCAATCGCCAATAAGCTTTGAGAAAATAAAAGCATAGGTTCTCTGGCTGTGTAGTCTGCCTGGAGTATGTTGCCCTTAGAGAGTGTTAATCTTTGGAGAGAAAATCAACTCCTGCAGATCAGGACCAAGTTGTAAGATTTTAGGAGTGTTCTTATCAGACTAAAGACTCTCAGTAAGTACATAAGATATTAACCTCTTTAGACAACACTTTGATAAAACAACAGTTGAGTTTAGGGCATTGAATTTTAATAATGGGATGTTAATCATTTATTTTGTATCCAACACATAAAATTCCCAGATGCCAACTCCTGTGCCAAAAATGGACATGTGGAGAACAGCAGGTATGAAATGATAAATCTTGTGATTTATAGGCCTTGCTTGCTGAAAGTCTCTGGTGATTCATTTCACCACTGTGGAGCAATTTCTCCAACAAAATGTGTCTTTCCCATCCCTTAATCCAAGCAACTCATTTACTATTCACTTTGTTTGTCTTTCAGTATGGTCTTTGTCAAAGCTTCTCTCTTAAGAATTTCCTCCTTATAGACACTGTCTTTGATCACCGCCAAAACATGTGAAGGATTATGAGAGGTAAGAACAAAGAGGAGCTTTTTAAGACTTTCCCAACCATCTGATCTCTTTGTTGATTACACCTGTTTGGGAATTTTTTCATGTCACATATTTATTCCAGCCTGTCATAAGTTAGACGAGACATTAAAAATGCATGTGAACATTCTCCAATCAGAAGTTTTATGATTATCCCATGTTTAGTAACATAAGTTGATTTCAATTAATTTAATAGAAAATACAGTTGGGATTCAATGGAGTCTATGTTTATTCAGCTATTAATTCATTCTTTCATGCATACATTTATTCCATTAACACATTCAGTACATTTTAGGTACCAGATATTAGCCATCTGGTGGTGAGAGAGATAGGCATGGTTCCTGCTATCAGAGTAATAAGGTTGTAAAGAAATTGACACAATTTAGTATACTATGCGCTTCTGTATAAGTGTGTGTGTTTGTGTGCGTATGCTTGCATGCATACAAGCACCTATGTGATGGGGACACAATAACATCACTATGAATGTCTAATGTCATGTCTGAGACTATGACATTAGAACTATAATTTAAACTATGAGAAGAAGCCAGCCCTGCAAAGATCCAAGGAAAAATTATTCTAGGTTAGAGGAGGAACAAGTACAAAGGTCTTGGGCAAGAGTGAGTTTGGCATGTACAAAGACTCAAAAGAAATCCAAAGTGGGTAGAAAAAAATTTGCACAATTTGGTACAAGATGAAGGTGGGAACGTGGGCAGGAGTGAGATCCAAGAGGGTTCATTTCTATCAGTTCTTCATTTCTGTGGTCCCTATACTATAGACACACACACACACACACTATAGGTCTCAGGATTCTGAAGATACACAAGGCCCTTAATATTTGCAGTAAAATTTTCTTCACATATGCATCCATGCATTTTCAAAGTAGTCTGAGACTCAAGGAAGCCTAGGGATTAAGACCCAGTCTATGAATCAAGTCTAAATATTTGTCTAATGTGGTTTTAATAAAAATATTGAGTAGATACATTATAAATTAATGATTAGCTTCTTTCAAACTCTTATATCATTGAGTTTAAAACCTTGGTAATTACATATTCTAACCCTACATGGTTCATGCAGCTGCTATTTGAGGTTTTGTTCTTTTCAGGTAAGAAAATGGAAGCATTTCATTAAATCATGTCAAGGTTCAGAGAGTTAAACTTTTTTGAGAAGAAGGATAGAACTGGATTAGGAATTGTTTTATTCTTCTTGAACTGTACATTAAGTGAACACTGCTTGGAATGGATATGATAGGTAATTTTTAGCCCTTGATAATAACTAAAAAATGTAAACCCTTTCCATCATCATTTTTCAACTGTATTTGATAACTATTGTGTGAGAACAATGAAAGCAGATATATGATACTATATTCAATATCCCAAAGAGATGATGAATGATAACACTTACAGTTTAAAAGAAAAATGGCCCAATTTCAAGTGTCCTTTCTGGAAGTTCTATGACTGTTTTGGGAAAACTTGCTAAAAATACTAAGGCAGTAGAAACAAGAATGGAAAGAATGAAATAGAGTCTCCATCCTTTTTTTATGTTCTTAAGGATACTGTTTAATATACATCATTTTGACAAAGCTGACTTATTTATTAAATAAAACTTATGATCATTAAATAGCTTTCCAGATGCTGTGTCCATGAATAGTGAATTCTGAGAAAGTTCATTACATGAATCAAAACATTGAAAAATATCACTTTAAATGTGATAAATGTCTTTGTCTACTCTGCCTCATAACTTCAACTGAAATGACCTGACACATGAATAAATATTTATATCAGCTTTTATACTAAAAAAGAAAAGCCTGCTTGAAAATGTTGTGTTGCAATTACTCATGGGTAGTTGCCTGATGATTATTTGTCTCTAGTAGAGAGCATATTCTAAAATAAACAGAGTCTGGCATGGAACCATCATAGAATATATTTATACATTACCCAATTCACAACCAATTGAAAAGGACAAGTTCAGACAAGCCTCTGTTTGTCTGTATAGCTCTGAATAGTTGGTTTGATATTCCCACTCCAGTGCTTAGTTTTAGTTTTGCAAATTTGCAATTATTATAGTTGAAAAGAAACAAAGAAAAGTATCTTTCTTCTTGGGGGATGTTGGAAATTTATCCTAAATATCTTCCCTTTATAGGAAGTTTGTAATGAAAGGGAGTAGAATTTGTTGCCCCAAAATATGCTTCTTTGACATAAAGATTATGCTAGACTGATTATTTTTAAGAAACTAAAGATTCAGGGAAAGCTCTTTACCTCCCTCTCAATTACCTAAATTTGCAATGGAAAGGGGGTCTACAAAAAGAAGAGAGCTCTTACCAGAAATACCTTTTTAGGAAACTTATCTGCATAACAGGGCAAACTGTGATTTCCAATCGCCTCCTCTCACCTTTCTTCCCTTTGTATCCTCAGACTCTTAACCCTTTCCTTAGCTCAGGATGTTATATAAGCTGTAACAACCTGGCTCCCCTTTGGGTCTCATATTTGTATGGGGCTCTCATAAGCACAAAATGTTGTTTTTTCTCCTGTTAATCTGACTTATATCAATTTAAATATTAGACCAGCCAAAGAACCTAGATGAGAATAAAGGAAAAATTATCGCCACTTCAGTACAATCAGAAACAAGTTTGCAATACTTGGGGAGATGGGGGAGGGCTACCTAGAAAGAAGAAAAAAGATGGTGAAATGGTAGTGATAACTGGGAACATATCACAAAAGACCCTAAATATCAGAGTATGGTGGTATAGCTTTCCCTTGCACAATGAAGAGCCACAAGAACTTTTATCTGGAGGAGTAACTTAGTGAATTTGACCTACCAGAATGATTTATCTGAACAGAATCTGCAAAATAGGCTCATAAAAGGAAGTGCTTTTCTTTTTGCAGTCCAAATATGACTGCCAGAAATTTCTCCCAGCAAGAGGTGGAGTTTCTCTCCTCTCCACTTGAGTCTGGGTTGGATGTGTGACTTGCTTTGACCAACAGGACAGTGCAGAAATGTTGCCACAGGACAGGCCTGGAAGCTTCCTCTATGCTCTCTTAGAGCCCAGCTGCCATAGTGCAAGGGAGTAAGTACTATCTTCTAGCACACAAAGAGGCTCTGAAGAAAGAGGCGCTAGTGGAGAGACAGTCTGAGGAGTAGATTAAGGCATGAAGAAGAGCAGACGTGACCCAGACAGCAAGCAATCATTAGGCCCAACACATGTGAGGGAAGCTTTCTTGGGCCCCCACCCCAGCCCACTAGCTGAATATAGTCACACTAGAAATCTCGAAGACCAGTAGATGGATCACTTCATCTACCAACAGAATCTTAAGAAATGGCAAATCATTGCTGTATCAGGACACTAAGTTTAGATGGGGTTGATTTCAATAGAAAACAAAATAACATCTCACAAAATGTCTTCGCACAAAGAATAAACTCAAGAAAGATTCATTGAGTCAGGGTCAAGGAAGGCAGCTGGAATGTTATTTCAGAAAAGTTAGCCTCGGGTCATGAGAACATGGCCTGGGTGAAAAGACAAGGCTTGATTAATGCTTACATTCCCTCCTCTCATCAGGAAAGAGGCAGGCATTAAAACAGATTAAAATGTTGAGTTTAGAAGTCATGAAATCTGGGCTCCTCCCGTGGTTCCAGCTCTTAAGTGTTTCTTTCTCTAAGACTAGGTCTTCTCACCTAAAACACAGAGCTAATAATAGCCTTCATTGAATGAACTCATTATGAAAATTGACTGGGGGAGGATGTCAAGTTACTCAGCACGGATTTGCATATACTAAGTTCATGATGAGGAGCCAATACGGTATTTAGAAATGGGAACACACATTCCCTTATTTACAGTATTTGCTCTTCACCTTCCTGGATTTTGTCTTCAGTACCTCCAGGAGGAATGTCAAAGAATAAATACATAGGGAATCGAAAACAACAATTCTTGATTGTTGAGTTTCAAAAGCTTAGAAAATTTGTGGCGCAAAGGCTCTGCCCTGAGGCCACTCTCTGGATGTAGAAAAGTGTCAATAGCCTTTCCCTTGCCTGCTCCCACCCCCTGATCCAGATTCTGAGGTAAAACTGACTGTACTCTGTACTCCGTAGCCCATCACCAGGCAATCCAAATTTCAAAATAGGAATAACTATGGACAAACCTGGATGAATCTAAGATGTGTTCCCTTAGACTGTGGAGTTCAGTTTTTAGGTAGATTACTGTTCCTCCATGACAGGCTTCACCTTGAGCCAGAGAGAGACAGGCCTAAGGGCATGGGCGTGAAAACTATTCCTGGAATTTAGCTTCCCTGTGTGACGCCCAGCCCCTGAGTTGTTCAAATGCTCCAATGAAATGCATAGATTTAGGTAATTGCCATATAGGGAATAAGGAACTCGCCTAAGTGTGTAGAGACGTGTCTAGTGACCTATGTGCTTGCACACTTGTGCATAAAAATGCTGCAGAGGAGAGAGGATGGGCTTCTTGCCCTAGTATTGCGCTGCGTCATGTGTGCAGGTGGGAGCCCCAGCTAGCTGGAAATAAACCCTCGTGCTCTTGCATCCAGCCTGCCTTTTTTGTGGGTTCTTTTGGGAGGGTCTCAATCCGGACATAATAAGACAATTTGTGTCCTCTTTACCATTTCGAGGAAAAGTAATAATACTGCAAGATTCATCTGGGCCCAAAGGCTTCACTTCCATAAGGAAAAGTTGAAAAATATTTTGAATGGGTAAAAAAGATTTCTAGATATCCTGTCTAGCATTTCTTCCTGGGCTATCTCTCCCTTGTGTTGTCTTTGAGCTATTTTACAGCTCTATAAGTTATGGAATACTGATAGTAATACAAATAATTGTTTTCCATAGCAATGCAAACTGTAGTAGTTAAATAAGTTGGTTATTGTCCCATGGATATTGACTAATCTGTTACATTTTTGTAAATTCTTTTCAGCATTCCTGATAACTGTGTGTCTGTTCTTTTGGATTTTCCATGAAAATGAGTATGCATTTATTTCAAATTTCAATGAGAGTTATAACTACACCTGTCTATTAGTTGGTTAGGACTATCATAATAAAGTATCACAGACTGGGTGTCAAACAAGGAAAATGTATTTTCTCATGATCTGGAAGCTAGAAGTCTGAGATTAAGGCATTGGCCCGGTTGGTTTCTTCTGAGGTCTCTCTGCTTGGCTTGCAGATGACTGCTTTCTCCTCTTATTCTTCACATAGGCTTCGGGTTAGTGCCTATGTGTGTCCTAATCTCTTATAATGATGCCCGTTGTACTGAGTTAGGCCCCAGTCAAAAAATAATCATTTTACCTTAGTTATCTCTTTAAAAGCCCTATCTCCAGAATGGTCATATTCTAAAGGTGCTGAAGGGTAGGACTTCAACATATGAATTGGCAGTGAGGTAGGACACAATTCTGTCCATAACATATTTTTTTAAACTAAAGTGTTATTTAACACTTCTCAAGTGATAATTTCTCCAAATGGACCTATAAAGTTATATTTAAAACATCCTAAGCAGGCCAACATTCTAACTAAAGATTATGGGCTCCCTTTTTACCACATGCACTAGTATGCATATTTTCTATCATTCCTGAGTGCTTTATGATAAAAGTTTTCTCTTTTTTACGAGCATACCTCTACAGCTCCATTGCACATTCCATTGGATAATTAAGGTTTCACCAAGAATATGGCTCTCTTCACTGGCCCGCACTCCTGAGCTACTATGTGTAAATGAATCCTCAGGAGTGTGCAGAATTAAGAAAATTGTGCTGAACAAAATTCGAGATAAGGTAGGCTGAGGACTTCAAAGAGTGTAATGTAAGTAATAAAAAGCTAGACTTCTAGGAACCCAATATCTAACTCTATCTGGAGAAAGTCGTATTGACTTTCACTATGTATTTTCTCAGCATTTGGCTATGGATAAAAAGAAGCCACAAGCAACATCAAGGGCAACCTTAAAGGATAAGAAAAGTGGAAACCCAAAGCACCAACCAATTCTTCTAAATTCATTTGGTAAATTTTGGCACATTCCAATGAGCCTGATTTTATAGTCTGAGAAATTTCTGGCAGGGTGGCAAACAGATTTGGGAAATCTGGTGTGAGATTATAGCTCTGATTCATATGGCTGAGGGAACACAGACGGTTTTCTTTCATTGTTTTGCTTTTCATATTTAGTGTCTGATGCCTTTCCTGATCCTAAGAATGTGAGGTTTAGGAGAAAAAGATCTGCTCTCTTGCTCATGACTATCCCTAAAAGAAAGAAAAAAGGGTGAGAGCGTAGGTATGCAATACATATTGTTAAGTGGAATGAATGAAAAATCACTGAAATTCTTTGGATCTCACTTTCCTTGTAATTTAAACATGGAGAGAGTAAAAAAATTCACCGCATAGTGTTGTTGTAAGGAATAAATATGCATGAAGTTCCTAGATATACCAGGCCCTTAGCAGAAGTTCTGTGCTAGAATACTCCCCGGATCCTCTGCAAACTGACATTAGAGTGGCCAGTAGTCTGGAACATGTCCCTGTGTTTGGTTACCAGTTTAGACTCTAGCTCAGTTCTCACTACAGCTACATGTAATGTACAGTTAGTCTATATTCCCCTTCCCAATGAAAGCCAGACAAAATTGCCTAAAAGTGTCCCTTGTTCAAAGGTACTTTTCCCTACAACTTCTCATGGTATTTTCCTTTAATTTCTACCCAATAAATGTATCTTGAATGAATGAATAACCCAATGGTTTTCACTCACAAAGCCTATACACCCCTTCCTTCCTTTCCAACATTGCAGAAACTTTGATTTTCATGGATTTCTGCCATGATCAAAAATACTAATTTCAATTTGAACCTGGCTGAAGGATGATTCTAAATTAAAAAAAAAAACAAAAAAAAAAACCTTAGTGGCCAAATGGAACATTTCAATGTGCATGAATTCACCAAAACCCTAACGACTCTAGGAAAATTATAAGTCAGACCTCAGGATGACCTCTACAAAGTGACGACATTAACCCTGATAGCTGCTGGCAGATTCATATTAGCATCAGTGTCTGGAGGGATAGCCAAGAACTTCCTTCTCACTCATACGAGGTGCTCAGAGAGCTTTGACCTAGCAATTTTAGCCGCAGGAGAATTCTGCAGAGAGGCACAACAATGCCCAGAAAATGGAAAATCTCCCAGAGCAATAAATAACTCTTTGGGGGAACAAGCGTCTTTCTCGTTTTAGTGTCTTCATGGTAGAAGAACTCAGAATCCAGCAGCATCGATTCTAAGTATTGACTAAGACTCTGGATTTGGGTCATTTTTGTGGCTCTCATTGCTGCTTCTCTGCCTCCTATCACATACACACCAAACAGGGGATTGGAACATATGCAGAATAATACTCAAACTGGAAGTTTAGAGAAAGAAAAAAAGAGTCTGAAAATCTCCACCCACCACCCCCAACCCTAAACACCTTCACAACATTCAAGGTCTTTTTTGTTTTAATTAACTATTTCTTCTGCTTCAGAATCACCCTCATGAGGAACTTAAAAACCTCAAACTTCAAAATGTGCAGATTCCCCTAAAGCCCCTTATGTCATTTTTCATTTGGCACCAAACATGATCACACTCTAAAATGTTTAGCAGGAATTTTTTTAAAGTAAAAGGATCCCTAAAAAGGGCAGTGACTACACACACATACACCTCTTTTATCTCCTTAAAAGCATTAGGAATTGAACCAACTGACAAATGGGACTATTATTAGTACTATTATTAGTACCTTATCCACTTCCCCAGGACAGGCTGAGGGTCTGTGAAAATCGCATTAACTCCTTCAGGTGAGGCTTGGACACTGACCCCCATGCTGCTGTGTTAGCTTGATCAGATGTCAGGAGCACTTGTAGGTAGCACTGATACCTCAAAAGGTCACAGGATTATTTAAGACTTCTGTCTGTGTTCATCTCAGTGACACTGGAGATGCAGCCCATTATTTTTCTTCTAAAATTATTTCTTTACTCTACAAGAAAGTCCCTTTCCTCAAGGAGCTGAAATGAAACACTTTCACTTTTGGATTGGAGGTCTGTTCCAGATAATGAAGTGACAACATACGAAGATTATTCTGAAGTCATATGAGGTATGTAGCTGGGTCCTATCTTATGACACAAAGTCAAGTTGTCAAGTCAGCAGAGGAAGCCCAGATGGTGTTGAATCAAAACCACTCTTGGAGAATCCTTAGGGAGATGCCACACTAGAGATCTACCTATCATCTCTCAGTCAGTTCAAATTAGCTTTGGAACTAACTAAGGGTATTTTTAGGGTATATATTTAAGGGTACCCATGACTTGTTTTAATCAAGTATGTTAAGACATGGAGACACAGAAATGACTGCCATGAAGGATGCAATTTACTCACAGTTTCCTAGACACCGGAAGCACAGCAAACCATGCAGGGCCATGTGGGGTGGCACTAGGGTCACTCACGAAATAGAAGAACAAGGAGAAGACGTGGTCAAGAGCCTTTATGATAGTTTCTTTTAGAAAGAATGGGCGAGACAAGGTAAGCAGGCTGAGTATTGGCTAGTTTGAATAATCTCAGGGGGCTCTGAGGCTTAAGGCTTAAGGGTTGTCCCTAGTTGTCTATACCTGGTCCTGGGGTGACTAAGACAGGTGAACAAAATGGCCCAGAAGGAGACCCCAATAAAGGAGGTGGTTGTAGGTATGAGCTCTGGATTTGTTTATTTTCATATGAAAGTTGTGCTCTTTCACCATCTCTAGAAATCAGCTAACCCCCTGGGGGAGGGAGGATTCTGTATCTCTAGGGTCAGTGAGGCCCCAAGATGTCAAAGCAGCAAAAATGCAAAGTAGAAGGACATTATATGGACACACACATGCACATATACATACATACTCTATTCCTGTATTCATGCCATCAAACAACTTCTGAATTTTCCTTTCAGCACATTCACTTTTCTTTGGTCTACCCAGAATCTAGTACCCACCTCTAATGGAAGTTACACTGGGGGGTTCATCAAGATTTCTCTGCCCTTCCCTGCTCAGGGAGTGAGCTTTTGGCCTAAGCTATGACCAGCTTCCTCTGTCAGATAATTGAACTCTGTGTGGAGTAATTAGAAACAATAAACTACTGGAACAGATTCAAGAAAATGGTCCCCCAACACCCAACACTTTAGCTTGCAGTGGATTTCCAGTGCTACTTTGGTTTTTGTCCTCTTGGAAATCCAGTTCTTCAGTATTTCCTTAAACTGAGCTTCCCCATGTTTTCATTAAATTCATTTTTACCATCAGCTAGTCAGTGTGGATAGCTAGTGCTTATAGCCAATGAAACTGCAATGAAGCAGTCTACCTGTAAATAAAGAAAGTACTGGTGATTTGGATTCTTTAATATTTCTTATGTCTTTATAATGATTCAACAAAGTTTTCTTCTAATAACGATTGTGCTTTCTATTTCATAGAAAGTGTAAAATAATCAGGTACATAAAGGGGTTTCTGTTCTATGTGTCAGTTATATTTTCTACCGTCTGCTAATAAATTGGACTCCTGTTTTCTGCCCCAGTCTTCTGCATTACAGGTAGCATCATTTCTGACATTTCTCACGCTAGGTGGTCACTGACAAGGGCTAGACCCTGAAACCTCCAAATGGAAGGCCAGGTCCAGTCACCTACTTTCAGACACTATCGCTCACTGAAGACCAATGCCAGGTACAAGCTCTTATCATCCTCTAGCGATTATTAGAGGTCTCAGTGACGCTTCAGGGACTCAGGTGGAAAGGTTAACACAAAATTACTTTCTGGAGCTTGTGGTCATAGCAACGGGAAGAGAGCTGCACAGTGGCCGCTCTGGCAGCTGCCAGGACAATCTGCTTACTGTCTCTTGACATTAGAGCAGTTTAAGCCTTCTTAAGTAGCCCCATCTTGCTGCCAGCCTGGGTGGATTTTTTCTCATTGGTCTGTGACTAGGTGTCTTCAATCTCTATTCACACGAGGGCCACATTGTCTGGTCAGACAATAGCTGGACTGGATCTTGAGGCAGAGGGTTTTTGGCAGCTTGAATACATCCAAAAATAATGTCAAAGCAACCAAGGGCACTGAATGATACTTGCAGTTGTGTTGTCCTCTGCTCTCTTATTACTCCTTGAAAAAGAGACTATCTTCTCACATAAAAGGCGATTCAAGGTAGGGGGGATCATGCCTCTTGGAAAAGGAACAGGCGATTGTAAACTCAAGTTTAGTGATGGTCTTCTCCAAAACACAGTGTTGTTGAAAAATGAGTACAAATATATTGAAAATGGATACTGTCAGAAGGCCAATCTGGTCTCAGGAAAGACCTTTGTCCTTAATCCCTAAGCTAGTATATACCATTCCTAAAGGAAATTTGTATCAAAAAACATATCAGACATAGACACGAGAACATGAATCCTGAAGTACCATATTTCAGGAGAGGTACACAAAGACTCCCAGCCTCTGCAACACACAGTAGCATTCACGGCTGCTGACTGTGTGGCACTGGCTTGTTGCCTGGAAAACAGACTTTGGGGTATTTTTTATAGCAATCAAGAAGGTTTCATTAAAACATAATTAGTATCAGACAACACCGGGAAAGCCTTTCATCTGATTCATCAAGCTCATAAACAAGATAGTCCCAGCATGCCACAGTTCCATGAAATGAAAAGACATTTGTTATCCTGAATTATGATCAGTGGCTATTCAGCATAAGCCTCTGTGGTCTAGAGAGTCCACAGTGCTTGGTTGTTCTTTGCCAAGGTCCATTTGGTTTAACCTTTTGTTCTCTTTTCTTCATGTTGGAAATTCAAGGATGTTCCCTGGCTAAACATTAGCAGCCAAAACATTTAATCCACTATTTACCAAGGGCTCAATATATTTCAGAGGCTGCTGTGCACTTCATAGGCATCTCTTCATTTACCCTTCCACTGGCACCAATAGGGTCCCATTTTACAGGTGAGGAAAATAAGACCCTGCAATATCCCTACTGAAAACACCAATAGCCACCCACTATGGTTGAAATAAAAACCTCACCTTCTCATGGTAGCTGGTAAGGTCCTGCATGTTCTAGCTCCTGCCTACCCTTCTGACATTACCTCAAGATGGGCTCTTGCTCTACACTCTCTTTATTCTATTTCTGGAAGTCACTGGAATATATTCCTGCTTCATAGCCTTTTCTCTGGTTGTTTCCTTTGCCTGTGAAGCTCTTTGGCCAGCTCTTTATAACTGACTACTCCTTATTATTCAGGTCTCAGTGCTTATGTCACTTATATGGAGAGTCCTTTCCTGACTACCTTTCTAAATGACTTCTCCCCCTCTATTCCTCTTTCTTTTACTTTCTCCTCAATAGCATGTATCACCATATGAAATTAACTGTTAAATAATTTATTTTTATATCACATTGCCCAATTTTAATGTAATCCTCATGTCAGATACCTCAGTGTTGTTCATCATCTTCTACTCACTCCCTTGGGATATTTAGTTCAGGTGCATGATAAATATCTACTGATTAAATGCCTGTGTGAATGAATGAGTAAGCTTCAGGGATTAAAAGTGATTCACCAAAAGTCATACACCTCTTAAGTGACAGAGGCAAGACTCAAACGCAGGTCATCCTAATTCCAAAACTCAAATTCTTTTTTTTTTTTTATTTTAAACATTTTTTAAAAGATTTTATTTACTTGAGAGAGAGAGATCATGAGCAGAGGGAGGGGTAGTGGGAGAAACAGACTCCCCACTGAGCAGGGAGCCTGATGAGGAACTTGATCCTAGGACCCTGAGATCATGACCTGAGCCTGAGGCAGACACTTAACTGACTAAAAGATGCAGGTATCCCCCAAAATTCAAATTATCTTTTTTTTCAAGATTTTATTTATTCATTTGACAGAAAGAGACACAGCAAGAGAGGAAACACAAGCAGGGAGATTGGGAGAGGGAGAAGGAGGCTTCCCGCTAAGCAGGCAGCCCAATATGGGGCTCGAACCCAGTATCCTGGGATCAAAACGTGAACTGAAGGCAGACACTTAACTATTGAGCCACCCAAGTGCCCCCAAAAATTCAAATTCTTAATCACTGTCCTATATTTTTTTTGGTGGGGCTTTAAACTTATCAATTTGCTTTCATCATTTCAATATGTGCTCAGAGAAATTGGGCTCCAATGAAATGCAGGATGGAGATCATAACCAAATATGTGAAAAGAATGTAGGGCTGACATTCAACTGGTACACCATAGCATTATCATACTGACGTTAAAATATTTAAATATGGACGTTGGGCCGCTGTTGAGGCCCTGTGGAGGATCACCATGGCCCCTCCTCCCAGAGCAGCTGCCTTTATCGGCCATGAGCTGCCTCCTCTGCTTGGGCGGGGGGGGGGGGGGGGGGGGGGGGGGGGGGGGGGGGGGGGGGGGGGGGGGGGGGGGGGGGGGGGGATATGGTGTCTGCCCTGGAGTAAAGGCTCAAGGGCAAATGACTCAGGATTGTGAACTGATCAACAAGAGCAGGAGGGGGGGAACTCCTTGCAAAGAACTTATCCCATCTGGACACTGTGCTCAGGACTCTGGATGTACAAAAGCACTCCTCAGGCGTCCTTGCTGTTTTATTTGTGAAGTTTTCCATGCCTAACGTTCCTGACTTCGAAACATTATTCTCAAAGGTTCAGCTGAGAGAGCAGAACAAGGCCAACTTCATTTGTGCTACACCTGTCATCTTGTATATAACCCCTACATGACCTGCTCCTGAGAAAGGTCACAGAATGTCAGAACATTGCCTAGCCGGTCCTTGAGCCAGTTTGAGTTAGCGGATAGGAATGCGGAATCCCTCACCCACAGGATGTAAACCCCGCCTTTGGCCCGCCAAGCTTGTGACTGGAATAATAGGCTAGTTCAAACAGTTACCTTACCCGCCAAACTTGTGCGCCAATTTAGACCAGAGTAATAGGCTAGTTCAAACGGTTACTATAGGGTAAACTGTGATTCAATTGGCCACCTGTGTGGACCGACATGACTATGCAACTTCCCGTGTGTGTTACAATATCATTGGCCACCTGTGTGTGGACCAACATGACTATGCAACTTTCTGTGTGACCACTGGCCCCTATAAAACTGTTATGCCCTTTGACCTAGGGGTCCAAGTCCCGACCCCGCTGTGTCGGATATACTTGGGCCCAAGCTCGAGCTTGCAAATAAACCCTCTTGCGTATGCATCGGTATTGGCTCCTCGGTGGTCTCTCAGATTCGAAATCGGGGGCATTACACAGCTTTTCATCAGCACTTGTAATGGGAGCACATCCGATATGCCACGGACACTTTTGCTGGGCTTTGCCATCAGCTGACAAATGCACTTGTGGAAAGGAAACAGCCCTTGCGAGGAATTGGCATCCTAAAGCAAGCCATAGACAAGATGCAGATGAATACAAACCAGCTGACTTCAATACATGCCCATCTCTGCCAGGTTTGTTTGCTGGCAAAATGCTTTAAGCCTGCCCTTCCATACCTTGACGTAGACATGAGGGATATTTGTAAAGAGAATGGAGCCTGTGATGCAAAGCACTTTTTATGTTACTATTACTACGGAGGGATGATCTACACCGGGCTGAAGAACTTTGAAAGAGCACTGTACTTTTATGAACAGGCTATAACTACTCCTGCCATGGCAGTCAGTCACATCATGTTGGAATCCTATAAAAAGTATATCCTAGTTTCTTTGATATTACTCGGAAAAGTACAACAGCTACCGAAGTATACGTCTCAAATTGTGGGTAAATTCATTAAGCCTCTTAGCAATGCGTACCATGAGTTAGCACAAGTCTATTCAACCAATAATCCCTCAGAACTCCACAACCTGGTGAATAAGCACAGCGAGACTTTTACTCGTGATAACAATATGGGCCTGGTGAAGCAATGCCTGTCTTCTCTTTAAAAGAAGAATATTCAGAGGCTAACCAAGACCTTTTTAACATTATTGTTACAAGTTATGGCAAGTCGTATGCAGTTATCTGGACCTCAGGAGGCAGAAAAATATGTCCTACACATGATAAAGGATGGCGAAATTTTTGCAAGTATTAATCAGAAGGATGGTATGGTCAGTTTCCTTGATAACCCTGAAAAATATAATGACCCAGCCATGCTTCATAACACTGACCAGAGATGCTGAAGTGCAAAGTGCTGGATGAGCGACTGAAGGCCATGGACCAGGAGATCACAGTGAACCCCCAATTCGTAGAAAAGAGCATAGGATCACAAGAAAATGATTCTGGAAACAAACCATCTAGTTACTCTTGAAACTAACATCCATCCTCAGTTAGATGAGAGAAATTTATCACCTTGGCCAGTGGCAAGTGTTAGGAGGGCAGCAGGGAGGACCAAGCCTGTTTGACCTGGACATTAAAGATTACATTTTGTTTTGACATCTTCAGTCCTATGTGCTTTAAGAAAACCATTCTCTCTTCCAAGAAAGGAAAAAAAAAAAACTCAAACTTCAAAGTCTGTTGTGGATTTATTTATCCTCATTATTAATGTTATTGATTACATTATTAATGTTGATTAATGTTGTTGTTGCATTAAATCTACCTTTTTGTTTTAAATTACTTGAAAAAAAATTTAAATATGTCTGTAGTGATTGGCATGGAGCCATTGCTACAAATATCTCCAAGTGACCCTCTCAGTCCCACCCTTGATGCTGCCTCAAGATTCAGAGCAACCTCCTGCTGGATCTTTACTTGATCCAGTAACTAAAAGATTTACACCTGGCATGGAAGTAGGCTTCCAGTACCATTCTCATCCATTCTCATTGACCATACCCACTGATCATCATTTCTGGAAAAACACTGAAGACAGTCATCATAAAAGCCAAGTTCTTAACTTGGTCTACTCTTTATCAAGATATAAAGCTTAAACCATATCAGCTCAGCTGTAGGAGGATAAGCAAGTAAGTTCTTTTCCCTTTTATCTCATCAAACACTTATAAATTTAAAAATTTTAAATAAATTCAA
This sequence comes from Procyon lotor, assembly GCA_028646535.1. Classification (NCBI taxonomy): domain Eukaryota; kingdom Metazoa; phylum Chordata; class Mammalia; order Carnivora; family Procyonidae; genus Procyon; species Procyon lotor. The sequence continues at coordinate 32,839,651 of CM053603.1, forward strand.
ACTTAATAAAAAGAAGAAGAGGATAGGCAATAGTGGAAGGTATTGTGAACTATTATTTGAACTGGCAAACCTGAAGTGTCCTGAATAAGATTTAGGGTCCTATAAGGGACCGTAATTATCATTTTTCCCTTCAACTTTAGCTTTTAATTCTTTTTTTTTGTCCCAGGCCTCCCATTTGTATTGAATGCTTAAGAGTGACCCGATGAACAAGCTAGTGTTACAACGATCTGCAGGACACGGTAATGGCCAACATTAACTGGATGTAAACATGTTCCATGCAAAAATGCAAAATGAAGTCATAGGCAGAGCTGTGGAATGGGAAAAAAGCCTGGAAAGTATTATTGATTAACTAATTAGTCAATGTTTATAAAGAGCCTTAACAATTAGTCTCACTTTATATATTTAAAGGATCATTTTATTGATAGCGTGGCAGTACAGGTTCTCTTTTTGGTAGTGGAGGAGCATGTGAATGGGATAG
>CM053603.1:32840628-32919209 GCA_028646535.1 Procyon lotor
GTGAATGGGATAGAGATGGGTATTGAATGGCAAAAGTCATTTTACCTGGTTGTCCCTCCATTTTTCTATATTTAAAATACCTAAAAATTTCAAGCTATCAAGTAAAACAGGCAAACTACAGCAGCTCGCAACTGTTTGGAGACTAATCATCTGGGCTGAGGGTAACCCAGGCCTTCAGTCATCTTTCACAGATGGAATTGGGTTTTTCACTTTTCACACACATTGGCAATTTGCAAGAATGTATGTAGGATACTGGAAATGAAATAAAACTCCACATATTTGCTTTCAATCCAGTCCTTTTGCCTTTCCATTGGCACCTAATTTTTGTTTTTCTTCCATGTGCTAGCCTCTCAGCTTGGTATTGTTTTAGAAGTCAGCTGGGAGGGCGCCCGGGTGGCTCAGTTGTTAAGTGTCTGCCTTCTACTGAGGTCATGATCCCAGGATCCTGGGATCAAGCCCCACATCAGGCTCCCTGCTCAGAGGGAAGCCTGCTTCTTCCTCTTCCACTCCCCCTGTCTGTGTTCCCTCTCTTGCTGTGTCTCTTTCTGTCAAATAAATAAATAAAATCTTAAAAAAAAAAATGCCAACTTGGAAGCCAACATAAATCGTGGGTGTTGCCCCAACCACGACTTCATGCGCACACACAATGCTTACAAAGCATATCACACTGATAAGTTGGTAAATACTGTATGAGATGCATTCACACACATACAAATGGGAATTCAGGAAGAGAAAGGAGATGGCAGTGGCCTGGAGAAGCAGGACACTACTGATTAGTGAGCACTTAGTATATTCCAGACCCCATGTCAGGTCTGTGACCTATGGAATATTATTCAACCTTTGCCATACCAATACACAATAGGCATTCCCTTAGACTATTTTATAACTGCTCTGAACCTTTGAATGGTTAACCGGCTTGTTGGAAAGCCCATGGCTTATAAGTGACAATGCTAGGTTAAAAACTCAAGGTTTTGACCCATGGTGCATTTTCTGTTCCATAAGAAGCTACTCAAAAATAGCTCCGACCCTTCCATGGTTCTGAGAAGATGTCGTGAAGAAGACAAAAATTGTGCAAGTCCCTGAAAGGTGGATTGGACTTACACAGGCAGACAGAGAGTGTGCTTGTTTCAGGATAAATAATTTGTTCAGGGGAAAAGAGTATGAGGGGTATGTGGGATAGGCTGAGAAGGTTGACTGGAGTCAGATCTTAAAAGGCCTCAAATGACCATTTTTGAAACACAGAGTGATATGTTTTATATGGCCTCAAAGAAGATAAAGCTTATACACTAGTGGCAGTGCTGAAAATGATTTGCTGGAGGGAGAAGTCTGCTACCTAGGGATTTGACATGAGAGCTGCTATGGGCTAAATTGTATCCCTTAATAAAAATTCCTGCGTTGAAGTCCTAACTTTAGAACATGATCATATTTGGAGATAGGGCCTTTACAGACGTAATTAGGTCAACATTTGGTCTTCTGAGTGGGCCCCAGATAACTGGTGTCCCTATAAGAAGAGAAATAAAACACACACATGGACAGAGGGAAGATGATATGAAGACACAGGGAAACGCCAAAGAGAGAGCTATAGAACAGATCCTTCCCTCACAGCCCTCAATCAAGGAATCAATCCTGCTGACACCTTGATCTTGGACTTCTAGCCCCCAGGATTATGAGAAAATAAATTTCTGTTGTTTAAAAGCAGCGCACACACACACACACACACACACACACACATGCCCCCACCCTGCCCCAGGCTGATATAAGCAAATCAGTACCTTTCCACTTTGGCTCAACATGATATCAGTACCTTTCCGCTCACCACTCATACTTGGTCCTAATTTAAAACTCTTCCTATAACCTTCATATCCAAACCTCATTATATCAAAAATGGAATAAACTGAGGCACCTTACTGGGCCTCTTCAGTCTTGTATATCCAATTAATTACTTCCCATCTTTCACTTCCTTTCTTGCTTATTTTCTCCCTATTTTCATTTAAACCCCAACCACACTGCTTTAACCCACTTATCCCCAATGTAGGAAGCTATGTCTAGGACAATTAACTCCATGAAATATGCCAAGATGACTCATACACTGCACAGGGGCTCATGAGGAATAGTTAAAACAGATTTCTGGCAAATCCTGAGTCACAGAGATTCCTTTTTATCCTCAATATCCTAGATGACAATGTTCCTATTACGGTGTACCTGTAGGTCTGCAGAATGGTACAGTTAAAATATATGGGCCATAACGTTGTGTCTCTTCAAAGGCACTGAGCTCAGTGAAGATCTCAGCACTACAAACTGAGGCCAGCTTTATGTATTTCAACAATTAAGCATATTTTCCCGTAATTCATCCCACGGAAATGAAATTCACTTTGCTTTATTTTTTTATTGCTCTATTTAAAATGAAACATCTATTTCCTCTCTTCCTTTACTGAACTTGAAGTTGCGAAAGTGTAGGGATATTGGCAGTGCTCACTGTGATAGTCCCTAAACCTAAAGCAGTTCTCTGAGTACAGTAATCATTCCATACATACCTCTTCAATGAATAAAAAGACTCCCCATAACTTCAAATAATGGAAAGTTAATGACACTGCTTCATAGAGATAGATTAATTGGCCGGAATTTGGCATACAATTAGGGATGTATCTGTATGTGGCTTGTAATTCGTTGAGATTGGAACCACACTAATCATTGGAGGTGGGGAGAAATACTAATGCTTTAGAAAGTCAAAATATGTAGAAATATAGACTTTACTGACTTTACTGACTTAGTAACTTTACTGATTTAGATCTTGTTAAAAACAAGACAACAGATCCAAAATGAAATCAATTATGCTAAGCCCTACATCACCAAAACAAAACTTAATTGCATTTTTGGCTTTCCCAGAAATGGTACCTTAGGCCAATCAGGAATCACCTGATCAGCGCTAGTTAAGTAATCTGCCTAACAGACACCTACTGTCCCAATAGGAGAAGTAACCTTGCAATAACCAACCTGCTTTTTTGCCTGGTATAACTTCCTTGTTCTCTCTCCTTTCTGCCTATAAAAGTCTTTCATTTTGTCCAGCTCCTTTCTTTCTGCTAGATTGGATGCTGCCTGATTCATGAATGACTGAATAAAACCGGTAAGATTATTAACATTTACTCAAATTTTGTTTTTTAACTATCTAAATAAAAAAGTAATAGCCTCTCCTCCTAGGAAGCCAGGATGGATGAAGAAGGTACCCATACATTAATATTTTTGTCCTCATTATACTGGGAATTAATTTCCCAGAATTACTGAATTGATAGGCATTTAACATGTTTCTTACAAAAGCAAAGGAAATAATCAAAATACATAAATTGTCTTGGGAACATACACAGGTAAGAAATTCTTAAATGTACCTACAGAGATGAGCAGGTGGTGTACTGCAGCAATCAAAGACAGATCCAGCCTCATACTAGCTTAAAGAGACGTTGACAACGCATGGCCCCAGCTGGTAAAATAGCCATATTTTCTAATCATGTCCACAGACTTGCCAGAGTTGATTGGGCCAAAGGTGAGAACAGAGCCAAAGGCAGCTTCCGTTTAGGTTTTCTTGTGACAAGGCATAAGGGAGATATGAACCAATACGTTTCCTTCTTCCAAGCACCTAATCTTGGAAATACCAAGAAAATGAGGCAGATCACAGTGAGATCAAGGCTGACAGATCCTGGCTGAGAAACCATAAAGGTCTGGGTATGAGCTAAAAGTATCCAGGAGCAGATATGATCAGAAAGCCAAAACTGTGAGATGGAGAAAATACATTTGTAGTCTACTAAGTCAGAATTGGCATTCCGGGAGACTTCAGCCTATGATGGCTACGTATTTTGACTCTGTAGGGCTCTGGCACTTATTCCCACCTTTAAAAGGCATAAATTGGGTTGCTAGCAGAGGATCCTGAGCTCTCTGAGTTCCTGATACCCTTCAGCTCCTGGTCCTAAGTCTAGTCTCACAATGAACCCCCTCACTCCTGGAGAAACATGAATAAGTCTTTCTCAGCAATCAAAGGGAACTAAGAAGAACAGAGTGTGAGGTATAAGTGGCTTCCTTCCCTAACATACTCAAGTATATCTGAACAGTCACTATAAGATGACAAAACCTATTGTTGAATCATTTGCTTTCCTTTATACCTACTTTGGATAAGGACTTCTTTTAGGTCCCCTTGTGGACTACAACTATTCTTTTTTCCAATTCATGACATAATTTTTACTCATGCCTTTGACTGGTAGGTTGTTTATTTCTTTCCTGTCTTAAGCAGACAGGACACATGCTCCAGACACAAAAAACCCTAACACAACATAAGGATTTATAGCCAGATTAAGGAATGCTACAGGAATGCCAAAATAAATAATGGCCAGAGAACTTGTTTAACTATTTTTGGAAATTTCAATGCTGTATTTATTCTCAATAGTTTCTTTGTCAGGGTAGATAAGATGTTTCCTATCTTGTTCTCAGTTTCCTTAATAAACAGCCTTATGAATGCAATGCGTGGGTCAGGGAATGGAATAGAGATGAGAGAAAGAGTAAAAATCTCCTTTGCTCTTCTATCTGCCCCTATTTTTGTCCATGATTGATGAATTGCTTGTGAATTATTCTTTGGATATTTTTCTCAGGGCAAAAGTAAAGAAAACAGAATGGATCCTTTTAAAGTGGGAGGGAAACTAATAGTCTTTTTCTGCTAATTCACATACAGCGATAACAGTTGCATTCTAATATAAAAGACAGGAAGTGGGAAGGGAGTGTTACTATATCATGGAGAATATTATTGATCCTCTTGCTTATTTAGGCTTTATTATTGTTTATAAGGTTGGCAATTTAAAATACAAAACCCTTTACATGTGCAATTCCTAGGGAAAGAAAACCAAACAAATTACACTCCTATTTGAGAGAGGAAATCTAAATGAGTATTTGGACACTCTACAGTTAGATCATTGATTTTGTGTGCTCAGAGGCAAAAGTAAATTATAGCATCTTAAAATTATTATTCCAGCTGTGAAAAACTTAAAAGTCTATGACTTCATAGACAGGGCCACAGTCATATTTGTCATACAGGTTGTCCTTGATTAGCCAGTCCTGATTCTACACATGCCTGAAATTTGGTTCTAATCAATGCCTAGCACCCAACCCTGTCCTGTCCCCAAGTACTGACCATATTTTCATGGGTTGTAACATCATCTTTGTTGATTCTGTCAGATATTTTGGAGTAAGCAGGAGAAAAAAATATATTTTTGATTTTTTCTTGTTTGGATTTTGTTTTGGCTTTCCAGGACAGGGGCTCCTGGAGAAAACAGACATAGTGATATGAATAATACTGTGAACTGGATGGCTGTCCCTTTACCCTTCCTAATGGATATATTTTGAGCTCTGATGGGGTATGGTCAGAAACTCCAAAAGTCTTTGTGAGGTTCTAGGCACCATCTGGGTTACTTCGTGATCCAAGTCAAGGTTAACAGAGAATAGGAAGCAGTATATTCACCTGTTTTGTTTTGTTTTGTTTTGAGAGTGCTTGACAGCAGCCCCCGTGAACACTATGGAGGAGCAGGAGAGTAGCCTCAGTGCTCACTGTGCCAGACAGAGTGACCAAGAAGCAGTGTATGTTCACCTCACCAGTACCAGTGGCCCCTCAAACACATCGGGCCAGTCAGCCTGCGCTGAATCCACTAAGTGGATTTCCTGCACATGACAGCCCAAACAAGACCTGAAAAAGGTCTATGGGAAGTCTGAGGTCCTCCAGTCAAAAGAGGATGTTCTGAGATCTAGTGACATTCAGGACGGATATTAACGTGACCACACCTGTACTGATCAGTGGTTAATGACTATGGGTTACTAATACTCAAAAACCTTAACCTGAAGAAAAACAAACAAAAAACCCACAAAGCTTCAGCTTAGCCTCAGGGAAGACTGTGTGGTAGAGAAGATTGCTTGCAGATCACACCCCCACGCCCATGTCCATTTTGGCATCTTTTTCTTTTTCAATAGTTCGCCACTTTTGAGTTCCTAGTCATCTCACTGAGTAATACCCAGACCCTTTACGCTGGTAATCTGCCTCGCTCTGCTGCATATTTCTCTTGACATTTTAAACTCCTTCGCCCTCCCTCTCTCAAACCTTGCAGTCCCAGGTCAATGGAATAGAAGCTAGAGTCCAGAATTAGACTCAAATACATATGGTAAATTGGTATTAGTATTTGATAAAATAGGCACAGCATGTCGGTGAGGGAAAATGGATATTTTTCTTGGAAATAATAGTTGTATTTCCCATTTATTGCCTATAACAAAATAAATTCCAGGGGGATAAAAAATTAGACATAAAATCATAAACATGTTTGAGAATAAAACATGGAAGAATGTTTAATACAAAAAGATTGGTTATATTTGGCTTCAAGTAATAATATTCTATGTGGGAAAATTACGAATGAAGTCAAAAGGCAATATTTAATAAGCAATATTTGCAACAGAAGTCATGAAAAAATGGTTGAGTTTTTCTTCATATAAAGATAACAATTGCAAATCAAAAAGAAATAGGGCTACATCCCAATAAAAAATTTGCAAGGGACAGGAAGGACTAGCTAACAGACAAGGTAAAAGTGGCATTTTAAACATATTAAAAACAAAAAGTTCAACTTCACTCACAAGCAACATGAATATAAATTAAAGTATTGTCACTTTTATCTATTAAATTGGCAAAGATATGGTAGCTAATGTTAATACATTTTCTCTTTGCGAGTTTTATGGACAAAGACATGGACAGTCTGCTGAAACTTTGGTGGGAGTGTAAATGGGCACAATCTGTCCTGAGGAAAATTTAAGGATATCTTTCAAGATCACAGATGTTAGTATCCTTTGACAAAACAATTCCATTCCAAAGAATTTGTTTTCCAGAGAGTCTCAGATGTGTTAAAAGATGACTATGTAAGAAAGTTCTTAGCTGAAATCTTAATAGCAAACGATTGGAAATAACCTATCAATCTTTCAATATGAGGCTCATTAAATGAATTATGGTGCAGTCATATAAAACGTTACTATAACATCATTAAAAAGATCCACTTATGCATATATGTGGAAAAATGTCCAGTATATATTCTTTTTTTTTTAATATTTTATTTATTTATTTGACAGAGAGAGAGAGATCATAAGCAGGCAGAGAGGCAGGCAGAGAGAGAGAGGGAAGCAGGCTCTGTGCTTCGAGAGCCTGATGTGGGGCTAGAGCCCGATGAGGGGCTCGATCCCAGGACCCTGAGATCATGACCTGAGCCGAAGGCTTAACCCACTGAGCCACCCAGGTGCCTCTGTCCAGTATATATTCTTAAGTTAAAAGAAAGCAACTACAGAAGAGCAGGTACAGTAAGCTGTCATTTGTGTAAATACCATGCACACACTTGCATGTGCCCGTAGCCTCTCCCGAGGAACACACAGAAACAGGTAACAATGACTGGTTCTATAGGAGAGAGGAGGGAAGTGGGCTGCTGGGAAAAAGAAGGAACAGAGTTTCTTTTCACTGCTGATCTGTTGTACCTCAGGAATGTTGCATCTTACACCTTTATGAGTTATTTAAAGAGAGTAAATTACTTTAAACACTATCTTTCTGGTTCTATTTCTCCACTCAGAAAACCCTGTGAGCTGACTTTACCAACCCATACAGCACTTAGTAGACCATTACTATTTGCGGAGGGGAAGAATGAGCAGTTAGCCTTTTGCCAACAGGTGTTTGAATAGCTAGTTCATCAACCAAAGGAGGCATGCATCCTGAGGCGTGCAAGTGCATGGACTTCACTTAACTCATACAAATCATATACTCCCGTGGATGCTACCATCCATGACCATACTTACTTCCATCATGGCGCTTTGCTCTGTAATTACTTATTAAGATGCTTATTTATTGGATGCTTCCCCCATGAGACTATAAACTCCAGGAGGGTGGGTATTCTTCAGTTTTTGTTTGATCTGTACCTCCAGTATTTAAAAATTCTCTATCCTTATCAGACAAATGGAAATGAGTATCCAATACTAATTTTAGGACAAATAACTGAATAAAGGCATGTATAAATTGAGTTAGCAACTTTTCCACATAACACGGTTAACTTTAGAAAGAGCCAACAAGACTCATTTTTTCCAGTAAATTATTTCCTCTCTATTATTTCCAGTAAATTATTTCCTTTCCAGTGAATTATTTCCTCTCTGGGTCTTCTAAACTCAGCAGTGAAATGATGCACAATGACAGGGGCTTTGGACCATAATGGCACACAGACTCATTCATACAATCCAGGATTTTGATACCCAAGCTCAACCTTGGATCTACTAAAAAAGAAGCCCTAGAAGAAAGGACAAAATGTCTCTACAGTTTTCTAAAGCACCTAGATGGACTTTAGATCTATTTAGATCTATTTAGATCTATTGATCTATGAATAGACAATCACACAGCACATCCTTACACATATCGTTCAATAGGAAAATAAGGTGCCCACAAAACCAAAAGCTTATAAGAAAAAGGCAAATAGTTGGGAAATAAATAAGGTATTTAATGCTGAACTGCTTCAAAATTGTCCCTGAATGGTGGTAATATTGCATGCAGCCTGGAGTCATTTGGAAACAAGATGGTGGAATACAGATGCTTTACTGACAAATCTTTTGATTCCAATAACAGTGAGACATTAAACCAATTTTAAACAATGAAGGGAATTTACTGACTCAATATTGAAAGGTAGTCTTGATTTCAGTTAAGACTTGATCCAGTCACTCAGATTGCGTTACTAATGTCAAGAGTAAGATACTAAAGTTATTTTTTCTGCCTCCTTTTCTTTCTCGGTAGTGGCATTTCAATCCTCAGGTTTTACACAGTGAATGACCCTGCAGGAACTTTCAGGCTCTCTCCTTTTGATATTAAATAACTTCCATTATTCATTATATACACACTCAGACATTATATACACACTCTTATGTTACCCAAGGAAAGATAGATAGTTTCCTTTGGTTGCGCTTGGATAATACAGACAACTTTATATTTCACAAGCTCTGCTAAACATAAACCTTTTTCTGAACCTCTTCACTTGCATCGGGTCACATTCTTATGTCCTCAACCAATAAAAGTCTTCAACGATTTTGAATACATTGTTTGGCATCATTCAAAAAGAGATGATCCCCCACCCCCGGAGCAAGGATAGATTCAGTGAGCCTGAGGACAATGGCCAATTGTTAAATTAGCAGAAATTTTGCAAGCTTGTTGTTCAACAGATGCTATTAAATATGAAAATATATAAACTTACAATGAAATAACTAATATTTAAAACTAAGGAAATAAAAAAATTGCTTGTTAATTTTTTTTTTTTTTTACTACATTTTACTATTATCTAAGCTAGGGGTCAGTAAATTATAGTCCTCAGGCCAAATGGAGTCTGCTAACTATTTTTGTAAAGAAAGTTTTAATTGGGAAACAGTCATGCTCATTCATATGCATATGGTCTAAGGCTGTTTTTATAGTAGATTAACAGAGGTGAATAGTTGTGACAGAGAACTTCTGGCTCACAAATCCAAAGGATTTGCTATCTTGCTTTTTATTTAAAAAAATGCTTAATCTTGATAGATACTCTTGAGATTATTTATGTGTAGTTTTTGCCTGTTGGAGATGTTATAAAATGGTATGCTGCTGCACATCTCTTCCTAAACCTATATTCCATGACTTGTAGCTTGAAGTTGGCCATGGGAATATTTACACCATGGATATCAGCAAACAATATAAATTGGGGATGTTCTTCTTTCCCTATGCCCAAAAGCATTTATTCAACATTTATCAGGACACGGCTGCCTGTAACTAGCCTCATCTAAAACATACAGCTGTGAATGCAAGAAAAATGGCTTACTGGAGAGGAATGTTGGGTGATGGAGGCGAAGTAAATATCCTCTGCAATTAGTATCTCTCATGTTTTACTTGAGTGCATTTAACCAAATGATTCTATGGGGTACAGAACCAAGCTACGGTAGGATTTCTCAGGCTGAAGGAAGTTCAAAGAGCATAGCTGTAGACGACAGAAGCGGTGAAAGAAAGCCGAAAGGTGAACTCTAATAATGGGCCCTGCAAAAAAGATGATAGAATCTAGAAGAGTCCAAGATGAGAAGAAGGAAAAGGAATACAAAACACACACACACACTGAGGAAATCAAGGGATATGCTGCCTGCAGCAAATAGCCTCAGTACAAAATCTATTTAGAAGGTGAACATGAGAAAAAATTGAAAGAGCTTAAGACAAGATTCTGACAAGAAGCAGAGGCAAGGAGAGCATCTTAAATGAAGAAGCTCAGACATGTCCATGGTCAGCCTGCGGGTGGCAACCCATCGGCTGCTTAAGCCGGGTTCCCACTACCAAAAGTCAAATGCCACTTTGGGGGATTGTTTCATTTCCTGGTTCATCAGAATCAGATTGGATTTCTTACTTTCAGCGTTTAGGGATGCATTAGAAAAAGGGTTCTCACTGAGCACAGGTTATTCACAAAGCTCTTCTTTTAATTAACTAATGGATTAACTTAGAGAGAGCGCATGCGCAAATGAGTGGACGGTGGGGGCGGGGGGTGAGGGGCAGAGGGATAGGGAGAGAGACAATTTTAAGCAGGCGCCACGCCCACAACCCTGAGATCAAGACCTGAGCCAAAATCAAGAGTCTGACACTGACCTGACAGAGCTGCCCAGGCGTCCCTCACAAAGCTCTCTTAAGGGCAGTGCTTGAGGGCCTAGTTACTCTCCCAGGACTTCGACCAGCTACAAGTCCCGGGGGGCTGGCGTGCTTCCCAGTGCGCGCAGAGAGAGCATGTGGAGGCAATGTCTGCTGACACCAGTCATCTCAATAAAAAATGAACAAAAAAATATGTCCTATGGATTTTCACATGGGGCCAGCAAGCAGCTTTTGTCAAAAGTATAGGGGGCTTTGTACCTGGCATCAAAAGGGGGAGAAAAAAACCCGAAACCTGTTGGCAACAGAGTTAGCCACAACGGAGCGTCTAGGGGATACAGATAGCAATGCATCAAAGGGTTGGTCTTAATGATACCTTCAAACAGAACGGAGCTGTGCTTAATGGCTTCCTGTGGTACTTACGTTCTTTAGAGCGAGGACGTGGAAATAATGTTCTCAAAAAGTGAACTGGGATGTAATTTAGTGGAGTAAAATGGGAGAAGTAATTCCAATGTATGTATGGGAAGATTTATATTATCTCTAAGCTACAAAATATTGATAGCACTGAAAAGCAGTTAAAAAGAAAAGAAAAATTATCTTTTTGAACGTTTCTTTTGTATTACAGAGTCAGTTATTATTATGAGCTAGGGTTACTACTCCCCTCTTTTGGCAAAGACTCTTTGTTTGACCAAACTGTAGTCAGGTTCCTGAATCTTCTAAGCTCATCTGTGCATGTCCTTGTGAAATTCTGTTTTATTAAGAATCCTCAGTTTAACCAGAACCACCCCCTCAATATCTGATCACCCTTAATATCTCATCATGTTCCCCATCCTCTACCTACCACCAGGTAACATCCAATTACCTGGCCTGTCCTCAGCAAGAACCCTGTTAGATTGGTTTAGCCAGAACCCTGCTTATCCCCGATTTTTCCTGTTAGTAATTTTCCATCTACTAATCCCGGCCCTGCTCCTTAGCTATAAATCCCACTTGCCCATGCTGTATTCATAATTGATCCCTGTTGTATACAGAGGTCTCTTTTCCTCTATTGCAATAGTCTTGAATAAATAAAATCTGCTTTTAATAAAGCTCTATTATGCAGCTCTGGCTTTTCTTGGACACCTCTTGCAGTCTGCTATATCCCCTGACATCTGAATAGCCATTGGTTTGAAAATATGTATTATTTTTGCATACATCTCTCTTGGATTTAGGAAGTCTAATCTGGTATTCTGCAACATCCTTCATAATTAGTACTTTGTGACTCTGATATCGTGTGGAAACCCCCAAGTGAATTTGTTTCATTCTGCAGTTAACTTCAACTACTTAGCCAATTTGTCAAAGAATGGTTCAGTTCATTGAGGAAGAAGGAGGAGGAGGGGAAGGAGGAGGAGGATGGAGAGAAGGAGGAAAAGGAGGAAGAGGAGGAGGAGGAAGAGGAGGAGGAGCAAGATGAGGAGAAGGGAGAGGAGGAGGAGAAGAAGAATCAGGAGGAGAAAAAGGAGGAGGAGTAGAAGGAGGAGGGAGGAAAAAGGGGGAGGGGAGGGGGAGGAGAGGAAGAAACTGTGGAACTTGGTATACAGATTTCTTTCTACCAAATGAATTCGATAAATTGACAAGCATTTACTGAGCTTTCACTATGTGACTTGCTCAGCTTGGAGATAATTGAGAGTTCACTATCGGGTGTGGCAAAAAGGCAAGAAAAAACTTTTAAGTAATAACGAATTGCATTTTGTGAAAAAAAATATAAAGTAAACAGGGCTCAAGAGAATAAGAAAAAGATAATTGGTAAATTCATTCACTTGCAAATGACTGGCAATGGGAGTAGTAAGTTCCCACTGATGTTTGCTTTTCACCTGGGCTAAAGAAAAGGTATTTTTATAGCTCAGTGGTTCCTAAAGTTGTTCATGTGTAGAACCACCTAGAAGTTGTAGTGTTCCCTTCGGAGCATAATGAAATATCATTATATGTAATAATTTAATGGATATAGTTAGGACAAACTTACATAATTTGGTTAACTTCATGGAATTTAGGGATGCTCAATTTAATTCAATATTCAAGCAATAAAACAAAATTTAAAAATCACAATGATAAACAAATGTTGTCCTAAAAATGAAACCAGTGCTGTATATTAAGTCTACCAATTTCTAAATTCTTCTGCCAGTTCTCATTTGCTGCAATCAAATCATAGCAAATGCAAATGATTGGGGAAAAATTTTAGGGGGAGAAACACCTTTAAATTGAGAAAATTCTATTCATTTGTCTTAATTTTTTCTGCTCTATTCTTCTCAGACACACTGAGAATATCTGCTGCCCAACACTCATTTTTAGAACATGGACTCTTATGATAGAATCTAAGTCATCAAATATTTTTCCTTACACTCCTGATCTGACACCAATAACTATATCATAGCGACAACTAAATTCTGCCGGCATGTACAGTCCTGCAGCATGGCTTTACATCCATGTACACATCTTCAGTGTAGGGAGTAAAGGAAGGACAATCACCGGATTTTATTTCAGATACATTTTAGGAAAGATGGCAATTTTGAAGTTTGAACTCAAAATTTCAAAACCACTTTGACATGTATTTTAGAATCTCAGAGATTGAGTTATAGAATATCATGCAAAAAAGGAGCTGGTTTCCTTGAACCTCTCACTTGCTTATTTTCTTCTTTTTATGTATACTGAAATGCATCTAATGAGCCACTTCTTTTAATGAATATCCTTGGACAGTTAAGAAATCCTGCTTAAAGGTACTGACACCTTTAGCCACACTTGCAGGGCCAACCTCTACTGAATTGTTAACATTATAAATACATATGGGCAATTTGCATTCGTTCTTTTCTTTGTGCATATGTTACCCGCAAATAAAGCTTTCCAAAGATCTTTTCAACTTTTCTGGAGTGCCAGCTATCAAGAATTTTAATGAAAAAAATCAATTATTGTGAGGCTCCCCAGAAAGCTTCTAGTTTGCAAATGATAATTTCCCTCTTAACATCTTAACAGTAAAAGACATGAGCTGATAATGAAATTCTCACAGGTCAGAACTACTTGGAAAGAGAAGCACATCTTCGTGCTCATTCTGCCAATTTCCCTCACGCATCTGCCTTGGAATCCAATGGCGTTTGCCATCTCTGGTTCCTTGGTGATTATTAGCTCCAGATAACAGAAAGATTTGCACATGAAATTTCTGAAACGGCTCACTTTTATGTCAGTGTTCAGGAAATGAACTCTTCATATGCCCACATGTAAACACCTTGGCTACAGTTTCTTCATTATCCTTAGAGGACCAACTTCATTCGGATTGGAAATACTTTTGATGTCTTAGGCCTGTCAAGTCAACAAGGAAGATCTCTGCACACTAACACAAAATACCTGGTTATTATCAATCCTAATCCTGCATAAGCAGCCTGATCTAATCTATTTACAAGCATTAGTAGGATTGATGATTTCGTTATATTTGTTCTTTTATAATCAACTTCTCAAATAAATACATATATTCTCCAAGGTTATGAGAGATCATTGAGTGAAACATTCTAATCCAGAAAATAGTGTAAGTTCATCAGAATCATAGAGCTATGTATGTAAATTATACTCTAATATGGTATTATAAATTTCAAGATTAGACAGAACCATTGATGTTAATATATAATAAATATCATGTTAAAAAGTGTGTGTATATGTATATATACTATAAAACCAATGTTAAAAAGTATGTAGGTATGTATGTGTATAGTTCATAAAGTATATAATATTGCTTCCTTGCTTTCATATTTGTGATTTTAATTTTCCATCATTCTATAAAAGAAAATCTTTTGGTGCATTTTATTTTTTAAGTAATCATAAATATGTATTAAAAAACAAAATGGTTTAATTTCCAAACCTAGAGCATTCATTTCATTTCAAAGGTAAACATGTGTTATGATAAAACTTTTTAAATTGAATATTAATTCATTAATTTATTCAGGAAAACTTTTTTTGACAATCTAATTTAAGCCAATTAATTTCCCAGGTGCTTTCAATATAACACTGGTAAAGAGACAAAACCAAACCAAACCTAATGAAAATAATGAAGAACATTGTGTGTCTACCCTTATTTTAAGCCAACAAAAAAGATAATAAAAAATATAAAAACAAAAATGAACAATGCCATTACATTGAACAAATGATAATTAGTAGGGGAAGAAACCTTTTGAAAGCAAATTCAAGTAACACTTCCTTAGAACCTACTAAGCAACATGGCCTGAGCTAATCATTAGCACAATAGCTTTGAAAAGTAGGCAGTAACTCCACTTCCAGAATGGAGAGGTAGAAAGATTTCTTTTTAAAGTCACCAAACTGTGTTTTTAAAGATTTATGGTATTTGTACCTCTAATGCCTCTTTTCTCCATGTCTTACCTATTTAGATGGTAAGATGGGTCATGTGTAGAGACTACACAGCACATTTATGTAGTTTGAAGAACAAGAAAAGAGACACCACCAGATGAAGAAAGAACATTACCTGTAATTTTAAAGTCCTATATGCTGCTGGTGCTTCCTATATGGATCACTCTCCCAATCTGAGGTAAGCACTACCCGAGCTGGGGGCATCAGGTAGTTGTAGCACTGGTATATGCATTCGTGAACATTGTTTGTTTCATTTTGTTAAGCAGAGTAACAAATATAAACCAATGAATATCCAGGGGAATAAGATTCAGACTTTCAGAGGAAGCTACTATTAAGTTAAAGGCTGGCTAGACAAAGTACAGGGAGAGAGATTTGAGTCTGCTTTCCCCTTGCCTCAGTTTAGAAGAGTGCAGTGTGGGACCATCAGTGGCTGAAGTCAGGGATACCTCCAGGAGCTATAATCCTCACCCATGCTGAGCCATCCAGCAAGACTGGCCAAAACCTGGACATTTAGAAGAAATAAGACTCAATAGTAGTCATCTCTATATGTACTTTTTGTTTTCAGAATATTCCTTTTTAAAATTATCCTGTTTTTGCTTCTTGGATGCAATATCATCTATTATCTTGAATTTTTAAGTTCAATGTTATTTTTTCTTGTGCTCTGCTTTCTCTCTCTCTGTGTTGTGTGTGCGTGTGTGTGTGTGTGTGTGTGTGTGTTTCTGGTTTCCATTATTAATTTAGAGGTTTTCCTCAAATACCTGAAATCCATGATCCATGGCATCTGTTTTAGGTGAGATTTAGAGCTTAGAAAGCTGATGAAAGGTTTTGAGCAATATGAGAAGGACATTTCAACGTTGAGCATCAATGTGTGTGGTAAGATGGGTAGGTCCTTCTGGAGTCACCCCCAATATAAGTATCTTTGCATATTTCTTCTTGGGCAGCTCAGATTCACCAGTCCACAACCAACAGGGTATTTCACTCACTCATCTTCCCAGATTCAGTGGTGGAAGAGTTTGGGATTTTCCACATTAGGCATTTTAGCATGCAGATGGTGGCCAAAGAACTGTTTAATCATCCTATTTTGGGGATGCCCATTACTCTTGGCTGTATTTGTCATCCTCTTTTTCAACATCTCCAGGTAACAACCCTCTGGAGTTCTACTAGAGTGGGGGTGGTATCAGGACATAAAGTAGGAGAAAATCTAGGTCTTCTCATACAGACTTCACCAACTCTTCATCATCTCCTCCATCCAACCCTCTCCCCTCCATTTATCCATAGCTTCAGAGACGTGTTGTTTCCACTGTCAGTTAGGAGCACAGGGTAGGTCTGATCTGGGGTGGTTCTCAGCATTTCTCCACCAGCTGGAGATACGGCTTCCACTTGGTTGCTAAATTAGTCCCTATTTGTCCAACTGCTTTCATCTTCTAAAACTTTGTATTTTCTTTCAATTTTCTCCTTCTCCTGTTTTTCCATTTTTGTGTATTTATTTTTGATTAAAATAAGTCACTGAAGTTTTAGTAGTTTGTCAGGAGGATGTAAAATGACTTCATGTTTTCCTATCCACTGTCTTAACCTAGTGGGTAATAACAGTTCCTTTTTATGTATATGTACAAAGAACTCTGTCGGGTAGGATAATTGGTACTAAAATATGTAAGGCATTGACTTCGTCTGCTCAGGGTGGCCATAACGAAGTACCACAGACTTGGTGGCTTTAAATAACAGAAATGTATTTCTCACTGCTATGGAGGTGGAGAAGTACAAATCAAGGTGTTAGCCAATTTGGTTTCTGGGGAAGGCTCTCTTCCTGGCTTTCAGATGGCCACCTTCTTATGTTCTCATGTGGTGGTGAGGAGAGAGCTCCTGTATCTCTTCCTCTTTTACAAAGGGCGCCAGCCCTATTGTATTTGGGCCCACATTTATGACCTCATTCAATCTTCCTAACAGGCCCTATCTCCAAATACAGTTACTTGGGGAGTTAGGGCATTAGCATATGAATTTTGGGGAGATGCAATTCAGTCCATAGCATTGGCACAGTCTCTGTTCTTGGTTTTATCACACCTTTAAGAACAAAGGCCTTTGTACAGGTAATGAATCAATATCATAAGATTTTGGTTTGGTACTCTAAAAGCAATATGCTAAATAATTATTTGTTAGTTTGGCATATGGTGTGAGATAAGCAGTGCCAATGAAGTGCTACACATGTTGATATAGAGCAAAATAAATGCAGAACAACATTCGGTCTGATAGACTATGCCAATCTCAGCTCTGCCAAAGTGACTTGGGTAAGTTACCTAAACTCCGAGCCCATTCCATGATCTAAAAATGGAGAGGATCTAACACCCCTTGGACTTATTATGAGGCAATAATTAAGAAAATGTCTTTACAGTGCCTGGATACAGCACTTGAGTGAAAAAGTATTAGCTACCAACTGGATTACTATAGAAATCCAAGAAAGAAGGAAAGAAGAAAGGAAGGGGGAAAAGGTGGGAAGAACAGAATGAAAACATGGTAAGAAGGGAAAGGTTTTTCTCAGTCTGTGTATGCTTTTCATTAAGGGAACTTCATTTATTTTTTTAAAGATTTATTTATTTATTTCAGAGGGCACATTAGGTGAGGATGGGGGAACGGGATGGGGGCAGAGGGAGAGAAACTTTAAGTGAACTTCCCACTGAGCAGAGCCCTATGCAGAGCTTGAGCTCATGACCCATGAGATCATGACCTGAGCTGAAACCAAGAGTCAGATGCTTAACCAACAGAGCCACAACCAATGGGCTCCTAAAGGAACTTCATTTTAAAAGTCATCTCTTGGGCACCTGGGTGGCTCAGTGGGTTGGGCCTCTGCCTTTGGCTCAGGTCATGATCTCAGGGTCCTGGGATCAAACCCTGCATGGCATCGGGATCTCTGCTTAGTGGGGAGCCTGCTTCTCCCTCTCTCTCTGCCTGCTTCTCTGCCTTCTTGCGATCTCTCTCTCTGTCAAATAAATAAATAAATAAAATCTTAAAAAAAAATTCATCTCTTACTATTTCCAGAGAGGAGCAAAGGATCTATAATGCATTTTAATGACCCATTACTAAAAAAAAAAAAGAAAAAAAGGAAATCAAGCCTTGGGTATGATCTTCTTTTGGCACAGCTCCTGGGAGTGCAAAGAGATATAAGTAAACATTTATGAGCTGGGATAAATTTGGAAATGTTGTGACCCTTGGAGCAAAGCGGTCACACGCTAGTACTAATTAATCCTTGTTTACCCTTGAGGAGCAGCAAGGGTTCACATGCAAAGGAGGAAAGAGATTTAAAAAAATAAATAAAATTACCACTTTTTTTTTCATTTGAACCTCAGCTCTTCATCCATTAACCTGACCTCTTGTAATGTTATTTTGAAAACTAATTCTCTCAGGGAAAAAAACTCTTTATATGAATGAGAGATTAATATCAGTGAATCCAAGTCATGGACATTCTTGCATTGAAATGCTTCTTTAACAAGACATGGCTTCCTAGGTAATTTTTTTCTTTTCCACAGTCATTATTTCAGACAGCAGCAGTATGGATGGTTTCCCTGTGGATAGCAAGTAAGATTGCTTCTAAATAATTCCTAGGGCCTGAAATAATTGATTGTTCCCTTTTGGGCAGGGGTGAGATGGGGAAGAAAATAGGGTGGTTGAGGGTTGGACCTAAACAATAATGTTAACATCACACACACAAAAGGACAGGCTAGTTCTGCTGTTCCTGGAAGTTGTTGTTCTGCCTGAACAAAGGAGAACTGAATTGGTCCAAAAGTCTCTACCAACTGGCTGAAGGAAATTAACAAACTACTCTTGGATAAGGGTGTAAGTCTCACATGAATGTGTGAATTTCTTATTAAGGTTTCTTGCTGTGTATTACGTGGTTCCTCCTGAGTAGATATGAAATACTTTTCTAGCCAACAGATCTGCTTGACATTTTATGGCCTGAAGATGTAACATGAGCTGACTTCACTGTTTTTTTCCCCTTCTCTATTCCATAAGATGTGTCTCTTTCTTGTTTACACGTCATATATCTTTAAACATAAAAGAAGACTTCCTTTTCCAATTATGAGGTTTCTCTGATTTCCACGAAGAGAGGTGAAAGAATCAAGCTAGAGAGGACCCACAGTACAGTTCTTAGCAGGAGAACCCACAGTATAGTTCTTAGCAGGAGAGGAGCCAAACCACAGGAACCACACGTCTAAACGACGGCTTTGGAAGAGCACAGAGGAAAAGGAATCTAGTCACCTATGGGAATAGACATTTCATTTCTCTAGAAATATCAACATAGAACAAATGAAGGGAATAAGGTTAGAGAACTGTAGAAATTACTATCAGAGTTCCTGAAAGCTCTAACAGAACTTTTAGAAATCCCGAGATTTTACTCTGAGGGGAAAGAAGACTGAGCAATATGACTTGGAAATATTTTCTCCCCTTCTTGGGTTTGTCTTCCATTTTCCCAATGGTAACTTTGAAAAACAAAAGTTTATAATGGTGATGAGTTCAGTTTATCCTCTTTTCTCTTTTTGCAGCTCCTGATTTGGGAATTACGACTATAAGGGCTTTACCTAACTTGAGGTCATGAAGATTTCATCCATATTTTCCTCTAAGATTTTTACAATTTTAGCTTTTACTTTAGGTCCGTGACCCATATTAAATTAATTCTTATTTAAGGTATAAAGAAGGGATCTAACTTCATGCATGTGGATATCCCAGCATCATTTGTTATGAGACCATTCTTTCTCCTTGGCATTGTCTTGGCACCTTGTAGAAATCATTTGACAATGTGACATTGTTTATTTCTGGCACTCAGTTCTGTCCCCATGAGCTCCATGTGATCACAGAATGCTACACTGTTTGGATGAATGTTACTTTATTCATTTTATTTACCATGATTTAGTAGATTTTTCTAATTATTTCTTCATTTGTTGTAGGTCCTGAGAATGATTTAAAGAAATTGAAAAAAAAATTTTTTTAAATAAATGTTAGCAGTTTTCATCTGTTAGGGTTGTCTCTCTAGAGCAAGAATCTATGAGTTCTTCACTCCACCATTCCCAAAGGTCCTTCCCCCATTTTCTGCATCAAAGAACAAAGCAGTAAAAGAAATGAAAGTAGATACTGAAGGAAATGGAAGAAAAAAAAGGGACACATGGTCAACTCAGTTAACATTAACTCAATTCTGAGAGCCCATGACGGATGAAACATATTAAACTTAGGATAGGTTTCAGAAGATTTGAGTAATATTATTAAAATTTTTGAACAGATTAACATATACTTAATATGTCATTATGAACTGAGATACAATTAATATATATTCAAATCCTTTAAATATACCATACATCTTTATTTAATGCCTAAATGCCTACCTAATATGACCACCAAAAAAAAAAATCTCAAATCCTAGAAGGTGAAAAGTAAAGATCTCACTCTGTGGCAACTAATACAATAAAAATAAAAATAAGTAAGAAAATAGTAGAGGAAAAGTAGACCCCAAAATATCAGCCCTTGAATTTCAAAATAACTCTCTCTTAAACAACTCTTAAGCTAATGAAGAATCCAAAGTTGAAGATACCAAGTCTTTAAAAAAATTATAATAAACATTTCATATCCAACTTTGCACATATGACTAAAGTTGTATTTGGAAGAAAATTTATAGCATCAAACATGTAAAAATTCATGTAAATATTCATATAAATATTCATGTAAGTATGAAAATAAGTGATTTAACACTTAACTAAGGGGGGGAAAATAGGATACAGAAGCCATAAAAAAAATAGCAGGAAATAGAGATAAAAGCAAAAAATATCAAATTTAAAAGCAATAAAGTAAACTGATTTAAAACATTAGGGACTTGTCATTTTCATTTGCCAATAAAATAGTCACATCAATCTCTAGTTACACTAACCAAGAATAAAAGGACAAAGGAAAGAGAAAAGGTGGAAATGACCACAAATAAAGATGAAGGTAAAAGAATTATGGGAGCAATCTTTCAAAACTCTGTGAGTACCCTTGAAAATCTGAATACAACTATTTTACCTTATTTTATTTTTATTACTGTTTTTGGTAAATACAAGGTTACAAAATGAATACTGATGGTATAGAAAGGAAAAAAATAAATATGAAAACACTGAGATTTCATTTCAGAGTTTCAGATGATATCTCAGCTCCTTTTTTTAAATTTTCACAAAACCTAAATCTGATATATTTTAAACTGTTATAGAGAGTGTTAAAAGAAGGAAAACTTCCAAATTCTTTTCACAACACCCTATTTGTTTCAAAACAAAGATAGCTTCTTGTTAGTTTTCTATTTCTGCCATATCAAATTACCACTAATTTAGTGCTTAAACCAACATCAACTTATTACTTCACAGTTCTATAGCTAAGAAATCTGACATAGGTCTCCTCAGGCCAAAATGGAGTTGTTGGCAGGGCTTCTTCACTCCTTTCTGGAGGCTTTAGGAAGAGATCCATCTCCTTGCAAGTGTGGGCTGTTGGCAGGACTTAGTTCCTTGCAGTTGTAGTACTGAGGCCCCTAGTTCCTGGCTGGCTGTCAACTAGGGGCTGTTCCCAGCTTCTAGAAGCTGCCTATGTGCCCTGATTGCTGTATGATCGGATTTAGCCCACACAGATAATCCAGGATAATTTCTCTGATTTAAGGAAAATATCGTCAACTACATGTACAAATTCTCTTCTAGGAGGTAAAGTAACATATTCACAGGTTCTAGAAATTTGGTTACCTTTGTGGTGAGTCACTATACATCCCCCTCACCCAAAATAAACAGGGAAAAAAGTTAGACTATTTCCATTTGTGAATATTGACACACTATAAATAACTTAAGGTAGCAAATAAAATTTAGCAACATGTTAAAAGTAAAAGAATGACACCCTTAGCTAAGTATGATTCATTTCAAAGATTCCAATGTGATTTAAAAATGCAACTTATATGACTACATCACATCATGAAATTAAAGACAAATCAACACTTTTTTTCAATGTTTAAAAAAAAATCCTTTGAACACTATGAAAACATTAAAGAAAAGAAGAAGAAATTGGGATGGAAGAGGTAACCCTCTAAAATCTAGAAATTTTGTCTTTGGACCTTCCCATGTCAATGGCTTATAATGTCAAATAACGTAGAGCACTTAATACTTGACTTACCGCCTAACAATCCTATAAAACAGGTACTAGTATTGCACCATTTTATAGAAGACACCAGGCTTCATTCATTAAATAACTTGCCCAAGAACATCAACTGGAGGCTTTCCCTCCATCACTTCTTCCCTACCTCGTCAACAGGGTCCCAGCAGCCACCACGACCACCATCACGGTGCGGTCTGCAAATGGGCACTCTACTTCTAAAGCCTTTGGGATACTTGCTGGGGATGGAAAATAAATACATAGTTCGATTTCCTAGGGTTTAACAAAGACTTTTATATCTTCTACTCCAAATATGTGTTTTCATAAATTAGAAAAATATTTAAGATCCAGAAAGAACTTACCTAAGATCTTGCACTTATTTTGAAAAGCATCTGGATCAGAATCTAGTCTTCTGGGCTCCTTGTTCCATTATTTTATGGTCCTGGGGAAGGTAAAGGAAGAAACACAGAAAATTGCTTACTTCCAAATTAGATATATTCTAAGCACCGCTGATGACATTCTGACATCTTTATCAGTTGCTTCGGAGTTTTTGGAACTTAGGGTACTTGAGAATGCCTTTTTCCTTCCTTCATTGACTGGAAAGCCCAAACCTGCTTGACTCATCTCCACTACCTGTTCTTCTCCTTGCTGTTTGGTCATTGGACTATGTGTAAGACCATCATCAGAACCATCAGGGATAGAAGGTAAAACTAAATTCATGACCCTGGTAACTGTTTTAATCATTGAGTTCAAGCTCTAGAGAAGAAAATAACAATCATCTTCTTACGTCTTCACATAGTTTTCCCTCTGTACTTGAGCATGTAATTCAAGGCTCATTCCATAAATTCAAGCTTTGTAACTTGACTTTCCAGCATGCAATGAGATATTGCTCCTCTAAAACCTATTTACTGAACACCTAGTATGTGTCAGATACCAAGTCAAAGGCTTCCAAACAACTTCCCCCATTTAATCTCAGAACAGCTCACTCAAGAGGGATTATTGGTTCTAAGATGGGGAGATTAGAAAATTCAAAAGGATTATAATATTAAGAGGACCATAATCATCGTTACTACCCTTTACTGAGAATACACTATGGACCAAAGATGGTGCCAAAGGCTTTTCAGTATTAACTTGTGAAATCCTCAGACAATTCTATAAGGTACTAATATTATAGGAATATTACTAGTATTCCTATTTCACAAATGAGAAAACTGAGACATGAAGAGCTCAAGAAACAAGCCCAAGGACTTAGAAGTGTAGTACCAGGTTTTTAAGCCAGGCAGTTGAATACAGAGCCTGGTTCTTAATCACTAGAATTATTTGTCCACGATCACATAGCAGATAAAAAGAGTATTGGAGAAACGAATCAAAAGTCCATCAGGGGCACCTGGTTGGCTTAGTGGGGTAAAGCCTCTGCCTTCGGCTGAGGTCATGATCTCAGGGGCCTGGGATGGAGCTCCCACATCAGGCTCTCTGCTTGGCAGGGAGCCTTCTTCCCCTTCTCCCTCTGCCTGCTTCTCTGCCTTCTTGTGATCTCTTTTTGTGTGTCAAATAAATAAAATAAAAATCTTTAAAAAAAAAAAAGTCCATCAACTGAGGAGGCATAAACAAAATATGGTATATGTATACAATAGACAATTATTTGACAGTAAAATGAATGAAATATTGAAAAATGTTATAACATCTAAGTTATAGAAGTAGTTACAAAAGAACATATTATATGAAACCAGTAATATGAAATGTTCAGAAGAGGCAAATCTACAAATATGGAAAATAAAACAGAGTTGCCGTAGGCAGAGAAGAGAAGGGCACGATTGGAGAGAAGTGGGGAGTGACCACTAATGAGTCCGGGACTTTTTGGGGGGTGGGCGTCGGTGTTAAAAATATTCTTAAATTGTGGTTGAAGTTGAACTGTGTGAATATACTAAAAACCCAGTGAAATGTATGTTTTAAATGGGCAAACTGTATGGTATGTGAATTATTCTTCAATAACGACTGCAGGGTGGGTGAGCTGTATTGTAATTATCTTTGTTCCATCAAATTCCAAAAGGTCTAGTATTCCCAATGTCAGCTCCCCATATTTTCTACCTCACAAGAAAAATATTTCCAAGTGAGGGGATTTTAGGCTTACAAAATAGGCCCATTCCTAAAAAGTTGAGACTTCAATTTTACATTGAATATTTAAATATTTAATGTGCTTAATATCTGTCATCATGTCACTAGTTCTGTCTTAGAGTGAACGGCCATCTGCCTCATTTTTATTTTTGGAAATCTGATTTTTATTTATTTATTTATTTTGGCCTATACTCATTGAGCTCTCCTTACAGCAAGGTGCATTTTAAATCTTCTTGTCTATTACAAGTGGATTTGGCTCATTGTTGCAATGTTGGACAGTCCATGCAGAAAAATTTAAACTTGTTAAAACTGTTTTTGACATTCAGTGTCATAATACTCTAAGTAGGTTTCATTTCCACATTCCCATTAGTCAGTGGTAATAACTCGTAATAAAAATAACAAATGAGTGCGATATTAAAAAGTCAAATAAACAACTATGTAGATACGCATGTATAATTCTGCAGCAGTTTTCGTGGATTTGTCCTATCAAAGAATCTCATATTTTAGAATGTAGTAAAATAGCTTTTTTAGAAGTATTAATATGTGTTCTCACTCTCCTTCTTCACTTTACCTCTGTGATATTCTTCCTAAAAACTCATAGCCCTGGCCTGATGATGGAAAAAAAAAAATCAGAACAACACAGTTTGGGAAATATTCTACATGATACCTGGCTGGTGCCACATAAGAATGTCAAGGTCAAAAAGACCAGAAAAGACTGAGAAAATGTCATAGACCAGAGGATACTAAGGACATAGGGCAATTAAGTGTGGTATGGTGCTCTGGAATAAATCTTGAATAGAAAGGGAAATTAATGGGAAAACTGGTGAAATGTCAATAAAGTTTAGAGTGTAGTTAATAGTACTGTCTCACTGTCATTCCATCCTTGTAACAAATGTCCCGTGTTAATATAAGGTATTAATAATGGAGGGACCTCAGTAAGATGTATAGATGAACTCCGTATGCCACCTTTGTAACTTTGTTGTAAATCAGAAAGTGAAAATTTTAAATGGGCCAAATATGTGAGTAAGCATTTCACCGGAGAGGATATGCCAATAGCCTAAAACACATAAAAAAAGAAATGTTCAATATCATTAGTCATAAGGGAAATGCAAATTAAAAACCACAGTTAGATCTCATTGCACACATAACAGAAGAACAAAAATATAAAAATAATGACAACACCTAATCCTAGGAAGCATGTAGAGAAACTTGATCGCTCATTCCTTGCTGGTGGGAATGTAAAATGGTGAAGCCACTGCCCAAAACAGTTTAAAGATTTCTTACAATATTAGACATAAATTTACAGTATGATGCAGCAATTCTACTCCCAGTTACCTATTCAGGAGAAATGACAACATTTGTTCATGACAGCATTATTCAGGCACAAAGTGGACATAACCCAAATGTCCATCAAATGATGAATCACTACACAAAATATGGGCTCTCCATGCACCTGGACTAGCATTCAGCCACAAAAAGAAAGAGCTACTGCAACATGGGGAAACCCTGACAACATTATGCTGAATGAGAGACAGACGAAAAACCACATAGCATGTGATTTCATTTATAGGAATTGCCCAGAACAGGCAAATGGAACGTTAATGGTTGATGCCCAGGGCTTAGGGAGTAATTATAAATACGCACAAGGTTTCTTTTGGGAGTGATGAAATATTCTAAATTAGATTGTGGGGATGATCGTATCACTTCATAAATGTCTTTTCAACTATCCAATTGTCTTTTTACGATAAATGAATTCTTTATATAATTTATACATCAACAAAACTGAAACATACTTTTTTTTTGGTATAAAATTTAGATTATGAAGCAAAGAATAAAGAGAAAGTACTCCTTACTGATAGTTCCATCATTTTGGTACAGATTCTTACAGCTTTACTATTTTCTATTAATTCTCATTTTAAAATGAGGGCGAGTCAGAAATTTATTTTCTCAGATGATGTATATAACTTAGAGACTTAAATAGGGTTTATATCTTGGGGATTTTGTTTGCAGAACTTGATCATGCTTTTATATCATATGGTTTAGTCCTCAGTGATGGGACTGCCAGGGAGCACTGATTACTGGTCAGACCAGCCTGGAAAATCCCACAGTATTCTAGCTCCCCAGCAAAGGAGAAGCCATAACTGCACTTCTAAACCAATAAGAAACAAAAAAGCTCTGTCTCCAAAAAACAACTCAGGAGATCAGGAAGGTCATATACTTGCATTTTGGCTTTTCAGACCAGAACGTAGAGGGCACTTTTCTTGTCATCTAAACAGATGAGAATGCCAGACACTGTCTGTGACCTTTCGCGGCCGTGCTGTGCAGAGAGCTACCTGCATGGCTTAAGAAGGAGTGTTCAAAATGAAACACATGAGATTGTGCTTGGGGTTTTTTTTCTTTCTTTCTTTTATTTTCTTGTTGTGATTGTTGTTACTACTTCAAGTAGAAAGGGAAAGCTTCCATATATAGCTCAGATATTTCTAAATGAAGAAAACCTTTCCACTCCAAACAAATATCATCCAGAATTTTTTCAGCCAATACTGAAAGAAATTCTTTAGCATATCCTATAGATGCAACCTGTCTTATCCTGTGTCCAGAAAATATATGCAAGGACAAGTTACCGGAGCAAAAGAAACTTGGGGCACATGGGTGCGCACACGCACAGAGACACAAACACAGACACACACACACACACAAATGTGAGTTACATTACTTTACTTAAATAACCTGCTGTCCTATACTGAATTTCTTCTCAGGCAGGCCAAAAGTATAGATAAGCCTTGCCTGTCATAATGGATAAAATGAACAAAAATAGAGTATCTCAACAATGTGTGTGTGTGTGTGTGTGTGTGTGGACACACATGGACACACATGGACACACACACACACACACACATACACACACACACATTACTCTCTCTTGACCAAATAAAAAACACTCAAAAAATTTCTAATTTTGCCTGGGTCTTGAGTTTTTCTCTGCGTACTGTGATACGATGGGGAGGTATCCTTCCCTAAGCAATTAATTCCAAATGCCCTAATTAGAAAATGCTAGGCATCGTCAGAAACATGCCCACAAGCACTAGAGGGCAATGCTGGACAAATATTACTGAGATCCAAGCAAACACTAGTGAGTGTGACTAGATACTCAATTGTTTTAAAATGAATAAAATTTCAGATGCGACTTTGAATATTCTAACTCTGAACAGGATGGACTTTCCAGCTATTGCCTTCCAAACTGATTACAGGAATGGATGAAGAGGGCAAGGTTTTCTGGGTAGCAATCAACCCTGCTTCCAGGCTTCATCGGGGCATTTTGCCGAGATTGAGGCTGGGCCATTTAAAGAGCAGGTTGGCAGACCAAGGAGATAATGGCTAATGTTAAAGCCAAGGAAGTTTCTGGAATCAGAAATAAGAATCAAAGCCTGGATTCTGCAGTAGGAAAGAAAAGCTGCTCACTCAATTACGTCTCATGATTTCATAATGTGATGGAAACCAGGGACCTATTGAGGGTAAGAATTATTTATACAAGTTTAAATAATCAACTTAATTAAAAATCTGGATAAAAACACAAAATTATAAAAGGACCTTTTGTGATGGGCATGATGAGGATGGTGGATGCAGGTTACAATAAACATAAAGGATTAAACGCTCTGTCTTATTTTTCATTTCTCTCACCTGAGCGGCTCTTTTTGCAGTAAAATCATAGTTCTGATGAAAATTTGAATCAAATCCCCTAGTAGGGATTCAATTAAAACACTGGTTTTCAAAATGTGGTCTCTGGACAAACAGCATCAACATCACCCAACAACTTGTTAGAAAATAAAATTCTTAAAAAAAGAAAAAAGAAAATTCTTATACTTCACCCCAGACTTCCTGAGTCAGAATCTCTGGGAGTGAGAGCCAGAAATCTGTTGGTTTTCTTTTTTTTAAGATTTTATTTATTTCTTTGCGAGAGAGAGAGCATGTGAACATGAAGAGAGGGAGGGGCAGAGGGAAAGAAGAAGAAGGCTCCCCTCTGAGCAGGGAGCTGGATGTGGGGCTCGACCCCAGGACTCCTGGGATCATGACCTGATCAGAAGACAGATGCTTAACTGACTGAGCCACCCAGGAGTCCCTAGAAATCTGTGTTTCAATAGGATACATGAACATCTGAGCAATACTGGGCTAGAGTTAGAACAGAACAGGTTGTATATAGAAAACAATCACTATTATACAATATCATGTATGTTACAATCATAGAGTATATAATCTACCACTTCTGTTATACTCATTTTATTTCATATATTCAAAATTTTTACATTGTAAAAACAACTATTTTCCAGAATTCATAATTTATTTTTATACAACTCAAGTTGTATTTTACATAGAATTGACTTAAATGCTGATGGCTAGATTCTAAAACTACCCCAGAATTCTCATTAAATTTCTAAGAATAGTACTGACAATGATAGTAAAGCATACAAATGTATAATACCTTTGCTTACAAAATATGTGTCAAATAGAAAATACAAATTGAATCAAATAACTTGCCAAAGATCATATAATTAGTACTGAGTAGAAAGTCATAATTTGAATCCAGAACTTCCACCACCAAAACCACTGTGCTTCGCATGGTATCATGGCTATTTATACCACAAACGAAATACCTGTCAACATGAATGAAATGAAATGAAATGAAAAACAGTCAACAACAACAAAATATTGTTCCAGCAGTAGTGATCAGGCAAAATCATATTTTCACAAAATTGGCTGGTGTTTGATGAAAACCAGGTTTAATGAGATAACGAAAAAAGCAGATAGAGTTTCCTAGAGAGTGGAAGAAAACTTTGGACATTTTGCAAGAGTCAAAGAGGGAATCCAAATACGGAAAAGTGATTGTGTGGAGGAAGTTAACTGAGCTCTAAACAGTGACAACTCGTACTGAGTGCCTAGTCTCCCTTCCAGGGAAGAAAGGAAAGAGGAAGACAAGAAAGACATTTTGGACTGGGCAACTAGCTGCCATTAGAGCTGAGGAGTTAAGTACTTATGAGACTGAGTAAGACACAGCAAAGTGTGACTTGCTTATGATCAATCAACATTTATTGGGCAGCTGCTTTGTCCCAAGCACACTCCAATGACAGGGACTAGAGCAAAATGAGTGGAACACCCGTCCTAGGTGTAAAATCTAAAGGGGACATAAGCAATACTCAGCAATCAAGACAATATTTCAATGTAATATTTTAAAAATCATAATAAATGCAATAATTTCATGAAGAAAATAGAAAAATTTTAAATAAAGATGGGATCTGTTATTATTATTTTTTTGTTTCAGGGCACTGTTACAGTTCTCTTTATTCCCAACTTTGGTATTTTGCTCATCGTGAGGTTTTTTTGCATTAATTTTGAGAAACATTGTATGAAAATATTACTTACCTTAATCATTGAGTTTTAGCCATAAAATGTTGTACCAGATGTCTCACTCACTATGACCTAACCTTGGCCCTACACTGTGATCAAAGCTCTACATTAATTATCTCAAGGAATCACCATGACCCATAAAGTATACAATTTGTTAGGCCTGAAAATTTAGTATTTTTAACACAGGAAATAACTTTGTGTTTGAAATATATCTATCCATACAAAAATACACAGATATGCAAATATCCTGTCACATTTGAGGGGATAGTGTATATCAACTCAATGTCACATGCTTGTTACTGTTTGTAATAGCAATAATTTATGTACGCACAATTCTATATTTTTGAGTCAGTTACTATATTACTTTGTATTGCTTTTCTAATTTTGAATGTGAAATATGCGATTGTATTAGTCCTGTAATTTGTATGTGAAATATGTGATTGTATTAGTCCTGTAAATTGTAGGAATCACTGGGCCCCCACTGAAAGAAATGCTCCTTAAAATCTATACCTCAAAAGTCTAGCCAAAGAGTGATTCTGGTCACTTCCGGGAATGCAGAGACCCTAAGAGTGAAGGGACAGGTGGAGTGGGACCAGGTAAAATGAACATGAGAAAGAAACAGGAGCAGAAACACTAGAAAGAAGCACGTGTCACTGCTAGGGTAGAAGTCCTTGATGTCCCTCCCTTTGTCTCAGAATCACGTGCAGCCTGGGATCTCTCTCTGAGCTTTAGACTCCGTTTATTCAGGGCGAAGCTTGAACATCCCAGAGGAGGCTGATGTGGGTCAAGCTTGAGAACCACTACGCCAGGGGGCCCAGGGAATCAACCTGGATTGAACCCGTGTAAATGGGACACTCCAAGGTCTTCCTAGAATAATGAGAGATACGCAGCATTGAGCATCTCCTATGCTTTTGTTAGGCTGTCAAGGAGTTGGTAAACAGAGGGAAATCTGAACTATTCTAGGGAATAGGAGAAATTTTTAAAGGAGTGTGTGGCTGGAGAGGAGGAAGGAAAGATGAGATTGCTGAGAAATGAGTTTTTATTACTGTGTTTATGTTATGTTATTATGAGTTTATGTTGTGTAGTGTGGTACATTAGCTCTTTTCCCCATATGCCTCATGACCTTCAGTAAGATATTGATTTCTTACTGGTGGCCTTTGGCAAAGTCTATCTTTGGGGTCAAATTGCTGAGGACTTTTCAAGAATGGAAAGGTACAAGAACACACACTGCCCACAATTCTCTTACTCTTTAGCTTTAGTTACATGGTTTAATAGGGAAAGCATATGGAAGGGACCCATGTACATATCAGCAGGAAGATCCCAGTTTCCAAAAGGAGAGGGTGCCCAGTACTGCCCCTACCCTCTCTGAATGAACTGGAGATCTCACAGGAAGGATGTCTGGCAGGTGTTTCACTTTTCTGGAATCACAACCTGAAAGGGACCTGTACTCAGTGTTCTTGAGTACTGCGCAATCACTAATTATCACATCCTTTTTATAACCTCTTGGTAAGATGCTTCACCAATCTGGGGGCGCCTGGGTGGCTCAGTCATTAAGCGTCTGCCTTCGGCTCAGGTCATGATCCCAGAGTTCTGGGATCGAGCCCGCATCGGGCTCCTTCCTCAGCAGGAAGCCTGCTTCTCCCGCTACCATTCCCTCTGCTTGTGTTCCTCTCTGTCAAATAAATAAAATCTTTAAAAAAAAAAAAAAAAAGATGCTTCACCAATCTGAAAGTGGTGCATTTTTCAAATTGAGCTAGATGGCATGAGTCACCACAACCCTCTACAGTTCATACACAGTTCCTGTGAGAGACACAAACATCTACTATGATCACCTTCTCTCATAAGGATAGTTAATGCCGGCATCATGAGCACATTAAGGGTAAAGGTAATTTACAGGTAAAACAGTAATTACTGTTTTAGGATGGTGTAGCCTAGACACGTGAGGGCAGAACTAACAACCTGTAGCTGTATCAGCTTCACTTGTGACCTTGGATAAGAGATCTTGATGTCTGCACTCAAAGCTATCTTCCCGATTTTCCACATTAAATAAAAAGACAGATCCCGTGGTGGTATTTTTTGAATGGTCACAGCAATATTTCTCTTCTGCGTGCTGTTTTCCAAAACCTTCATTTGTCTGTTTCCTGTCCCCTTGAACCTGAGCATGCTTGTGATTCTGTAGTGTATAGAGTCCAGTAGGGCTGATACTATGAGACTTCCCAGACCAGGTCACAACTTTTCCCTAGCCAATGTGTTCAGTTACCTGAAGTCCCCATGCTGGAGAGATCATGTGGAGGGACCCCACGAAGACAGAGAGAGATGCTTAAGCACCCCTAGCTATTCTAGTCTTCCCTGCTCAGGGACCTGAGTGAGTGAACTTTAGATGATACCAGCTCCAAGCTTCAAGCTCTCCCAGCTGACAAGAAGAGCAACAGAGAGGAAGTGTGCCTGCAGAATGCTGCGCAAATTGCAGATTCATGAGTAAAATAAATATTGTCATCATTTGAAGACATCGAGTTTTAGTATAGTTGGTTATATATCATCAGATAAGAAAAGAGATGCAGAAAATCTTTTAATGACAATAAATACCGCCAGTGGAAGAAACAGTTTCTGATCATCGAATATAAAATAGCAACCCTCTCTTGCTACTCTCTCTACGCTTTATGTATTTTGCTCTCTTCCATACTAATTACCACTACCTAGTGTTGTATATTTACTTGATGGTTTGTTTCTGTTTCTCTACCCTAACATAATAAGTTCAGCTAGGGCACAAAGAGACTTAGGTTGTTCCCTGCTGAGTCTAGAAGGTACCAACATATAGCACTGTAGCTAGGATGAGTGAGAGACTCTTTATATAGTGTTCATTCCTATCAGAATGGCCAGAAACTAAGTTCTTTATATTTATTTCAGATTATTTATGTGATGTGGGCCAAATAATTAGTTTGAGTAAAAAAATATTCTTTAACAACCTAATTTTTATTTTATCAGAAATGGATGAATTTTTTGTTTTATAAGTATTTTTCCCACCACTTCAATTCTATGGGAGAAAAAAAAAATCAACATTTTGGAAAGGTGTTTCCCTTCTTATTCAACGAAGCTTGATGAGTCATGAAATGTAGGTATGTCCAAACTCCTCAAGAACCTAATGAATGAAATTTCTGTGACTATGTTTAAGAAATTAAACTTAAGGCCAGATTTATAAAATCCTTGTAAGGGTTCTATAACAGGGCAGTCGATACTCCCAAAAGAATAATCATAACAAAGGACTCAGGGCATTATTAAATGTGAAATTCATGGTTGTAGAAAGAATAAAAGGAGTGTTGAAATAGCTTACAATCTTATTAAATGCTGACATGAAGCTAATTCTGCTCAAACTTCTGTCCTAATTTCAAATTCCTCAATTTTAAGCTCCTTAATGATTCCTCAAGATGTGGAGCTTAAGAAATTAAGAAATTAAGAATTTTGAAATTTGAGTGAATTTTAGAAATTAAATTTGAAATTGGGTGGCTTGGAATTCGGACTTAGATACCAGCCTACCAGAGAAAGGGAAGAGGGGATGTAGGCTTCTTAGGGGAAAGCAAATGATTTTTAGGAAAGATGAATGAATAGGCCTTTAGGATAATGGGCAGGAGGTATGATAGTTTGTGAGTCTGTCTGGGTGTGGTGTTGACTTCTAATCCCCTCTGCAGTGGTTAAGACCCAGTCTTCACTGGTTGATGACACTCCCATGGATGGGGGAGGGATCTATGCCAACTGGATTCCTCCTGGAGGATCTGTCTTTAGGCAGATAAGGCAGTTCAGAGAAAGCCTGTTCCTGCATCTGCTGCCCTTCAAGTGCCTGAAACTCAGAATAATCAATATATCAAAGCAGCATATTTTAGGGTGTCAATGCTTGCAACCATCACCAATATCCAACTCAGACCTTTTTCACCATCCCCAACAAAAACTCTGGAACCATTAAACATTAAATCATTATTCCTGCTTCCCCCCGAACCCTTGTCACCCCTCTTCTACTTTCTGTCTCTATGACTTGTTCACTCTTGGGACCTCCTATAAGTGGAATAATACATTATTTGGGTTGTTTTTGGTTTTGTTTTTGTTTTTCTTTTGGTGTGCTTGTTTTTGCAACTATGTTCTTTCACAAGCACAATGTTTACGGTTCATCGATGTTGCAGCATGGATCAGAATTTCTTTCCTTTTTAAGGCTGAATAACAACCCATTATGTATATAAATGCATATGTCACATTCTGTTTATCCATAAGCCAAGACACAGGGGGAAAGTCTGAATACATCTCATAAGACAAGAAGAGAAATGTTACTTCTAAGAAGCAAGGGAGAAAGTGAGCAAAGCAGATAGTCTTTGTATGGGAGAGTAAGTTAAGGTAGAGTGAGGCCGGTATCCATGCACAGTGAACCACATGAGAAATACACTGGTTGAAGGATAACCAACAGACATTTAAGGAATGTATATATCTAATGTTCACTTTTAGGTTGACTGTTGATTGACTACCCATGATAAAATCCCTCTCCTAACTCATTTCCATATCTTGAATAAAACCAATCAGTACACTCACAGGTACATATAGTAGGGGTGACGCTATTCATTCATTTATTTATTTTTCAGCATCAGTCGAAGATAGGCTGAACTTTCTATCTGGTTCGGAAGAAGGACTGAGAGTTGATCATGAAATTAAGCCTCCCAGGAATTCACTGAAATATTAGAGAAGGGTTTGTATCTTATGAGGCAGGCATGAGGATCTAGTCAATCATATCAACGTTTCAAGGGGCCTAGGAATCTTATGAGATACCTGGTCTAATTTACTTCACTGCATTTATAGAAGGAAAATTTTTAAAAATCACTTCACCAACCAGACTGAACAACCACCACTGACCAGTTCTTGTTCTAAAGTTTGCACTCACTGAAAGAGCATGATGTCAAATTGGGAAAATCCCTTTGGAAGCTCATTCAAATACATCAAGACCACAAGATTCAGAGAACTGTTCAACTCCACCAGAATTTAGGAGAAAATCTCCTGGCATCTGTTAAAAACAGTGTCTTGGAGAGATGCTCCAGATTGTGTAATTTGAGCACACAATTCTGGACCAAAACTCTGGTGTACTACCCCATGAAAATAGCCCAGCAGGTGGCTATATGTGCACTGTGCAGAGGAATCTAAAGACAAGCAAGAGTTGGCTTTAGAAATTACTAAGATTCCATCAAAAAGACTTCTGCTTGGTTACCTATATTTACTTTAACTACTTTAAAAATTCTTCCACCTTAACTATCAGAAGACTTTCTCCAGGTTGGTGATTATGATCTTTCCATTGACACTTAGGCCTTCTATTCAATTTCTCTTTGTGCTTTTCAATCCCCAACACACATACATTGTACACACACACACACACACACACACACACACACAGGCTTCATTGTCATTCTCTAAATTTTTAGCTGCTTCTTGCCAAGTTATCTCCTCTTTTTCATAAGATTCCTCTCTTTCAAACAGGAAAAAATGCCTGTTAAGATATTGATTTGGACATCATTAACAAGTATTGGTGGCCTCAATGACTGATATGTTTGCTACAGTATGTGAATCCTTATCAGCGATCAGCCTGATGAAGGAAAAAGTCACTAGGACAAATAAATGAAGGGCCTCATGACACTATTAGGAAATGAGTTTTCAAGTACTAGTCCCAGCAGGTTTATTATCAGGCCATGTCCCATATTATGTTTATCATTTGCTACTCCGAAATCACTGACTTGGGTTGATGTCAGTCCTGCCCTCTCAGGCATATCTCTGAATTATGGGAAAGGTAAACGGATCAGATAGAGTAATCAAACTCTTTGCCTAGTGTAATTACTTGAACTCATTTTACAGGTATCCTTGTCATATGACCTTGTTAAATTCCCAGTATATAATCTGATGCTCACCCTTTTAATAACATGCACAATGAAGAATTCTAACACAGGGAACAGAGAATCTTATATTCTACCTGACCCTGCACCTTCTTGCTTTTGGCAGTGCTTTCTGATCTTGCGTGGATAGATCTCAGAGACAAGAGAAGGCAAATCTGGGGAGGCTCAAATTTAGATGATATACACAACAACCAAATCTATAAAAATGAAATCAATAAACAATATCAACTGATCAAACAATATCAAACAAAATCAATAAACAATTTTCAGTGGGATAGTTTATCTATCATTTCCCTTGTTCAACCAACAAATTAGCCACTGAAGGACATATCCAACAAATTCCCTGCCTTTGAGTATACTTTCTAAGGGAAAGATCAACATTTAAATGGATACTACAAAACAATATGCTTCAATAATCACTATGACAAAAAGCCTACTTAAAATTCTTCCAGGTCTAGGAGTGGAGGCTAGACCAAAAGAAAAAATTCTCGGGTAGATTGGTTCACCTTGGGTACTACTCACATGTCATTCCTATTCACCATTGTCCTTTGTAGTTCTTTATACTGATTGTATTCATAACTATTGATATAATGGTGAACAAGAAAGATATGGACATTCTCTTCATGGGATTTATAACCCAAAAATTATAATGCCTTCTCTAAGTGGCACTTTGTGTTCATTAATGATTTAATCAATAACTGTAAAGCAACCCTAAATAATAATGATAGATAATATTTTTTTAGGAAATTGATATGGGTCCTGGCACTGTTCCAAGTGTCAAGAATATATTTAACACTTTATACATGACAAAATTGAGGAACAAGTACATTAAATAATGTATCCAAGGTCACATAACTGGTAAGTAGGAGAGTCATCCTGCAAAGCTAAGTTAACTTATACCAATGTTTTACTACCTTTTTTTATTGTTAATTGGTGATACTATATTTGAACTGCATTTTTTACCAGATTCTCTTCTGATAGGGAGCAAAGACATGTGAAGCCAGGAGGGAATTTTTAAATTGAGAGAATAAATTATAAATTGAGAGAAAGGCCCAAGGAGGACTAGGAATGCTCAATAGGTGAAAAGAATGGGAGAGAGTAAAAAGGTTGTAATTAGGAGAGAGTTGAATTTAGATTAAGTTCTTGAAGATACTGTTTATCTTTAAAAAGCCGACAAAGAACATACAAAATCTAAACTTTCCTGGATATGTCAGGGATAGCATTATAAACAGTGACTAATTATCAAGGATGATCATAGTTAGGCAAAAGCTGGAGGCTCTTAATTTCTTATAATGAACAACGTGAAGTCTTGATTCCATTCAAAATATTTTCTGTCACTTCCTTTGATATGAGTCTCCCTGTTATCAGGTGTCCTCTTCGCAGTAAATCTTCCTCTATCATTTCCAAACATCTAAATTTTAGTAAGCTGGTAACCAAGTTTCTAGAATTATATCTAAAATTCAGTGATTGGATGGAATTAGAGCCTATTGTCTAGTGACTTGTATTGGGTTTTAGTCATCACCAATAAGTAGATGGGCCAAAGGGCCAAGGAGAGTATATGTTGCACAACCCCAGAGGATGGCTAGCATAGGTCAAGCCGTGAATGACTACCACTGGAGGAAGTGATAGACCAATTTACTGAAACTATTTAGAAAACAGTGATTTAATTTTGTCTATGAGTGTGTTTTAAGGTAGAAAGTTGATATATTTTTCAAAATGGACCATTAGCTTCCACTTTTGGGATGGCACATTGGTTTTCTTTTATATGACAATTTTGATGCAAGCTTTATGGAGAATAGGTTAAAAATTATTTAAGCAAAAGTTGTGCAGAGATCAATTAGCAATGTCTGCCATAGTTTGTGGACAGGGTAATGATTATACATTCATACATATGTACATATGTGTACATATGTATATATGTACATATGTTTGAGGGGCTGGAAAATTCCCAAATGTTTCCTTTATGTCCTTTCTTATCAGTGGGGCTAGGTAAGCATACAGTTCTCAGGTTTAGCCGTACATGTCCCCATGGGAATGAAATCTAGTCTCTGTAAGCAGCGGGCTCATTGATAACTGGAATCTATGAGTATTATAAGTATTTTGTTTCTAGAGTTGTAAAAGTAAATGCACATAACAAGTTATTTCAACTCCCCAAGTAGCCACAGAAAATACAAAGTATTAAAATAACTAAAATCTTCGTAAGGAAGCCCATATTACAAATCCTCTAATAAGCCAAATAACAATACTAGTAGAACTAAAAAACAATGAGAAATAGGTCTGGATCCTGTTTTGACCTGTTGCAACATTAATAAAAAGAAATAAAGATCAACTCAATAGTAAGATTAAATGGCTTCCCTATTATAGCTCCCCCCCCCCCCCACTGAAGAACCTCATTTCCTTGAGGGCCCAAAAGGCTTAAAATATACTGACTTAATGTCTATGCAAAGAAAGACTGTGGGTGTAATTGTGACATTTCTCCAGATCTTGGCCATTTTGTCCATTTATATATTATTACCATGGCTACTGTGATAACATTTAAAATAATTCCAATGTAAATCTGACAGCACTTCATTAGATTTTCTTAGAATTGTGTAATTAGGTAAGAAAAGACCACTGATTGAGAAGGTTAAAACTGCCTGAGACAGGAGTGCGTTTCACAATTAACAATCACAACATTCCTTCTCAAAAGCCCGCCCTAATTTAGCAGATGCTGCTTGAAGCTGGGAATCAGGAGACACTGGTTTTAATAAGGATTCAACTGAGGGGGAGAGAACAACATTGAGCTACCATTTCCTGTCTCTGAAGTGAGTGTGAGTAGAGAGATGTCACGCCTTCCCTTCTGCCCAGCCCAGAGGACAGAGCCCCTTTGATGCCAGTTTCAGAGTTTCAGAAAAGCTTAGAACACTGTGAAGGGGAGGTCTCTGTGTCTTAATATTGTAATTTACCATCTTTATTTTTCTTAACAAAGTGAATATAATTAAGGAAGATAAAAGTGCCATTAAATCAAAGTTCTCTCAGGACGAAAAGCCACCTACCAACAGAAATGGCACAAATCTGATTCATTTTCTTAATAATCTTCAAATATCTGGCTTATTCCTGGGCCCAGAGGTGAAGTTGAAGTTAAGCGTAATTTTTAAACAAACACATTCTGTATTCTGAAGAAGCGAGCAGCATGAAAGCTGTGGAAGCTGCAACCGGAGCCGCCTTGTTTGCAAAAAGGCATCATAAATGCTCAGTTTGACATTCTTTGGGGTTTTAACTGGGGGAGAATGTTTACACTCTTGAAATCTCCTATAATGAGGAAGAATTTAGACTAATTGGCAAATCTAATAGGAGAGCTGATTAGTTCGTACAAATAGCTCAAATCCATTATTTGACACAGACTGCACAACTGTGGCCTTTCTTAAGAGGGCTCTATTCAATTTTATAACCGAGCGGAAAAAAAAAATGCAGACAAAATCAATTTGTTATTGTTCTCAAAAGGGTTGCTGTCCACCATGGAATTGACTTATAAAATTTGTGCTTAGAATCAAATTATCCAATCTGAGAAAGGAATCCACGTCAACGCACCTACCATACCAAGTAAGCGAGCAGAGATAGCGGCCCACAAGCAGAGTGTGGCGCGCCTGCATGCTCTCTGTTGCGAATTGGTGCTTTGTAGAAAACTGATGTTCAAATGGAATGGATTTCTTACCGATAGTATTATGTTATTCCCTCTGCTTTTCCTCCAAATGCTGTAGTCCAACTATCCATCAATCAAATTTGAAGAAGCAAAGGGTGAAGATCTCAGTTGTTTACCACTCCACCTAATTTTAAATCAGTTAACGGGTGGGCGACACACGTTTGAATTTTAGAAAGCACATTTGGTTGTTACAACTGGAGGCTGGGGGTGGGGGGGTATGCTATTGGCATCTAGTGGGTAGAGGTCTGAGATGCTGCTAAACATCCTACAAAGCACGGGATAGGCCCAAACATCCACCATCCAAAATGTCAAAAGCACCAAGGTTGGAAAAACAAAACAAAACAAAACAAAAAACCTCTTCAAATAGATGCACTGATTTTTTTTTTTTTAAGATTGTATTTATTTGACAGAGAGAAACACAGTGAGAGAGGGAACACAAGCAGAGGGAATGGTAGTGGGAGAAGCAGGCTCCCTGCTGAGCAAAGAGCCCCATGCAGGGCTCCACCCCAGGACCCTGGGATCATGACCTGAGCAGAAGGCAGACGCTTAATGACTGAGCCATCCAGGCACCCCTGCACTGATTTTTTTCTAGCCTAGCAAATAATTAAATGTTTTTGAAAATATCATTCATTGCACAGGCTTCTGAGATTTGTTCATTTGGACTCTGGATGAAAGAGTAGATTGTGATGGAGCCATGATTTGTCAAGAACCCTAAATCTTTAGGGGCTATTAACTCTTCCTGCTCAGAAACAGAGAGGTCATCATATGGGAGCTAATATTTTCTGAAATCACAGCAGAGGATCTCTTTATGTTGCTATTTAGAATACACGGCCAAAGGAGGCCTTCCAGTCTGGCTGGATCCTGGGAAGCATCCGCCATCTTACAGGCAAGGAAGTTCCTTAGAAAAGGCAGTTTAGGGGCACCCGGGTGGCTCAGTCAGTCAAGTGCCTGCCTTCGGCTCAGGTCATGATCCCAGCATCTTGGGATGGAGCCCTACATCGGGCTCCCTGCTCTGCGGGGAGTCTGTTTATCCCTCTCCCTCTGCTGCTCTCTCGCTCCTGCTTTCTCTCTCTATCAAATGGATAGAATCTAAAGAAAATAAGAGAAAATAAGAGAAAATAAGAGAAAATAAGAGAAAAGAAAAGAAAAGAAAAGAAAAGAAAAGAAAAGAAAAGAAAAGAAAAGAAAAGAAAAGAAAAGAAAAGCCAAGTTTATGCTGTGGTCAGCTTTACTGACACTCTGAAAGAGGCCATCAGCAAAGCCAGTTCTAGGCTAATAGCCAGATCAGGTAAAAATTCCTTATAGTGACCAGAGATGAACCCTTGGGTAAGTTCTGAAAAGCTACCAGTGATGAGAAGAATGGGCAAAACAAAGCAGGAAAGGTCATTGTCTTTAGGCAGAATGAAAACATTGCTGAAAAAGTCCATCAGAGCTATTTGCACATCATTCCTTCTCCAAGACAGAGCCACATCTGATTTAAACAAAACCATTGGGGGGAATTGATAGCATACATTTCACGACAAACATTAACTCAGAACAAATTTCTTCTTTACATAGCAACTTCTGGGTTGGTGATTAAATGTCTGCCGCCACAGGTCACACCGTTCAAATTAACACAAATATGCAAGTGTTAAATTATTTCAACAGCAAGGCAAAAGCTTTTCTGGAAACAGGCTCTTAGATCATATATTTACCTATCCCACCTAACTCCGTGACAAAATGGCTTGGAGTCCACAGGAATTATTGCCCCATAGAGAGAAAGCTTATGAAGTAGGTATTTTAAATTCAAGACTGCAATTAACTTAGCTCAAGTTAATGTTTCAGGATTTATACCGACACAGAATTCTGGAAAAAGCCAAGATCAGACTGCAGACTGCATTTATGACTCTGCTATGTGGGGCCCGTTATCCTAAAAAGACAAAGCATTCCTCTTCCAGCTGAAATCAAAAGGGGACGAATGGCATGAATCTAGTTGAATTTTGACTAGATGACACAGCAAAATTGTAAATTCTGCAAAAGATCAAGTGACTTTTAAACAAAAATGAAGCAGGCCGTTTCTGTGAACTATTGAAAAATAAATAGCAAGTCACAGCTTAGAGACTGGCAAAAGTTTCAAAACTATGCTTTCTGCCAGAAGTACTCTCCTGCTTTTTCATTTTATCCCTCTACTTGGCTCACTTGCCAGAGCTCTTACCAGCTCTGACTTCTCTCTCTGGCAAAGCATGGCTTGAATCCTATTAGAAAGCTTTTGTTTGGTTAAAAGAATTAGCTTCCTTAAGATGCAAGCCGTCTTGTATTTCTATGTATCTCAATTCACCATTCTTTGTAACACAGTGTGATTAACGCCTGTATTTTCTTTCCCATTTATTTGACAATTTCTGAAGCTACAAGGCAGGTGCCAGTCTATACATGTAGATGACAAAGGAGGGGAAAAAAACGAAGCTTTAAAAAGGAGGGAAAATAAAGCTTAAAAAGCTCAGAGGGATGGTGACCCTCTGACCATCACCAAATAAGA
This sequence comes from Procyon lotor, assembly GCA_028646535.1. NCBI lineage: Eukaryota > Metazoa > Chordata > Mammalia > Carnivora > Procyonidae > Procyon > Procyon lotor. The sequence continues at coordinate 32,882,454 of CM053603.1, forward strand.
GGATTGTTCTCTTTTTCCATACATGCCAGAAATATAGAGGAGACTTGACAGCCAAAGGCACATCATACAGCTGATATTTGTGCTGTACGGTGGTTGTTACTCTTTTTCAATTGACTTCATCACCGTAGGGGGAAAAAGTGAAATACTTAGAAACTGACTAAAAACATCACTGCCTTTTTGTTCTCCCCAACAGAAGACTGAGGCATTGCCCCGGTTATCTGACTCTCTGGGGTCTTCGCATTCCATTGTCTTTGAGCTATTTTGCAATTCTGTAAGCTGGAGAATACTGATAACAACACCAGTGATTCTTGTCCCCAGAAATGCAAATTGTCCCAGCTCCGACGGAGTTGATTATTATTGCCCTATGGATATTGACCGCATTTGCAGGAAGTAAGCAAATTCATTTCAACAATCCTGACTGCCTACATATTTATTTGCTCTTTCGTTTCTCCTTTGAACTGGCTGTAACATCTTAGTACTTTTCCTCATTAATTATTTCAGTAAAATATTTTATAGGTACTCATTTTATATCTGAGAGTCATGATTATACTCTCTTTTTGAAAGAGAGTATATTTTAACATAAACAGTGTTTTCAAATAGGAATATAATACCCCTAAGTCAAATTCAACATTTTCTTCCCAAAAAAGAAGTTTTGGCTATCATAGTTTGGCAGGTCTTTTCTTTTTTTTTTTTTAAGATTTATTTATTTGAGGAGAGACAGTGCACATGTGAGGGGGTGGGGCAGAGGGAAGGGAAGAGATTGAATCCTCAAGCGGACACCCTGCTAAGCATGGAGCCCTGTCAAGGGACTCAAACCCAGGACCCTGAGATCACGACCTGAGCCAAAATCTAGAGCCAGCCGCTTTAAGCCACCGAGTCACCCAGGTGACAGGTGGCAGGTCTTAATGGAATTAGGTAGTTCTCAAGTGAGCAGTGAGTGCTCATTTGAAGAAGGGTACACTCACCAGTTTTCCATAACCTTCATTAGCATTCAAGTTGGCAAACCCTACTTTTCACACATGTCAGATGTCCCCTTTTTAAAAACTTTGTTTTTAAAGGAAAACCTCTGGCCTTAAGGTACACAGAATTAAGTTACTTCCGTTTGTCAACATGTGACACACAATCAGCATTACTCTGTCTTCCCTTTCGTTTTATTTAATGTATGGATGTGTCTCTACTCCCAAATCCCTCCCCTTACCATTGGCATTCCCTCCAGTCTATTTAAAAAATGTCTTCCCAATCCATATTTTATAGACTTATTTAGATATATGGCTCCTTGGAAACATTGATTTAGATCTATGGATTCTTTCAAATGCACAGTGCTGGTCGGCATGTTGCTTAAGTTGTGTGAATAGGAGTACAACACGTACGTCATTCTGTCTTCTTTTTCACACAATATTTATGGGATCCATGCAGCCATGTTAAATAAAGTTCATTAATTATGACGGCTGCAGAGCGTCCTAGTATATGTGTACAACACGTTTCTGCAACCTTACTCCTAACAATGGAATCAAAATCCCCCCCACTGCCTGTACCTCAACAGCGTAACAACAGCCTTCCTAGCGTCTACCTCCTGTCCACTGGGGACACAGACGTGAACTTCTGGATCTCATGGTATTCACATGCTTAGACTCAACACCGTCCTGTGGATCTCTAATAAGTGGCAACTCCTCTCCCACCAGCACTGCAGGAGGGTTTCAGATCCCTCAGTATTTCTAATCCTGACACAATAGTTTTTGTGTGCTAATTCTTTTTATTGTTTTTGCCTTTCACTAAAATTAATACTTGCCACACAGTCTTGCCTGAAGTTTTAAGTTAACTGTTCAGGGTGAACAAGAAATGGATTTTTCTATTGAATTTACAAAACATGTAGCTTTGTCAAGAAAGAGTTTTTCATTTTTTTTTCCTTCATTATTTATCATTATATGATATCAACATTCAGGGATAATACAGCTGTCTTATGATCTCAAGACTGAGAAACACATCCCTGCCAGGAGTTGCACCTGCTGCTTGTCAGGGTGGTCAGCGTCTACCTGAGGCCTTATTACGACCCATCTGACTGTCTCACAATAGTCAGGTGCCAGCCATCCAAGAGTGCCCCAATAGTAGCGTAACTTGTTCAAATTTATAGATTGTGGGATGGTATTTTTTTCTGTTTTGTCTTACTCTGCATTTTCCTTCTTATGATTTATTTTCTTCTTGAAGGTGCCCTTGACATTAGCAGAATAGCAGCCACAGAAAAAGAAGGCTAATAAATGAAGAGAAATGAAAGGATTATATTCAATAAATTCCTTTTCTTCAAGTCCATAAGGAAATAAATAAACCACCATAGACTTGGTCTTTTTAAGGTCAGATCCTAAGAGATGTGGTCTATTTGATTCAGATATTGAAAAACAGATAGAAAAACATATGCATAATCTAAAAAGACAAATTAATGAAATATTTAAATTTTCTACAACTAGCAACTAAGATTTAGATGTGGTTCCATTTTCATATGCTACATACACTAACGTAGGATACAGTTTATTTATGCCCATTTTACAAAGGGCCAAATTCCCTACCAGTCACAGTAGATTCAGTGGTAAGGGACCAAATACTCACTGGCCCACAAAAACATGTTAATTTCTTTAAAAAAAAACAAAACAAAACAAAAAAAAAACCCTTTTTTTAAAAGGAACTTTTAGGTCAAAGAACATATTTTAATATGTTTTTAAGTTTTCTTGGAGGAAGGGGCTCACAAAGGCAAATATACCTACAGCCCCTGAAAATTATTATGGGGCCTTGATTTTGTAGGGTTACATAATTTTATTAATTTGAGTGGCTATAGAGAAACACAGTTTTTATATTTACTTTTTGGACATCATTTCCTGATTAAAAAAGCAATTTATAACTATATATTTATTTTATATGAAAAATAGATATAGTCCATAACCATGAATCACAAACAAGACAACACTTGCCAAGACTATTTTGTGATGAAGCATGGCATCTGATTGTCTTGAAGGAATTGTTGATTTTGGCAGCAACCATACCAGAAGGTTGGGCAATTGATTCTTTGATGGAAAGGGGATTTTTTTTAGTCTATTATTTCATCATCAATTTATATATGCTACATGACTAACCATGTAGATATTGTCTTGCACATGCTAAAAAACAAGTTTGCACCTTGAAACCTTGAAGAAAGAAGACAGATAACCCTATCTTCTTTTTCCTTCTTGGGTTATTGCTATAAAAATACATGTAACATAGGAGCTTTGTGTTATCCAATGGAAGAAAAAGGTCTATAAAATGTACACAGCATATACCATGATCAAACAAAATGACCACTTGGAATATACTAAATCCATTCTAAGTGTTGTCTTGGGATACAGGTGAGGATGAGGGAGAATGTTTCAGAGTTCACTCTTTTACTTCTTTCTTCTCCCCTTTTCTATTCAATCTATGCAAATCTCAAGCCTCCTCCAACTCAAATGATATGGTCTCCTCATCTAGTTACTGCTCTTTCCCGTGTCTTCCTTCTTAAACTTCTTAAAACGCTCAATGTCTGCACTTCCCCACTGCCTCTCCTCCTTCCTTATGACCCTTCTATCTGAATTTCTCCCCATTATTCCACTAATAATTGGGCAAATGAAGTCCAATAAATAGGTTAAGAACTCCTGTATTTATAAACATTTAGATTATTTCCCACCTTTGGCCATAAAAAAAAAAAAAAAAGCACTGCTTCTGGGAAGATGCTTGCAGATTCTGTCTATGAAGCTTTGAGGGGTATTTTTCCAAGATGAAGTCCTGGAAATGTAATTTGGTGGTGCTAAAGAACAAAAGTTTTAACAGATGCTGCCAAAATGTCTTCCAAAAGGGCTGAACTAATTTACATTCCCTTTAAAAGCTCTCTCTGTCACAGCTGGCAGCAGATTCTTTTCTTTCAGGATATCTCTACCCTACAAATCCTAAAATCTAGTGTAGATTCGCATAATTTGGGGAGCTGGTTAAAATGTAGCTTCCTGGACCCTACTCTTGGTCAGAACCTTTAATAAGCTTCCTGGCTGATTCTGATGCACTAGATTAAAGTTTAGAGAAACTATTCTTGCCTCGTTGGCCTTCCTCCTACCTTTTGCCCTTCCCATGTAGTTCTTCTTCTTATGCTTAGGCTTTAAAAAGTGGTGATCTCAGAACTTAACTCTTTTCACTTCCGATAATGCCATTGAGTGACATCACAACTTACATGGGATAAACTACTACTGCGATGCTGGTAAATCCCAAAGGAGTATCTCCAACTCTCTCCTCGCCCAAGAAAATCACATCACATATTCAATTGTCTCTGGGCTATATCCGCATGGATGTTCCATAAATTCAAAGTGAACAATGCTTAATGCATCACCTTTCCCTACTCTTTCTGTACTTTCTCATTGGTGGTGACTACCTTAAAAAATGCCTGTGTCTGCTGCTTGTCATTCATTTCCCAATTCCCATCTATCATCTGCGGCTGATGATACCACCCACTACCTCTCCAATTCTTTTGCTATCCTCTCGACCTAGAGTCACTGCCCTTGTTCTTGCCATCATCATATCCCTCACCTGCTCTGGTGAGAGTAACTGGTCTCCAGATCTCTCTCCTTCTGTCTCTTTCCTCCTCATCCACTCCTGGCGGAGCCAGAATGAGCTATAACAAATACTCCGTGCCCAAGTTACTCTCTGCTCTCTGCTGTAAAGCAAGGCATCCAGGGACTTTTCTGACCTTCCACTCTCACCAGCTTTTCTTTCCCAGCTATTCTCTTCATGCACTTCCCTCCATCACAATAGCAACCTGCTTCTATTTCCCTTATACAACATGCTATTTCATGACTCCATGCTTATTCCATTTCCTTTGTCTAGAGAGCCTGTCCCCTTCTTATTTTATTTTGCTCCATTAATTTTTATTCATAGTAGACTAGGTTTAATCCATTCTAGGAAGGAGTGTTTGAATTCAGCTTAGATAAAATGTGCATTCTTTGTATTCTATGATCACACATTTCTATCCTTCCTTCCTCCAACAAAAGCTGACAGAGTGATTTCTAGGCATGGGCATCCTAATAAGCACTGAGAACACAGTGGAGGATAAAATGGAGTAGGTCTTATTCCTGCTGACACATCACAGGCTGTACTGTGTTTTAATAAAGTGTGTTTCTTTTATCTGCCTCCTCAAATAGGCTGTAAGTTCCTTAAAGTTAATGACAATATCTTACCAGTCATCTTTGTAACCTCATTATTTAGAATAAACCCTCAATTAAAATTTTGGCCAAAAATGGATAGTATTCATCCAAATAAGATGATCATAACTTACATATTATGTGATACTTTTCATTAGTGTTTGAGATGAGACTTGAGTCAGTTTTTAGAAAATTATTTTAATCTGAGGCTGGAAAAAGTTATTTTCAATAAAGCTGCCTTATAGATAAAAATTCTAAATGATTCTGGGAATCCAGAACATCCAAATCTGAATATCCTCAGAGTCTCAGAGAATTTCTACAACTATAAAAAACTTCTGAAAGGGATGTTTCACCTCTTTATCCTCCACGTAATTCAAGAGACATTTCTTAAAAAAAAAATTCTTGTAGAAAGGAGAGCATTTAATTAAAATTTAAAAGATATCTGTTGTCTCTATCTGCTTTGCTAGTTTATAAAACATAGCAGCTTATAAGAGATACACACAAACATTTCAGATGGAATGGAAAGGCCAAAAATAAGCTATATTTGAGTGTCAGCACCTCCCTGGGACTAAATGGCAAGTCTTCGTACTTTTACATGGTTCATTTAGAGGCTTGAGACAGGTTTGTAATGTCAGCACACGGGGTTATCAGAAATACCAGATGCTTCCTCACTATGAAAGTGTTCAGCACTTGTGATAGACTATTTGGCAGACTTAGACTTCTATACCATGAGATTTCAAGAATATGACTTTGGGCTCAGGAAAGCAAGATTTGGTCCTCTTCACATTTAATTTTTTTAAAGCGTAGGTGTTCCCCCTAAAGCATAAGGTCCACACAACATTATAAAGGTGCCTAGATTCTACTTCCAAGAGATGGCTGAACATATATCATGTCCATGAATCAGAACACTGCCTCACACGTTTTAAGCATGGGAGTTTACAAGAGTTCTCTAGATGGCAAGAGTGATGTAGCAGATGTTAGCACAAAGGAAAGAGCAAATGAGATGTGAATTACAGGGTGACGAGGCTTGTATGAATCTCATTTGTTTAACCATCTGAATGGTGCTCCAGGTATTAAATGAGCTAGATACTATTGAACGCAATTTTCTGAATAGCCAGAAAGGTGGTTTAATGAACTATGCCCACTTGAACGTCCTCATATCATCTTGCTCTTTCAACCAGCCGTAGCTTACTTAGCTTTTTCCCCAAGTCTTTTCAAGTAATGCTTTGGATGATTATGACCTTGTCATTCTATTTTCTAGGTAATATAACATCAGGAATTATTACATGATTAGTAATTTAATTAGCAGGTGTATTAGCAGAGATTCTTTTGCAAATTAAGAACTTATTCTTAATAACCACTCAACATCTAAGGAGCTGGCAGCTTGAGGGTTGCAAATTTAATTGCTTTACTTTCTCCTACCCACCCTGGCTACTAGAAGCTGTGATATACCTGACTTTCTAAAATGTTACTTTGCTGAAAACAACTCTGAGGCTTCCACAGTCCTTTCAATGGCCTAATGATTTGATCGTATTAGTGATGCAAAGGTATCGGCCCAGGAGAGCTCCTCTTTTTAAGCCTTCCTGTCACTTCTGAAACCAGGTGAAACCACTTATTCTTGAGTAGACAGCAGAGACTATAATTTAGTTTGCCAAGAATAATGGATAGTTCTGTCTTTCATTTCTCATTCGCTGGATGTGATTCCCTGTTCACAGATGAGAATTTCAGTGGGCTGGTAGGATAAGTTCGTTTTAAAGCTCACCCACAGATCTGCTATCTTTTACCTACTTTTGGGAAATAATTGAGTAGAGAATAACACTTAAAACATGTAATACTTTTGGGGTTGCGAAGTTAACAGTTCCAGGAAAATTTTCTGACTTATAGACAACGTGGGTTTTTTTTTTTAAATGCTTTAATTAAAAGTAATTTGACTTAAACCGTAATGCCAGTGTAGTAAATAGTATTTTGTTTTTCCATTTTGTTAACAAAGGCATCAATTTAAGATTATATAAGCCTAATAAAACTGGTGTGAAGAATAAAAAATCTGATTTTTTTTTAAGATTTTATTTATTTAAAAATCTGATTTATTTAAAAAGATTAACACTAAAATATGGATGAATCCACATGTTTAAGTATGATATCCTGGGACTTAAAAATATCTTCTGTAAGTGTCTTATGTTTCTGAGAACTGGAATCAAGAAAAGACTGGTAAGATAAGGGAACTCTTTAAGGGAAATTCAAGGGCCAAAAGAGTGAAATGTGACTGATGATCCAACATCCATGGTTAAAATAAACATCTACTCAAAGAAATTCATAAAATAGTAAATTTGCTGGATGTATTCATGCTAATGTCAGGCACCAGTGATGTGCTGTAGCCAGTTGCCAAGAGACTCTAGCAAGGGGGAGATTATGCACATCTTTTCCCAAGTCTGTGTTCAGTGACATCCTGTTAGCAACTGAAATTGGCCAAGGTGGAAGTATTCACACCACAAAAATTAGCAAAGGCTAGGATCTATTTTTTGTTTTAGTTTTTCCGGTCATACCACTCCATTCTGAACAATGGCAGTTCAGTCTCATAAGGGATAGGACCTGGAAAAAGAGAATCACGAGTCAATTAAGATTATTTCTTATAAGTCTGGGGTTTCAGAGGCTTTCCTGGTTACTCTTATTGCTTCTGTTCTCCATCTGCTCAACTTTTGTGGTTAGGCCTGGCTTCCAAGTTCAAATGCTCTATAGAGGCACAGAGCAAAACCAGAGTGTCTTGTGTCATCAGAGCACCTGGTGTGAGCAAAGAGACAATGATGGGTCTGTATTAGAATGCTGAGTCTTCCCTAGTGATATCACTTATACCCTCACCCCCAGATGGTCTAATCTATACATACCAGCCCGATGACCCTGTTTATGTGATAGTCGGTATCATTCTCTACTCAAGCTTAAAGCAGATTTAGAGTTCTGCCATATCTTAAAGGACCCAAAACCAGACTCCTTCCTCTTCTTGGATTTCAGTGTCCACCACTCTCCCCTTCTGTTACCCTTTCTTCTGGATGTACCTCCTTTTGCTTTTTCTCAGATTTACCGGGAATCCTACTACTTCAGAGCCTGTATACATTTTATTCCCTCTGTGGCAAATATGTATGAAGACGTTGGCGAAGACGAAATGATGTTGACTACAGCGGAATGATTTCACCAGAACAGGGATGGACCAAGGTGAGTAGTCTTATGATACACACACCCTGAAGAGGACGCACGAGCAGTGTCGGGTAGGAAATGAGATTCATAAAGAGATGGGATCAGAGAAAACGAAGATAAAATGGAGAAATGCTAAGGAGCAATAAAACAATACTTGCATAGTTATGTGGCAACCAGACTTTCAAAATGTCACAGGGCAAATAAAAGCAAATTGGTCACTATTAATGCCTCCCTTTCCTTTAATAATGCATGAGACTTCAGAGAGAGTCAAACAATTATGGGATAAATCAAGCATAAAATTAAAATATATAAGGTTGACAAGTGTTAAAGAATTTGAAAATTAATGGACAAATACACTGCAATTTTCCCTTGATAAATAAGGAATCACACTTTTTCTTAGATCCTTAGGTAAATTAAGAAAAATATTTTTCAAAAGATATGAAGTGGGGATGATTACTGCTGAGACATTTTACTAATACTTACAGTAAGCAACAATAGCCATTAACCATGTACCAATTATTAAAACACTACATTATAGATCTCTATATGTATATATTGAATATCTGATAGCAACTCTATGAGAGGGATAGTATGAAGAATGTCATATTATTGATGAAGAAACCAAGGTAGAGAGTGGTTAAATACTTGGATGTGGTTTAATTAACTAGCAACTTGAGTTGCTAGGACTTGAGCATAGGCAGTTTACAAACAAAGCCCACTCTCTTAACCACTCTACATGCTGATTTGTAAAAAATTATTTCTTATACACTTGAATTTTTGTTTAGCTTGTAAGGCCAAAGATTCCCTTTGGTGAGAAATTCAAAGATAGCTCTGTTTCTGTTTCCTCAAGCTCTACATCCAAGTCACAAACCCTCCTGCTCTCTGCTTGTCTACATCACCTTCCCCTTGTGCGGTGCAGAACCCTAGCTCCAGGGGGCTCCCATGTCAACCCACTGTGCCAGAGGATAAGCACTCACCCTATCTATTCTTTCTCAGATGGTACAGACAGCCCATCAGTCCTATATGGTCTGTGTACCAGGGCCCATCTCGAAATGGTTTATAACTGGCCTTTGAAAATGTACAGACATGGAGAGTTAAAATTCTAGTAACTTTTATTACTATTTGGCATAGTCATTTATATCTATTTAATTGAATAATGAATATTTCAGCCTGTATTTTGTATATTTTTTCCATCCCGTTTTTCTAGTAATCCATTTTTTTACATGCTATACAAGTATAGATATGTGATGGGTTGGAAAACACAAATTGATTTTAACTGAGAGGTAAGTTTAGCAACCCTTCTTTACTAAAGGTGACCAACCATCCCGCCTTCCTGAGACCAAGGGAGTTCAGAATGTGGGGCTTTCACTTTTAAAATTGGGAGTGTCCCTACCAAACCTGGACATGTCGGTCAACCTAACTCTACAGTTCCTAGCCCAAATTCCAAATTCCTCTCGTCTTTTACAGTCCTTTTTAAAATCTGATCTCACTTTACCAACCATTCTTGCTTTTTTCCTTTCCCCTAATACATACCATTTTATTTTCTGAAATTGAGAATTGTCCATGAAAAGGCTCATGAATGGAGGCTATGATTCATCCTGAATGCCAACTCCGATCACATTCTGTTACTATCCAGAGTAGTGGGCTGAGGCCTTGTCTGAGCAGGACAGAAACTATAGAGCAGTGGGAGGAGCATGGGGCACAGGTGCAGTGGGAAAGCACAAAGGACACAGGTGCAGTGAGAAGGAACAGAGGGCACAGGTGCAGTGAGAAGGAGCACAAGGCATACTCTACCACTTTTCCTGGTCTGCTCATTGAAAATAATTTTCCTCTTTAATCCTGTTTACTCATTGTAATGCTTAACTTTATGTGTCAGCTTGGCTGGCCACAGGGCACCCAGATAATTAGAAGCATTATTTTGGATATGTCTGTGAGGGAGATTTCTGGGTGAGATTAAGATTTGAAAGAGTGGCCTGAGAAAAGCAGATTGCTCTCCCCATTGTGGGTGGGCCTCCTCGAATGCACTGTAGGCCTTAATAGAACAAAGAGAAGTAAGAGACAATTGGCTCTCTCTGCTAAATCGTTTTTGAGCTAGAATGTGGATCTTTTCCTGCACTGGGATTGGAACTTACCATTAGCTGAACCATCAGCAGGCCTAGTTCTCAGGCTTTCAGGACTTCAACAGTAATTACAACACGAGCTTTCCTGGGTCTCCAACTTGCAGGTGGCAGAGTGTGGGACTTCTCAGCCTCCACGATCATGTAAATTCCCTATAAAAAAGAAATAGATGATTACAGACATAGTCACTGATGAGGATATATCCCATCAGTTCAGCTTCTCTGGAGAACCCTAATACACTCATCTATAAAGTAGTATGGGTATCAAAGGCTGTTGGGCAAATTATAGGAGACAATGTATATAAAGCAAGTTAGCAAAGCACACGAACAATACGAACATGTTACGCAGTACAATTAAACTATCGCCACCACTATTTCAAAAGAGAGCAATGATATTGGCCATGGATCCCAGGGCATGTAGAGGTGAGAACGGATTGCAGACTGTCTTTCTTGATTCAATTTGGCAAAAATATATGTTGACCACTGTCTGAAAATTCTCTCATTTGCCATTCTGAATTAGATCCATATTAATTCTGAGTGTCAAAAATCAAAATTGTTGAAAAGAGCAGACGATGTGCGATGTTGTCCTCCTCTACTGCATGTATTGTATTATCGTGCATTGTATTGAATATGCAACACTGATGAACATCTTTTTATAGAAATGAGCAAATGAGACATCTTGTTTCATTGTTGTTCTAAAACAACATTGCTTACTTTTTGCACAACAGATGTTACATTTTCTTTTCACGATTTTGTTAATCGACTTAGTAGATCTTGAGTTTGAGTTTGATGTTAAATCGAATACACTCTAATTTATAACAGAATATTTGCCAACACTATGTAAATATTTTTCGAAGTGGAAAAACTACTTTAATCAAACTGTGAAACCATACACCGCATATAAATCTCATTTTCAAAACCAAACTTTCACGTAGGCTTTATGCCGTGATTTTTGTCTGCTTGTTTTGTATCAGCAGTTCTTGTAGGTCGTTAGGACGGTAGCTGTGGCTGTCACCGGGCCAGTCAAGTGTGAATCTTACATGTGGCACTTTCTACTGGCGGATGTAAAATCCTGTAAAAAGTTGAAGGTCAGTTTTGCCGTCTGTTCATTTTTAAGTGTAGGAAAATACAAACATTCCTTTATAAACAATGGTTGTGTTCTTTGGAAATTAAATATTGATAGGCTGGCCATCAAGCTCAGGTTGAATGTATCTGAGCTTGAATAGTTTTAGTGCTTAATATTATCAATTACAATATTCATTTTTAGGTAATGAAACCTGTGTAAGAGTCTGGCCAGTTTGCTTAAACTACATATTTTTGTCCACCTTAACAATGAAATGGGTCATTTCCATTGAATTCCGCCAGCTTTCAGTAAGATCTTGGTGGCAGGCAGACCTCGATTTAAATCTTACCTTGTGCCACTATTTGATCCTGGATTTATTGCTTACTTTTCAAGTTTTCATTTCTAACATCTGTAAAATGGGAAACTATTATCTATAGCCAAGTGATTTTGTGAGGCTTAAAGAAGAGAATTACTCCTTCATTTACTCAATAAATGCTTACGTGTCTAATCATTCAAGGCATTCTTATAGATGCTGAGGGTACGGCACTGAGGAACAATCTCACTCCAAGTATAAAAGATGCTACATAGTACTTAGCACACAGTGCATCATCAGTGTTAGTTTCCTTCCCTTTAAAGTCCAAATTATTGCATATTATATGCTCTTATATAAACCAGACTACATATAATGCCTTATATTATCAGCTTTCCATTCTAACTACTTATGTCCCACGTATCCAGCTAGACTATTAGAGGGCAGAGAGTGCGTCTTACAATTCTTTTTTCTTTTTTCTTTTAAAGATTTTATTTATTTATTTGACAGAGAGAGAGATCACAAGGAGGCAGAGAAGCAGGCAGAGAGAGGGGGGGAAGCAGGCTCCCAGCTGAGCAGAGAGCCTGATGCAGGGCTCGATCCCAGAAACCTGAGATCATGACCTGAGTTGAAGGCAGAGGCTTTAACCCACTGAGCTACACAGGCACCCCTTCAATTCTTTCTATTTTGTATAATACCTGGCAGTACGATGCACACAGGAGATAATGAGGAAGTGGCATTGAAGGAATCACCAGTGACCGATTAGCATTTTGTACGGGGCAGATGGAGGGGAGAAGAGGTTTAGAGAGCACTAACATCAGTCCAGCTCTCGATTTCAAAGCCACGTTCCTTGATGACCTGATTCAGTTCTCACATTCCACCAAAGGGTGTTGGCTGAAAAAGTATTGCTATCTTGAGGCATGACCAGTAGAGCAATATCCTCTGTGTCACTGGCATTTCTTTGCATATTGCAGCATCTTAATTATCAAATTAATGTTTGATTTCATAAAAAATTAAAAGCCTTTAGGAACACAACTATTTTTAAATGTCAGTCTCCTGCTTCTCAACATATTTCATCACCACAGGATTTCTTTTCTAAGCATTTAATTATGAAATGACTATCCCTTGGATAAGAACTGGAGGAAGCATATTTTACAAATTTCCTCCCACCCTTTTGTATTTACACATGCATGCATACACACACACACACACATACCCACACCTACAAGTACAAGGACTTTGGATTCTATAATTGAACACTTATTCTACTTTATTTTAGTCTCAGAGAAATATAAATGATATTGGCTCAATATTATGTGAGCTTTTGTTTTTAATTCTTTTTTAATAGGGCATAAGGCTTTTCAATATCTTAAGACTGAATTAGCAGTTGCGTAGATATATAAGAATATCTGCAAGAATGTATATAATTGTTCTCATAAATATAATTAATCCTCTATTTCTCAATATCCTAAAATAATTTCAGGAGAAAATAAATATCATTTGAAGGAGAGGATAGAGTCTTCTAAAAATGTACTTTTACTTAAAAAGGTGACATTCATTTAATTTAAACTCTATCCACTGTGACTATAGAAATCTAACTCCCTGTATTGAAAACAGTATGAGACATAGGGATTTTATTCATTTCTATAGGCCGACATGGATACTTTTTTTTTTAACAATTAAAGTTTTAGAAGGAGGAAAACAAGGTTCAGTTATAGGACCAGAATATAGAATTATAAAATCTACCTAATCATACCCCAAATTATTCTCTTTGAACTAACAGATTTTTGGATTTTTCTTCATTATATCACCAGAAAAAAAATTTATATTTTATATAGTTACAAATCAGGTCTTGTATAGCTACACTTGTTCCTGGATAGTGCTCTTCTATTGTTGACTGACCCTTCTAACTGCCAACAAGACAATGACACTTGGAACTTGATTTATCATCAAACTCCTTACCATGTCACCCCATCAGCTTTATCTTCAAGTCACTCCTACTGCATAAACTTCAGAAGTTATTTCTGAATCTTTACTTTCTTTCCCTAACAAGTCCCATTGCCCAGTCCCGTTGGAATTCATGGTCTTTTCCTTGCCATCATCTGATCCAGAACCATGTTACCCAATGCCTGTGTAACAGCAAAATCTTGTTGGTTTCACTGGTTTATACCCTTTTGTTTAAACCTATTCACTAGCTTATACCCTATGTTTATACTCTTACTGGTGCATACCTTTTATTCCAATCGATTCTACACACTGTCACGAAGACCAAGGTTCCTAAACAACACTGTGAACATGTCATCATTGATCCAACCCTTCCTTAACCCCGCAAGAGCATAGAGTCCCTCTACAACTGCTCCAACATTCTGCTAGGACCTGCTAATAGCTCACTGTCTTGAATAAACTGAAAACAAGAAATTACTACTTATATCAGCACTATTATAAGGATTAGCCCCTTTTATCAAAAATGTCATTTTACTGACACATAATACACGTACAGAGAAGGGTACATAATTATACAGCTCGATGAATTTAACCATAGCAAACACATCTGGATAACCTGTGCCCATATTGCATTAGCTCTTTTAACCATCACAACTATTCTGTGTGATGTTGGAATCTGTCTAAGGAAGGTCAGTTATAGATGGATGAGCTTGAATTTACACTAATCCATCAAAATCCGGAGTTCCTAATGACATTTGTAACTATCATCTACAGTTGGTCCAGATGAAACCATATAATCATTGTCCACCAAACACACATTATACTTTTTGTTGCCTCCATTTTTATGCTACTTTTGTAACTCCAAAATGTTGGCTTTTCCTCTTTCTCCTTCCTTAATTCTCTCTCCTATTTCCTACTTCTCTTTCAATAATCAGATTAAATATAACTCTCCATTTCATAGCATATTTTGGTGGCATGGGGATAACAAATAGAATCCAAGCTTCAGAGCCAAATATTTCTGTGTTCAAATTTCACCTGGACCATTTACTAGTATATATTAAACGTCTCTGCACATCATCCTCAAGTGAAATGTAGATTTAAAATTAACCATATCTTAGGGTTTTTCTAAACTGAGAACATCAAACATGAAACGCTTAACACAATGCCTGGCAGGTGGTAGACACTCATTAAGAAGCAATTCTTATACTTAATAAGGCTTCAGCTTCTTTGTCTTCTTCCAACGGCTCTGTTAGTCTCCACTCTTTATCTGACTCTTAGTTATGCACAGCATGGTGTACTTCCTTTATATTTGTCCTAGATTATTACTGACTCATTTTCTTCTAATTCCATTTCATTTGTATGTATTTCTTGTATTTCCGAAGAGGTAGCATGCTCCTGGCAAGTAAGGACAGCATTTCATGTTTATGTGTCTTCTTCATTAAAGACATATTCTGTAGCAACCCCATATGCATAAACATTGTTGTTCCTGGCAAACCAATGGATAAAAAAGTCCTACATGACAGATAAAAATTATATCTGGGGGTGGAAAGGAGTGCGTGGGTGGCTCAGTTGTTAAGCCTCTGCCTTGGGCTCAGGTTTTGACCCCCAGGGTCCTGGGATCCAGCCCTGCATCAGGCTCCCTGCTGGGTGGGAAGATTGCTTCTCCCTCTCCCACTCCCCCTGATTGTATTCTCTCTCTCTCTCTCTCTGTCAAATAAATAAAATCTTAAAAAAAGAAAAAACTGATACCTAGGGCGCCTGGGTGGCTCAGTTAAGCAGCTGCCTCTGGCTCAGGTCATGATCTCTGGGTCCTGGGATCAAGCCCCACATCAGACTCCCTGCTCAGTGAGGGATCTGCTTCTCTCTATCCCTCTGCGCCTCCCCCAACTCGTGCACTCTTTCTCTCTCTCAAATAAATAAATAAAATATTTTTAAAAATTATATCTAAAAGCAACCTGCACCAAATTTAATATTTTTCCATAAAATTATTTTCCCAGTTGCACAGATATATTTATAAGGAGGAAAACAGCTGACATAAATTGTGCTTCTTAGTTTAATTATCTGTGTCATCACAGTTCTGGAGGGAAAAAAGTATAATATGATTCTAGCTCACTAATTCCATTAAAAGAAAGAAGAATTCAACTTTCTGTAAAATAAAACTTCTGCTTTGAAAAATCCACAGGACTCATTGTTGTTGTCTTAAAATTAATGAACTAACCCCTTGGCTATAAGAAGTAGTTATTGTGCAGGTGTAAAAAAGAAACAAAGGCAGCCATGTAGAGAAGAAGTAACTGCGTTCCTGGAATAGAAAGTAATTAGCCTGGAAATGTAAGAAATGGAGTGGGAAATGAATGAGAATCTTAACAAATAAACAAGCACCAATATACCAATTCTTGCCAGTGATCCTGCCTTGTCGGGCAGGTAGTTAATGTTATAATTTGAGAGGAGATTTTGGATTTTTAAAGTGGGAGTACTTTTTTTTTTTTTTTTTAAAGATTTTATTTATTTATTTATTTGACATCGGGAGAGAGATCATAAGTAGGTAGAGAGGCAGGCAGAGGGAGAGTGGGAAGCAGGCTCCCTGCTGAGCAGAGAGCCCCATGTGGGGCTCAATCCCAGGACCCTGAGATCATGACCTGAGCTGAAGGCAGAGGCTTTAACCCACTGAGCCATCCAGATGCCTCTAGTGGGAGTACTTTGAAATCTGTTAGTGTCATAGAGTTGGGGCTTCTAGAAGCTGTCTCAGTGTTTACTGTTGATATTTTACATGGCAGTTATGGAAAAAAGATACTAAAATATACATACTGGAAATATCACCCACTACTACCAAGAAGGAATTATTCTTGTTTACTTGGTTAGTTCCTGAGCATTCCTGAATGGACAAAGTCCATGAAAGGGGGAATGAAAACAGAGAGGGAGTTAGCAAGCATAAGTAGGTCTACATGACAGCTTATTCTAGAGAGAATTCTCTTCAGCTTCTCTCAAGAGAAAAGAGAAGAGGCAGTAAGGGAGACTAAGGGGAATTTGGGGCAATTTAGAATAAAAGAAGGGAGAGAGTTTATTTTTAAGGATTTTATTCATTTACTTGGGAGAGAGGAGATAAGAAAGTGACAGAGAACATGAGCTGGGAGGAGAGGGAGAAGCAGATCCCCTTGAGCAGGGATCCTGATGCAGTGCTCAATCCCTGATGAGGGCTAGATCCCAGGACCCCAAAATCATGACCTGAGCCCAAGGCAGACACTTAATTGACTAAGCCACCCAGGTGTCCCCAGAAGGGAGGTATTTTAAAGGAGTTTATTGAGTATGAGAAATTATAAAAGCAAGAAAGATGAGAAACATTAATTGCTAAAAGACATGAATATATTCCTCCCTTTCCCACCTTTATAAGAGATAAATATACCAGGCAATGATCAATGCAGTTTCACTAGCTGAGAGCCACACTCTACTTCAGAAAAGTTAAGAAACAAAAGAACGTACTCCTTTCAATATCGCCTAACCGCTTCTTAAGAGCAGCACCTTAGGTATCACTTTTGGGGTAACTTAATATAATAGTAGCAGCTGTCCCAATAACTATTAATATATATTGAGCACTTACTATGTGTCAGTGGGAAATGAATCAGGGTTAGTCCCTGAATTATTTCATTTTATTCTCATGCAAATATTTTATAGTAAGTGTTGTTATTATCCCCAAATGTCAAATCAGGAAACTGAAAATAGTAGTAGCTAAGTTAATTTTCTAATAGCACATATACTCATTTAGTGATAAGACCCTCCCAGACTCCAAACCCAGAGTCTTAACTACTACAACATCCCATCAAACAAAACAAAGCAAAGCCAAAAAACCGTGAGATACATTTACTGAATGATTTTTCAGTGCATCAGAAAGTACATTTGATACTTTATATGTCTTATCTCTTTTAGTTTTTCTCTGGAAAAACATTAATTAATGTTCCATGAAGCATCCTCAATCATTAATGCTATTCAATACATAATTTCTGATGTTTTGATTAAATGTTCATCAAAATCTAAACTCTTTACTGACATGAATGCTACTAATTTAAAGTAAATAGAGCACTAAGTAAAACAAAAACAAAGCAGAGGACTCCCATTACTGGGAAGATTGAGTAGTTGTGCTTTCATCATCCAAGTACAACTCAAAACCCTAGAAATCATATATAAAACAAACATAAGAGGAATGAAAGTTGCTTAGGCAACTAGAACCCTAGGAACAACAGGGTGATGAGCTCCCCCTATGTTTCCTGTATATACCAGATAGGCTGCTGCAATGTCAAAGGGCGCAGGCAAAAATCCCCAACAAAAGCCTGACCTGTATAGACAAAGGGTCATGGAAAAGCAACCGAGCAAGACAGAAAACTTTTAGACAATAACAGACTTCCAAACTTTCACAGAAAGAATTGTGACAGGCATATCTACATCTATGCCAGCAACAGTTAAGTGGGAGCTCCAATTTTCGCCCTTTCTAGACTGTAATGTGGTACTCTAAACCTCCCTTCCACCTGGTGTCAGGGAAGTCAGACTAGGCAATTAGGACTTTTATCCCTATGGGACAGTATGAAACCCTCCCCCCCTTAGCTGCAAAGGTGATGAAGACCACATGGAAGTTTGGACTTTCAGCTCTACCTGCCAGTAATGGCGCTACAGTTCTACTCTCCATTAGGGTGATGCCAGAGGATACCTGGTGGAAAATCAGGAATTTTACCAGAACTAGTGGTGGTAATAAGGCTCCTCCCCCAACTCATAATGTCAGTAAAAGATACATGGGAGTACACTATTACCCTTTCTAGCAACTTCTATCATATCAATAGAAGTTATTTGAGATCTAGTATTCCCACCCTTATCTAGCAATAGGGAGCCCATCCCCTGCTCTGGGTATTAATGGAGATTGAGCAGAGAATGGAGACTTCTACCTCCATCTGGCAATCACAAAAGAGTAAACATCCTCCCCTGACATAGCAGTGTGAAAGAATGACATCCAAAACATAAAATTTAAATAAGATCCAGGCTTATATAATACCCAAAAAGTCCAAGTATTAATCTAAAACCACGTATCATACAAAGAACCAGGAAGATCCCACGCTGGATGGAAAAAAGACAATCAACAGATGCCCACCCCATGATGACATAGATGTTATAATTATCTGACAAATGTTTTAAAGCAGCTGTCATAAAAATGTTTCAATGAGCAATCAAGTACACATTTAAAACAAATGAAAAAACAGAAAGTCAGGAAACAGAATGTTTCTGTAGGAGATATAAAGAAAATCAAATGGAAATTTTAGAACTGAAAAAATACAACAATGGAAAAAAAGTAAAACTCAACTTATGACCTCACCAACAAAATGGAGGAAACAAGACAGAACAAAGAATCAGAAAACTTGAAGACATGGCAATAGAAATGAACAAATCTGGGCAACAGAGAGAAAATAAGCAAATTTTTTAAAAAAGGACAAAGCCTTTAGAACCTGTTGACTAGAACACAAGATCTAACAATACTGTCGTGTGACTTCCTAAAGGGAAGAAGAAAGAAAGCATCACTAAAAAAGTAGTGAAAGAAGTAATGACTGAAAACTTTTTAAATTTAGCAAAACCACAAACTTAAATATTCTGAAACCTGAACAAACTTGACAAATCCAGAGTTTCACACAAACATACATCATAATTGTACTTCTAAAAAATAAATACAAAGAAAAAACCATGAATGCAGCTGGAAAGAAAGAAATACATTACCTGTAAAGAAAACACCAATTCAAATGACAGTAGGCTTCTCATATGAAACCATAGGGGGTTAGAAGGAAGGGCTAAGAGAACAGTGATTAATTCAGATTTCTATATACCTTTGAAAATTAAGGGAAAATCAAGACATTCTCAGAGGAAGAAAAGCTGAGATCTGTCATCTCAGACTTACCCTAAAAGGGTGACTAATGAAAATTTTTTAAGCAGCAACTAAAAGGAATATTCATGACAATTGTGTTATAAATACAGAAGAGGAAAGGGACATGAAGTTAAGTCAAACGTCTTCAGTTTAATCTAAATAATAAATTGATGACATGAGTAGATAATGAGAAGTTAGGTACATAGAATGTACTATCTAGAGTAACCATTAAAAACTATGCATAGATACCGACTGAAAACACTAGAAATAAAATCCAACTACAAAAAATATTCAAGTAACTCAAAGGAAAACATGAAAAAGAAAACTGAGCAGATAAAAAGATGGCAAGCTTAAGTTCCAATATAACAATAATTATTACATTATATGTAAATGGTTTGAATTCACCAATTAAAAGATAGATTGGCAGAGTGGATTTACGAACACAACTCTCAAGTGTATCCTGTTTATAGGATTCACTTCAAAAATAATAAGCATACATCAGAGCAATGAATATACTAGTAAAATTGAAAGGAGAAATAGGACAATCTGTAATTATACTTGGAGACTTCAACGTCCCCTTCTCAACAATTGATAAAATAGCAAGTCACAATATCAGCAAGAACATAGAAGCACTCATCATCAACCAGTCAAACTTAATTGAAATCTATAGAATACTCTGCAATACAACAGAATATACATGCTTTTCAAGTGGCCACAAACATATACCAGGACAAATAATATTCTAGGTCATAAAAAGAATCTCAACATATTTAAAAGAAATGAAACCATGCAGAATAAGTTCATTGATTATGATGTAATCAAAGAGTAAAATAAAGAAATATAAGAGAAAAAGTCTCCAAATAATTGGAAATGAAACAATACTTCTAGTAACCTATCAAAGAAAAAGTCTCAAAGGAAATTCAAAAATACATCAAAACAGGGGCACCTGGGTGGCTCAGTAGGTTAAAGCCTCTGCCTTCAACTCAGGTCATGATCTCAGAGTCCTGGGCTCCAGCCCCGCAGAAGGAATCTCTGCTCAGCAGGGAGCCTGCTTCCCCCTCCCTCTCTACCTGCCTCTCTGCCTATTTGTGATCTCTCTCTCTCCCTGCCAAATAAATAAATAAATAAATAATCTTTAAAAAAACACATCAAAACAATTTCAAAAATGAAATTGAAAATACAGCAACAACAGCTAAATAAGTGCTGAGAACATTTATAGCATTAACTGTTTATGTCAGAGAAGATCAGAGAAGAAAATCTCAAATTAAAAATCTAATATCCTATCATAAAAACCTAGAAAAAGAATAGTAACATAAATCCAAAGCAAGTAGGAGAGAAATAAAAAAAGAGAGCCAAAATCAATGAAAGTGAAAACACAAAAATTATAGAGAACATCAGTGAAATAAAAAACTGAGTGTTTTTAAAGATCAATAAAATTGGTAAATCTAATAAGATTGACAGTGAAAAAAGGAGACATAAATTTTTGACATCACAAAAGAAAAAACAGGAGCTATCACTACAGATATGTCACATATCAAAACAATAAAATGTTAGTAGTAGAAAGAACTCTGTACACATTAATTTGATAATTTCGATGAGATAGACCAATTACCCAAAAAATATCAATCACATCACAATCACAAACCACATCACACCCAATATAAAGTAGAAAATTTCAATAACTCTACAACTATTTAAGTAAATCAAATTCATCATCAAAATCTCCCAAGGAAATCTCCAGAGATGGTTTAACTGGAGAACCTTACAAAATGTTTAAGGAAGAATTAACACAAATTATAAACAACTTCTTCCAGAAAATACAAGGGAAGGAAAAAAAATCCCAGTTTATTTCTTGAAACTAATATTACCCAGATATCAAAATCAGACAATAGCACAATAAAGGAAAATGATATACCAATATTTCTTATAAATATAGACAACAATAATTCTTTAAAAATTTAAGAAATAGAGGTGCCTGGGTGGCTCAGTGTGTTAAAGCCTCTACCTTTGGCTCAGGTCATGATCTCAGGGTCCTGGGATGGGGCTCCATATTGGGCTCTCTGCTCAGTGGGAAGCCTGCTTCCCCCTCTCTCTGCCTGCCTCTCTGCCTACTTGTGATGTCTCTCTGTCAAATAAATAAATAAAATCTTTAAAATAAAAAATAAAAAAAAATAAAAATTTAAGAAATAGAGTTGGGCAATATATATAGAGGATTATATACCGTAACCAACTGATATTTATTCCAGAATGCAAGGCTAGCTCAAAATTAGAAAGACAATGTAATTCTCCATATTAACAAGCTAAAGAAGAAAAATTGTAGAATTTTATGATCTTTACAGAAAAAATATTTGATATAATTCAATATGCATTTATGATAAAAACTCTCAGAAAAATAAAAATAAAGGGAAATTACCTCCAATTAATAAAAAACATCTGCAGAACCCTTGAGCTAACATATACGATGGTAAAAGACTAAGTTCTTTCTCCCTGAGATTGGAAATAAAACAATCATGCCTGCTCTCATCTCCCCTATGCAACACAGTGCTAATAGTTATAGCCAATACGATAGTACAAAAAAAGGAAATGAAAGCATACAAATTACAAAGGAAAAACAAAACTGTTCCTTTACATTTCTTTACAACTGACATAATTGTCACAGATTATACAAAAATCCAAAGAATATTTTTAAATAATAGAACCAACAGGGAAATTTAGCAAGGTCACAGGATCTGAGATAATTATAAAAAGGCCAATTATATTTTCATGTATTAACAAAGAATATCAGGGCACCAAAATTTTTAAAATGTAATACCATTTACAATTGCTCAATGAAATGATATACTCAGGTAAAAATCTAACAGAATTTGTACCCTAAAAACTATAATACTGGTGAAAGAAATAAAAAATCTTTATAAATTGAGAGATACACAATCTCCTGAATTAGAAGATTCAACATAGCAATTCTCCCCAAATTTCTATACATTAATGCAATCCCTATCAGAAATGCAGAATGATTTTTTTTTTTTAGATATAAGCTAGATAATTCTAAAATTTGTTTGGAAAGACAAAGGAATTAAAAGTAGTTAAAACCACATGAAAAAAGAAAAAGTGGAAGGAAATATTCTTTCTAATTTCAAGATTTTTTATACATGTACATTAATCAAGAGCAAGTAGTATTGGTGGCAGAAAAAATATAAATCAATGGAATGGAACAAAGGATTCAGAAATAGACCCATTCAAATATACAAACTTATTTTTGACAAAGGTGCAAAAATAATTCAATAAATAAAATCGTGTTTTCAACAAATGATGCTAGAGCATGGATACCCATAGAGAGATGAAAAAAGAACCTCAATCCAAGTCTCACAGATTATACAAAAATTAACTCGAAATGGATCACAAACTTAAATGTAAAATGATAATTCTGTTTTAGAAAATCTTTTATATCTTGGGCTTATCAAAGTGTTCTTAGACTTGATACCAAATACATGATCCATAAAAGGAAAACATGATAAATGCAACTCCATCAAAATTAAAACTTTTACTTTGCAAACAAGTTTCTTAACAGGATGAGATATAATGCTTCCACTAAGAGAAAACATCAGGAAAATTCTAAAGTTCATTGTTGGAATGTGCTATTTTGAAAATCTCTCAATTAAAAAAAAGTAAAAAGATAGTCCATGTAGGGCTTTCAGTTGTCTCAAAACCTAGAAGCTAGTATCTTTGCCTTGAAGCTTAATGTCTAAGCTTAGAATCACAGAATGGTAGAACAAGAGAGTATTTTAAGTGCCTTCCTTAGGCACTTTATCCTTAATCCTTCCTTACCAATAAATAGGCCCAGAGAAGCCAAAAAACTTCTCTTTATTGACTGAATCAGCACTAGAATCAAGTTCTTCCCTTTATAATCTGGGATTCATTTCACTCTAGCACACTGATAGGATTAGTATATTTATAGTATTTATTGGTATGTTTTTAGTACTTCATTTTAACACTATGAGAGATTCTCAAAATGAAGGTATCCCTTTTCAATCTATTAATCATAGAGGATTACTACAACTAACTCCAGAGATTTTTTAAGAAGTTATCTGATGTACAAAATGGGGGAAAATATTTGCAAACCACCTTATCTGGTGAGGAACTAGTATCCAGAATATGCAAATAACTCTCAAAACTCAACAGTAAAAGGACACAAAATCCAACTCAAAAATGGGCAAAAGATATGAAGAGACATTTTCACCAGAAAGTATAGAGAGATGGCAAATAAACACATGAAAAGATGTTCAATATCATTAACCATTAAGAACAGCAAAGGATGGTGAGAATGAGAACGAACTGAATTACTAGTAAACTTCTAGTGGACATGTAAAATGGCAAGCCACCAAGGAAAACAGTTTGACAGTTTCTTAAATAAACAAACGTGCAACTGCCATATGACTCAACAATTGCACTCTTGAGTATTTATTTACCCAAAGGAAATGAAAACTTATGTTTGCACAAATTCTGTACATGAATGTTTATCTCTGCTTTATTAATAAGAACCCCAAACTTGAAGCAATCTAGATGTCCTTCCATAAATGGTGAAACAGACAGTGGTGTATCTCTGCTTTGAAATTCTATTCAGCAGTAAAAAGTGACAGAATATTGATAATGTAGAATCTAGTTGAATTCCCAAGAATGATGCTGAATGAAAAAAGCCAATCCCAAAAGATTGTACAGTGTATAATTCCACTGAACATTCCTGAAATGAAAAAAACATCATAGACATGGAAAACAGATTAGTGGACACCAGGGATTTAGTAGGGCATGGGAATAAAGGGAGTGGTATAGTTATAAAAGGCTATGTGAGAAATTCTGTCTTAATCATTGCCAAAGACCTTTTTTTTTTTTTTTTTAAATCACAACCTTATTCCCCACTAGTAAGGAATAGATTCCCACCCTACACTTAACGGAGATGGCCAAATGCCTGACACCCAGCACTGGGCAAACGAGATTGACTGCAGCTTATTAGTCACATATACCTGCAGCCCAGGGAAGGAGAACACTGCACCATGCAAGACCACAGTGGGAGTTACACTAGGGAACAGAGTGAACAAGCAGAGGCTGTTGGAGAGAGACTTTGCAATATCAAGAGGACAGAGTGACCCTTGGTTCTAATGGAAGGATGTGACTGGCTAATTTCAATAAGTCCACAGTCAGCCAGGAAACTGAGGCTCACAACTCAGGGATAAGCAGGAACTGTGCTGGTCCCCATGATAAAGAGGATTGTTTGGCGATCAGGATCTGCAGGAGCAGAATGGAAAGGAAAACTTATGCTTTTATTTCCCCAGATAAGAAAGCAACACAATATTGGGCCTTAATTTTAGGACCTCTGCCATAAATCCTTATGACAAAGGAAATATTCTATATCTTGACTGAATTAATACTAATAACCTTCTTGTAATACTGCACTATGGTTTTGCCAGGTGGTACCACGAGAGGAAACTTTGCAGTGAGCAGAAGAATAGCTTAGAAGAGGAAAAAGTATTTGCCATAAGCTGGACTCATTCAAGAAAATTTGTTCTGAAAAGATTGCTAGAAGTTGAGTAGACAGCCTCCATAACAATGCACACATGTAAATCTCAAATGACTATTTCAGAATTTAACAAATATTCTTTTGATGTATTTGTATACTATCTATTTTCCATTGCTTTTTCTACACATTTTCGGAGGTGCAAAAAAGGTAGAAGATGTGGTCCCTCCTGCTGAGGAAGGTCCATTTTTGCAGTTTCTAAACATAAATAGATCAGAGAAAACACAAGGTAATAACAATCCAGCATGGTTTTGGTCAGTACAATACAAAAGTGCTCACTGAATGCCAGAGAGCTTAGGTTTGAGTGCACTTATACCGTAGAGAATGGAAAGTGCACAAAGTCCTAATAGCAGAATCTGAAGATGCAGAGAAAAAGGGAAAAGAAGCAACACCAAGGTATAAATAGAATTGAATGTACACAACGATATACATATATACCGTGTGTGTGTGTGTGTGTGTGTGTGTGTGTTCAGTGACGACAATTAGCCTAGCCAAAATGGAAATTTCTTTGCAGAGTGTACATCAAAGACTAAAACATCACAATCATATTATTGAACTACCTAGGTTCAAATTTTGATTTTGCCCCTAATCAGCCATTTAATTTTGGGCAAGTCATCTAACTTCTCCAAGCCTCATTTCTTCATCCATAGAAGGGCATGAAAATGATACTTCCTTCTAGTATGGTTGTGCTGTCTATATGCGAAAATGGGTAGGAGTTTATCACAGTGTCCAGCATATAATATGCATTTGATAATTGTGAACATAATTTAAAAGTTGTATAGGCATGACTGGGCCAGACAATAAGGGGTTTAACATTTCACCATCAGGAATCTCAACCTGAAAGGTCCAGGAGGAAATGAAGACCCATGGAAGGTTTTTCAAAAGAGTTTACAATCCATTAAATAAAATATATTGACTGACCTACTTATTGATATGGCAAAATTCTTCAATTTGCTGCTCTTCACATCACTCTCTGACATAGGAATTATTATCCTTGATTCACAGATAAGGAAACTGAGGCTTAAAGTGAGTGAGTTACTCAAGTTCAGGCAGCAAGGAAGGTCAGGTCAGGCCTTCTAACTTCCAGCCCAAAGCTCTTTCTGTCATTCAGCGGTGTCCATGAAGGATATAACCACAGAGTGTTGTTTGCAGATGACCACTCTGGAAAAAAGGAGTAAGTTCCACATGAGCAGAAAGAATGAGGGAGGCACATTTGAAGAAATAAGTATGTAAGATTGTATTATTACATATAAGGAAAATAATCATTGAGGAAAATTAATCTTACAGAATAAAAGCTAGATAGGAAGAGGCTAGGCTGGGTAACCGGGGTATCACAATAATCTAAGACTATAAATAAATCCTCTCCCTTGGTCGTTGGAAGAGAAAGAAAGAACCACCGGACCATCTGAAGGAAGAGTCCATAGAGAAATCAATGGATATTTTGAGGCAGATATTTTAAATCTTATAATGCTGAATTCCATCCTCTGATATTTTTATACTGATTAATTAACCTGTCTCCTTCCAAAATTCCCCCCCTCAAATAAAAAAAAAAAAACACCAACATAATTATGAGAGGCCAAAGATCATAATGTCTTCTTAAAATTATACTGATTATTCTGAAACGCTCCTAGTATTTCATCTTTGGACAAAGGGTCTTGACACATATACAATTTTTGAGAGGTTCTTTGTCTAATTTTCTTTCTCCCTAACCATAAATTTGCTAGGAGAATGGTAATTATATGGTAAACATTTGGCTTTACCACTATTGCGAACAGTGTTACAATTTTCTACAATAAACCTGAAATTTTCCATGAAATACAAACACAATCAGCTGTCAAAGCCCTTTTTAAATCACAAAGAATTAGAGAAAAGTACTCTTGGATTTGTCTCAAGAATAAAAAAATGGCATTGTGATAATTTTTTCCCCATTTCAGTCTTTAATGAATATTGTAATTCCCAACTCTGAATATTACTGAGAGATCACATTTTTCTTGTATTTTAATTTATAGGTGAATTCTTTTGTTTGATAATTAGAAACATAATTAACTGTAATTTCAAAGACTAACTTTGATTTCTATGAAAAGGACTTACACTAAGATTTAGAATAGCACACGGATAGTGAAGCGAAAGTAGAAACATGGATAAAATCTAGCGCAGACCAGAAAACAATTTAGTTCAAGAAGCTAATTTAATTGCCCAAGAGTCATAGAACTATTTTCTCATTTTGACAAAACTTATTATACTTTTAGACTTTGCTGACATAAGTGCAAAAAATGTGGTTGGTACTTTATAAATAAGAGGCCCAGTCACATTGATATTAGGATTTATGTATATTTAATGGGACACAAATTAATTGGCAAAAGTTCATATTCTTTCTACCCCTTCAGTCCTCCACAGAAGGTCTGGTGATTGGCACAATCAACTCCCTCCTTTCTACTTCGTAAAGAGCAGATATCCCATTCTACTGTAAAGAAACTAGGTTAATCCAAAGGATAAAAGAATGGATTGAGAGAGAGGGGAGAAACCTAGAAAGGACTGGACATTATAGCAAAGGGAGAAATTGTGAAAAATATGTGGAAAGAGAAACTTTGCAGCAAATGTGATAGAAGTGGGTAGAAAAGAAAGGTGACTAAAAGAGTCTTCATGGAGAGTGTTCCTAGATCCTCCTTTTGTAGGGTTGCTCTCCCCAAAATAGAACGTCGTGAGATAATAAAAAATATTGATGTTGGTCTGTGCCCACAGTTCCTGACATAGAATTCCTGAATCGCTTGTAAATTCCCAAGTGATAACAGCAACTAGGACCATCTTTTGTTCTAACGGGGTGACTCTGAGTGGGTTCCTGCTGGCTCCTGGATAGAGTCTGGGCACCAGAAACACCAATTCCTGATTAGAAGCTTGGAAATGTCGGCCTCGTTCGCCGTCCTCCAGAGAGATCCCAGCTGCCCACGTGAGGAAGAATCCATAAAATCCTTAATGTACGATGAGGTTTGGAGAGCTTCCAGGCGGATGAACACAGCCACAAACTGGAAGGGTGACACATCCTATCTCCACGGGCACAGAGGCTCCTATACTAGGGACACTCTCCAATCTCACCCTGTATATATTGTCATCTGGCTGTTTGTCTGCATCCTTTATCATATCCTTTAATAAACCTGTGATCCCAAGTGTTTCTCTGAGTTCTTTGAGCCACTCCAGCATATTAATCGGACTCAAGAAGGTGATCATGGGAACCTCAGATCTGTCCTAAGTACAGATGACAGACAGATTTGAAATTGGTATCTGAAGTTTGGTAGGAGCAGTCTTATGGAACTGAATCATTACTGTAGGATCTGAGGCTAGCTCCAGGGGAGACACACAGGGGGGAAAATTGGGTTTTCCCTAAGACTGATGTCCAGTTAAACTTGAGTATCAGATAAACAACAGATAATATTTTTGTGTCACTACATCTCAGATGCTGGGTCACCTGGTTGGTTCATTTGTTCTCTCTCTCTTTGTTTGTTAAATCTGGTAGCCCTGCTATACATTATCAATTAAAGGATGGATTCCTTAAAAATTATTTATCTGTTGGACTAAATGTCTTTGATATGGCCCTATTCTGGGATAGGATGAGGTGGATTCAGGCTTTAATGAGTCACATTTCCAATGATAGGCATCAGGGTGATGTCTTGGGAACTTCCCAGAAGTGAGGTAGAACCTGATTTATGAATACTTTAAAAAATGCTGCAATAGGGGCGCCTGGGTGGCTCAGTGGGTTAAAGCATCTGCTTTCTGCTCAGGTCATGATCTCAGGGTCCTGGGATCGAGCCCCACATTGGGGTCTTTCCTCCGCGGGGAGCCTGCTTCCCCCTCTCTCTCTCTGCCTGCCTCTCTGCCTACCTGTGATCTCTGTCAAATAAATAAATAAAATCTTTAAAAAAAAAAAAAGCTGCAACAGACCCTTAATACTGAAAGATCCATGTGTTTAAGCTTGGAAAAAATAACAATTTAACAAAGACTCAAAAGTTCACAAAATATAATAATATAATCTGTTCCAGTAAAAATTATTCTTTGTTTCCTAAGGTAAAAACCCCATAATTAAGGCAATCATGGAAAGAACCAGATGTATACAGTAAAGTTGGCTTTACTATAATTATTCACTCTCATATTTGGCTGGAATTAAAAACAAAGTTCATTCCCACAGTAGAAGAGAAGAATTGTGCTATTGCAATTTTCCTTACTTATTTTAAAATTTAAATTTGGGAAAGAAATTATATACACAAAGCTGTTATTTGGCTGTCTTTTTGAGTCTGCAGAAGAGAGATAGAACTCTTCATGCAATATGGGGCATGATGCATTCAAATAGACACTATAATTAGTCACAATAACTTTACCACTGTGCTGAAAATGTAGAATATCCATACTATAAGCTCTCAGCCTCAGCTGTCTGTATTTTATTATTCTGGTAGAGTAAATAGATAGATGATTAATAATAAAACTTGTTGTGTTTTCTCTTTTTCAAGTTTTGCTAATGAATTTCTCCCCCACCAACCCCCCTACCCTTAAAGCTTCTGCTATTCCAATGTTTTACTTAGAAACCTTCAATAATCCTTAACTGAACTCTTGATAAGGTTCCACATGTTTTTAATGTTTGACAATGCTTTTTGTCACATGGCCCCAGTTATTTTCTCCAGTCCCTGAGTCCATGATCTTGACATGATGAGTAAATTCTCTGGGTTGGTCCCCTTTCTCTCAAGAAAGGAACTTTGCACATGGTGGTCCTTCTAAGTGGAAAACGCTCTTCTCTACTTCATCACCTCTGTCTAACTCCTACTCATTCTCCTTGTCTTAGCTTAGACTCCATTTTTTCTGAAAAGTCCTAAATCAAGATTGATTGGGTGACACTGTCATTAGGTCCCATACATTCTGAACTTATATTAACATAGCAATTATTACACGCAATTATAAATGTTTATTTATATATCTTACTAGAGAGAAAGTTCCTTTAGAATTGAGCCTTATTTACAACTTAACCCCAGTACCAAGTATAGACTTCTCATAGAATGATCCTCAATACTTGTTGCTGAATGAATAAACAAATAAATGTTTATGCTACTAGGAGTTTAATTTGCTACAGCAGATTTTCCAATGGCAAACTGGTTGCATCAGCAATGTAAACAAAAGCCATTCCAACAAGAAACCACTGAAATTGCTGCAATTAGCAAAAACAGGTGGAATCTGGGCATCTGCTTTTAGTACAATCCATTCCCTTTGAAAAATACAGAAAATCAGTTCACTTTAGATGCAGGAGCCTATGCTTGAATACATTGTCACACATCACATCTTTGAAATTGTATTAGTTTTTCTAGCATTAGTGAATATGAGTGATATTACCCTCTCTTAAATCCTCCCCCTTTGAAAGCCATGTAACAGCTCAGACCTCTATGCAATCCATCAACCAGTGAGTGATTCAGTCCACTTTTAATTTCAAGTCATACTGTATAACAAAAGCCATAGCAACATAGTCAATATTTGACCACTTGAAGCTTAAATTGTTTTCCAGGTTGACAAGTGCTCAATTGGTCAATTGCCCAAAAGATAATCCCATTGACTGTCTTTATAACTGAGATAGCTAAAGCTATATTCCAGAATCTTTTTAAGTCTTTTGAAGGCCAAATCAAATAAATCGATTAAAATCTGCTCATTTGCTCGGCAATCACCCTGGCAACATCTGCCTAAATCTTACCATACAAATTCAGACAATGGTGGTGAGCTAAGATAAGAAATTTGATGATTTGTGTGTGTTTCTAAATAGGAGAAAACAGTAGAACAGGAAAGGAGAAGGTTTGAATGCTTGAATCTGATGCTGATATGAACAAAATAGGAAAACTGTAAATAAAAATCATGATTTCTCCTTCCCCCATTATTGATACCTTAGCATGCTAGGATAAGCTCAAGTATTATACATACTCATTAGAAGTACTCCAAGAGTCATGAGTTATTCTATACTGCTCTTGTTTAGTGATAGGCGCTACAAACAAAACCGCTGATCATACACAGGCAATATTGAGCAATTTCAGCACTTTTTATAATTTACTATTATTCAGGGGACAAGAGAAAATAATTTAGTGGTTACCTTATATTATTGCTTCTTGAGTGATCCAGGATATAATGCCAGAGTGAGTTTAAATAACAGCCAGCTACCTTTAAAGTGCCTAGGGAGTTGAAGTAGCTCTATTTCTGAGTATTTGTACCAAAGAGGATCAGCCCACTAGATTTGATATAAGCTTTCCAATTTATCCATTTTGTTTTGAGTGCTACCTATTTGAAAGCTCTGCAGTGTTACTTTAAAGCCAGTTATGAGAAATTTATTAGACACTGATGGAATATGTTGGGCCAGATATAATGGTAAAAAGAATACCAAGGCTTCACCTGGGCTCTTTTCTTGTGCTTTATAAAAGAAATATCGAATGTTTAATGTTGTGTTGATATTTAGTCCCTTGATCTGGGAAACCCTGGACATAATCAATCCTTATGTCTTCATTTGATTTATATTGTCTGCCTATAAGTGTACGGCTCTGTTTAGAACATACCAAATATTAATAAAAATCTCAATTAATTCATTAATATGGCCTATGAGCTTTCACATTTTCAGCCTTTCCTTTCCATGAAACAAAAAGCTTTCAACCTGTACTGAGTCACAGTGTCATTTTTTTAAACATTTAAACTGTCTCAGAGTCTGACAGATGTATAACACAAAGCATTTAAAAGGGAAATGTTTTACTTAGTAAGTTACAATGCTACAAAACACTGTCAAAACACTACAAAACACTTCACTTCAAGTCACTGGCTCTTTAAAGAAAACCCTAGAATACATAAGTTTCCAAAACAACTAATCTTTATTTTGGGTTTGTTAGTAATTGACTAGGATGCAGTATTCTTTTGGAGTGATAAAATCCAAAAGAAAATGACCAAAAACCAGCTGGAGATGATCTGTTTAGCAACCATTTTTATTGCTAGTACAACACTGGCCTGAGGAATTTGGAATGGGAATTTCTCTTCAATATGTCAGACATCACTGTATCCTGAAGAACTCCAGTTTGGAAATCTTACTTCTCAACTCCTTACCTCTGACCTTGTCATGACCAATTCATGACCTTGACTTTAAATAATTTCAAATAAACTTTTCCAAATGGTTCAGGGGATCTTACTCGACTTTCAGCATCACGTGTGTTCATAAACTTCAATAATTACAATTTATAGACTTTAGGCTTACAGACCTGTAGTCTCTATTTTCTTTCAAAATGTAGAAATAGGGGCACCTGGGTGGCTCAGTGGGTTAAAGCCTCTGCCTTCAGCTCAGGTCATGATCTCGGGGTATTGGGATCGAGCCCCGCATCGGGCTCTCTGCTCAGTGGGGAGCCTGCTTCCCCCCTCTCTCTGCCTGCCTCGCTGCCTACTTGTGATCTGTGTGAGTCAAATAAATAAATAAAATCTTTTTTAAAAAATGTAGAAATAATCTAAATGTATACCTGACCGCTTTATTTAAAAATGCAATCCGCCCAACACAACCCATCTCTCACTAGATTTAATTTTCTCCATAGCATGAAGGACCATCTGACCTATTAAAAATTTCACTTATTTAGCTGACTCCTCAAACTAGAAGTAAGCTCTAACAGGGAAGGAATTTTGTTTGTCTTGTTCACTGCTTTGTCCCCAGGAATACACACGTAGTCACAATTAATCAATAGTTATTAAATATAAATGAATAAATATATAACCATACCATAGTAAACTACTAATTAGTAAAGGTTTCCAAGTGGAAAACAAATCTGGACTTAGAGGAGAGATATAATTCAAAATACTGTTGCAATGTAGTAAAGAGCACTGCAATTAAGAAATTGGGGTCTATAGCAATGGAGAGAACATCCTAACTATAAGATCTATAAGCATCTCAAAGGACAAGTAGAAAAACTTGTCTTTTACGAGGGTGGGGGTAAACAAAATTAGAAGAAATTGGGTGTGAGGGAGTAGGATAAGTAGGTAATGACCTTGGATAACTCATCAAGAATGTTTTTTTCGGGGCACCTGAGTGGCTCAGTGGGTTAAAGCCTCTGCCTTTGGCTCAGGTCATGATCTCAGGGTCCTGGGATCGAGCCCCGCATCGGGCTCTCTGCTCAGCAGGGAGCCTGCTTCCCCCCCCCCCCCCCCTCTCTGCCTCCCTCTCTGCCTACTTGTGAACTCTCTCACTCTGTTGAATAAATAAATAAAATCTTTAATAAAAAAAAAGAAAGTTTGTTTTTTTTTTTTCCTGAGGTTAGCCATTTCTTGATAGGGACCAATAAGAAGGTGCTACTCTGCTTTCCAATGATTGCTCTAGGGTGAGTCAATGTCTTGGAGTCTATGGGAGGGGTGAAGTCTGACCAAAGTTTGGTTAAGTCAAGTTAGTGCAGCAAACAAGTCAGCTAATCATTAATGAAACAAAGAATAGGAATTTGGAAGGTCTGCCCATGTCTGGCCTTGTAAATAAGAGGATGGGGGCATCTACAAATCTTACCTAAGTTGTATAGGAAAGTATAGCTCTTTGCCATAAGCCATTCCCCTTAACACAAAACAAGTGGACAGGTTTCTTGCCAACTGCTATTTTCTAGGAGCAATGGGCTCAGGTACAGTTCAATGTTATTAAGAGGTTTATTTCTAATCATCACCAAAGGACAAAAAGGTTTTAAGTATAAAAAATAATTAAAGAAGAAAGGACCCATATAGAAATTGTATTGTACATCCTGTATATCCAGTCCATCCTGTTGTATTTGTTCTTAATTCCAGGTCTGTCACTCTAGTAGAGGTTGCTACCTTCACAACTTTATGCATACTAACTAGAAAGAGAACAAAGGTGGGAATATTGTGTGCAGTTCTGCCTACCATTGCTTTACAGGAGCATATGCCTCAAATGAGTGGGAGAAAGGAAATGGGACTGGGTGCTTCATTTCATGTACTAATTGTGATTGTACCATTTAGAGATTCGTATGTTTATATATGATAAACCTGATGAACAAGCCAACTACTTTTACGTGGTCTATCTTCGAAAATGGCAGGCTTATGAGTTCAGTTCTTTATGCCCCAAACCGGAGCCATGTTTACCCGTCTTTCCTTCACACCACACATTCAAGTCACCCACAAATCTCATCAAAATACAGGGCATAACCTGACCACCTCCCACCACCTCCACTACCATTACCTGGATTTTTATATTCCTATCCATTATATCACATGTGTTTCTGCAGGGCTCCTACCCTCCCTGCTCCTTCTGCCTAGAATATTCTTCTCCTAATCATGGATCTCCTTCATATCTTTGGTTCTTGACTCAAATGTCACCCTATCAGAGAGGTCTTTCATGTCCATTCCAGATCAAATTGCAAACTCTCCTCTCTTAGCACCCCCTTACTCTGCTTTATTTTTCCCCATAGTACTAACTGTGGTATCTCCCAACCAAATGGGGGGGGACCAAATGTAGGATGTACCAAATAGATGGGGGCTGGTTCCATGGGTGGTGAAAGAATTCACACAAGGTGGAACAAAAGAGATAAAAGTTTATTGAACACACTGCAAGGGAACAGGACACAGGACAGTGAGGGAGAGACTATCTGGGACAAGGCAGTGGCGAGGGGCCAAAGTTATAGGGCAGAGTGAGAGAGTATGGGAATGTATGGAATTTTCCCCTAGGTAATCTTAGGAACTGTATCTAGTTGTAATTGATGAGTTTGGACCTGTGACTATTTCAAGGTAGGTCGCTTAATGAACCTGTTTGGTAGTGGCTGTGAGCCCTTTTGCCTTGATCAAGTTTCCATTGTTCAAGCCTGTTGCCTAAAAGTGGCCTCTACACTAACCACCACCATCATTCATTCATTTACTCATTCATTCATTCATTGTCTCTATCACTCTACCATAGGATTTTTTTTATTCACTGCCATATCCACAGCACCTAGAATAGTATTTAGGCATTCAATAACTATTTTAGATAAATAAATGATTTGTAGTTTCTATAAATGAAATTTAAATTTAACCATACCATAGTAAACTACTAAATTCATGAAATTTAAAGTTCTTAGCACAATTATCATGGTCTGAGACATTGGAAGGAAAAAAAAGGAAAACAAATTGTCAGCAATACTAAAGAATTTTGTGTAGATTGTCCAAATTATCCCCCCTTAGAAAAAGAAAAAAGTTATACTGACTAAATTTAAGTGAAATATTGGACTTGGTTTTCAGCATAAACTCTACCATAAGTCTAAGTTAAGTATAAGCTGATCTTTTAGGTGCATATCATTTTGGATCTTACTCATTTTTATATACTCCACATCTGCCACATGAATACAAGTTGGCATAACTTGACCAGAAACTGTTTAGATTTTTCTGAATTTGTATTTTCAATCAGTTGGGCCAATAGTGATTAGACATTTACTCCTCAGAGTGGAATTAGGAAGATAAGCCAATGGGAGATATATCCCACCTTCTTATAGAAGCTCCTTATGAATGGTGGACTGATTGGGCAACAAATACAAAAGATGCTCAATATTTGTATGTGCAACCTATCCCATGGTAGGAGTATATTATTAAGAAACTCAGTTGTTGCAATACAACACTCTCGAAGCATAGAGTTGAGTGACATGCATAATAACACTAATTTTTTTTTTTTTTTGCAACTGGTATATTTGTCTTCTCACCAAGATGCAGAGTAATATAGACTCTTAGACACTTTCTTATTAGAAAGCAAAAAGAAGACCACCAATGCTGGGGCTGAAAAGTACCAGTCTAAAAATTGCTTAAACTCAAGCATAAACATAGAGACCTCCCTGCTTTTTTCTATTCTATTCTTTTAGCCTAGAACTATCATCATCTGTCACTGTCCCTTCTCTTCAAATCTATTATTTTTCTTTGTATTATTTTAAATATTTCAGTATTTTAAATTTATTTCCACCTCCAAAACAGGTTTGTTTGATGTAGAAATCAAGATTTTTCAGGGGTACCTGGGTGGCTCAGTCAGTTAAACATCTGCCTTCGGCTAAGATCATGATCCTGGGGTCTAGGATTGAGCCCCAAGTCAGGCTCCCTGCTGAGCAGAGAGCCTGCGTATACCTCTCCTTCTTGCCCTGCTTGCACTCTCTCTTTCTCAAATGAATAAAATCTCTAACTAAGCAACAAACCAACTACCTAAATAAACCAAGATTCCTAGTGTTTCTTCCAAATCAGATGATTTAACACTATGAGGCTAGCGCTGGACCTGATTATCTGTTGATAATCACAATGTTTAACAATCAGTAGGGCACACGCACCAACCAAGCAGAACGGAGTCCAGCTGCAGTGCCCTAATCTTTATGTAAATTTCATAAATACCAGATCAATGGATCATCCTGGAGGATGTAAAAGAAGAGCTAGGCAACATGGGGACAGTAAGGAATGGATTGTTCTGGAGCTCAATTACTGTTGGCCACACTTTTTTTTTTTTTTT
>CM053603.1:32919709-32976706 GCA_028646535.1 Procyon lotor
AGCATTTTTTGCCACAAACATTAACCTAGGTGAAAATATGAATTTTACATCAATTGACTATTTGATATTTCTCCATTATCTTTCTTTCTAGATCACTGAGCCATAAAATTACATGCATATGCTGAGAACCGTATCACACATCAGATAGTTAAGATGTAAAATCCCCATGAGGACAGCCAAAGGCAGATGTACTCACCTTCCAGGGTAAATGGCAAGGTTGTGAGATTAAAATTAACCCTTGAATGGCTCCAAAAGAAAGTGGTGTATAAGTAACAACTAAGCAGATAATTGTTGATTCAAGGAATATGGACAGAGCGGAAAAAACCCAGAGGCTATAGGATGAGGGATGGTATATACTTACAACTGAGCCACGGTGGGGGACCCCAAAGAAATAAGATGGGTCCAAAAAAATGCCCTAAGCTGTGGGAACACAGTGTGGCCCTGAAAAACAGTGGAAACACCATTGGGAATTTAGACAGACATCTCGTGAGATGCAAAGAAAAATATGGTTTTCGTTCTTTAAAAAATTAGTCACATTGCAGTCACAGAGTTAACATGGGTGAGAGAATTAAACAACAAGGTTAGGGGGCATGATTAAGTATTGAACTCAGGAGTATTTATCAGAGACTTTTTAAGTGTCTCTGACTGATGGACTTGTGAAAAGTGAGTCAGGAAACAAACTGAGGGTTGCGGGAGGGGAGGGGAGTGAGAGGGAGGGGGTAGCTGGGTGATGGTCATTGGGGAGAGTACGTGTTACGGTGAGCGCTGTGAATTGTGTAAGACTGATGATTTACGGACCTGCACCGCTGAAACAAATAATACATTATATGTTAATTACAAAAAAAGAAGTGAGTCAGAGAGAGCACTAGTCACATACACACTAATCCCTGGGCTAGGCACTCATTTTAATGCTGCTATTTTAAAAATCCATAACATCCTCCAAAATACAGATTTTGTTTTTCTGTCACAGAAGTTCTTATTCTTACCTTCCAACAAAAGTCAATTACTGAGACATTCATTGAATACGAAGTAACGTGAACTGCTCTGTAACGTGACCGAGGTATAGCTATGGCTACTGAAGATGCTTTCGAAAGATGGCAGCAGGAGGAAGTAGCCTCCTACACAGGTGACAGCTATGCCACACGATATCGTTACGCTCACATGGAGATGCTGTGACGAGCAATTGGACTGAGTTCTTTCCAATGGAGAACAGATTTTATGGGCAAGGAAGAAGTTTTAAAAATGTCTTGAAGGAAGCAAAAATTGTAAGAATCATTACTGGCGGCACAGAAAGGCAAGACCGTGCAATGGCAACCTGCATTTGAAAGAAAAGAGGGAAAGAAATATAGAAAATACTTGGGAAAGAAACACATGTAATGGGTTCTATACAAAAGTCTGCCATACATTTATTCCACTAACAAATTCTGTTAATTATGCCCCCAAACTTTGTCTCTTTTCTGTCTCCTTCTCCAAAGACAGGGCCAGCACCTTATGCCAAGCGCCCAGGACTTTGTCATCTTCTACCCAGCAACCATCATGGCCTCCTGTTGGATCCCACTCTGACCTTGTGATCCATTCTCCACATGGTGACCAGACTTGTTTCAAAATGCAAACTCTGTCCCATTTCTTTCTAGCTTCAAATCCTTCAACAGCTTCCTAACACAAATAGGAGAAAATCTTAAGTTTTTCAAACTGTGAGGCCTCCAAGACCTGACCCTGTCCAAACGCCAGTCAAATTCATCCCCACCTTATGTCTGCTCAGCATGTCCCGCCACACTGCATCCTTTTCCTTTCCTGCCTCGGAACTCCTGAGCATTCAGGTCTTGCCTCTTGAAATTAATTTATTGGGCAAATCATCACTTATCCTTTAGGTCGCGTCTTAGATGTCACTTCCTCACAAAACTCTTCTCTCCAATCTCAGTTGGGTTTCTTTGTTAAAATGCCTCACTCTTCCCTTATCCTTTTGTAGTATGCGTCCCAGTTTGTAGCATGTGTGATCACTGTCTAATGTTTGTCTCCATCATGGCTGTTAAATTCCCTGAGAGTAGAGACCATGCTGATCCTTCAAATCCCTTGTCCTCAGTGACAGGCACTCAAAAGGTAGTCACTGAATAAATGTATTAATGCAGGCATGACTGAGCAAATAATCAAAAACTTTCATCGAAAATGCAACAAACATTTTTAAAGCCTCCTGATGTTTTATCTTCACAATGTGTTAAGACCCAGTGAAACAACCACATTTGTGTTGTAGGGTTTCTAGGGGCAAAAGTAAATACAGAATTCAAGCAGGTAAGGGCAAAGACAGATTTTTATGATTACACTGCTAGTAAAAAAAAGATAGTAATAGATCATAAAGTACATACTTTAAGCTCAGTCTAAACAAATTATATATTATCTAACTTATGCCCCATACGATGGTGACTCTTACTATCCCTCTTAGTAGGGAAAGCAAGGCACAGAGCTTTGACATGACTTCCTCTAGAGTGCCCAACCTTTAGTTTTGGCTGCACAGCCCTTAGGAGTGACTCATTTTCGTACTGTTTCTCACTTAGTTTGACTGTCCATAAATGTAATGAATGGAATTTTCTAAGTATATTAACTTGGTAGCAGTTTCTCTGAAATTTTAGATTTTTACTGCCTTATGTTTCCTTTACTATAGTTAAAATATGATCTAATTAACAGTAAGAAACAAAACCATAGACTTTGAATATAATGAGATAAGA
This sequence comes from Procyon lotor, assembly GCA_028646535.1. Taxonomy (NCBI): domain Eukaryota; kingdom Metazoa; phylum Chordata; class Mammalia; order Carnivora; family Procyonidae; genus Procyon; species Procyon lotor. The sequence goes on from CM053603.1 coordinate 32,922,433, forward strand.
AGGTCCGCAAAGTATAGTTTACATGTAAAAATGTAAATCTGTTATGTTAGTTCTTTGAGATCACAAAGCATTCAATCATTTTGTTCTGCTGTTTTAAAGCTCGCTTAGTAAGTTCCTATTTTTTGAAAGTACTAATGTTTCTTATAAAATGGTATCATTTCTTACCCTGCACAGCAGAATTTGGGGCCCTAAATTATGGCATCACTTTAGAGGGAAAAATGTCTGTTGGTAGATTAGTAATTATATCAGATGGATCTTGGTATAAAATAGAACTACTTGAAATAGTAAAGACTATTATGGTAGGACATAATGTTATTTTTAATGCAGTACCTTGGAATAGCTTTTACTCTCTAAACCATGTTTTTCCCCCCATATACATGAACCTAAAATTTTATGAGGCAGAATTATTCTCTGCTACATCTTATTCTTACATTTATTTGACTCAATACTTCCCATGTTACTAAACAATGAAGGCAAACAAGTTTTTGGATCCAGTTTGTGTTAAAATAATCCTAATCAATATCTCCTAGGTTTCCATATGATAATTAATTTTCAATAAATGCATCAACTTGTCTCTTCTGAATGACATAATTTATATGTCATTTTAAGTGACCTAAATGCCAATAAAAGTACAATTTTAAATCTTTCTCTTTCAATTATTGACTTCTTCATAGATGCTAAGAAATGTGTTCTTAAGTTTAGTGTGCACACATACACATACACATAAACATACATGCCCCTCCATATGTAGATACATATGTGTATATAGTCTAATAGTTAAGACCATGAGCTTTAAATAAAGATTATCTGAATTTTAGTCCTGGCTCCACTGTCTATTAACTTTGTGATTCTGGGGTTGAGTAAATTCATTTATAACATGGGGATAATAAAATTATATATCTGACAGAGTTTCTGTAAGGATGAAATGTGATAAGACAAATTCGCTTTTAACAGAGGGGCTAGTCTAGGCACGTGTTCAATAAATGTTACCCATTGAAATATAATTATAAAATATTTAAGCCTGTTATCCCAGAACTTAACAATCAATTGGATGAAAAGTAAAATATTTTGAAACCTGGTATTCTATACTATTTGAAAAAAAAAAACTTTGATGTATTCATAAAGAGAATTTCTGATTTATGCTGAAAGGTCCTTTTAAAGTAGCACTATTTCCCTTGTTCTACTGCATCTCTCATTTTGCTTCATTTTTACCTTGTGATATTGAAGGAAAACAGTGGTACATAACATTTCAACATCCAGTGAATCTGTCTAACTCTCTAATCTCAATCCATCACTTTCCACTCTTAGTGAGAAATCAAAAGTATTCTAACAAAACAATACTGACGATGAAGAGTGATACTTTCCACACTCAAGTAGGAAAGATTTAAGTAAGCAAAAATATAAATCAGTATGCAGGGCAGGGTCTGAGGTTGGGTTTTACCAATTGGCACTCCTGAGCTGAGATTTTGGCATATGGAATTTTCATTTGAGCAACAAAATACATCTAATTGTGTAATTTGCATTCCTTAACTAATGCATATGAGAAGCAAGAGTAAATAGAGAACATTTTAATTTTTGAAGTGAAAAATATGATTGGCTCTTGTAAGGTACTTATCTTCCAAGAATCTTCTTGGCTTAATTTATGGATACAGAGAGCAGATTGGTTGTTGCCAGGGGGAGGAGGGTTAGGGGTATAGGCACAGTGAGTGAAGGAGGTCAAGAGTTACAGACTTTCCGTTATAAATTAAATAAGTCATGGGGATTTAATGGATAGCCTGGTGAGCACAGCTGATAATACTGTATTGCATAATTGAAAGTTGCTAAGAGTAAATCTTAAAAGGTGTCATCACAAGGAAAAATAATTTTGTAATTCTGTAAGGTGATGGATGATAACCAGACTCACAATGGTGTTCATTTCAGTGTATACAAATGTCAAACCATGATGTTGTACCCCTGAAACTAATTGAATATTAAATTTCAATTATACCGCAATAAAACAACAACAACAACAAAGGGAGAATCATCTTGGCCTAGAGTATATTAATGTAATTGTTAGGTAAAATAAGATGCTGGGATAAGTTAGTGATAGATCATATAAGACAAAGAGCTCTGAGATATTTATGACTTCAGTGAATATTTATATATGTGTTTCATACAATAATGATGACGATTTTCAATTCTTAAGTCTACTTCCCTTAAATTATCTTTTACTATCAAATTTAATTCTTTAATATTGAGTGAACTAATAATGGGTTCATAGAGTGATGTTAGAAGGTTTAATTTTTGTCACTCACCTAAATCAGGCAAATACAATATTTAACATTTGAAGAATGCAAAGAGTATAAGAATCCTGTTATTTTTACTGTGGCTCTTAAGGCAAAATGGAAAGTATGTCTCAAAGCAACTTTGTGATATTTTCATTTCAAAAATTTCATACAGATATATTCAGTCATTCATTTTGCTGCATGAATATTTATTGAAATATTTACTGCATGCCAGGCATTTGCACACATATATTTAAGATATTGATATCTCCTCCCTTACTTTTTATAATGCACAATAACGTAGAACAGTTTGCTAACTTTGCAATAACAATTTTATCCTTCTTCCTTTACTCAAACAATGTACCCATCTTAAAAAGTGCTCTTCTTTGGTTCCATTGCACAGAGGGGTGACAGTGCAAATAAACTTCAGCCCATGATGAACTTTCCAGAAAAGCTCTTTGTAAAGAAAATTCAGTAAGCAAGAACCTTTGCCCTTGGCCCAGTCTTCTAACTACATTGCATATATATATGTATGTGTGTGTGTGTGTGTGTGTGTGTATACACACACAAAAAAGAAGAGAGCTCTAGTCCAAAGATACAGAGCAGCAAGTATCCTAATGTTTCTGTGGAACCACTTTATCAGATTTTTCCTTCTGGACTCACCACACAAGAGAAAAACTGACCCAAATCTTCCTGAAGCCATTCTTGGGTTTTATGTTATAAAAGTCTATTTTTTTAATTTTTTACAGTATTTTTTTTTTTTTTTGTTAGAGAGAGAGAACAAGCAAGGGAAGTGGCAAGCAGAGGGAGAAGCTGGGTCCCTGCTGAACAAAGAGCCGGATGCAGACTCTGTTCCAGGACCTGAGCCAACTTGAGCCAGAGGCAGATGCTTACCTGACTGAGATACGCAGGTGTCCCTGTTATAAACATTTAAGGACATTTTAGAAACAACATTTAGGAATGCACATTCCTACATTCATTTTAATAATGAATTACATAAGTTATTTAAGTTCTATAAATTTGGTAGGGAGTATAAGATCTTAAAAACATACTGCACATGTGAGAAAACTCAGAGATAACATCATACTCAGTAGTGAAACACTAAAAACTTTTTTTACTAAAATTAGGAACAAGGCAAAGATGCTCACTTTCATCACTTTTATCAGCAGGGTATTGAAAGTTATAGTCAGAGCATTTAGGCAGGAGAAAGTAATAGAAGAAATCCAAATTGAAAAGAAAGAAATAAAATTATCTCTGTTCCCAGATGACATGATCCTATCTGTAGAAACCGTAGAGATTACACACATACATACATACACACAAACTATAAGAGCTCATAAACAAAGTAGCAGGTTTGAAAATTAACACAAAAACCAGTTGCACTTTTATACATACCAGAGAAAAAAGGTAATTAAGAAAAAAACTGAATTTACAGTAGAATCAAAAAGAATAAAATAATTAATAAATTTAGAGAGGCAAAAGACTTGAACATTAGAAACTATAAAACATTACTGAAAGAAATTAAAGACCTAAGTAAATGAAAATATATTAATACTCATTAAAGATGAAAATACAAACAAAAGACAAATGACAGAATGGGAGAAGATATTTGCAAATGACAAATCAGATAAAGGGCTAGTATATCTATGAAGAACTAATCAAACTTCACACCCAAATAAATAATCCAATCAAGAAATGAACAGATATTTCTGCAAAGAAGACATCCAAATCACCAATAGACACATGAAAAAGTGCTCATCACCACTCAGCATCGGGGAAATACAAATCAAAACCACAGTGAACTACCACCTCACATCAGTCAGAATGGCTAAAATTAACCAGACAGGACATGACAGGTGTTGGAGACGATGTGGAGAAAGGGGAACCCTTCTACCTTGTTGGTGGGAATGCAAGCTGGTGCAGCCACTCTGGAAAACAGTATGGAGGTTCCTTAAAAAGTTGAAAATAGAGCTACCCTACCCTATGATCCAGCAAATTGCACTACTGGGTATTTACCCTAAAGATACAAATGTAGTGATGCGAAGGGGCCTGTGCACCCGAATATTTATAATAGCAATGTCCACAATAACCAAACCATGGAAAGAACCTAGATGTCCATCAACAAATAGATAAAAAGATGTGATATATATATAGATATATAGATACACACACACACACACACACACACACACACACACACACACACACACACTGGAATACTATGCAGCCATCAAAACCCCCAAAATCTTGCCATTTGCAATGACATAGTTGGAACTAGAGGGTATTATATTAAACGAAATAAGTCAGTCAGAGAAAGACAATTATCATATGATCCCTCTGATATGAGGAATTTGAGAGGCAGGTAGGGGTTTGTTGGGGGTAGGGAGGGAAAAATGAAACAAGATGGGACTGGAGAGGGAGATAAACCATGAGACTCTTAATTTCAGGAAACAAACTGAGGGCTCCTGGGGGTAGGGGGGAGGTGGAGATAGGATGGCTGGGTGAGGGACATTGGGGAGGGTATGCGCTATATGGTGAGTGCTGCAAATTGTGTAAGACTGATGATTCACAGGGGCGCCTGGGTGGCTCAATCGTTAAGCGTCTGCCTTTGGCTCAGGTCATGATCCCAGAGTCCTGGGATTGAGCCCCGCATCGGGCTCCCTGCTCGGCAGGAAGCCGGCTTCTCCCGCTACCATTCCCTCTGCTTGTGTTCCCTCTCTCGCTGTGTTTCTCGCTGTCAAATAAATAAAATCTTTAAAAAAAAAAAAGACTGATGATTCACAGACCTGTATCCCTGAAACAAATAACACATTAAATGTTAATTTAATGTTAATGTTAATAAATGTTAATATTAAATGTTAATAAAAAATAAAATAAAGATGACAATAAAACCCAAAACAATCTATAGATCTGTCCCAATTCCAATGCTATTTTTTTTTGGCAGAAATAGAAAAACCCATGCATCATTTCATGTGGAATCTCAAGGGATCCCAAGTAATAAAAGAATCTTGTAAAAGAGCAAATTTGGAGTACTCACACTTCTTAATTTCAAAACTTGGTACAGTTACAACCCAAAACAGTATGATACAAAAATAGGACAGAGAGACCAAGAAAATAAAAAAGGTCCCGGAAGTAAATGTTCACATGAATGTTCAATTGATCTGCTACATCAGTACCAAGACCATTCAATGGGTAAAGACATTCTTTTTAACAGTGCTGGGAAAAGTGGAAATTCACATGCAAAGGAATGAAGTTGAATCCTTAACTTTTACCATATACAAAAATTACTTCGAAATGGATCAAGGACCTAAACTTAAGAGGTAAAATTAATGAACTTTTTAGAAGATTACATAGAAAAAATCTTCATGAGATTGAATTGGATAATGATTCCTTGGATATGACACCAGAAACACAGGCATCAAAAGACAAAACTGATAAATTGGACTTTATCAAAATTTAAAATCCTTTGTGCAAAGGAAACTATCAAGAGAGTCAAAGTCAACCCACAGAATGGGAGAAAATACATGCAAATCATGTATCTGATAAGCGATATAAGCAGTTAGTATCCAGAATATATTTTTTAAAAAAACTCTTAACAACTTAACAACAAAACCACAAATAACCTAATTCAAAAATGGCCAAAAGACTTGAATAGACATTTCCCCAAAGAAGATACACAAATGACCAACAAACGCATGAAAAGATGCTAAATATCACTGGTCATTAGAGAAATGCAAATCGACTCTACAATGAAGTATCACTTTACATCTATTAGGATAGTTATTATTTTAAAAAGACCATAACAATGTTGTTGATGATATGGAGAAATTGGAACTCTCCTAACTCACTGGTGGGAATATAAAATGGTGTGGTTACTAAGGAAAACAGTTTGGTGGTTCCTCAGTTCAATGTAACTACCATATGACCAGCAATTCCACTTCTAGATGTATACTCCAAAAAACTGAAAAGCAGGGATTTAAACAGTTACTTGCATACCGATGTCCACAGCAGTACTGTTCAAATAACCAAAAGGTGGAAGTAACCCAAATGTCTATCAACTAAGGATAGACAAAATGCAATATATATATACACACACACACACACACACACACACACACACACACACATACATGTACAAATAGAATACACAATGGGATTATATTAAGCCTTAAACAGGAGGAAAGTGCAAATACATGCTACAACATGGATGAACTTTGAAATACATTAAGTGAAATAAGCCAGATGCAAAATGACAAGCGTTGTATGATTCCACTTATAAGAGATATCTAAAATAGGCAAATACATAGAGAAAAGTAGAATAGAGATTACCAGGGGCTGAGGGGGTGGGGGGGGCAGGTAGAGAATGTGGAGTGACTGTTTAATAAATAAAGCTTCTGTTTGGGATGATGAAAACATTCTGGAAGTGAACAGTAGCAATGATTATATAGCACTGTGAATATACTTAAGGCCACTAAATTATACACTTAAAAACTGTTTAAATGGTAAGGTTTATCTTATGTATATTTTATCACAATTTTTTACAATGTACTGCAAGGATTCCATTCTACTTTTCCTTGTATAATTCTTTTTAAATAAGTCTAAAATATTTTTATTTTTAAATTTACAACATTTATCAGTCTAGGAAAGCAATCTAAAATATCCTAAGGAATAACTTGTTACCTCGAAGTTTTTAAAGGGGCATTATGAAAGAGCATCATTTAAATCATATTACCATGATATTAATCCTTGTGCATTTTTTATATGAAATAAAGATCCAAAGCTATAGAGATTCGGTAGTTAAAACTTACTTGGGTAAACCTAATACTAATAGATGAGGGATTTCAATCTAAAATAAATCAGTTTCTTTTACAGTGCTTGTCACCTGTCACAGTTTTGAGTATATAAAGTCTAGGATGAAAATCTTAGGTAATTCCACACACCAATTATGGTATCTAGCCTTAGAATTGTGATTATAAAATTTATTTGGAAAATAAAATAATCAGGGGTGCTTGGGTGGCTCATTCTTTAAGCATCTGCCTTTGACTCAGGTCAGGTTCCTGGGGTCCTGGGATTGATCCTGCTTGGGCTTCCTGCTCAGCAGGAAGCCTGCTTTTCCCTCTCTCACTCTCCCTGCTTGTGTTCCCTCTCACTCTCTCTCTCCATCAAATAAATAAATAAAATCTTTAAAATAAGTAAATTAAATAAAATAACTGTTTTTTCTCTAATATTCAAAGATTTTTATGTTTTTTTTAATGAGTTTTACCTTAAAGAAAAAAAGCAAAGTGGCCTAATGCTTAAAACACAAGCTTTAGTCACATTGTAAGGAATTCTAGAGAGCATTCTATTTAATTTGCCTTTTCTAATACATATAGGAGGAAAATCAGTGATAGCATTTCTAGAATAAAGGAACTAAAAATGTAGAATGTGGCCAATTCTGTGATGTGCATTCAAAATAATTCTTTTAAGACCAGGAATGTGGTCACTGTGTTCTGGTGACTTTGAAAGTTAAGCTGCTTTTCTCAGATGGAAATCTTGCAGTTTATCTTTGAATATCAAAGCACACCTTGCTTTGGGAGAAAATGAATGGAAAATGTTTTTCACAGTAAGTAAGGATGGGACAGATATGCAATCACAAAATGCAGAGAAAATAAAAATATGAATACCCCCAAAATATTAATTCCCCACTAGTCTAACTCCTCTTTATAATCAATATCACTTCTGCCAATCATTAACACAAAGTTTCCAAATATTAAACCAAGTTCCTGGAAGGTGCACACAAGTGCCTTCCCAAGCCGCCTCCTTCTAATTGCAGTGCTGGGCTTCCAGCTGTTTCCTAAGCAGCATCACTTTAAGCTCTCAGAAGACAAGTTAAAAGTGAAAGTGAAACTTTTTACCATTTTGTTAACGTGGAAACATGTCTGCTTTTTGGATTAGAGAAAAATAGAAATCATGTGTTTTTTAAAGAGTCTTGGACCGCTGGCTTTGGGTACAATCAATATTTATCAGGGATTGTTTATAATGCTCTCATAAAAACACATTTCATTCATTGTAGCTCTTACTTTCAGAGACAAGGCAATTACAAAAAGAAAAGATTGGCAAAGAAATATTGCAATATTTTGGCAAGGCTTATCTTCTTTCAGGGAATGGATAGTCTTGGAATACACAATAGCAGATTTTAAACTTCCAAACTATGACTATATCAAGTACATGCATTAAAAAGCTGAAAATGAATTCCCAGCAATAAGCCAATTGTGTTAGTCCCATATATTTGCACTTAGATATGACAGGTCAGAACAAATTTACCAGTGAAGCAATTTCTTAGATGATAACTGAGCGTCTGATAGAGAAAACTTGTCCAATTGGCTCATTCATAAACACTACCTTTAGAATCATATCACTTATATTTGAGTTGAAGCATAGCCTGATGGTTAGAATATTATCCTATTAGACACGATAGAGCTCCCTGCTTGGCAACAAATGTTTCAATATTTTGGCCTGAAATATTTAGTTTATTTTTATGAAAAACGGTTACCAACGGGAGATCATGGGCTGACAGTTCACACATTTACCATTTCAAAATCCTCTGAGGGCTCTACTAGAGGAACATTGGGTGACTAATTACCTAGAGTTAATGAAGCCCTAATTGTTATGGCATAAGCTGGTCCACTTAACTTTCCAACTTCAGAACAATTAGGCATCATTAGTATTACCCACTGACAGAGCTATAAAATAAGATTTACCATTTCATTCTCAACAACCTTTAGGTGTCCAAGAAGAAAATAGGTCCTGACTTAACAACAAGGTCGTCAAGAAAATTAAATTAATGAATAAGTCAGTCAATAAGAATTCAGAAGGCTTTTCAACTAAATAAAGCAATGTTCTAAACGTAAGTTCTAAATAAATTGATATTAACATTCAATATTCAAGCATCAATTTACGAATGAAGACTTAACTTCTGACTTCTTTACTAAAATTAAGTACGAGAATTAATAAGTTAAACTATAGATTAGTGACTTCCACTCAAAAGTGAGATGGAATAAAGGGCAGCGTACCCATGATTCATCATCTGATCATCAACCCGGAACAAGTAGAATCAGTAATGTTGTAGAAGATCTGAATGCCACTTTTAACCTAATTTGACATTCATAGAACACTGTACCCAGAAGTGAAAAAATATACACCTTTTGTGAGTCCATAGAGAACATTTGTCAAAATAAAATATATGACAAGTCATCAAATAAAACTAAAGAAGTTGCATGGAATTTAATTCAAATTATGTTTTTTGAAACATATGGCAATTAATGAACTAACTCGTCCAACAAAAAAAATAACTAGAACGTGCCTCAGATTCTTGGAAATTAAGCAATACATTTTTAAATAAAATGTGGGTCAAGAGATAAATCACAAAAAACAATCAGGAAATCTTTGGAATGAAATAATAATAAACATCAAATCTTCTAAGACACATGTGATACAGTGTTTAGAAGCATATCTATGCTTTAAAATTTATATATTAGGAAGAAACAAAGATTGAGAACTAATGAACTAAGTATCTATTTTAAGAAACTAGAAAGAATAAATTACTTCCAAGAAAGTAAAGGAAGGTATCAATAAAGCACAAAAGTTAATTTGACAATTTAGATAAAAAGTATATATATATTTTTAAAGATTTTATTTACTTGACAGAGAGAAACACAGCGAGAGAGGGAACACAAGCAGAGGGAATGGTAGTGGGAGAAGCAGGGTTCCCGCCGAGCAGGGAGTCTGATGCGGGGCTCAATCCCAGGACTCTGGGATCATGACCTGAGCCAAAGGCAGACACTTAACGACTGAGCCACCCAAGCGCCCCAAAAAGTACATATTTTTAAAAAATCAGTGATTACCAGGGTTGCCTGGGTGGTTCAGTGGGTTAAGCATCTTACTCTTGATTTCAGCTTATGTCATGATCTCAGGGTTTCAAGCTCCAGCCCTTGCATCAGGCTCAGTGATCAGTGGTGAGTATGCTTAATTTTCTCTCTCTGCTTTTCCTTCTGCCCCTCATTCTGTTCCCATGTGCGTACATGCATGTGCACATGCATGCTTTCTCTCTTTTTCAAATAAATAAATAAATGTCTTTAAAAAAATTCAATAATTACCAGACCCAATACAAGAAACCCTAAGTTCAGATGGTTTGAGTGGTGAGCCTTTTCAAACATTTAAGGAAAAAAGTGTGAATTTCAAGAAAAGGACAAACCTCCCTTGTTTAATGAGACCAACATACATTTGACAAAAATCCTGATAAGGCCCTTACAAGAAATAAAAATTATAAGCAAATCTTTTCCAACAACAGAGATATAAAATCCTCACAAAATATTGTATGAAATCCAAAACTATGCAGAAAAGATTGTACACCACAGTTAAAGCCTCTGCCTTCAGCCCAGGTCATGATCTCAGGGTCCTGGGATCGAGCCCCGCATCGGGCTCTCTGCTTGGCAGGGAGCCTGCTTCCCCCTCTCTCTCTGCCTGCCTCTCTGCCTACTTGTGATCTCTCTGTCAAACAAATACATAAAATCTTTAAAAAAAAAAAAAAAAGTTTGTACACCACAATTAAGTGAGGTTTATTCTGTGAATGCAAAGTTGGTTAACATTTGGGGAAAAAAGGTTAATTAGACACCTTACCCACAAAAAGAGGCAAATCATATGGATTCAGATAAAGATTGTTAAAAAATCACACACTCCTTATTAAAAATAAAACAAAACAAAACCACTCAAAAATTCACAAAAAAACAAAGGAGAATTAGGTAAGAATTTTTCTTAATATGATACTACCTCTTTGAAAACACAGCAAAGATCATGGATCATGATCAATTATTAAGTAGTTTCTGCTTGAAACAGAGAATGAGACAAAGATTATGACTATCGCCATTTCTAGTCAACATTGTATGGGAACTCCTAGCCAGGGCAATGGAAGAAGGCAGAGAAAGACAAGAATTGGAAAGGAAGAATTCCTCTTTATTCACAGAGAACAGGAGAGTACTTGTACAAAACCAGAAAGAATCGATAGGTGAATCGATAGTTCAAAAGTAAGTAAAATTCCTGTATGGTGAAAAAAAGTCAGGGTAATAACTTTTCCTGTGTGATGGGAAGTAGTTCTGGAAGGAACATGTTGTAATAGCCAGTTTCCTGATCTCAGTGCTATCTACACTGATGTGTTCAATTTTTGAAAATTTACTGGCCTATCAAGTTAGGTTTTGCGTACTTTATGTATGTTGAAGTACAAAAAATGTACATTGTATGTGATACGCGATATTTATTAAGTCACTGAGATAATTGTGTGTTAAGAATTATGCCATTTACTATTCCAAAAATTTCAGGAGGCAAGTCTTGTTTGTAGACTCATTTTACAAATAAGTAAGTTCTTGAAAGTGGATAACCTTGAGTATACACAACATAAAGAATCCAGAAGTTTAAACCCATAATCCTCTGATGCCAAACTCATCTTTATCACTAAATTTAACATTTTCAATTCTTCTTACTCAATGTCTTTTCAAATTTTCTTGACAGTTCTTTCTGTTCAAAATTTTGGGCAACAAGCACAGGTTAAATTCTAATTCAAAATGATAGTGAATTCATGACAGCCATGACCTCAAATGATTACATGGCTGAAAACCCCATGCTTAAGGAGATGATATTGAGCGCACGCTGCATTTTACTTATGTTCACGCAAGACTGACTCGATCTGCCAAATGTTTAAAAATCAAAGCCAGGACTTATGGCCCAAACATACATTAAATCATGTGCACAAATGATTCATAACAAAAGCCAATCCACCCCCAGTGTGCTGGCAGCCATGAACAAATGACAGCTATGCCTAACTCTGGAGAACTACTCTCCTCCTATATTGTTAATGATGAGATTACAAAGGCAGCAAAGCAAAGGAGATGAATGGGTGTCCATAAAATATAAGACATATGCTCCAGTAAGACCCAAAGTAATTGAAAGAAATTAGATCATGGTGGCACTTTTTTCTCCTCCATCTAGTTTTTTTTCAATCTCCCAGCAGAAGTTGATGTAAGAAGAGAAAATATTTGCCGGTCGATACAACAGGCAGTGAAATCTTCCCACTTTTGTGCAGATGGAGGCTAACTTAATCTGGTTCGTATGTTCTAAGAACATCTTAAAATAAAAACTGGAGGCAGATTTGCACCCAGAAAAACTGTGCATAATGCTGAAGGAGGCAAGCAATTTAAATTTTCAATATGTCACTGCAATTCTTTTTAATTCCAAAGGGGTAATAATGCTTCATCATTTTCCCTTCATCATTGAATTCCTTTTGAAACCCACACTTACGTTTCAAATATTACATCTGACTTAATTATTTCAAGAATATTGAAGCTGCTTTAAAAATCAATTACAATACCCAGTATGTTTTGTTTCCACTTACCAATTTATTACTGAAACTTGCTGTCAGAATTCATAGCAGTTGAGGTTCTAGTTATAATACATGTATGACATCTGTTATTTTCTCTTGCAAGTGGAGTCCTTGGAGTACTTTGGCAAATTTGGTTATAAAAATATACAATAACCATTTTAGCCTCTTCCCACATAAGAGGACAATGCTTATCTAATTATTGCCATTATACCTTCACAGAATTTTAAATTCATATGCTATATTTATCTATAATTTTTTTTCCATTGGGGAAGACAAAAAAGCCAAACACTAAATTTTAGTGAAGTGTTCTGTTAAGGGGATGGGTCCTCTATTTACTACTCTGTAACTAATTGGCGTGTTTTCCACGGAAGCAGAAAAAAGGGGCGGAGGAAGGACATGCTAAAAATAAATTCGTTGTCTATTATTTCAACCCCCTGTTTGTTGAATCAAAGCACCATGAAGGCAGGTGCCGTGTAGGTCTTATTTACAAATTTATTCCCAGATTTTAGCCCAATGACTGCTGCATAGTAGGAGCCCAGTAAATTTTGATTTAAAGGATGAATGAGGGGCGCCTGGGTGGCTCAGTGGATTAAAGCCTCTGCCTTCGACTCAGGTCATGATCTCAGGGTCCTGGGATCGAGCCCCCCATCGGGCTCTCTGCTCAGCAGGGAGCCTGCTTCCCCCTCTCTCTCTGCTTGCCTCTCTGCCTACTTGTGATCTCTCTCTCTCTGTCAAATAAATAAATAAAATCTTTAAAAAATAAAAAATAAAAAAAAAATAAAAAAAAAAAATAAAGGATGAATGAGTTTGCCATACAAGATCACTTTTGAAAGCCAAGAACAAAGAAATAGAAGACAGTACTTCAGTTAAGGGTCCCCAAGACCAAACCCAGGCTCGATGATTCACTGGGAGGACTCCCAGGACTCGGCATGCCCAAGATAAGCCATGATTTATGACAGTCAGAAAAGGGAAATGGCTCATGGGGAGAAGATCTTAGGAAAGTCAACACAAGCTTCCAAGAGCTCTCTCTCAATGGAGTCATATGGGACTTGCTTAGGCAAGTCTTTCACTGAAGAAAAGTTGGTGCGCAGCACAAATCATACTGTTTGTATCAACAGCTTAGGCACGGTGAGACATGCTTATCGGTTCTAGACATGGTGGGAAGCCTTTCAAAATCTCAGTTCTCAGACGCCAGCCAAGGGCCAACACTGTCAGCAGTCCTTCCTTGGATAGTGGTCTTGGGACTGCTACTGTTTTCTACAAAGGGCTCATTTCAACTGATCACAGAAATATAACGTTTGTCAACTTTTCTATTTGATTCCTAGTTTCCTTTTTAACAGAGCCCTGTGGGAAATCCCATATTTATACGGTATCATTGATCATTAGCAAACATTTTAACACTAAGTAACATATCTAATAATATACACTGTTCTTTGGTTGAAGTTGTGATGAGAACTATATTAAATGGCACAGAACAAATTTTAAAAGTCCCTTTCCTTGTTGGGTTTCTGTACTGTTATGAATTATTTTAGTAGTGCTTAAAGAGGGGTCATTTTTCCAATTTTGATTCATCTAAAAATGCAGAGACATTGTCTTATTAACATTTTGTCCCTTAAAGCATTTGGGCTTTCTAGAAATTATTAGTGCCACAAATATTTGTTGAACGAATAAGTATATGAATATTTACATATGCTCTTTGAAAGATAAATTTTGCTAATGGCTGAAATTTTAAGACTAAAAATTCCTTTAAGAATATTGCTTTGCTTGGGGCGCCTGGGTGGCTCAGTGGGTTAAAGCCTCTGCCTTCAGCTCAGGTCATGATCTCAGGGTCCTCGGATCGAGCCCCGCATCGGGCTCTCTGCTCAGCAGGGAGCCTGCTTCCCCCTCTCTCTCTGCCTGCCTCTCTGCCTACTTATAATCTCTCTCTCTCTGTCAAATAAAATAAAATAAAATAAAATAAAATAAAAAGAATATTGCTTTGCTGCCTCCTAGGTAACTTGTTCTGGTTAAGAACATAGATTTTTTTTTCCTTAATATTAATCAGAAAAGAGTCTGCTCCAAATGGAAAATGTAGGTGTTCAAGAAAGAAGCTTGAATCGGGAAGTTAGTAACTTCCCATGGGAAAATAGGGTGATTATAGTAAACTGCCTTAATAGCACCTTCCAAGGTGAAAAAAGAAAATCCAAGCACTAAATTTTAGTAGGACCTGACTTTGCTATAGAATCATGCAGGCCTTCCCAACGAAAGGATGGGTGTATTGCTTTGCCCTCTGAACCTGGATTTGATCACGTGGCTTGCTCTGGCAAACAGGGTGTCATCAGTCATGATGCAAACAGAGCTTGAAAATTATTTGCAAGATTGAGTTTATGCTCTCGTGTCTCTGTCATTGCCAAGAGAAGGATGTTCCTGGGCTGGCTCACTGCTCCCTAGGGCAGAATGAGGGATATGTGGAACAGAGCTGAGTAACCCCATCCAAGCCCCGTCTGGAGCAGCTGACTCCCTGCCAGATCTCACATAGCTAAGCGAGCCAAACCAACATCACCAGATCCACCAGCTGAGCTGGGCCTGGATCAGCTGAAATGCACTGACACATGAGACATAAATGTTTATTTTTGTATGCCACCTGATAGTTAATAAAAGTCATGTAAAAGTCGTTGAGGTAAGTTATAGGATACGTTTTGTCAAGCCACGACGAGGAAAGTTTTTAACAATACTAACCACTTATAGCTGACTGGAGGAAGATACCAGGCATTTCCTAGAAATGGTACTTATGTTTTTAAGAGACTTATTTTGGATCAGCTAAAAGCAAAACATAAATATTTTGCAAGGGCTATTTTAAGAGAAGGCTTGAGTCATTCTGAACCAGTCATTAAAAGTTAGTTTGATGTCATTTTATATTCATAGTCTACAGAAACTTTGACTCTTAGGTTACTCTATTTTATTTAAATTTTTCATTACATCTTGAACCAGTTTCTCAGTGTACCATATGCCAGCATGGCAGAGCGAACAGAGACAGAAAGTGTGGTAGACAGTATCATGACGGTGTGATGAAGCATTCTCAACCTGGCCTTGAGTTTCACCCATCGGAGGGTGAGTGGTAGGAATGGAAACACAAGTGAAACACAAGAGTCTCTACCTTCATTTCATAGCTCCCAAATCAAGGGGAAAATAGAGGCAAAGAATAGGAAAAAGAAAGTAAGAGCTATTTGATTATGGCCATAAGTTCTCAAAATCCTAAAGGGCGTGATCTGCTCAGACATTTCTATCAGCTAACAGCAACAAGGCAACCCACTGTAATATGTATTTTCTTACAGACTCTAGAGTCACTTAGGGCAAAGTCCTACCTGATTATCTTAGATAGGAGAAACACTGTTGACTATAACAAGTGAGTCCTACAATTTCATGGCTCACAACGGAAATGTTTTGTCTACATAAGAGTCCAATATTGGGAGGCGCCTGGGTGGCTCAGTCATTAAGCGTCTGCCTTTGGCTCAGGTCATAATCCCAGTGTCCTGGGATCAAGCCCCGCATCGGGCTCCTTGCTCGGCAGGAAGCCTGCTTCTCCCGCTACCATTCCCTCTGCTTGTGTTCCCTCTCTCGCTGTGTTTCTCTGTCAAATAAATAAAAGCTTAAAAAAAAAAAAAAAAGAGTCCAATATTGGGAAACTTTTGTCCTAATCATTCTTCAAGGACCCAGGCTTTGTCCATCTTGGGACTGCCCCACTTTCGGGGGCCGGGGAGTCCTCTACGGGCCTCCAGCGCCCAGGAAAGCAGCAGTGAAAGAAGGACACTTGCTTCTTTAGAGGACTAGACCATAAGTCACACTTGCTCTAATATTCCACTGGTCAGAATTACTTGCATAGACTCACAGAGGTGCAAAGAAGGCTGGAAATGGGTAGTTTCCTGCTGAGCAGCAGCCTGCTAGCAACAACTTCACACAAGGGAAGTCAGGTGGTTAACCAGCCATCCTTACCATGCTGATACAACACACTTTGCCAGGGGAGACCAGCACAGGCCTTCAATATAGCAAGAGCTCAGTGCGTATTAACAGAATAACTGAACTCATGCACTGTCTAGACTCGCTCAGTCATCTTTGCCCTAGAGGGTGCATCTAGTCATTATTAGCGTGTTTATTGGTTCTCATTGAGAAATTGCTTCATGCCAGTGGCTGAGTTCACTAACTAGCTCTGTGAGATAGGTATTATCAGGATCCTTATGAGAGCAGATGAGGAAACTAAGGTTGATAAATGGTCAAGTGACTTGCCCAAGGTCACAGATCTATTAGGTGTTAGAATCAGGACTCGGGTCTAAGTCTAACTCCACATCGAAGATGTTTAAAGGCCCTTCGTGATTTCTTTATAGTTTTAGTTCAATCCTATGCGGATGGATAATGTAACATTTTCCATGTGTGGACATCTCTTTTGTGGTTACTAGAAATGCTTGGAAGAGAAAATCTAAGCCTTTAATGATTTCTGCCCCCCCCCTCCCCCGGGGTACCTCCTTCCCCCACAGCTAGGATAAAATTAATCTTATAACAATCTATACTGAAATGTAGAAAAAAGTACTAAATTATTTCTGTTGAATTAAAAAGTATTTATTTCAAGTAACTAAAGGCTTTTTATGTTGAAGGTAGTAATAAGATTTTCCGATCTTTTGCCAAAAACTGGATAAAATGTGAAAGCCTTTAATTGTGGCTAGAGAAATTCAGAGAACATTCATAAAAATGCAATATTAACTTCTTTGTTAGATCAGGTTTGAGCAGATGGACTGCTTTATTTATAACAGTTTAAACCAACTATTCCTGGTTTCTTGGCAATTCACTAACATTCAATTTTACTAGATATTCTTACAAAAGTGATTTTGTTTTTAGGATAAGAAGATAGTTGACCTTCATACAAAAATTTAATAAAAATAGAATCCATGGTTTATGTTCACTGTATCAGTAGTTAATTAATATTAGCCACCATATCAAACCTAAAAAAAGTAGGGGCTTCTAGATCCCTTTCTCCATGACAATGTTTAACGAAGGTTGGTTGACCCTCTTCTCTTGCAGCTGGGCTATCTGGGGCTTCTAAAGCCACAAGACAAGGTAAGATATACAGGAGACACATCCTCTTAGCTGCCCCGGTTCCCCACTGACACATCTCTCTTCTGGCCTTAGTCCATTATCCAAAACTAGTCACATAACTCCAACTAATTACAAAAAAGACTGGGACATGTAGGGAGACAGAGGAGTATTTGATGAGCACTGTTTCTGCTACATTTACAGCAAAAACAGGCACCCAGTTTTCCTGAGAGCTGGTCTAGAAATTTTCCCACAGATCCTAATCCCCTTGCAAGGCCTACTTATTGAGCTTTAAAAAAATTACCTATGGTTTGTTGGAGCCGTGTGTATCAAAGCTATCATTTAAATAAAAAAGACAATTATGATAGAATCATGGTGGCAGATTTTATCCTCATATTCTCACTCTTGTGACTCTGAGTTTGAATTTCTTCTTGTTGACCATGGAATTTATTTTCTAAGCTTCAAGCAATTCACAGCTGAACCTTGGTGACCGCAAGCCCGATGATTTAGTAGGAATGAAGTAGGCATGTGTAGTAGTAGGAGCATGTATGATTCAAGCAGTATTTTTCTCATAAGGAATGATATTTTTTTCTCTTTGGGTAAGGATTTCTGTTTCTCAGTTTCTACAGTACAACCAAAGCAGCTTGCACTGAAAACTTTCTCCATGGACACATTGCAGGTTTGTTTTTTTTTAAACACTTACTGAAAACGCAACATAGAATAAAACTGGTAACCTAGCCACCTGTTTTTCTTTTCTTTTTTCTTTTCTTTGATAATATGAATCATGCAGAATACATTACAATGCCAGAGGGAATTTTTTCTGGCATTAAAAATTTTTTAAATTAATGTCATGCAAGGTAGAATGGTATTTTCTAGTCCTGTTCCTAAGAAAATTGTGACAGCATCATATTTCATAATAATTTGGACTTACCATTCATCATGGATATCTCAAGTGCTTTATAAACAAATTACTATTTTTGGAAAGCAAACAGATTTCCTCAAACTTTGCTCATATTGATTAGTATAGATGTACCTGAGGGAGTTTTGAAAATCTTCCAAATCCTCTCATATGTTAACCACCTTTCATTATGATGAAATACAGCCTATTATTTATATGTTACTAGTGGTTAAGAGAGGTTATTTTAACCCAGTCCTCCAGGATGGGCTCTGGGGAAAATATTGTAATCATTCACCTACCTAAAATTTTTGCAAGCATTCCTTATAATGAAATTATTTTATCAGGGAGCTTTTATTAGAATATTACACATGCCATAATTAATGCTTGTTTTTACCAACTTTCAAATACCACATGACATTCTGTATAATCACAAAATGACTTCAGAAATACTTCCATACATCTATTATTTGAAGCCTGTGTTCCCGAAACACTGAGGAGAATTTCCAGAAATTTTGATATCTTTTTTTTTTTTTTTTTTAAAGATTTTATTTATTTGACAGCGAGAAACACAGCGAGAGAGGGAACACAAGCAGAGGGAATGGTAGCGGGAGAAGCAGGCTCCCTGCCGCGCAGAGAGCCCGATGCGGGGCTCGATTCCAGGACCCTGGGATCATGACCTGAGCCGAAGGCAGACGCCCAACGAATGAGCCACCCAGGCGCCCCATTTTTGATATCTTTTGTTTAATTTAGGCCTAAAAAAGGACTCTGCCTGCCTGGTTTGAGGAAGCTAGAAAGTGAGAATCCCACTGAAAAGAGAAGGTCATTTGAAACAGTCCAGGACAGGTGGCATCCGGCATGGAAAACCCTCTCTTCTTCAAGTCCTAAATATTAGCTGGTGAACTTTTAGCATTTATTGGCTACAAAAACATATAATGGCAAAATTTTCAAATATGTAAAATGATAAGAGAGTTACTAGTGAAGTTCAATCATACACACAGTTTTCTTTGACAAATTAAAGAATTACAAACATGAAAACGTAAAGGAGAAACAGAACTGTTAGAATTGGCAATTCTTCTCACTCTTATCACTTAGCAAATCATCGTGAAATGATTGTGAGATTGAAGTAATGAAGATACTCTTCCCGTGGGGTTTATTCCCAGAGACCTCCCCTACGGTGTGCATTTTATCCCCCTGACTGTGATTCTTGTGATGGTTAGAAACTTACATATGACGTGTCTCCTGAACACCCACTGACGACTTCACATATTCCTCAAGCAACAAGGAAGAACTAGAGGAGAAACTCTCCGTGCTGGGCTTACCAAGATGTAATACGCCTACACAGTGTATGGAAATGGACTGAGTTTTCAAGGGTAGTTTAAAATACCAAATTTTCACTTTACTAATTGCAGAATTTGAGCATCTGACAAGTTTTAATTGATACCATGTAATTATCACAATAAGATCCATATCCACATCATCCCATCATTATTCTCTCTCGGTGGCCCGAAGGATTTGTGGACACTTTGCAGGGCTTCTGAGAGTTTCTCCAGAGGATAACGACCAACACTGTGAGAACTGAATTGAGAAGTTAATGCTGAAAAGCCAAAATTAATGGACTGTGCTTGTTTAAAATGCAGAGTGCTCAAGATTCAACCACCTTCGTAGCAAAGCTAGTCAGTAACATACAGGACACATTCACCTCTACATGGACAAGGGTTCATAAATCAAAATGAACGTTATTCTTTGATTCAGTCAATGTCAACAAACAGCATATGGATTACTCACTACTATCACGCAAGCTTTAGAAGAAGAGGCATCATACCGCATGCTATTTGAGAGTTAGATTTGGCAAACTTTTTCTGTAAAGGGACAGATAATTCATAGTCTTGGCTTTGTGGGGCAGGTAAGTTTCTGTTGGAATGGTATTGTCGTTATCACAAAAGCAGCCATAGACAATACACAAATGGATGCCACGACCATATTCTAAGAAAACTCTCTGCAAAAATAGGCAACAGGCCTCTCTGGCCTGAGGGCTGGAGTGTGCCGATCCTGGGTATAGGCAGGCCCTGGGAGGCACCTTTCATATCCCTGGAACACAACACAAAACCTCAGCAGCAACTCTTGCCTCCAGAGAAAACCAATGGGGTGGGTGAAGGACAGGAGACAGAAATTCACTTTCCATCCCATACCTTCTATAATCTTGAATTCTGTACAATATATCACATTTAAACAATAAATGAACTCATCTTCAAAAGTTAATGTTCTCAAGGGGCAATCAGCTGTCTAAGACATCCATTCTATCTTCCATGGAACAAGGGTGTAACATCTCTTCTCTTGCTTCCACTGGGCAATTATGGAAATAACATAAAACTCTGAACACAAATACGCTTTGTAACAAGCTAAAGTGACACCTAAATATCCAGTGTACTTTCATTATTTTATAATTGCTGCTATGGGGAGATGGAGCAGTTTAGCAACTAGAAGCCCAGGTATCAGAGCAAGACTCTCAAACATCAAGCGGAGCATTTTCAAACCCCTTGCTTTCTTATCACCTGCATGTTCAAAGAGAGGTCAATTTCAAATCTATACCAGGCACAAAGAAACTCAGATAGCAGATTAGGCTCTTGAAAACTGGTATATAGAAATAAAGTTATAATTGAAACCCACACTTTTAATAAGAATTCATAGTACTGTCTTCTTAAGTCTATATAATTTACTAGAAAAAAAACTGAGATAGGAGACATTTTTTCATTTTATCTAGTTTTTTAACTTTCCCTGGTCAACTGTGGAGTCAACTAACCTTAACCCTGTCCCATTGATGTTTCCGGTTTCTATAAATGTTGTACAGTTGGGAATTATCAAGATCAGAATAAAGACCTTAGGCAAAAGGAAATCTTCAAGCACTAAGTAATATTTAATTAAATCATGTCAAGTATGATAAAGGATGAAAATGAAAAATATTTTAAAATCATTTTCAACAGTAAATCATATAACTAAAAGAAATTTCAGATTATATGGCTTTAAGCAATTTATTTTCATTATATGTAGATTTACTGAGATTTATTTCAGAAGAAAATTTAAAACATTTTTGGATTACATCCTCTCTAGCTATTATTTATAGTCCCTGGAATGGATAAGTTAAGAGATGGAGACATTTTAAGAAAGAGGAAGAAAGACAAGTGAATAAACATAGTGGAATAAAGCACTCACTGTTTAAACAGGATAAAAGTACTGCACTTTGGCAGTGTGAAATGCAAACAAGCATTGATTAGTAATTGGTAAAATATATACTATATAATTGTATTTGAACCACCTAGAAGGTTGGAAAAAATTCCTCACTCTGTTAAGGATACAGAATCCGCAAAGTAATGAAAGCTAGATATGAAATGGGGTTTTGGGGGGTATTTTTTTCCAACAATGAATCCAATATTAAAGTGGAAGATGTCTTTTGTGTCACTGAGTCTTAGACCCTGAGGTAAGGCAACTATGAACAGAACTATAGGTATGCATGATTTTAAACTCAAGAAGTAATAAACTGGAGGGGGAAATGGATTTTGAGTAGCCAATTCTCTAGGCAGTCAAAGATAAAAGACTTTCCTGTTTACAAATAAAGGCACCATAGCAAAGAACTACTTCATCAATGCAAGAGCTAATTAAATCTTTGGGAAATTGTTCCCAGGCATGGAAGATAGAGAGCAAATATCAAGGGTAATGGTTTAAGAGGAATGCCCTAAGGATGAAGGAAATAAACCAAAATGAAAACTTCTTGGAGTTAAAAAAAAAAAAAAAGGGAAAAGTAATAGTCATCAATGTGGCTCACATTGTTGGTAGAAATTGAGAATAACACCAGGCATTTCTACTAATTAATTACCACATAAAAACTGAGCCATTTATATTCCAGAAACAAAATTCCTGAAACCAAATACAGTTATAGAACTTATCTCTTGAAGGACAGCGTCTGCTCAAGTGGCCTCACTAGTGCCAGTTGTGGGAAAAGCTATAGCTACTGCCTAAAGGTAGAAATGCAGAGCTTAAAGCACGTACATTTTGGGGTTTCTAAGTAAAAAAAAAAATTAAAAAATTAAAATGACTGATACAAAACTAGGTACAACAGGGATTCTTTCTTGGAATGAGAAAAGAAATCACAACTAGTTAATTAGGAATGCTAAGAATAGGACAAACACATAAAATTCAGGAAAAAAAAAAAACCCTTAAAATATTTAGTTAATATTTTACTTCAGTTTGACCCTGCACTTTTTGGTGAAGATGTCATTGCCACTGGAAGTAGGAGTACCTTGGAGTCTTCCTAACCAGAATGCCTAGCCACAATTTCATAATAGAGATGCATGCAACTGACTGTAAGCCACATGCACCCAAGCTAAGTGTATCCTCAACTTCATCTTCTTTAACAAATCCCACAATCATGACCAAGGGCACTCAACAGAAGGTGAAATGTGACAGAAGGCAAATCAGAGGTGGATGACAGTGGTCTTCAACAGTTGAAGTCAAACGTCTTTTTTTTTTTTTTTCAAATTATACAAAAATTCATTATGATGGAACGCGTAAACAGTTTGCAGGTCACCCAGAACCTTGTGAGGGGCCCATGCAAGCAAGAGGTCCTGCAGCTTCAACAACTTTGGAGGGGGTTTGTCTCTGTACATCTGCTGGTGCTTCTCAACTGGACATAGGCCACTACCCGTAGGAGGCAAAACCAGTACGGACCAGTACGGACCAGTGTCGTGTAAGAACCTGACATTAAATGTTTAATATAATCAAAGTGCTTGACAGTAAGCTTTTGATTACTAAGGCATTTATTTCGAAGACACTTATTCTGAATAAATATTGCTAGGTGTGTAAGACAGCTACTAGCAAAACAACTGGGTAAGAAACCAGGCTGGTCCACTCATGAAGTTTCCCTATTGGAAAGCCTGGACACCCTAGATCACTGACCACTTGAGTGACCCCACTTCTCCCTTCTCATGTCCTCAGTCTCTGTTGCCTTTTAAATTCACCAAAAAAGATTAAGCCTATCACACTCTACGCAACCCCCCGCTCCTGGGACCCAAAAAAGGCAGAACCCAGGTCTTGCCCCAGATCTCCCCTTCTCTACTCATCACCTGGCTGTGTGGCTCTGGGTATGTGGTATGTGTATCTCTTGAAGGACCTATGAGTCATAAATCTCATTCCTCAAATCTCCTGACAGTTGCTGCTAAGGTGCATCCAACCATCATAATGGGAACCATAGGGACCAGTCCAGCTATAGCACTGGTTCTGGTCAGTCGGGTCAATGTCTGTAGGGTCTTACTACAAGTAGTGAGGGCCCAGGTGAGTGCCTGGGTGTGTAAGATATATTCAGTCTGACCCTACACTTAGTGGATAGCACCTCCATAGTTCGGCTGAGGCGGACACGAATCAGTCATATGCTAGATTTTCATAAAAATGATGAGGAAGTTGCAATGCGATTTACTTCCAACTGTTCCACTGCTTCTTTAACTTGTAAAACTTACCAAAAGAGCGCTAACCAATACATGAAATTATTTAAGGGAAATTTTTTGTTTATTCCTCCGAAAACCTCAGATTCTTCCACAGAAAGATTAATGAGACTTCATTCCAAAAGATTTAGAATTTCCAGGCTACGTGGCATGATCTGAAGAACGGTGTTAGATGGTTTTCTGCTCAAGAAAAATCTACCCAGGAAGGGCATTAAACTTCTCTCAGGCACTCATCATTTAGAATAAAAGAGAAGGATTCAAGGCCGCTCCCCTCACTAAACTTTAAATCCCTCTCTAGTGGAGACAAAACAATTGGGCCACATTATTATCAATTAGAAAACTCATCAGGAATCAGTATATTAGATCAGAGTGTTACCAACCATACATCTCAGAGAGTATTACCCAGGAAAGTTACGTCCCGAAATTTTGAGGCAGAACAAGGTAATGAATACAGATGAAAGAGATGCTCTCTTCCAAAAAGGGTTTCTGCTTCTAGAGGACAAACCATAATTGGGCTTTCAGGGAAGGGTGGGCAAGTGAAGCATAGGGGCAGCTAGAATTCCTGAAGAGGGAAGACAAATGGAGAGGGAAGAAGTTGAATGATGCTGAAGTTAGTGTTTTTATTGTGTACTTTCGCCAAGGGCCTGCTTTGCCCTTAGCTCCTGACCATGGGCAGGTCTACATATATAATAAATACCACGGGGCGCAAGCTGTGTGTATAACTGAAAAGGTCAACAGTAAATTCTGACTAAAGACTCCTTTTCATGCCAGGCACTTCAGTAAGGAGAAGTCTGATGAAGGGCTTTGTCAGCTGACTATCTTAGGCTAGCAATTTCCAAAAGGAAGTACATGTACTCCTCCTGACACATGGGAAGACGAAGGTTTGGTGGTCATTTCCTTTGACCGTTTCTATTTTGAGTTATACTCATCTTAATGTAGTAAAGGAAAATTTTATCTACCCAGTAAATTTACAGAAATGATAAATTCTCCTTTTAAATTAATGACATAAAAGAAAAAGTGGGTCGATTAAGGAAAAAAAAAAGAATAAGTAACAATATTTTGAATAGATGATACTGAGAGGCCACAAGAACTATGGTGGACTGAGAATAATGCAGCCTGGCAAAAAGTCATACATAATTCCATCCTTTCTCTGGAACCTAGAGAAGAGGAGATTTTGCAAAGTCTATAAAGATAGAACACATTTTGTATTAAAGGAGTCCCATACCTCAAGTTCCTAAAATTGTTATCAAATAAAAATATAGTTAGAAATTTCAAAGTGGGGGTGCCTGGGTGGCTCAATGGGCAAAAGCCTGAGCCTTCGGCTCAGGTCATGATCTCAGGGTCTGAGATCAAGCCCCACATTGGGCTCTCTGCTCAGCAGGGAGCCTGCTTCCCCCTCTCTCTCTGCCTGCCTCTTTGTCTACTTGTGATCTCTCTGCGTCAAATAAATAAAATCTTAAAAAAAAAAATTCCAAAGTGTGGTTACATTGTTTACCTTTTAAATTTGAGCAGGGATCATACACCCCATTTTCACCTGAGGAGCTTGAGGTGTGGAATAAGTAGGTTAATTCCAAATGTGTGAAGGGCCATGTTAAGGTTTGAACACAGGTCAACTCCAAATTCCACAGTAGTGATTATTCTAGCTCTAGTTCAAGATGACATCTTGGTAAAAATGGTTAAGGCAAAGAGTCAGTATAGACAGCAAAATGGTAAAAGTCTCAGGCTCAGTGGGCATATTTATGTCATTAGCTATTCCTGGTTAAAATTTTACCAATTCCTAGAGAACTGTCAACCTGATCCACACAGCTAACATGATGTTCAACCAGAGAAATATGGTGAGAATGCTGTACACAAAAAATGATATATGTATGCACATATTTACATATGCATACATACACACACCACCATTCCAGGCATGTGTGACATGGGACTTTGTTGATAAAAATCAGCGTTATTATACGTTCTGACATATAATGAGAGCTCTGAGGCCTTGTTTTCTGGATTCAAATCCCACACCAGCAATGTGACTTTAGATGAGATTTTCAACTTCTGTGAGCTTCAGTTTCATTGAAACAGTGCCAAGAATAGTAGCTATGCAGTAGAGTTTCCGTGAGGATGAAATGAGGTTAATACACAAAATGTGCTGAAAACTGAGGCTGGGAGATTATATATGATAAATAACTATGACATTATTATTCTCCATTTCATGATACAATTTAAAATACACACAAATGCTCAGAGGTCTCGCTCTCCTTTGACACAACAGTTAATCTGTTTCCATCGCAGATTTATTTATTAAGTAGAACACAAATTATTTTCACACCAGCAGTTGACGATTGTAGCTGTAAGATGTTTGACATAGTTTTAATAGGATGGGCACTGACTATTTAAAGGAGACCCTTGCTTGTAAATTGCCATAGCTACCATCGCTAAGCAAGTAAATGTTCTATTATGCCTGAGATCTTTCTGATATTTGCCCAATAGATTGTCCAGTTTATTACCGCGGACTAGAATGTCAGTGCTCCACAAGGGTGAAGAGGGGCAATGGAAGTACATGGAAGGGTGGGCTAACTCAACCTTGGATGGAAGTGATCAAATCCTAAAGGATGATGAAGAATCTGCCAGCTGAAATGGCAGAGAGAGGGGCAGAGTTTGTTCCGGCAGGACCCACATGTACAAATGCCCGGATGTGAGAAATCATTGCTTACTCACAGAACTGCATGTTTTCTAGTGCAGCGTGAGCTTAGCTTATAAGATGAGGGAGCTTGAAGGACTGAGCCCGCTCAGGTTATAATAAGACCTGTGTGTCTTATTAAGGATTACAGACTTTTTCTGAGGCAAGGTGGGAGCAAATGGCGACTTTAAACTGGGGAATTACACAATCATCACTACTAAGAGGCCCCCGGCATCTATGTGATAAGAATTCTGGAACCAGAGTCCATGAACACTGCCTGAAATTCAGTGGGTCTGTGAACTGGGATGGCCAAAGGGGAAAAAAGAACATATTTCTTTTTACTAAGCAATGTAATGGGGTCACAAAGCAGCACATTACAAATTAGTTTACAATATTTGAAGCTTCTAATAAAAATAATAAAGTTGGTTTTCTCTGTATTCCTATGTGTTTTATTTCATGCTTTTAAAAACATTTTTCTGAGAAGGGGTCCATGGGCTTCATGAGATTGCCAGAAGGGTCTATGGCACAGAACCCCCACAGAAGGATGACGCATGCATACAGAGACTGCCAGGTTTTCATGGCACAGACAGGGAAGCAGCCAAGAGTTCAAGTACAAACCACAAATCCCAATAAGGTAGTAATTCCACAGGCTTAATTAGAAACTTCAAACACTGACAGCTCTAGTACTTTCCCGTGTTTACTAGCAAGAAAGCTCAAAATACTAGGTGGTCTCTTTCAATACCAGTCATCTGGCAAACTTATAGACATTACCCCTGCACATGATTGCTTCTGAACATACATGATGCCACAGTGGATGTTTACACAGGATCCCTTCCCAGATTCATTCCCCTCCTTCTGGCGATAGCAACCAATTAATGGACACATTCCTTATGCTCTTCCAGTGAATCTGATCTTGGGAGTTTTCACCCCACCAACGTATATACCAAGGCTAATCCAATGATCATATCACATTCCCTCAACCACAGGACCTAAGTTTGTCCAACCACAGTAACCCTCGAGATTTTGCAGGAACCAGCTAAGATTTTAGTTGTTTCTGTGGGACACAAACTTGAGGGGTTGTGCAAATGGAATTTTTCTTCTGAGGCCGGCATCAGAGGAAGAAGTCAGCAAGCAGACAGACAGCAGAGGCAAGAAATGGGAAGAAATAGTTCTGCTGATACCACGTGATCCCTAAAGACAGAACTCTGGACTTTTCAAATTCATAAGCCAAATAGTTTTTCTTTTTTTGTTAATAAAATTAGAGTGCTTTTGGGGCACCTGGGTGGCTCACTGGGTTAAAGCCTCTACCTTCAGCTCAGGTCATGATCTCAGGGTCCTGGGATCGAGCCCCCACATTGGGCTCTCTGCTCGGCGGGGAGCCTGGTTCCCCCTCTCTTTCTGCCTGCCTCTCTGCCTACTTGTGACCTCTCTCTTTCAAATAAATAAAATCTTTAAAAAAAAAAATTAGAGTGCTTTTAAGTTCTTATTACTAGAAGGAAATTATCCTAACAGAAGTCTATGTAGCTCAGACCATAATGTGGATTCATTTCTCTGTTCATGGGTGACTGCTCCAAGTTACAGTTGTCATAGTCATGTCTTTGGTGGCCATACTGTGTTGATGGCAGTCCTTCAGCAGAAGTTTGTCAAGGGCACTCCATGAACAACATGCAGCCATTCATCGCAACATACAGGCTAATAGCAGACATTCCTGCACTCGAGACCAAATGTATTAACTCTCTGGGGGAACGGCTGAGACCTGAAACTCGGCATCTCCCTCAGACCCCTGGTGATAGTCGCACCCAGAAAGATCTGAGCACCCTCTTCCTTTGTGGTTACTAAGGCTACAGAGAATGAGAATTATGCTGTCAGAGTTTCTGGTAGGGTGCTGTGCAAAATCTTCACTGGATGTTCGTATTTTTCACTTTAGAGTTTGGTATTATTGAATGGATGTTTTGCACTGGGATTTGTGGTACCCAAATGGTCACATGGGCCATAATTTCTGAAGACTTTGGTATAAAATTAGATTCCCAGGACTTATTTTGGATTCACTTAAGAGTAAGTAGAAGGAGCTCTGAAAAATCTGCCTTTTTGCAACCAAATTTCCCAAGTAATTCTGATGCATTCTGAAATTTAAGCTCCATTGAACCGGAGAGATCAAGAGAAAAAATACTGAATTCTAAGCAGAAGAGAAAGAATATTAAATTTGAAATCTGAACTCCCCTTTTACTTGAGCAACCCAAAAGACATCTTCACTTTTCTCTATTTGCTGTAGGTTTTCCCTTTTTTCATTATACCTCATCTTCACCCCTACAGAGGTTGAAAAATTCATGGTGCTCTCTGTATAGAACAACTCAAGCTACTTAAAAGCAAAAACCAGTTTTTAATTAGGAATATCCCAAAGGAAAAGAGTCAGGCACTCTTATGGCCACTGCTATGCTCCTATCTTGTCATTGCCCAGCAGGGCTTAATGTTTAATGAATTTTAGGATATTTTTAAAGTAGGAAATTGAGCATACAATTGAAAAAGTGAAAACACTGCTACATTCATCAAGTAAACTCACCGTGAGCTCTGAATTCCATTTCTGTCCCTCAGTCAAAAATTGAGTTTGAGTTATGCATATATTTTTGGAATAAGAAAGCCATTATTTATTTCTTTTCAGATATGGGTTTTGGCATCTTCTTCAAACCAGCTGTAGAAATTGAGCTGTGTATAAGCGAGCAGAAATGTTGCAGTGTTTCATGAGGTTTTTTGTTTTTGTTTTTTTTAACAATTGCCTTAGGTAGAAATGAGAATTTTTCCTACCTTGTCAACTGTCCACTATGAAAAGGAGAGGATGCTCTATAAAGTGTTCTCATTCTACCATATGGGCAGAGTTGCCTTAATTTGTTAATTTATTAATTCATGGGATATTCTCCCTTTTGTGCATGTGTAAAAGATACAGATGGAGAGTGGGGGTGAGGGAGAAAAAAAAAATCTTCCCTTGCCTATATGTACTAAGAAGCTATAAAGAACAATACCCATTACATAGTACAACTGTATCTATTATATTTTTCAATTAATCAATCTGAAAAGAAAAATCATTTATATAACATTTTTCTTTCTTTTCAGGGAAGTTTTAAAAAATATCTGTGTATCAAAGAGAAATGATTCTCGTGGGTAGCAACAGTAAGACAAAAGGATCCAATTACTTCCTTTTTCCAAAATAAAGGCATTTTATCTGAACACTGCACAGGGTACAAAAATTATCTTTTAAATGAATGTCCAAATCAACCCTTGGAAATAAAGCTGCACAGAGCATTTAATTTCCACTTAATCTAACAAACAAGCAATCTGAACACACGAGGTGCAGTGCTGCTATTTCCTATCCCTATAACACAATTAGTATCTACGTAAAGATTTGACTCAACATTTGACTGAAGCAAGAGCTACATAGGCACATGTGTTCCCTTAATGGTTTATTTGTTATACAAAACCATCAGGCATTTTCTCATCAGGAATCTTAGCCAAAAGGCTGACAAGGGATCATCATCAGGGACTATTAGCAATAGAGAATACTGTACATTTTGTTGAGCCTTGAATGTCACTTCGCATCCTAGGCCTGATTTTCAGCAAGGTTATCGGTGAGGGTTTAATCAGAGGACGACCGACCACTATGAATGATTTATGAGGGTAATAACTTCTGCAGATGTGGGAGCTGGGGGGCAGGTCCATGCAAGTCTGATTCTCATTGTGGACCTCTGTTGCTATAGTTCAGATAGGCTGTCCTATAGCAGGGCCATCTGGGTATGAAGTGGGACACCAATAATTAATTAAGGGCCACTTGAAAGGATGAACTATAACCCACCAAGGCAAATGAGTCTCTTAATTTCTTGAGGAATACTTGCTACATGATGTGTGTAACAAAACAGAGGTTCTCTGCCAATGGTAAACAATGCTTATCATGGCATTGTTTTCCCCCAGTAATCAGAGACTCTGCTTCAGAATCCTTCCAAACACAGATACGTAGTCAGTCATTTCCAATTAAACGCAGTTGATCAAAAAGAAAAAATCTATTTGCCACTTCTAGTGTCAACATAGCTTTCACGTTAAGGGGTACCTTCTTACAGGCCTCCCTTACTCTCTTGATCTCAATCTTCATTGATTTTATGGTTTAAAGAGCCTGTGTGGATAATCAATCATGATTTAAGACATTGCTTTTTGAGCAAAAAGTGAATTTCAAGGTTCACTAACCACGTTAGGAATTCAAGCTTAGTAGATTTCCAAAAGTATTTTATTAATAGTAGTAATAATAAGACCTACTCTTTTGAAGATTATCTACATTTATTTTTATTTGCCCTAAGTTTACATTCTTCAAGTCTATGTAAACTTGTCCAAAATACTAACTACTAGATCTTGAGAAGAGTATACAAGTTAACAGGTGCCAAGCTGGCAGAGACCTGCACATTTTCAGCCTCTACAGAAGCTCTTCTGTAAGTACTGATTTCATATATTTCACAAGGGTATGGACATTACTTTCTTTCTGCTTTTCCTATTCATATTTAGCTTACATCTGCCTCTCTCTAGCTTCACTCATGTGATCTGAATTCTGTCCAATTCCTCTCCCCCATGCAATCTTTCAGCTCTTACTTTTCCCTATCTTCTCTGCATCAGAGCTATGAGGTCTTGAAGAAGACCTCTTGTACCACATAGCATTACTTTTCACACAATCACACACTATTCCTGATTGTTCCTCTCCAGAGGCATTTTGGTTTATTCATACTTCTTCCAGAGTTGGGAGACTCATACTACATTTAGCACAGCATTGAGGGAAACTATCATAATACTCATTCTGAAATATATGCTTCTATGATAGCTTTAGAATTAAAACCAAATGGCTTCTCTCTCTCTTATTTTTTTCATATCATACCATTTCCTCATATTGATCTTGTGGTCAATTAAACTCTTTAAGGCTTTCCTACACAAGGTGTTTTAACTTGTGGTACCATTACCGTAACTGCACAATTGGAATATTTAGACTCAAGAGAATGCCATTATATTTGTCATTTTTATAGTTTACTGGCCTCAAAAATTTCAATAGGAAGGGGTTGAGTGCCCTGTGAGATTTTTTTTATTGGATTTAAGCAATCACTACTACTTTTCCTAAGTGTTTACAAGTCACCTTACAAATTATTTTGGATTTTATCTGGCCTAGTGGCAAGTTTACCTGGATACCTAGTACTGTACGTTCCTATGTTTAAGAGTTCCACAAAAGTAGGAATTTTCTAGCTGCTTTGTTCACTGATGTATGTCTCGCAGAAGGTCCACATTTGAATCTGCAGAATAAATGAATGATGTGACAGGTATTTTCTATGCACTAAACTATTTAATCTGCATAATGGCCCTACATAGTAAGTCACATTTCTATTTCATTTTACAAATAAGGAAGTGATGCACTCACTTTCAAATTTCAAAGTGGATATTGACTGGTTACTGAAAATGAGCGCTAATAGGTGTATGGAAAATAAGAAACTCTAACCCAAGAACGAGATGACTAAATTACCTAAAACTGATTAGATTTGCTTTATATACAAAGTATAGCTATGCATTCATTCAGACACATTTTGAACTGTTTTTGTATACCAAGCTTGGAGGAATTAAGCAATAAACAGTTTAAAACAACAGCTGACCATGCTCAAGTAACAGAAAATGTATACTAATAAGAAAGAATATGGAAATGAAGGACCACACCTATGCTTATTTAAGTGTTTAGGCATGATTCAAAATGACGTAGGCAATTATTTTTTTTTAAAAAGTCAGCAAAAGCTCAAGTAGAGGTCACAATCATGAAATCAGATTACAAAATGAAATGTGAGAGGAAGCCCTTCTGAATCACATAAGAATTGAGAGGATGGGTGCCATTATCAGACCTATATCAAGATTTATAAAAAAAAAAGATTTCATATTGATAAAAAAACATTGATGATTTATTGTCTCATAAATAAGAGTGACTGATCATATAGGTATACAATGAAGATATTCCTCACTTAAGAAGATGTAATTAATTAACTGAAGTCAAGTAAGGTTTTTAATTGGTCTAGCTTGACTAGTTACAATTTATATCTATTCTTCATTGTTGATCTCAGAGAAACTCTTTTGTTGCAGAACTTCCTAAGTCACAAAGAACTTTACTGGATTTTTTTTTTCCTTTGGCATTCAGGCTATTGATTTTCTTTAGCCACTCATACCAACAATGTATTCAAACAAATCATTAGTCAAAAGTTTGGAGTCTGACAGTTTTAAGCATAAAACTCTATAGTTGTACTAATCTATAAAGCCTGTATTAAATGCTAATACACATCTATTCCAACAGTTGGCATCCATCCTTATACACTTGTAAACTATTTGCCATGATTTGACTTGTTCTAGAAAGACTAAACCTAATATGAGAGATTAGGCTTAACGTCAGTACAAAGAGATTCTGGGGAAATGATTCATAAAATTATAAAACTGGAAGTAAATTATTCTTTTAGATGATTCTATTCTTTAAATGGCACATTAATCCCACCCCCATCACTATTTGCAGTTTCATTCAGCAAAGTCATGGTATAAACCAATCTTGTTTTCTGAACTTCAGCCAGAAACTTGACTGCGACCTTTCTATTTCCATAGTTTCTAATGATGGGAGAAGCAATTTTGGCTTCTTTGGTTTCTGATGAAAACTCCACCATTAAACTTATTGAGAAACCCTTGTACTTCATGAGTCACTTCTTGCTGTTTTGGACAATGGGTTTTTTTGTGTCTTGTCCTTTAAGATTTTATTTTTTTTTTAGAGTAGTTTTAGGTTCACAGCAAAATTAAAAGATACAAAGATTCAACATTCATTTCTACACATGCATTGGTTCCCTCATTATCAACATAACTCACCACAGTGGTATATTTGTTATCTTAATGAACCTACATTGATATGTCATAATTACTCCAAGCCCATAGTTTACCTTAGCATTTATGTTTGGTGTCGTGCAGTGTATAGTTTTGGATGAATGTTTAATGATACGTATCCACCATGATAATATCATACAGAATAGTTTCACCATCCCAAAAATCCTCTGTGCTCTGTCGATTTATCCCTCCTCCCACCCCTCACTGCTGACAACCAGTGATCTTTCTACTATCACCATAGTTTTGTCTTTTCCAGAATATCATCTAGTTGGAATCATACAGTACATAGGCATTTTAGATTCTTTTACTTAGTTACGTGCACTTAAGTTTCCTTCATGTTTTTGTCTTTGTTTAATGACCTGATAGCTCATTTCTTTTTAGCACTGAATAATAATCCATTATTTAAATGTACCCCTATTTATTCACTTACTGAAGGACAATTTGGTTGCTTTCAAGTTTTGTAATTATGAATAAGGTTTCTATAAACGTCCATGTGCCAACTCTTATAGACTTTCTTTGTATTTGACTTTTGGTATTTTGACTATAATGTGCCTAAGTGTGGATCTCTGAGTTTATTCTACTTGGAGTTTGTTGAGCTTCCTGTATGAGTAGATTAATGTTTTTCATCAAATTTAGGATACTTTTGGTCATTATTTCTTCAAATATTTTTCTCTTTCTCTTCTACTTCTGGAATTCCAATTATGCTTATGTTGAACAACTTAATGGTGTCCTACAGTTCACTGAGACTGTTTATTTTTATTCATTTGTTTCTTTTTTTCTCAGACTAGATAATACCCACTGGTTTCTCAACAGACTTACCTTCAAGTTTGCTTAATCAGATCTGCTAGTAAGCCTTTCTTTCTAATTTTTTGTTTCAGTTGTATTTTTCAGTTCGAGATTTCCTTTTTGATTTTTTTAAAAATCATTTTAATGTCTTATTTGCTGAGATGTTTACTTTAATTCTTTGAACATATTTACAATAGCTGATTAATATCATTGACTAGTAGGTCTATTGTCTGAGCCTCTTCTGGGATATTTTCTATTGATTGTTGTGGGGTGTTTTTTTTTCCTATTTATAAAAAATATCAATATATATTTGATGAAAATACAATATAAATATTATATACCCCAAAGTATGGGGTATACCTTACTGTTTCTTTGTGTATGCTATAATGGGTGATTTAAATAATTTAATGGGATAAATCTGGAAATTATATCCAGCCTTCCCACCTCCGCCCCATCCCCAGCTTGTTGTTGTTATTGTTGTAGAAGTCTTTTTGTTTAGTGATTTTCTTGCACCACACGGGTGAAGTCTGTATTCTTTGTTTTATGCCCCTGAAATCTCAGGTCAATTTCCTTTGTGGTCAGCTAATCACTAGACAGAGATTTTCTTAACTGTCTTAGATGAATAAACCTCTCATCCTTTGCCAAAGGACTTTGTGTGTTCTGGGAGAAACTTTCTAAGTTTGGCAGAGTACAACTTCACCTTAGCATCCACTTTTTCCTTGTGCAGAGTGTCAGTGTTAGACATAGGTGAGAGATAAGTGCCTTTGTGGGTCTTTCCTGAGCATGTGCAGAGCCCTCCATATATGCATTGCCTCCAAGATCATCTAGAATACGTTAGAGCTTTTCAAAGCCTGCTCTGACACAGCGTTCCTCAGTTTTTCTTTTTATGTTTTCTTGCCCAACTGCTTACTTTTCCTAACTGGTATCACTGCCTTAGACAGCTTTAAACAATTGTTCCTGATTATGTTTAACCAGCACTCTGAGCATAAAGCTTTTCGCACTGAGTAAGGTCTGAGTCGGTCAAATAAAGTCAAACACTGGAAATGGAGCTTTTCCAGGGAGCTGTCAGATCAAATACTGACAATTCTCTGGGTATTTGATTTTGTGGGGAGCTGCAGATCCATTCTGCACCTCCAGTTATTGCTACACCACTACTTTCCACATACATTTTGTTTGCAATGCTGTTGAATTTCAAGGCTACCAAAGACCTAAGGAGAGAGAGTTATAAATACAGCAAGTCAAAAAACTTGCTGTTCTTACCAAGATTTGGCTATTTTTCTTGACTAAATATTATCCCTATAATTCATTGCAATTTTTGATTTCCTGAGTTCTGAAAAAGTTGGTTTTTACTACTTTTGCAAGTTGTTTTTTTTTTTTTTTTTTTTAAGTAGGCTCCATGCCCAGTATGGAGCTTAACATGCAACTG
The DNA here is from genome assembly GCA_028646535.1 of Procyon lotor. Classification (NCBI taxonomy): domain Eukaryota; kingdom Metazoa; phylum Chordata; class Mammalia; order Carnivora; family Procyonidae; genus Procyon; species Procyon lotor. Next base: position 32,958,366 of record CM053603.1, read on the forward strand.
GAACTCACAACCATAAAATCAAGACCTGAGCTGAGATCAAGAGTCAGATGTTCAACTGACCTAGGTGCCCCAGTGCCCCTATTTTTGCAAGTATCCTTACTGTTCATATGGAGGAGCAGATTTTTAGAGGCCCTTACTGTGCCATTCAGGGGTTTCTTCTGGTTTGCTTTTCCATTTCTGTAATAGATTAATTTTTTTTTCATTGCTCTCAGCATATGGTTTTCTTAAGTATCTTATTAAACTAATACTTTCACCATCATTTGATATAGAGGTTAACGAATGAATTCAATGTATTAAAGATTGCTATGAATATAAATATTATAAGATTTTATATGATTCTGGTGGAGTTTATAATAAACTGATTTTTTTACAGTTACAATGCTAAATGCCAAAAAGAGAACTTTATAATAGAACAATGATAGATAGGAGCGTAAAGAATTTTGAAACTTGAAAATAAAGGTTAGAACATTCTGATCTACTTAAAAGAGTAATATTCATTTTAATAGATACATTTAGATACACAGAAAAATTTTTTTTAAAAAAAGTAAAATAACCACAGTGATTCATCTTTTTTTCTTAGAGAAATAGTCAAATGTCATATTAGTCAGATGGAATTAATTATGTGCCAAAAAGAGAGAGAAAATAGTGTAGACAATTCTGCTCACCATGCATGAATTGAGAATGTTTATATGAGTTGGTTCAGTCTTACAGCTACTAATGAGTTAAGTGTCTCATTATGCTGCACCTGATTTTATTTTTTAAAGATACAATGCGGAAAACTCCTTTTTGATGGGTCGTTGTCTTCTGGGTATATGCAAACATTCCTGTTAACATACAGAATTATGTACATGATATCAGGTGTCTTAGGTTATACAGGGTTCCCCAAAAGTCATGTCCATCAGGAACCTTAGAATGTGAACTTATTTGGGGGTGCCTGTGTGGCTCAGTTGGTTAAGTGTTTGACTCTTGGTTTCAACTCAGGTCATGATCTCAGGGTCGTAGGATAGAGCCCTACAATGGGCTTTGCACTCGGGGCAGAGTCTGCTTGATATTCTCTCTCTCTCTCTTTACCCCTCCCCCTGCTCACACACTCTCTCCTCTCTCTCTCTCTCTCTCAAATAAAATAAATAAATAAAATTTCAAAAAAATGTGAACTTATTTGGAAATAGTGTCTTTGTAGATATAATTAGTTAAGACGAGATCATACTAGATTAGAGTGGGCCCTAAAATCCAAAGACTGGTGTCCTTATAAAAAAAAAAAAAAAAGGAAAGGATTCATAGAGATACACATGGAGACGAAGGACATATGAAGGTGGAGGCAGGGTTAGGAGTGACGCAGCTACAAGCTAAGAAACACCATGGATTTTTAGGAACCAATAGAAGCAAGGAAAAGGCAAGGCAAGGAAAAACTCTTCTCTAGAAACTTCAGAGGGACCATGGTCCAGCAATATCTTAATTTTGAACTTCTAACATCTACAACTGTGAGAGAATAAATTTCTATTTTTCTAAGCCACCCAATTTGTGGTGCTTTGTAGAAGCAGCCTTAGGAAACTCTTATAACAGGGATCCCATAATGTTCACCACAGTGAACTACAGTCCAAGTCCTCAGACCCCTCCTCTGATAAAAAAAAAAAAATTGCTATTCTTATTAGAAGAGCTCCCAATAAGTTTTACATAATTGGCATAATTGTTAAGAGAGTAAAATTTTGGCATCTTTGATTGGAATTTTATCTCTACTTCATACTAACTTTGTGACTTTAGCAATTAATGCAATCTTTCTAGAACCCAGTTTCCTTACCTGTGGAATGGATTTAATAATCATAATCTTACATCATAGAGTGAAGAGTATTAAAGGTATTAAAACATGCGTGTAGGTATATAATAAGCACATCAAGACAGTTAGAGGCTATTAGGGTTACAATGAAATATTTGCAAATAGCTGCTATGTAATGCACTTTACAGCTCAATTCTGCATATGTTTGCATTATTGCTTGATGTAGCCCAGGGTTTCTCAACCTAGGCACTATTAACATTTTAGGTAGATAACTTTCATTGTTGGGGGCTGTACTCTGTATTGTAGACTGTTTAGTGGTGTCCCAGCACACTACATGCCAGTAACACACATCCCTTCCCACCGTGTGACAACCAAAATTTTTTCAGACACAGCCAAATACCCTTGGGGGAATATCACTTCTTATTAAGAATTACTATTCTAGTCTTAAGTTCTTCCAGGCCTGGAAATTGGTCATATGTCCCTTTGTTAACTCCCAATTATCTGGCCTCATGCTCTTGTATAACACTGAACACTGTATTTTATAATTCGTTATATTATGCAATAATTGATAGGAAGCCTATTCATAATTAAAATATTAAAGTATTCAATAAAGGGAGTTATTCCACCACCATTACTCCCATCATGACCAATATCCAGTAGCTAGAACAGTCCGGGGCTTATGAGAGATATTTTATAAATGATGCTTAAATGAATGAAAAATGGGAAGAATTTTCTTTATTAAAAGGGGTGAAATGCACCCCCATGCCCTGAATCTTCATCTTGTAAAAGCATTTTACTAAATGCCTTACATGCGTTATAGCAATTAACTCTGAATTACCATATAGTGGTGAATCCCATTTCGTAGGTAAGAAAACCTATAACTAAACCTAAACCTATATTTTGCTCAAAGTCACACAACTAGTAAGAGACAGAAGCAAGGTTTTGGTACATATCTTCCTAAATCCTCATCTATACTTTGCATTCTGCTGATACCATGGAGTTAAAATTAATAGCCCTAGAATGGATAGAATCATCTATAATAGTATTAACGTTTTTCAATTTGTTTCCTAAAATTACACAATCAGTAGAAAGTTTTAGATACAAATAAATGCAATAAAACTAATGAAAATATCTGAAGGCTTTGAAAGACAATTTTAAATTGTAATATTGAGGAAAAGCAAGCAGGTTACTTCCGCAAAGCATTTATTCATCAGTCATGAGCTTAGACCAACTTATCTTATTTGACATACATCTCATCACCTCTGCTCAGGCTTGTGGCTCTCATTTCAGGATGGTATGTTCACAGTGGAAAATAAGTCTCAAAAAGATTTATTATGTCATTAATCAATACTCAGTGCCACAGAGCAAATAAACCACAGACACACTGAATCTGTTAGTTCAGATGTCTTTAGTCCTGTCAAGCCAGAGTGACTGAGATCTGAGCATGCTCATCATAGGGCTGAGCGTGTGTACAAATGCACATATGTGATGTCCTATCTAGAAAAGTAAAAGACTGTTTAATAATGACTTAACACCGTCCTCTGATATCTCAGATCACACCAAAACTATAAAAGCTAGGTTATTTGTGACATTCCCCAGGCCTCTGGTGAGTATAAGCAGCGGAAGCTTTCTCCTATTCTCTGCCTAAAGCCAGCACACATACAGGGAGAGCACTTTTCTGGCATTGCTGAAGCCCTTGGGCACACACTGAAGATATTTTCCAACTGCTTACTTGAAGCCAGCAAGTGTGCCTCATTTCCTACACTCTTTAAATGCCTTGCTGAAACCAGCAAGGGTGTACAATCTATGTAGGGAACACCCCTTGATCACCTGGCCCTGGTGGCAAAGAAGGCTGGCATTCCAGAGTTCTACAGACTGTAAAATTAAAAAGATACTACATGGAAATCCACCACCCCTAGGACACTGCACAGACAGCAGACTAAGATAAAAACCTAGTTTTCCTGTGAAAAGGGCCTATTTACTTAGCGTAGGACTTCAGCCTGAGAGAGAGGCACCAGGTGTGCCACACATCTAGAAGCTAAGGAGGTACTCCCAGAGAACATGAATAGAAGACAACATCTGGGGGCACCTGGGTGGCTCAGTGGGTTAAAGCCTCTGCCTTCAGCTCAGGTCATGATCTCAGGGTCCTGGGATCGAGCCCCGCATCGGGCTCTCTGCTCAGCGGGGAGACTGCTTCCCCCTCTCTCTCTGCCTGTTTCTCTGCCTACTTGTGATCTCTCTCTCCCTATGTCTGTCAAATAAATAAATAAAATCTTTAAAAAAAAAAAAAAAAAAAGACAACATCTTTGTGTACCCCATAGGCCTTGCTTCAACTCAATAAGGCCTCCCAGAAAGGAGCTTATACAGTCAAATGGAGTCCCAATTCTTGCAACTATCTCCCAGGGACACCTCCAGATTTCCCAGTCTGGAAGCCAGAAGAGATTACAACTGTGGCACCACAGGACTATATATATTTGTATACTCCAAAAGCTGCTGCCTGAGGACTTGGTCTCCAATCAGCATGAAATTAAGTGTTAAGAATGAGACTCCTTCTCTTGGATCACTAATGGGTATTGGCACACCCTCAATAATGAGGACATATCAAGAGTAAATCAGGTGGTTTAGGCAATAACAAAGGTTTAAGAGACAACCAAAAGCTAAGGCACGATTAAATGAGAATTATCACCTACACAGCTCCATTATCTCAAGACAGAGAGGTAGCTTTTTCACCCAATATCTCAAGGCAAACACAGAGTCAAGCAAAATGAAGAAACAGAGAAATAAGTTCCAAATGAAACAAAAAGATAAAACCTTAAAGATTTCAAATGTTATGGAACTAAGTAACATACCTAATAAAGAATTAAAGTCACACATATTCCTAGCAAAGTTGAGAGAATGGATAAACAGTGAGGCTTTCAACAGAGAGACAGAAAACAAAAGTACAAAACAGTAGTCATAGAACTGAAAAATACATGATTGAACTGAACACTACACCAGTTCAACGGCAGCCTGGATAAAGGAGAACACATCAGCAACCTGGAAGATAAAGCATTGAAATTCATCCAAATAGAGCAGCAAAAAGAAAAAAAATACAATGAAGATAGATTATGAGACCTTTGAAACAACATCAAGTGGAATAACATTCATATCACAGAGATCTCAAAAGGAGAAGGACCAGAACACGTATTTGAAGAAATAATGGCTGAAAACTTCCCTAACCTAGGGAAAGTTGCAGACATCAAACATCCAAGTCCAGGAAGCCCAAAAGTTTCCAAATAAGATGAACTCAAAGAAAGCCCACACTGAGACAGATTATAATTAAAATGTCAAAAGTTAAATATAATAAATCTTTAAAGCAGTAAGAGAAAAATAAATTATTTCATAAAAGGGAAATCTCATAAGGCTATAAGCAGATTTCTTGGCAGAAACTTTGCAAGCCAAAAGAAAGTGGCAGTACATATACGAAGTGCTAAAAGGAAAAACTTCCAACCAAGAATCCTCTGTCTGGAAAGGTTATCACTCAGATTTGAATGAGAGCTAAAGAGTCTTCCAGACAAGAAAAAGTTAAAGGAGTTCATTACTACTAAATTTGCCTTACAAGAAATAATAAAGGGACTTCTTTAAGATGTACATAATTGGCACTAATAAATGACAACAAATCCTATGAAAGTAAACCTCTCTGGAAAAGGTAAATACATAATAAAGGCAGTGGATTAATTATTATAATGCCTCTAAGAGGCTTAAAAGACAGAAGTAGTAAAATCAAACTATAATCATTAGTTGAGGAACACATTAAAAAAATGTAATAAGTGACATCAAAAACATAAAAACATGGGAGGGTAGTAAAAATGTACTCCATTTATATCAGTGATCAAGATCAAGATCATCCACACAGGAAACTGGTAAGGAAATATTGGTGTTAAACAACATATTAGACCAAATGTATTTAATAGATATATACAGAATGTTCCATTGAAAACCAGCAGAATATGCATTATTCTCAAATGTAAATGAAACATTCTTCATTACAAAACACATTTTAGGCCAGAAAAAAAAGTCCCCCAAAATTCAAGAAGACTGAAATCTTATCAAGCATCTTTTCCAACCACAATGTATGAAACCAGAAACCAATTTCAAGAAGAAAACTAGAAAAACTACAAATAAGTGAGAAACAACTTATCACTGAATAATTACTGAAATCAAAGGAGAAATAAATACCTAGAGATAAATGAAAATAGTAATAAGACATTACAAAATATGGGATGCATCAAAGGCAGTCTTAGGAGGTATTTGTAACAATATAGGCCTATCTCAAGAAGCAAGAGAAATGTCAAATAAAATACTTAACTTCATATCTAAAGGAACTAGAAAAAGAACAAATGAAGCACAGAGTTAATAGGAGGAAATAAAAGAGGAAAGAAATAATAAATATCACAGGAGAAATAAATAGAGACTAAAAAGGTAATAGAAAAAATCAATGACATTAAGAGCTGATACTTTGAAAAGAAAAACAAAATTGAAGAAAAAAAGAAAGGGTTCAAATAAATAAAATGAGAAATGTGAAAAAAGTTACAACTGATACCACAAAAATATAAAGAATCATAAAAGCCTAACATGTATAATTACATACCAACAAACTGGACCACGTAGAGAAGAATAAATTCCTGCAAAAATATAATCTTCCAGGATGGAATCAAGAAGTAGAAAATCCATAAGGATGTAGAGTCAGTAATCAGGGGCACCTGGGTGGCTCAGTGGGTTAAAGCCTCTGCCTTTGGCTCAGGTTATGATCTCAGGGTCCTGGTCATGATCTCATGATCCCACCTCCATGATCAAGTGGGATTTACTCCAGGGACATAAGGATGGTTCAACATCCACAAATCAATCAACATGATATGTCACATTAACAAAATGAAAGATAAAAATAATATTATTATCTCAACAGATGCAGAAAAAGCGTTTGGCAAAATTCAAGATCCATTTATGATAGAAAATCTCAACAAAGTGGGGATAGAGGGAACATACCTCAACATAATAAAGACTATATAGACAAATCCACACCTAATATCATAGTTAATTGTGAAAAGTGAACATATTTCCTCTAAGATCAGGAACAAGATGAGGATGTTCACTATCCACACTTTTATTCAATATAGTACTGTAAGTCTTGACCATAGCGATTATCTAAGTAAAGGAAATAGAACTCATACAAATTGAGAAGGAAGGAGTGAAACTATCAGTATTTATAGATGACATGATACTATATATACAAGGCCCTAAATACTTGCCCCCCCAAAAACTGTTAGATCTAATAAAAAAAATTCAGTGGGACGCCTGGGTGGCTCAGTCAGTTAAGTGGCTGTCTCCAGCTCAGGTCATGATCCCAGGGTCCTGGGATTGAGTACCATATCAGGTTCCTTGCTCAGCAGGGAGTCTGCTTCTCCCTCTGCCTTTGCCTGCCACCCTGCCTGCTTGTGCTCTCTCTCTCTTTCTCTAACAAATAAATAAATAAAAATTTAAAAAAAAAGAATTCAGAAAATTTGCAAGATAACAAATACACAAAAATCTTGCAGTTTCATATACTAATAACAAACAATCATAAAAAGAAACCCAGAAAACAATCTCATTTACAATCTCATAAAATAGAATAAGATACATAGGAATAAATTTAACCAAGGATGTAAAAGACCTGTGGAATGATAACTATAAGACTTGATGAAAAGAACTGAAGAAGACACAAATAAGTGAAAAAATATTCCATGTTCATGGATTGGAAGAGTTGTTAAAATGTCCCTATTGCCCAAAGCAATCTACAGATTTAACATAATCTCTGTCAAAATTCTAAGGATATTTCTTACAGAACTAGAACTAATCAAAAAGTATGTATGGAAGTACAAAACACCCCAAATAGCCAAAATAATTTTGGTGCTGGCAGAAAATCAGATACACTGATCAGTGGAGGAGAATAGGAAGTTCAGAAATAGAGACATCTGGGTGTCTCAGCCAGTTAAGAATCTGACTCCTGAATTAGGCTCAGGTCACTTATTCACTCCTGAATAAGACCCAGCCCCACATTGAGCTCAGTACTCAGTAGGGAGTCTGCTTGAGATTCTCTCTCAGGCTCTCCTTCTAACCCTACCGTGCTCTCTCTTTCTCAAATAAATAAATAATTTTTTAAAAGAAATCTCAGAAATAATCACATTAGTATATGGTCCACTAATTTACAACAAAGCAAGCAAGACTATATAATGGAGAAAGGTCAGTCTCTTCAATAAATGATGTGTTGGGAAAACTAGATAGTCAAATGCAAAAGAATGGAAATGGACCACTATCATGTACAATAAACAAAAATTAACTCAAAATGGATTAAAGACTTGCATGTAAGACCTAAAACCATAAAACCCCTAGAAGAGAATATAAGCAGTAAGTACCTTTCCTTAGAAATGTTTTTGTGGATGTGACTCCAAAGGCAAGGGAAACAAAAGCAAAAGTGAACTAAAAAAGAAAGGAACAAACAAAAACAAGACAAAAACTTCTGCTCAGTGAAACAGTGAAGGAAATTATCAACAAACCAAACAGGCAAACTACTGAATGTGAAAAGGTATTTGTGAATCATATATCTGATAAGGAATTAATTTCCAAAATATTTAAAGAACTCCTACAATTCAATAATGAAAAGATCTGATTTAAAAAATGGAAAAAGGGTCTGAATCAACATTTTTTTCCAAAAAAGACATATAGATGACCATGATGCACGTGAAAAGGTGCTCAACAACAATAATTACCAGAAAAATGCAAATTAAAACCACAAAGGATATCATCTTATTTTCAAAAATATAAGAAATAACAAGTGTTGGCAAGCACATGAAGAGTAGGGCACTCTTGTACACTGTTGGTGGGAATGTAAATTGGTGAAGCCACTATGGAAAATAGTATGGAGGTTCCTCAAAAAGTTAAAATTAGAAATACCATACGATCTAGCAATTTGCTGGCTATCTATCCAAAGAAAACAAAAACAAAATCAAAATTATACCTGCACCCCTGTGTTCACTGCAGCATTATTTACAATAGTAAAGATATAGAAACAACCTAACTGCCAATTGTTAAGTGAATGATAAAGATGTTGTGTATACAAAAGAACACTACTCAGCCATAAAAAGGAATGGAACCCTGCCATTTGTGACAATGAAGATAGACCCGGAGGTTATTATGTTAAGTGAAGTAAACCAGACAGAGAAAGACAAGTACAACATAACTTCACTTATATGTGGAATCTACAAGTCAGAACAAACAAAACACAGACTCACAGATGCAGAGAAGAGATCGGCAGTTGCCCAAGGTAACTGGATAACTTGGATAACATGGGTAAAGGTGATCTACAGGTACAAACTTCCAGGCAAAAAAATAAAAAATCATGGAGATGTAATGTATAGTGTGGGCAAGATAGTCAATAATATTTTAATAACTTTGTATGAGAACAGATGGTAATTACACTTAGTAGTGAGAATTCTACAATACATGCAAATATCAACCAGTATGTTATACACATGAAACTAACATACTGTTGTATGTCAATTGTACCTAAATAAAAAAATCAAATATAACCCTGTCTTGTTTCAGGAATATGGAAACTGATAAACCTCTTAGTGCATGGTGCTACCTTCAAACATCTGAGCTCTTCGCTTAAAATGAAACAAATTAGGTCTCTGGGATTTCTGCTTAGTGACTTCTGATCATTACATAGGTTTTGTTATTTGGTGGGAAGAAAGGGGCTTTGGTTCACTTTTGTCATAGTCAATGCACTAACAATTATATACATTTGAACTTTATCATTGATAAGTTGATCTCCAACTGCACCATCAACAGGGTACTGGATTGTAGTCTCCATATATGTTTATTATTTTTCTGTAATGTTTACGAGTTGTTTAGGAGTATACCGAAGGTACAGTTACTAAAATATCGGATTTTTTTTCTTCTCTCCCACTTTAAAAGGAAGGGACTTTGGCTGTTCCTACATGGCTAAAACCATACTAAACAATGTATCAGTAATTTGTAACCTGACTGATTGCAATATGTTAATAAGACTCTTACAGCCTTGTTTTACAAAGTCTATTTTACTTTGATCAGCTCAGTACATTACACTAACCCTTTTAGTTATTTTCATTATATGAAATCTACCATGTGTCAGAGATGATTTAATCTATTTAAGTGTTGAACTGCTAGTACAACTTGTACATTTACAGTAATTCAGAATTAGTAAGGAAAACAGTTCACCAGTGTTTAGTTTATAGGAAGGTGCTTAGGTTGGAATAAAGTGGTATAAAAGGCAAAAACAAAAACACTAAAGTATGCAAATTTATTTCCTAAATTCCATTCAATTTAAGGTTTTTTATATCACATACAGTCAACCAGAACTTGCTCAAAAATAAATTAGACCCTAGATATTCAGCTTTAAGGAAACTGTTTCTGTGTTAGAACACATTTCTGTCAAGAGGACCTCAATAAAAAAATCAGATGTAACCCCATCTTGTTTTAGAACGTGGAAACTAATAAATGCTTCCCAGGGCACAGTGCGCCCTTCAAACATGTGAGCTCTTCAACAACAAAAACAGTTTAAGATTTTTCTTTCTTTATTTAGGAGAAAGTGTGAGCTGGGGGAGGGGCAGAGGGAGAGAGAGAATCTCAAGCGGACTCTGCAGTCAGTGCAGAGACAATGAAGGGCTTGATCTCATGACCCTGAGATAATGACCTGAGTAAAAATCAAGAGTTGGTCAATTAACTAAGTCACCCAAGAACCTCCATTTCTCACTTTAGAATAATACATCATTTCTATAGTCAATATACACAATTCTATTTAATTTTTTTTTTTTAAGATTTTATTTATTTGACAGAGAGAAACACAGCGAGAGAGGGAACACAAGCAGAGGGAGTGGTAGCGGGAGAAGCAGGCTTCCTGCTGAGCAAGGAGCCCGATGTGGGGCTCGATCCCAGGACCCTGGGATCATGACCTGAGCCGAAGGCAGATGCTTAATGACTGAGCCACCCAGGCGCCCGTATATTTAATTCTTAATGAATTTGAAATATATGGCATTATTTCAACTCTAATCAACCACTACATGTATCATTTTTATTGAAAAACATAATTTTTAAAAGGTTTTATTTATTTGACAGAAAAACACAATGAGAGAGGGAACACAAGCAAGGGGAGTAGGAGAGGGAGAAGCAGGCCTCCCCCTCTGCAGGGACCCCAATGCGGGTCTCAATCCCAGCCTGGGGTCATGACCTGAGTCGAAGGCAGATGCTTAACGACTGAGCCAGCCAGGTGCCCCTTGAAAACCACAGAAAATATACTTCATTTCCTTAATGATGTAATGACATTATTACGGTCAAGAGTTCCACCAGCAACAATGTAGAGAAAGATGATGCTACTAGATACTGAAAAGTTCTTTTATCTTTTAAATTCAGTTCAAACTCTTTCAATTATTCTATTTCAACACATGGATTTTGCTCTCTGGATGCTCACAGCTTCAAACAGGAAGCAAATCCAACTATAAATAACTGCAATATAGTGAGATAAGAATAATAACAGACTGACTATAAGTTAGAGATTATAGGGAAGGGAAGAACACGCAGGATGGTGGCATGGGATTTAAAAGGGCTTTACTGAGGAAGGGAGTATAAATTTAGGAGATCTGATCTAGGAAAAAAAAGTGATTTTACTCGTGAAATTTTATCAATTCACCTGTAATTCTAGCATTACTCAAAGAATCTGGTAATTAGATATCACACCATAATTATGAGCTATAATATTATAACTAAATTCCTTCTTTTGTTCTGCTTTGAGTCTGAAATCTGGGAAATAACCTTTTGGGAATCACATTTATAAGAATAATGGCCATCACTGGAGCACTTACTACCATGTAGGAATTATTCCAAGCACTTTATATGCATTGTGTCATTTAATCCTGACAACCTGCTTATGAGGCAAACTCTATCATCTCCATTTTGTAAGTAAGGAAAATGGAGCACAGAGAGATCAGTAACTTTCCTGAAGTCACAGAGCTAAGATCTAAACCCAGTGATTGTAATTCTAGATCCAGATTTCATCATCATCCCATGCAGTTTCCTAATAATTAAAATAATAACTAACATCTAGTTTGATGTTTTTCCCAATTGCCATTTTGTTTTGAGTTCACATATTTCAGTGACATTAAAGGAACATAGCCCAGAGACTTCTGCTTAAAATTACTTCTGCCTTTGTATCTACTATACAGCTCATGGCCCAGGAATTTCACTTTTAGAATTATACTCATTATATCAACATCTTGGTACATTTAACAAAAGTCACAGGTTCAGAGGTCCACAGCATCATTTGCAATACCCTATCCTGGAAAATAGCAAAACACCTTTCAGTGCTACAATGGATATACAATCTGTGGAACACTCACATAATGGAATGCTATACAGCAAGGAGAATAAGTAGTCTATAACTACAGGCAATTTGGATGACTCTCCAAAACAATGTTTGGAAAAATAAATCAGACAAATGAGTATATATCATACAAATCCATTTGTCATGTAGGAAGAGACAAACAAATCTAAGCTATTCAAAGTCAGAATAATGGGTATCCTTAATGTGTGGGGGAAATGGGATGGAGTATGAGTGGACTTTTAGAGACACTAGTAACTTTAATTTTTTTTTAATGGGTGCTGGTTACATGGGTGTGTTTAAAAAACTCATTGTGTTCTTCATTTATAAGGTGTACACTTCTATATGTATATTATACAACAATAATTTTTTAATCGGATGACATAATGCATTGACTACTCAACAGAGCAGCTAGCTATACAAACATATTGAATGGAACAAATACTAACAACTAAATGTTATTTTATCAAAACAGTGCTTTGGATATCCAACTTCATATATTTTGCCCTTAAATCCTAACATGATGCAAGCAAATCTTTTATAATCCTTAAGTGAAATAATCTAAGAATTTCATTTTTCTGGTTTGGATCTGGGCAGAGGGTAGCAAGTACAGATGAACCAAACAGTCTTAGTAAAACAGGGCAAAAGCTTTTGAGATGTGAACAAGGAGATAAGCAGGAAACAGGAGTAGCAAATGAAAGCCTCTAAGAAAATTTGGGAGCCCACTTACTAATTGGGTGGTGTGACCAGAGTATCCAAAGAAAAAGTTAAAGATCTTCTGGCCAGGCATGAGTCTATAAAGGGGAAAAGGCTTTCTTTGACTATGAGTGCAGGGTTAAATTCGAGTGTAAAGGGCAGCGATAAAAAGTGATAGTTGGTTCCAGGCACAAATCCATGGTAACCATCTTAAATTGTGTTCTGTTCCCCTGTTGGGCTTTCCAATTGCACAAACTATGATCACCTTTAAAGCTATTGCAAAATCTTGCAATATTAAAAATTATGTATATGACTATATCTTGAGCCAAGCAGTTATATGGGCATTTACTTTGTTATTCCTCCTCACTAAAGCCTCCCAATAAAGGGAGAAAGCAAATGAGTCCTTAGAATGTTCATGTAAAATATTTAGAGGGTTCAAATGTTTGCAGCCCTTAAGTACTGAAAATATGAATACTTGTCCAGAAGCACATAAAACACCATCACAAACCAGAAAATATTAACAAAATATTGCTTGCTTAAATTGTGCTGCCCATGGCTCCCCTAGATGATGTAAGTCAAGTAACTCTTTTTAAATGTACACTGGAATTGTCATGCATGTGCAGACTGGTAGAAGGTAAATAAGCCCCACACTAATCTTTGTGTTAGTGCCTTCTTATCTCCTTGTTAATTTGTAATTAATTTAGGAAGCAGCACATACGATTTGGGAGTAGAATCAGTTTTATCTCCAACATTAGAATGGTAAATCCCTTCATTAACAGAAACAGTACATGGAATAGTCATTAAACTTATTATGTTATGGGGGATATTTGTTTCAGATTGCAGTTATGCATGAATGGATATTATATGATGCTTTGATGACCTTTTGAAATTCATCTGATTAAACGCTGTTGTACTTCATTATGACATTTCTCTCCTTGTACTACCAGATTTGATGTGTATGGCTTAATAATGCAAGGAGACATGCATGCTAATAACTTCACAATTCATTGCTATTTTGTAATGCACATGAAATTTAGTACAAGTTTCACTGGCTGGAGGCTTACATGAATCATATAAATTAGAGGGTAATATTAGCATTTGTTAGCCTAGATGCACGAATTTTGTACTAACCATTTTAATATGTACTACAACTTTTCCACCCTCAAGTTAAAAAGCCTTTCAATTTTTCAACCAACATCATAATTGAATTGGTTCTCTTTCTGCCTAAGGATAACAATTTTACACTGATGGAATCTTTATTAGATTCTAAGGATTATACTGATGGTTCTGGTTTGTAAAGTCAAACAACTCCACCCAGGGAAGGGTATTTCACCAAAGCATGAGCAAAAAAAAAAAAAAACAAAGAAGTTAAAAGTTGTCTGTTAAGAGGAAAATGCTTGTTTAATCTATTATTGCAAAATGAGCTGAACAGGCCTCTGATAATTGATTTTCAGGAGAAATGGCCACACACTGAGAAAGCTACATAACCTAAAACTTCATAGAACAAAATTGGCCTCAAATCATGGCTATTTTTCACTCGAGGTGGTGTTGGTTTCCCGACCAATGTAATTTTAAGTTGGTGTTTGAAATAGAATTTTCAAAGTCATAAGATAGGACCTTTCTTTTTTAGAGTTGAGTATTTTTGTGTGTGACCTTAATCATTCTTTTTGAAATGGCACTTAAATCAACATCATATCAAGTTATAAACATGTCGCACTTGATTTTTAAAATCTGACTGGTATCCTCACAGCCTGAAAGAAAATCTTCAGGTGCTCCAAAATTAAAAACTATAAAATTATACGAAGGACCTTGGAGATAAGCTACATAGGCCCTTGTATTTTTGAATAATAGGCCCTTGTATTTTTGAACAATGAATCTGATATCTGGGGGGAAAAGGATATATGTAGCACATCTAAGTAATTTTGCCTCTTTTTTATAAATTTTATTTGATCTTCCTGCCGCCTTTGGTTGCTGGCTGAAATCTAGAAGAGTGAAAACAAGTATTGCTGACCATAAAGAAAGAATTGAGAAACGGCCAGGACAGCTGGAGGGAAAGCAGATGAATGTAACTTTCCTGATTGCAAGCCACAGAAAGAAACTGTAACTTATATAAGCATATACATATACTCATGGGTGACACACACTCATACACACACAAGGCATTTGGAAGGAAATAGGACAATTCATAAAATTAAAAGAAGAGTGATTTCCTCTCTAAAATGATATGAATCAGAGCAATTCTTGGTTTTCAGGTAGCATGAATTAATGGGCGTGTGCTTTTCAATTCCTGCATTAATATGATTTTTTTCTGATAAGTGTATCTAGAGTTTTTTCTCAGTAACCAAGTCTCTTCTCACTTAGTTCAGGAGTAGATCATGTGTCCCAGGCCTAAGCGAATCAGAGTTATACATTTATGTATGTATGTATATATGTATGTATGTATGTATGTTATTTAAGCCCCGGCAATTGCCTAGGTGTGCACATGTAACCCAATAAATAACATCTTTCTGGGACTTCTCAGAAATACTTTTATTCCACCACTCCAGATTTGGACTTCAGTGGTTGTATTTTCAGGGCTTTCTTTTTTTCTTTTTTTTTTTTTTTTTTAAGATTTTATTTATTTATTTGACAGAGAGAGAGAGATCACAAGCAGGCAGAGAGGAGGAAGCAGGATCCCCACTGAGCAGAGAGCCCAATGCAGGGCTTGATCCCAGGACCCTGAGATCAGGACCTGAGCCGAAGGCAGAGGCTTTAACCTGCTGAGCCACCCAGGCACCCCTTCAGGGCTTTTATAATAATTTATTATCACTGAAAACAAATCACTGAAAGTTAGCAAAAATTTGGGGGGAAATATTCACATATGGACAACAAAACCATTATGTGATAAAGTAACTAATGTAGCAAAGCCAAGCCAGACACTTGCACATAAGCCTCAAAACTAATATAGTTTTAATAGAGTGAATGCTCAGTAAATGATGCCTGACACTGCTCAGAGATTAAATGCACAAAAGGTCTTCACTTAAGACCTTACCCAGCTAACCGAAGACCCCCACTTCTATTAAGATCTAGGAGTCTCTAGAGAGAGCCTTCATTCGGCTATTTAATTCTTTATCTCTATCAAAATCATTGTTTAATTAAATGCAGGAATGATGAAGTTAAACCAGAATTTAAGTAATCAGTTGACTTCCAAAGTACAGGAGTTATTAAAATTATTAAAGTTCCTGATCCGTAACAAAATAAAATGTTTTAATAAACTATCCAGAAGTACTTTCTTCTAAAATTGAACTTTGACAATGAATCAGTCCCTGAACTAGGTACACTGGATCATTTTTTTTTTTTCTTTCATCTCCAAAATGACTTTTGCAGGTAGGCACTCATTCTGCCTACCTGCAAAAGTCAAGAGGCAGAGGCGTACTGTTACCTTGCTGAGCCACGATTCAAATCTGAATCTATCTGAAGTAAGCCAGCATCCTTTTCTACCACCTACCCTTTTCCAATCTAGAAATATCTTTTGATCATACTTCTCTTATTATAATTTTTAAAATGAGATTTTTAATACCTGTAAACTCAAACTGAATCACTTTCACATATACAGATTTCCATTTTTTACTGGTCTTTCTCATATCAGGTCTCCTCCCCAACAAACATGAACAGTGTTTTTGGGGTTATGAATTGGTAGAACTTTTCCAAAGTATTTGGCAGCATTTAAACAGTAGCAAGGTTTAAAAGTTCTTATACTATTTGAATCAGCAAAATTAATGCT
The DNA here is from genome assembly GCA_028646535.1 of Procyon lotor. NCBI lineage: Eukaryota > Metazoa > Chordata > Mammalia > Carnivora > Procyonidae > Procyon > Procyon lotor. Next base: position 32,975,028 of record CM053603.1, read on the forward strand.
AGGAATATTTCCTAAATGGTTACATATAATCATATTGCTACATTTCAAAGTAATTCAGAATAGAAAAAAATTACAGTGCAACTAAATGTCCAAGGAGAATTGAGTAAAGCAATTATTGCTTAATTACACAATGGAATACTTTGAACCATTAAGAATGTTTTCACAGAATAATATACAATAACATGGAAAATGTTCATAATATGCATATAAAAAATAAAGTGGGGGGGGCGCTTGGGTGGCTCAGTGGGTTGGGCCTCTGCCTTTGGCTCAGATCATGATTTCAGGGTCCTGGGATTGAGCCCCACATCGGGCTCTCTGCTCAGCAGGGAGCCTGATTCCCCATTCTCTCTGCTTTCCTCTATGCCCATTTGTGATCTCTCTTTCTCTGTGTCAAATAAATAAAATCTTAAAAAAAAAATAAAGTAGGGTACTTAACACAATGTATAATATGACTCTATAATCCTACCTTAATACCCAAACGGAGGAAGTTATGACTGTCCCTAAATAAAGGAATTCTGAGAATTTTTTTTGCAAAAGCTGTTGTGATTGCAGAGAATATAAACCTACTAGAGCTAACTGAAGCGTAAAAGATGAATGTATCATAAACTCCAACGTATTTAAATGAAGACAAGGGGAGAAGTACAGTTGGGCCTCAGGAGAGTTGGGAACTGGGCACTGGAGAGTGGTTGAGAAACAAAGCTGTTATATTCTTGAAATTACTTTTCTTAAGGCTTCTGTTCCTTTGAACACCTGTTTTGTTTTGTTTTGTTTTTCTCCTCTATACTTTGACTTTCTTTGCTTCGCTGTGTGCAGAGTGTAAGTTCAACACCCAACTATATCCCAGTTCACGTACTCTCACTTCAGTCAATTAGGGAAAAGCTGACTAGTATCTCTAAATTCAAAAGCTACAAGAGTATCTCCTCAGTCTAACTTGAGCGCATATTGATTCTGATTCAACAAATGGTGGCAAAAGGGATCAGGAACAGATTAGGAATTTCAGTTTCAGTGCCAGTCTAGGGGTTGAGAGTGGGAGCTCAATGGGCCTGGGACATTACCTTATAATTACCTTTTACTGTAAGAAGAAAAAATATGTCCTCATGTTTCCATTATTATGCTTTTCTGAATTTTTCTTTCCACCCCCCAAATACTTTTGTTTTTTCAGTGTTACAAGATTAATTGTTCATTCACCACACCCAGTGCTCCATGCAATACGTGCCCTCCTCAATACCCACCACCAGGCTCACCCAACTTCCCATCCCCTCCCCTCCAAAACCCTCAGTTTGTTACTCAGAGTCTACAGTCTCTCGTGGTTCATCACCCCCTCTGATTTTTCCCCATACATCCCTCCCTTCCTTCTCACAATGCCTTCCATGTTTTTCTTTACGCTCAGCATGTAAGGTAATTGACTTTCTCTGCTTGACTTATTTCACTCCACATAATCTCTTCCAGCCTCATTCATGCTGATACAAAAGCTGGTTATTCATCCTTTCTGATGGAGGCATAATATCCATTGTATACATGGACCATATCTTCTTTATCCATTCATCTGTTGAAGGGCATCTTGGTTTTTTCCACAGTTTGGCAATTGTGGCCATTGCTGCTATGAACATTGGGGTACATGTGGCCCTTCTTTGTACTGCTTCCACTTCTTTGGGGTAAATACCCAGTAGTACAATTAC
>CM053603.1:32976806-32998839 GCA_028646535.1 Procyon lotor
GAATCTCCACACTGTTTTCCAAAGTGGCTGCACCAACTTGCATTCCCACCAACAGTGTAAGAGGGGTCCCCTTTCTCCACATCTTCTCCAACATTTGTTGTTTACTATTTTGTTGATTTTGGCCATTCTGACTGGTGTAAAGTGGTATCTCAGTGTGGTTTTGATTTGAATCTCCCTGATGGCTAAAGATGATGAACATTTTTTCATGTGTCTGTTAGCCATTTGTATGTCTTCTTCGGAGAAGTGTCTGTTCATGTCTTCTGCCCATTTTATTTTTTTGTGATTATCTGTTTTGTGAGTGTTGAGTTCGAGGAGTTCTTTATGAATCTTAGATATCAGACTTTTGTCTGTAGTGTCATTTGCAAATGTACATGCATGCTTCTTTTGCACAAATGAAAAAAAATTACCAAAAATTAAAAAAAAAAAAAAAAAGATGTCTACTAGGTTGGGAGAGGCCATGAACATACCAGGTGGTCTCCCACTGTGGAGAGCAGAGCCATGAATTATATCCTGCTAAAATTCTCATAATAGGTAGAGAATACTCTGGCTAGGAACTTGATACAAATCTTTTTTCATCACTACACTTTTTGAACCTACTGGTTTCATTGAAGATCCTAAAGGTACTAGTAAAATATTTAATGGAAGAAGGAAAACTCTGATGTGACTCTAAGAAGCCAAAAGCATCAGAGGTCCCAGTTTCATTTGATTCCAAGAGAAAACAGGTAAGGAAAACAGAAGCAGCATGATATGACACAATATTCACTCCACTCTAGGAGAAAGGTATGTTAGGGCTTATAGGCCACCTTTAGGAAGTTACTCTGGCTTATTTTTAATTTTATAAAATGAATGGGCTTCAACCAAATAATATATAGCTCTGAAAATATATAGTTCTAAATATCTGGTAATAGTAACTCATAAAATAATGAGCCTTAAATATTAACTTGTTTTTTTTATGACAGCTAAAGTATATCTTCAAGCTATTTTGGTCTGTGTACCAGAAAGGAACTTTCAATATTTGGGGTCTTAGTCATTGATTACAGAATAGGCCTTGTCATTTAAGAATAATCAGGTATGCAATGCACTGCTATCTTAATGGGTTTTTAAACCCTCCTTCATGGTTCATTAACATGGACAGACATAACTTCAGAGGTCATAAAGCACAATAGCTTTCCTACACTTAGTTGATAAATAGGTCAATCAACTTACTTCATAGAGTCAACAACATTCTAGATAAGCAAAATTGAAATGCATACACAACTAATTGTATATAGAATGACCAAAATGTCGACTCAAAATTAATACCCATGCATTAAACTATTATTAACTATATATAAGATGGCCTTTCTTTTTTTAGTTTACTCTGTCTCTATACCACAATACTCTAATTAAGAGTGCATCAATGTTTTTTTCTTTTTGGGAGACAGAGTAAAAAAAACACAGTTTTGCATACATAAGTTAAATCTTCATCCCCAAATTTATTTTTATTATGGGAGCTAATTCTCAATACGTTATACTCATTATTCTGTACTATTTTCCTAATGTGCTTACTGCACATTACTTTATTTATTTTTTTTTGCACATTACTTTAGTTTCAAATCAGTATGGTTCTCTTTTTAAAAAGATGTGCTACACACCATAAATGTACTTGAATCCCTTCCCTGGTAATCAAAAGTCTGTCAAGAGGTTTGCTAGCATCCAACTCTGATATTATACTGTTTGACATCATTCAATAATGTGTTATACACTGAGCAAACAAGTGTTACTCTTAGTCTCCAACATATGTCAAAATAAATGGCTATTTCAGTTCTAGTTTTCACTGAGTGACATTTCTATGTGGTGTCATGTTTTACTTATCGACCTTAGCTTCCTGGAGTGATGAGCCTCAAGACCAAATATTACCTCTATTGTTACCCAGCCTATTTTTAACAAGTTGTCAAATCCAAAGATCCATTCCAAACAATTTTATGAAACAGTCTATCATGCCTCATCTACTAAATTGCTTTATTATCTTCTGCACCACAATACCAAGACTAGACGCTGGCTACCAGTTTCTGGTAGTAAACTAGTAAATAGTAAAATATTCCTTCAGTTTTGTGAACTTCAGTTCATATTCCTACATAACTTTTTACATAGCTACAGGTTTTTGGTTGTTAATGTACACTGACAAGATTATGTCTAGCAATAATCTTAAATAGTGGGATTATTTAAAAGTTATCTTTGTAAGTTGCTTTATAGACATCATTGCAGGTCTTACAAAGGAAGATATTAAAAAACTGAATTAGATGGATCTATGCCAGACACTCAACTTCGATGTCAAAGTCTTACAGTGGGTAATTCAAAACTGCTTCACCAAGTTAGTCTGAATTTCTGTGTTCATTTTTTCCCTCTTCCAGTGCATTTTCTGATGGCTAATATGACAGATACTCAGTTACATCAATTGTTTCTTTTTTCCTTAAAAGATTCTATAGTATCCCTTTGTAATGTGGAGTCTTTTTGAAATTTCATGTGAAGTCTATGCTTTCTCCATCTTTCTTACATATTATTTTTGCAAGTGGGTCATCATGGTAAGGAGAGAAAAGGTGCATATTTGAAGGTTGGGAAACACTCTTGAACCAAAAAGTAATGTCAAAACAATTCATGTTGTGAAGAAATCAAAGTACTAAACATGAAACAACCATGTCTAGCTTTACTATTCCCCACCCTGTCCCCCAATTACACAGACTCAACTACTTTCAAAAATTTTGATCTTAGATCTATTAATTATTAATTCAAAAATCCTAAATAATTCACTTACACTGATATTTCTAGATTTATCAATAAAAGATACTATAAATACTTAGTTAAAATATGAGGGCTTAGGTCATTTATTCTGCCTTTCATCTCCATACCAACATGTAAACAACACTGTAATAAGCATTCCAAACTCCTCTTTACCATCAGTGCCCCCAAAATTCATTGATTCATTCACCTGATAAACATGTATCGAACAATAAGTATGTGACCAAGCCTTTTATAGGTGCTGGGAATATAGCAGTATGCACAACACAACCAGGCCCGCCCTCATAGAACTTTCATTCTAATCAGGAGAAAATAGACAATAGGTAGAATATGCCAGATGTGAATAACACAGAAGAACAAACAATGAATCCAATGTAAGGAACTCAGGAGGATTATAGCATCATATGAGAAGGACTTTTTGACAAGGTAACATTTCAGCAAACGCTGGAAGATAATGAAGGAATAAGCCATGTCAGTATCAGGAGGAATATGAAGGAAATTAGCAGAAGCATAACTGGTCTGAAAAGGAGAAGCAAGAAACAGTAGTGTAAGTGATGCACACCAAGTATGAGGAGAGTAGAGAAGATGAGAGGGTTGGGGCAGAAGGCAAGGAAGGGGGTGTTTTGCAAATCTTGGAAAACTTTGTCAGCCAATGACAAAATACATGTTAAGACGAATGAAATGGAGTCCCAGTAGCTTTATGCATCAGAATAGAAACATACAATGTCTTCACCCACCATGTCTCAGACCTGGGCTTCTCCATCATAGCCTTTGTACCACATAATCATCAACAGATTCTTCTAATAATATTATTTTTCACAGTGTTATAGAAGGCCCACTGGAGGAAGGACAAAGCAATGGCAGGACAATGAACTTGTGTAAATCCATGTAGGGTGGAAAAAAAACCTTGAACCAAGGCTGTGACATTAGGTACGAGAACAGTGGACAGACTTGAAAGAAATTTCCTAAAAGAAATTGGTGGCTATTTGTGGCTTTTTAAGGGAGTGACAGGGCAAGGACAGATTCCTAGGTGTCTGTCTTAGGAAATGAAGAGATGCAGGTAAGAATTCAAGAGAGAAGGCAGATTTGCTGAGGTTTAAAATAAAAAGTTTATTACAGGATAATTTAGGTTCTAAGAACCTGTTTGGGTGTTTGTCTTCATCACTACAACATGAAAGCTAGCATCTCAGGGAGAGGTTTTGAATATTCTTCCTTAGAATTTAGTCTATATTATTACTTGTTGGGTAAATAATTCTTATTCGGTTTTCTTCGATTAAGATTGAGTTGTGCACTTTGAAAAGGTGATAAGCTTAAAGCCAAAGGTTATATATCAGTAAGTTGACAGAAACTGGCATAACTATTCTTGTCATTTAAAAGTCCCTAACTAGAAAATAAATAAGTAAATAAATAAATAAGTCCCTAACTAATAGATAACCAGCTTTAACATTCCATATCTTGTTGCTGCATTTGATTTCATTAAAAAAATATTTGAGGGCTAATAATTTTCCAGATGCTATGTCAGGTACTAGCATAAAAGTGAGTAAGATATGGTCTCTATCCTATTCTTATATGGCAACATATTCCATTAATAAATTATGGGAGGATCAATCACAATTCTGTTGGCTGCTGAATAAGTTCTTCTTAAGGAGCATGAGGAAGGAAAATTTTAAAACCATCTCATCTCTCTAAAAGTTTTAAATAATCCCTCAATGGAAAACTTTAAAAAAATTATTATTCTGTTTTTCTTAATTCTCTTTTATAAATGATCCATATAAAGTCTGGCAAATGTGTAGTATCTTCCCTTCCCTTCCTGTGGCAGAAATCACTAATTTGTCATAGGCTTCTTTCCAAATGAACCCTGGTATAATCTCAGAAATATTTTCTATAATAGAGCACAAAATAGCAGCAAACAATATTTTATTGTGTATGTGAGATGAACTTGACGTCATCCCAGGTTGAAAAGGCACTTCACAAAAGATAATAGGAAAAGAGCCTATGTACCTTTATAAAAAGGATCAACCTCATTAGTCATCAGGAAAATGCAAATTAAAATGGCAATGAGAGTGATAACTAAAATGAAAAACTCTGACAATACCAAGTATCATTAAGGATGCAGATCAACTGGATATTCCACAGTAAATTGTTTAGATTATAAATTGGTTCAACCTCTTTGACAATACTTGAAAGAGCTGAGTGTGTACATTCCCTTCTACCCAGCCATCCATGCCTAAAGTCATACCTATGCAAAATATATCCATATGTTTACCAAGAGATATGTAAAAGAATACTTATAGTAGTAGTATTCAAAATAGCCAGAAAAACTGGGGAAAAAAACCCAAATACCCCATCATTAAATGGATAAATAACATATTTACATTATTACATATTATAGTATATAATACTAAACAGTAATGAGAACTACACGACATGCACCATGGATCAAACTCATCAACACAATAGTGAACAAGAGAAGCCAGGAAGGAATATATGATATCAAATTTTGCTTATGTAAAATTCAAAACACAAAATTAGTCCAAGGTATTGAAGGTTACCATTTGAAAGGGTATCAAGGTTGCGGGGAGCTGATGGTATTCTAGGTGCTTGTTACATGGGTGGGAAAATATATTAAGCTATAGTCAGATAATATGCATATTCATGTTATAATAAATTAAAATAATTATATGCATATCATAATAAATTAAAAACTTACTTAAAAAACTAAAAATTTTTGTTCATCCTTGAAATCCCACCAGTTTCGGAGTTTCCAAAATTTTCAATTTGAAAATCCACTCATTCTGGAATTTTACTCCCACATGAACATCTATGCTTTCATGATGAGACATCACTTTAATTAATTGTAAGAAAGTTTAAAAATAAAATTTCAGCTTCTAAAAATAACCCCAGATTTCTGGTAAAATTAATTTCCTATGTCTTCTAAATGGGTTCTGTTCATACTTCATTTGGTTTTATTTTTATGTCAAAATTTGACTGCAAAATTTTTTTCAAAATAAGCTAAGTAAAATTTGGGAATAAAATACTTTTAGAAAGAATAATATATTAAATTTTTACTCACATAACTTGTTTCTTATGCTTTCCCTGTGAGTGTAAGATACTTCCTCTTTTCAGGTGGTCATTATTTCTTTGGATAATAAATATAAACTATGCCTTGAAGAATTTATTTGGGGAATTCTCAAATGCTTTTCCTTATATAATTTTTTGTAAGTCAGCCTTCCAATTCAACTCATTGGGTTTATATCCACAAAATTAGAAGCTTTTAAAAAAGAGAGAATACCTAAGATGATGTGCTTAATTCAATTTTAGAAACTTCTTTCTTTTTCCTAATGATTGACACAGACAGTGGTTTGTGACCCCATTCCTGATTGAGATAACATGAGAGAAGGGGCTGCTGGGGCTGATGGCAAGGTGCCTTCTGTCAAGAAAGAGATACTGGGAAGGGTGCAGTTTTCTGCCTCTTCTATACAATCAGGGCAGCAGTAGTAAATGTAGAATCAATCAATGAAAGCCAGAGCTCACAAGCTTAATCAACTTGACTATGATAAATAAACTTGTGGCTATTCATGTTTTTATAATTGATTTAATCTTATTGCAGAGCAGAATTTACAGAACTGGAATCATGAGCCATCAGGAAAGAAAAGAAAGGTGGAACAACTAGGTCCTTGATGAAATTATTGAACTACTGAAATTGCCTCCCCAGGAGCTGACATATCACTGGACTTTGACAGGTAGGTCCAATAATAAATGTACTTATGTTTAACTAGTTTTTCATTAGAATTATATAAGGAAAAGTAAAAACATCTTAACTATTTGAAATAGACAAGTCTATTGTGTTTCAAACTTCCTAAATTCTCAGTACAGTGCCTCAGACTTGACAGGTACCTGACAAATATTTGCTGAATTTTCAATTTGTGCTTTCAACTCTTGGAACCTAGAGCTAGAGGCTGGTCTCCAGAGCTCTTCTCACTACCATGCCCTACCCCCCAACCTCAGGAGAAAAATTGTATCACATTAAACTTATTTAAAATATTACTATATCAATTGATAATTAATTTAAACTTAAATTTCATTTCTAAGGGGAGATTGCCTTTTTGAATATGTTATCTCCCTTCTTGGAACAGCATTATTCACAATGGACAAGACATGGAAGCAACCTAAGTGTCCACTGACAAACTAATGGCTAAAGAAAATGTGTTATATATATGCAATAGAATATGATTCAGCCATAAAAAAGAAGGAAATCCTGCCATTTGCAATATGTAAAGATCTTAAGTGCATTATGCTAAGTGGGATAAGTCAGAAAAATAATGCCAAATACTGTATGATTCATGTAGATAAGAATCTAAAAAAGCTGACCTCATAGAATGAGAGAATAATGGGGGCTGCCAGGGATGGGAGGGTGAGGGAAATTGGGAAATTTGGTCAAAGAGTACAAACTTCTGGTTATAAGAAGAATAAGGAGATTTCTGGGGATCTAATATAGAGCATGGTGACTATGGCTAACAAGACTGTACTATAGACTTGCAAATTGCTAAGCGGGTAAACCTTAAATACTCTCACCACACCCCCCACACACACGTACATATGGTAACTATGTGAGATGATGGAGGTGTTTTAACTAAGCTTACTGTGATAATCATTTTGGAAGAATATGCACATGTACTAAATCACCACCTTAAAATGACACAATGTTGTATGTCAACTGTATCCCAACTAGACTAGAAAAAAAGGAAATAAAAATGTGTGCTAGAGGATATCTGTTACCCAGCACCACCTGTGTGGCAGGTGGGGCAGGGGGAGTATAAGAGGTGAAATATCTCACTTAGCAACATATTCACACCAAAAAGGACAATGACTATGGCTCATCCTTCTATGCAATGTTCTGCAATACATAGTAAATAGAATTACACAAATATAAATATTTAAGAATTTATTTATCACATTCAAATAAATATTATGCCTAGATTATAAGGTGTTTTTTAAAAATATTTTATTCATGTGTTTGAAAGAACACATATTTGTAGCATTTCTTCCTTGAATAGAGTCATGTTTTCTGAAACCTGGTAGGCACATTTTTATAAGACGCCTTGTACAATACATCAACAACGAATGAAGAAGAAATAATGATGACGGTGCACTGTAAAATGTATTAGAACACTAATTAGACAATCACAGAAATGCTTACTGATGGCTTTTAAACACCTGCTTGGTAATTTCTAAGCCTGGGCATTACTTCATTTAACAATACACGCTTAATTAGCAGACAGAGTTAAGATTAAATAATAAACCCAGGACTGTCCAGCATGTTCTATGCTTTTAACTTTCTACCTCATCCACAAAATTTAAGGAATGATAATTTCATTTACAGGGGAAGCAATAGAATAGATTTATCAGTTCCCTCAAGGCAGATTCTAATCACTGTTATGAACCTCATTTCATAGAATGACAGAGAAGATTTAGGAAGGAGAGTGTGTGTACAGGGGTATTGGAAAGAAGTGGGAGCCTAGAGCAAAAAGCTGATCATTTCCAGGTGTGATTTCTCCAGACACCAGGTAGCCCATTTCTCTGTGCTCAACAGAAACCAAATTCTGTTAGGTTTCCATATTGGTGTCCTACAATGTGTACCTATTGTTTTATGTACTTGCCACCCCACCTGCACACACATTTACTTTCCTTCTATTTTTGGACACACAAGCACAATCAAAGCACCCACAATAATAAACAGGACACCATCCAGCTGGTCACAGTTGGCGAGTGGTCTCTTACCATTCAGAGAGTGTTCTGTGGATTGGCAGTACTGCCCTCACCTGGGAGTTTCATTAGAAGTTGACCATTTCGGGGAGGTGGCCAAGATGGCAGAGGAGTAGGGAACCCTATTTCAACCAGTCCTCTGAATTGAGCTGGATTGGATAGAGTAGGATATCTTGATATCTACCAGACCACTCTCAATACCCATGAAATCAGCCTGAGATGTCAAAAGATATATCAGGATCTATATCAACAGAATATCTCTGGCAGCTGGTTTCTAGGTATGAAGCAGGGTGCCATCATTCTGTGAATAGATATCAGAAGATAAATGGAAGGGGGAAGGAGGCACCATAAGAGCTGCCACTGGGAGGGTGAAATAACACAGAAGTGCAAAAGCCTCCCATGCTGGGGAACAGGAACAGACTCACAGACCAATAGCGGCAGGAAAAGGACTTTAGGGCAGCCCCCCAGACTGAAACCTGGAGCTGCAGGGGCATGCGTGTGAACTGGGGGCAGCTTGTAGTTTTAGAAGCACAAAGGGCAACGATGTGCTCAGACCTGGAAGCGAGGGCTAGGAGTTCTGCTGGTGTAGTGCACAACTCAGGATGCTTTAGTTTTTAGCAGCACAGATGGAAATAAAGTCAGTGTGACCTGGAGGGCTTTCTGGAGAACAAACTGCAATCTCTCTGTTCTGAGACAGAGGATTGGATATGGTCACTTCTGCTGACCCTCAGAAGAGATGCAGAAAGCTGCCTGAGAAAGCCACCGAAGAACAAAACCCCCCAAAACCAGTTTCTAATGATCCCATCCCCCCACAGGGGGCGGGGCAACTCTGCCCAAATAGGGTTGTCTGAGTAACAGTGAGCAGACACCTCCCCCAGAAGACAACCTAAAAGCACAAGAGGTTGACAGCCCTAAGGTTCCTATAAAACAGGTGCATCTTGCTTGGGTTATGGTCAATAGTTTGGACTCTGTACATTCCCTCAACCACTCCACACCAGAATAACTAGGAGGAGGAACTCCCAACGTGGGAAAAATTTAGAGACTGTGACCTCTGCCACTGAACTAATGGATATGGATATAAACAAGATATTGGAAATAGACTTCAGGGTAACATTTATGCAAACAATAGCTAGGATGGAGAAAACCATTAATGGCAACATAGATTCTCTAAGGGCAGAAGTGAGAGCTGATCTGGCAGAACTTACAAATGTTATCAGTGAGATCCAATCTAATCTAGATATTCTAACAGCTAGGGTAAACAAGGCAGAAGAACAAATTAGTGATCTAGAAGACAAACTAATAGAAAAGAAGGATCAAGAGGAGGCCTCGAACAAACAGTTTAGAATCCATGGAAACAGAATTAGAGAAATTAATAACACCATGAAACATTCCAATGTCAGAATTATTGGGATCCCTGAGAAGATGGAAAGAAAGAGAGGACTAGAAGATATATTTGAGTAAATTCTAGGTGAGAACTTCCCTAATCTGGGGAATGAAACAAATATTCGTGTCCTAGAGACAGAGAGAGCACCCCCTAATCTCAAGGAGAGCAGATTGACCCCCAGGCATGTAATACTGAAACTTGCGAATCTTAAAACCAGGGAAAACATCTTAAAGGCAGCTAGGGGGAAGAGATTCCTATGTACAGAGGGAGGAACATCAGAATAATGTCAGACCTGTCCACAGAAACCTGGTAAGCCAGAAAAGGCTAGAAAAACGTACTCAGTGTACTAAATAGAAGAACATGCAGCCAAGAATACTTTATCCAGCAAGGCTGTCATTTAGAAAGGATGGAGAGATAAAGAGCTTCCAAGACTAGCAAAAACTGAAAGAATATGTGACCACTAAGGCAGCCCTGCAAGAAATATTAAGGGGGGGGGGTCTATTAAAAAAGAAAGACCCCAAGAATGATATAGAACATCACAGGCAACATGATGGCAATAAAATCATACCTTTCAATAATCACTCTCAATGTGAATGGCCTAAATGCTCCCATAAAATGGGACAGGGTTACAGACTGGATAAAAAGGCAGGACCCGGGGCACCTGGGTGGCTCAGTCGTTAAGCGTCTGCCTTCGGCCCAGGTCAGATCCCAGGGACCTGGGATCGAGCCCCGCATCGGGCTCTCTGCTCTGCGGGAAGCCTGCTTCTCCCGCTACCATTCCCTCTGCTTGTGTTCCCTCTCTCACTGTGTTTCTCTCTGTCAAATAAAAAAAAATAAAAGGCAGGACCCATCCATATGCTGTCTACAAGAGACTCGCTTTGAACCTAAAGAACCTAAAGAACCTAAAGATGGAGAACCATCTTTCATGCTAACGGATCACAAAAGAAAGCTGGGGTAGAAATTCTCATATCAGACAAATTAGATTTTAATCTAAAGACTGTAGTCAGAGATACAGAAGGACACTATATCATTCTTACAGCGTCTAGATAACAAGAAGATCTAACAATTGTAAATATCTATGCCCCCATCATGGAAGCAGCCAACTAAATAAGCCAACTGTTAATCAAAATAAAGAGACATATTGAGAAGAATACATTAATTGCAGGAGACCTTAACACTCCACTCTCAGCAATAGATGGATCATCTAAGCAGAAAATCAACAAAGAAACACGGGCTTTGAATGACACACTAAACCAAATGGACCTCAGAGATATATACAGAACATTCCACCCTAAAACAACAGAATATTCATTCTTCTTGAGCACACATGGAAATTTCTCCAAAATCAGGTCTCAACTGATACCAAAAGATTGAGATTATTCCCTGCATATTCTCAGATTCAATGCTTTGAAACTGGAACTAAATCACAAGAAAAAGTTTGGAGAAATTCAAACACTTGGAAGCTAAAGACCATCCTGCTCAAGCATGGGTCAACCAGGAAGTCAAGGAAGAACTTAAACAATTCATGGAAACCAATAAGAAAGAAAATACATCAGTTCAAAATGTATGGGATACAGTAAAGGTGGTCCTAAGGGGGAAATACATAGCCATCCAAGTCTCACTCAAAAAAAAATAGAAAAATCCCAAATACACAAACTCTCTTTTTACCTTAAGGAACCACAGAATCAACAACAAATTAAGTCTAACCCATGCGTGAGAAAGGAAATAAATAAGATTAGAGCAGAGATCAATGAATTAGAAACCAGAAATAGAGTAGAACCTAACAATGAAACTAGAAGCTGGTTCTTTGAGAGAATTAATAAGATCAATAAAGCACTGTTCAGACATATCCAAAAAAAAAAAAAAAAAGACGAAGGACTCAAATTAATAAAACTATGAATGAAAGGGGAGAGATCACAACTAACACCAAGGAAATAGAAACAATCATTGGAAAGTATTATCAAAAGCCATATACAAATAAGTTAAGCAACTCAGAAGAAATGGATCCATTACTAGAAAACTATAAACTTCTAAGACTGAAACAGGAAGAAACTGACAACCTGAATAGACCAATAACTGGTAATGAGATTGAAGCAGTAATCAAAAACTTCCCAAAAAACTAAAGTCCAGGACATGACACACTCCCTGGGTAATTCTACCAAACATTCAAAGAAGAAATAATACCTATTCCCCTGAAGCTGTTTCAAAAAATAGAAACAGAAAGAAAACTCCTAGATTCTATGAGGCCAGCATTACCTTGATATCAAAACCAGGCAAAGACCCCATCATAAAGGAGAATTTCAGAGCAATATCCCTGATGAATATGGAGTCCAAGATTCTCAACAAGATACTAGCCAACAGAATCCAACAGTACATTAAAAAGTTTATAAAAAAAAAAAAAAAGATTATCCACCATAACCAGGTGAGATTTATCCCTGGGATGCAAGGGTGGCTCAACATTCACAAATCAAGCAATGTGACAGAACAAATTAATAAGAGAAGAGAACCACCACCTAGTCCTCTCAATTGTTGCAGAAAAAGTATTTGAGAAAATACAGCATCCTTTCCTGATTAAAACTCTTCAGAATATAGGCATAGAGGGAACATTCTTGATGTCATAAAATCCATCTATGAAAAACTCACAATCAATATCATTCTCTGTGGGGAAACTGAGAGCCTTTCCCCTAAGATCAGAAATACAACAAAGATGCCCACTCTCACCACTATAGTTCAACACAGTACTACAAATTTTAGGAACATCAATCAGACAACAAAAAGAAATAAAAGACATTCAAATTGGCAGAGAAGAAGTCAAACTCTCTCTCTTCACAGATACCATGATACTTTATGTGGAAAACCCAAAAGACTCCACCCCCAAATTACTAGAACTCATACAACAATTCAGTAATGTGGCAGGATAAGCAATCAGTGAACAGATATCAGTTGCTTTTTTGTACACTAACAATGAAACCATGGAAAGAAAAATTAGAGAATCAATTCCATTTATAATAGGACCAAAAGCCATAAGATATATTAGGATAAACCTAACCAAAGAATAAAGGATCTGTACTGTGGGAACTACAGAACACTCATGAAAGAAATTGAAAAAGATACAAAAAAATGGAAAAACATTCCATGCTCATGAATTGGAAGAATAATCGTTAAAATGTCTATGGTGCCCAGAACAATCTATACTTTCAATGCCATCCCAATCAAAATACCATCAGCATTTTTTCAAAGTGCTGGAAAAAACAATCCTAAAATTTGTATAGAAATAGAAGAGACCCTGAATTGCCAAGGAAATGTTGAAAAAGAAAAACAAAGCTGGGGACAACATGTTGCCTGATTTCAAGCTGTATCACAAAGCTGTGATCACCAAGACAGCATGGTACTGGCACAAAAACATACACATAGACCAATGTAACAGAGTAGAGAGCCCAGATATGGACCCTCAACTCTATGGTCAAATAATCTTCAACAAAACAGGAAAAAATATCCAATGGAAAAAAGACAGTCTCTTCAATAAATGTGCTGGGAAAATAGGACAGCTTTATACAGAAGAGTGAAACTCAACCATTCTCTTACACCATACACAAAGATAAAAAGATAAAGTCAAAATGGATAAAAGACCTCAATGTCAGACAGGAATCCATCAAAGTCCTAGAGGAGCACATAAGCAATAACCTCTTCAACATGAGCCACAACAACTTCTTTCAAGACATGTATCCAAAGGCAAAGGAAACAAAAGTGAAAATGAACTTTGGGACTTCATCAAGATAAAAAGCTTCTGCAAGAGAAAGGAAACAGTCAACAAAAGAAAGTGGCAACCACGGAATAGGAGAAGATATTTGCAAATGACACTACAAACAAAAGACTAATATCCAAGATGTATAAAGAACTTCTCAAACCTCAACACCGAAAAAGCAAATAAGTCAAAAAATGGACAGAAGACGTGAACAGACATTTCTCCAATGAAGACACACAAATGGCTAACAGACACATGAAAAAAATGTTCATCATTAGCCATCAGAGAAATTCGAATCAAAACCACATTGAGATATCACCTTACACCAGTTAGAATGGCAAAATTTAACAAGACAAAAAACAACAAATTTTGGAGAGGGAGGGGAATCTTCTTACACTGTTGGTGGGAATGCAAGCTGGTGCAGCCGCTTTGGAAAACAGTGTGGAGATTCCTCAAAAAATTAAAAATAGAACTACCCTATGACCCAGCAATTACACTACTGGATATTTACCCCAAAGATACAGATACAGTAAAAAGAAAGCCCATATGCACCCCAATGTTCATAGCAGCAATGTCCACAATAGCTGAACTGTGGAAAGAGCAGAGATGCTCTTCAAGAGATGAATCAATAAAGATGTGGTCTATATACACAATGGAATATTACTCAGCCATCAGAAAGGATGAATATCCAGCTTTTGCATCAACATGGATGGGAGTAGAGGAGATTATGCTGAATGAAAGAAGTCAGGTGGAGAAAGTCAATTATCATATGGTTTCACTTACTTGTGGAAAATAAGGAATAGCATGGAGGACATTGGGAGAAAGAAGGGAAAAATGAAGGGTGGTGGATATCAGAGGGGGAGAAAAACCATGGAAGTCTGTGGACTCTGAGAAACAAATTGAGGGTTTTAGAGGGGAGGAGGATGGGGGGATGGGTTGGCCTGGTGATGAGTATTAAGAACGGCATGTTTTGCATGGAGCACCGGGTGTTACATGAAAACAATGGATCTGGGAACACTACATCAAAAACTAATAACATACTATATGGTGACTAACATAATAAAAAAATAAAAATAAATAAAAGATAAAAAAAGAAGTGCACCATCTCTGGCCCCATCCTTGACCTACTAAATAAGAATCTGAATTTTCATAAATTCCTCAGCCAACGTACTTGACTGGAATTTATGATGCACAGCCTTAGAGCACTTTATTATGGATGTCCCACTCAGTCATAGCTTTGGAATCCCTGCAATACATTGAGTCATTGTAACAAATACCCCTTTGTCCTTTAGCTAACCACAATGGGCTTCTACTACCCACTACTAGAAGACTTCAAAGAGCCCCACTTTACCTCTTCAATTTAATTTCCTAAAACAAATGAAACTTTACATTTAATTTCCAAAACAATTTCCTTTCCCCAAGCAGCCTTAAAATAAAGATAGAGGGGGATTCATACTGGGAGGACCTGAAATTACGAGTTATTTGTTGTGGTTTAAAGGGTGATTCATGAGTCTCTGAACACAGAATAAGTACCCATGTTCAACAGCCGAATTTATTTGCAGGAAAGCCTGCCGCCTCACATAAAATTGTTTTTTAACAATAATACTGTGCTGAAAATTTTTAAGGAATAAAGAAGGATGGAAGGAGAACATACAGATTAAGAGAGAGTTAAAAGATACATTAGATTAAAATACAGGAGCAAGAATAAACTCATGTGTCTAAGGATGCACATTTGAGGAATAAAAATATTAAAAATAATTACTATAAAGTCAGGATAATGGCTACTTATGGAAGAGGAAAGATGTGATTGAGAAAGAAAACATGGTAGGGATGTTCAGGAAGGTAGTAAAGTTCTATTTCTTAGCTGGATGATAGTTATAAAATGGGTCCTCTGAAATAATTTTTTAAAGCATACATTTGTTTTGTGTGGGATTTTTTGTAAATGTATTTTATTATAAAAATAAATACACAACAGCAAAGAAAAGTCTGGTAGGAGAATTTAGGTCTATGTAAGAGCTGAAATACCTTTTCTACATATCAGCCTTTTTGTAATTGTGTCTAAGGCATTTGCTTTAGTAAAACAATATTAAAGTCAACTTAAAAAAAAAAAAAAGAAATATATTTCCTAAAAAAAAAGAACAAAACAAAGCAAAGCAAAAACAAATATTTGGTATATTTTCAGGACTCATCATTCTGGATTCACTTATTACTGACTCATTTTTTTTGAAGGTTCTGTTTTGGGGCTCCTGGGTGGCTCAGTCAGTTAAAGTAGCTGCCTTCAGCTCAGGGCATGATCCTAGGGTCAATGGGATGGAGTCCTGAATTGGGCTCTCTGCTCAGTGTCGAGTCTGCTTCTCCCTCTTCCTCTGCCTGCTGCTTATGCTCTCTCTCTCTCTGTGTGTGTCAAATAAATAAATAAAATCTTTATTTTAAAAAAAGGTTCTGTTTTATTTTAGCAGAGCAGGAATTGGTTTGTGCTTCACCATGGAAGCTCTAGATCCGAGACACTAACAGGAACTCGATGTATTGATATGCGGCCCTTTACTCATCCTTATCTTGGAGAGATGGGTCATCATAGTATCAACCTCAGATCTTTTATAAGATTGAGAGAATATGTACTAAATCACTGATTGCTATGCCCCACCCATTTATGAAGCCAAGAGCTGGTAATTTCTAGTAGAAGTTGTGAAAAGAACAGTACTTTTGGGGTCTAATGACTTGGACTAAGTCCCAAAACTCATTTAAGTAGGGTAGCTATTTTCTGCCTGATTTCATAAATCATTTAAGTGTTCATTTGGGAAAAGTTAATTTGTAAGGCATTTTCTTCTATTGTTCTTAACTTCTGGAAAATAACTCATCATTCAAATCCTAGACTATTGTCTTAGAATAATATCTAAGAGGTTGAAGTCAGGGTCAGATCATTTGCACATTATAAGTCTTTTGAAATGTACCATATACTTGCATTGTATCCAAGATCAGGTCATAAAGACAAAAAAATTTTTTTCAATCAATATTGTTTTCAAATCTTGATAAATGTTGAATCTAGTTCATGGGCACATGGAGGTTCACTGCATTATTCTATTTTTTATGCTTGGAAACTTTCATTAAAAACATCTTCAACTCAAAAAGATACACATACATTAAAAATGCATAGCTTTTGTATGTCAATCATAGCTCAAAGGAGTTTAAAAATATACAGACTAAAGAAAAGAATAAAATCTTTTTAAAAAATAAAGAAACCCATGAAAATCTCTTCTGGAAGCAACTATGTTGAGGATAATCTAATGTGTCCTCTTTATAGAACTCCAACATGGTTGGTATTTCCTACTGGGTTGAAATAAATCATCTTTTTCTGTGGTTAAACACCAGATTAAAAAAAGGACTTGCTAATTTGATCGTTATAAAATTGCATTTTCCTCTTTTAATTTGTATTGCTCTGAATACTAGTGAAGTTGACCTTGTTACATTTTTTACATTTTTAGTCCAATAAATGTCTTCTATTCATATCTTTCATTTTACAATAGGGTCATTCATCCTTTTATCATTATTCTCTAAGAATTCCTTATACATTACAGATATTAATTTCATCATACAATACATATGCCAAAGTTTCCGGTTTTTTTGGTCTCATTTTTTATCATATATAGAAGATGTTAAGCTTTATTCAGATACATATATATGTTTTTGTTTTTTCCTTTCTGCTTCCTTCTTTTGCCTTTCTACTTAGAAAAACTCTCCCTTTCCATTTTTCTGTTACCTATTTACATATATTTTTCTTGCTATTCTTTTAGGATTCAATAAATTGTATACTATTTAATAAAGTATATATTTTTATGATTTAGTATCATGGTCAGCTCTTGAATATGGGTTTGAACTGCACTGGTCCTCTTATATGCCAATTTTTTTTGTCCAATCCAATACAGTAAG
Source organism: Procyon lotor (assembly GCA_028646535.1). NCBI lineage: Eukaryota > Metazoa > Chordata > Mammalia > Carnivora > Procyonidae > Procyon > Procyon lotor. The sequence continues at coordinate 32,994,407 of CM053603.1, forward strand.
TATATTTTCACTTATGATTTTCTTAATAACATTTCCCTTGTTCTAACATGATTTTAAGAATATAATATCTAATACATATAACATATAAAATATGTGTTAATTGACTATGTTATCAGTAAAGCTTCAGGTCAACAGTAGACTATTAGTATTTTTATTTTGGGGAAGTCAAAGTTACATGTGGATTTTTGACTGTGCAGTTAGGTGCTCCTAAAACCCATGTTATTCAAGGTTCAACCGAATTCCGTTTGGCACTTATTTAGATACATTTTGTGATGTACAGATCTAGCTTGGTTTTTTTCCCCTCAAATAGGTGGTAATTATTTATTCTGAAAATAAATCCTTATGTATTTGAATTTTCTTCTTCATATTCTAAAAATTATGGAAACAGGATGCTTTGTGTACACAGAATCTCTTTGTTACAGGTGACCATTCAAAAGTTGAAGACAGGCAACTTTAGTCCCTGTAGTTGAATAATAGTATCTATTATTCGTTTTTCAGAAATAGATGTACTTGTAGAAAATAAAGAAACTTTAAGGTCTCCATTTGTCTTCACACAATGATTAGAAAGGAAATAGAATCTCAACTGTTCTGTGGGTAGTTCTGCTTCCCTTCTCTTACACTCAAAATATAAATTTATGACACTACCATAAAGTCAAAATCATGGTAGATGTAACCTTGAAACAATCTTGAAATTCCTATGAAAGGGGCAAAACTTCATTTTTATTTTGAAGATAGGGCTTAAAAATGTAAATAGCCTTAGAAGAGTTTACATTTTGACTTCAAAGAACTTTAGATATGCTACTTATAAGAACCAACCCTAGGAGCAGGTATCAATGATAAGGGATCTTGTGACTGATAGGGCATGTTGGGGATGACGAGAAGTTAAAAACACAGGATGAAAAATAGATACTTTCTATCACTAGTCTTGCTATAATCTCCATTTCTAGAAAGACGATCACATCCTAAGTACAATCTAGCAATCCTTCTTTGAAAGACAGGCAAATGAGTCCATCTGTAAAAAACTAGCAAATTCCCTAGGTCGTACATTTCATTTGACCCTGGTGATGAAAATCCTAAATCATTGGTTGATGAGAAAGATGAGATAAACAAGAAGAGTTATAAACTCAAGATACAACAGTCTACTACAGATACATATAAGTCGCACCTGTGCTATATAAGGAACAAAAGAAATTCTAAGGAGAGAAAAACAAATAATATATATTTTACCTAGAATCTGAGTGGACAATGCTTATAATTTCAGGGAGGACAGAAATAACATTTAGATGACTTAGGTGATAAGTTGTTCTGACCCCAAGGGATGCAATGCTTCCACAGGAAGAAAACATCATAATTTTGCTGTTTATCTAGGGGCAAGAGATAACCCTTTCCAGGGACACATTGACCTGCACTGATATAAGCTGAATTTATCACTAGTTCACCATACAACCAAGAGGTTAAAAGACTTTCAATGCAACAAACATAGTATTTTACTGAAAGAAATAATTAACAGGACATTTATTCTTTAACAACAGGATGATCAAGGGAAGATACTTATTTGACAAAGAGACAAAAGTGCTCTTTTTTTTTTCAATTATATTTTTTCCCTCTTAAATCAATGAACTCCAAGCATTCTCCAATACAAAATATTCTCTCTTTTACGAAAAGGAAAACACTGTCTGTTCAGATTATTACTCCTTGTCTATACCTTACTATACCTCTCTACCTCTTACAAATAAGATAAATGTTTTTTCATTTATATTCTCTTTCCCTGGAAATTGACTATTGGTAAGAATAAAGAGTAATATCAAATCAAATTTTCACGTAGTTGAAAGGCAAAACAGAAGCCTCTTTCTAGTCTTATCCTAAGTGCAATTTTTATAGATGAAGTATTAGCATGGATTTCTTGTGAAATAACATTCTCCATTATTATTAAATGATGTATCATTTTGATTTTTATGTGGGGGTTAAATTGGACTGTACATATATTTCCCTGTCAGTAATTTCATCTGTTTTTGTTTTTGTAGTAGTGGTCATTTTACTGTGTCTGTCAATTTAATGACCATTATTATCTGAATACTATCCAAATCGACACTTCTGTTAATTTTAACATACACCTCCAACTGCCTGCTGGATATTTCAACTACTCACATTTACCTAAAATCTAGCATGTTGAATGCTGGTCTCACTATCTATACTGCAACCTACAAAGAAATTGCTACATTTGCTGATTTCCATATTGGTCTATGATAGATAGCAATGAGTGGGAGTAGAGTCAGAATCCAACATTAACAGAAATCAACATCTTCTAGTATGAGGTTTGAAACCCTTCATCGTCCTTATCTCCTTTCCTGTTTTTCCTTCCCTCACATCTAATTACTCACTTGTTAGTTTCCATTCCACAACTTCTTCCTTCATGGATGAAAGCAAGCAAGGATAACAGACCATGAGAACTATGACTTCACTCCTCCCTGTGTCCAGGATGGAGAGGTGTTTCACCTCTACTAGGGCCTGAGGAAAGTTCACCCTCACTCCTTGGACTCCTAACTCACAGCACTGTTTATGACATATTTCTATATAGTTTAATGATTACCTGGCTTTCTTTTATTTCTTTCTGGCATGTCAGATTCTCACCCTCTTTTTTTTCTTGAGATCATCTATATTTAAGTCAACAATTATTTTTAGATGACATAATACATGCCTGGTGCTGTCACAGAAAAGGTGCCTACCACCAACAAAAGAGTCTGGAAAGTTCCTTTCTTTCCAAAGGAAAGAGATGTAAGCTCTTATGCTAGATATCACAACATGATGGTTTATGGTTATTCTTACAACACATAAGGGCTAGAGATGAAATAAGGTAAAAAAAAAAAAACAAAACCTGATTTAGAAGAGAACCTCATTAAGGGCTTGTGTGTTATGAGTACAGCTTTCAGGACACATGAAAAAGGTAAGAGAAGGTATAAGAAGACAAAACTTAGTGAGAAATTCAGATCCCCAATAAAATCCCATCTGTGATTCTTCAGGGCTGACTACCAGCTTTGGCTAAGAGGATTTACTTAGCAGGCCTCATGGGGAAAGCTGCTCTTCCCACACCAGACCTGAGACCTGGCCAGCGCACGGCCGACTCTGAAGGAGAGTGCAGTCAAGGACACAGACCCCCTGGCCAGTCATGCCCTTCACGTATTTACATTCCTGGCCCAGAACCTTCATTCCCAGGTCTCTTTATCCAAGGCTTCAGGCCAAGTTGTTCCTCTGGCACCTCTGCTGAGGCCTCCTTATGCAAATAGGGGGTGAGGTTGGATGGGGAAACCTTGAAGACACTTTGCTCCTATCAGACTTGTTAACTAGTATTTTTCCACACTTAGACCTTCCCATCCCCTCACCTTGGCTTCAGGGTCCATAGAACTACCAGAGTTTTTGTTCAAGGCTTTCATTCAGCAGCAAGACAACCTCTTTCTGGCCCTTCATGGATGTGCAGTCCCATGGACAGCAGTGGAACAGGGGGGAGTCTGCATCTTCTCTGGTTTTAGCCTCTTGCTATTACCTTCCCAGAAAGGGATTAAGAGCTTAGCCATTTCATTTTTAGCTTCTTCATTTTATTAGGAGCAAGACCTACCAAATCCTTTGTGTAAATAATGAGGTCTTCTCTATGAGGCAGGTAATTGTAAGGAAGCACCTTCTCCGGGCAGACACCATCAAAACCTTCCTCTTCCTCCAGGACCATGGGGCCAGGGCTTGGAACTGGACATGAGGCCATATTTCACCCCTGTCCAACCTGCACAATCAGAAGGATAGGCCAACCCAATATTGACAGTATTAGAAAAACACAGGAAGGAGGAAGGTGAAATTTCCTACAGAGAGTAAGGTTCTGGACAGACAACAGAGCCCATCTCACATGTCATAAACAAAACAGCACTGGCTACAGGCAGAAATGGAATGAACCTTTAGTTACAATCACGAACTACAGCGAGGCAGAAGGCAAGGTGTGGGTGCAGGCATGGAGAAAGAAATTCGCCCAACCACAACACAAAGGAGGTGAACATATTTATAATTAAAAAGAAACAATCATATAAAGGAACAAAGACTCTTTAACCAAACACTCAAGAGATCTCACACTCATTGTATAATTGGAACTGATTAGTATCTTTTTTTTTTTTTTTTTAAGATTTTTATTTATTTAGCAGAGCCTAGCAAATCCCAAGCCTAGGTAGCAGGGTGGAGCAAGATGGCAGAGAAGGAGGAAACTGAAATATCATCAGGTCCCAGGAATTCAGCTAGATAGTTATCAAACCATTCTGAACATCTACAAACTCAACAGGAGATAGAAGAGCAGCAATTCTAGGAACAGAAAATCAACTACTTTCTAGAAGATAAGACGTGTGAAGAAGTGAATCCAGATGGAACTGGAGGGTATTATGCTAAGTGAAATAAGTCAG
>CM053603.1:32999339-33214025 GCA_028646535.1 Procyon lotor
AATAGACACATGAAAAAGTGCTCAACATCACTCAGCATCAGAGAAATACAAATCAAAACCACAGTGAGATACCACCTCACGCCAGTCAGAATGGCTAAAATTAGCAAGTCAGGAAATGACAGATGTTGGCGAGGATGCGGAGAAAGGGGAACCCTCCTACACTGTTGGTGGGAATGCAAGCTGGTATAGCCACTCTGGAAAACAGTATGGAGGTTTCTCAAAAAGTTGGAAATAGAGCTACCCTATGACCCAGCAATCGCACTACTGGGTATTTACCCTAAAGATCCAAATATAGTGATCCGAAGAGGCACATGCACCCAAGTGTTTATAGCAGCAATGTCCACAATAGCCAAACTATGGAAAGACCCTAGATGTCCATCAACAGATGAATGGATAAAGAAGATGTGATACACACACACACACACACACATACATATATACATACACAATAGAATACTATGTAGCCATCAAAAGAAATGAAATCTTGCCATTTGCAACGACATGGATGCAACTGGAGGGTATTATGCTAAATGAGATAAGTCAGTCAGAGAAAGACAGTTATCACATGATCTCTCTGATATGAAGAATTTGAGAGGCAAGGTGGGGGTTTTGGGGGGGGGGGAGAAATGAAACAGGAGGGGATGGGAAGGGAGACAAACCATAAGAGACTCCTGGACTCATGAAACGAACTGAGGGTGGCTGGGAGGCAGCGGGGTAGGATAGGGTGGCTGGGCTGTGGACATTGGGGAGGGTATGTGCTATGATGAGTGCTGTGAAATGTGTAAGCCTGATGATTCAAAGAAATGGACGCTGGGGCATACATTATATGTTAATAAAAAATAAATTAATTAAAAAAAATAAAATTAGGGGCGTCTGGGTGGTTTAGTTGGTTGAGCGACTGCCTTCGGCTCAGGTCATGATCCCAGAGTCCCGGGATCGAGTCCCACATCGGGCTTCCAGCTCCATGGGGAGTCTGCTTCTCCCTCTGACCTTCTCCTCTCTCATGCTCTCTCTCTCACCCTCTCTCTCTCAAAAAAATAAAATCTTTAAAAAAAATTAAATTAAATTAAATTAAAATCACCTACTGAAAAAAAAAAAGAAATAAGTCAATCAGAGAAAGAATTATCATATGATCTCTCTGATAAGAGAAATTTGGGAGACAGAGTGGGGAGCCATGGGTGGTTGGGAGGGCAAAAAAATGAAACAAGATGGGATTGTGGGAAGACAAACCGTAAGAGACTCTTAATCTCACGAAACAAACTGAGGGTTGCTGGTGGGGTGGGGGGGTAGGGATAGGGTGGCTGGGTTATGGACATTGGGGAGGGTATGTGCTATGGTGAGTGCTGTGAAATGTGTAAGCCTGACGATTCACTGACATGTACCCTGGGGTAAATAATACATTATATGTTAATTTAAAAAAAGAACATTAAAAAAAGGATTTTTATTTATTTGACAGAGAGAGAGAGAGAGAGAGAGACAAGGAAGAGAGAACAGAAGCAAGGGAAGCAGGAGAGGGAGAAGCAGGCTTCCCACTAAGCAGGGAGCCCAATGTGGGGCTCAATCCCAGGATCCTAGGATCATGACCTGAGCCCAAGGCAAACGCTTAATGACTGAGCCACCCAGCTGCCCTGGAACTGATTAATATGTTCAGAAGAAAATATTTATCCAGTACCTTGCCAGTGTTTGTTGTTTTGTCAACCATTACAGTCTTGGATCTCTAGACTTGAACTATTTCTATTGCTAAACTATAGTTCCTATCCACAAACTAAAGAACAGATGAAATACAATTAGAATGTGCCTTTCAAGGAGAGAAAGGAATTTGTAACAAGAGCATTTCAAAACACCATTTGAGCTTGGACAGGGATCAGTGCCAATCATTGAACATTTTTCCACTGCATGTGGTGATGTTTGAATTGGAGGCCCCTTATTGGATAGAGAGATGATTGAAGTCTCACTGAATTCAAAAGTGACCTGAAAAACTATATTTGTCTTTCTTTCTTTTTTCTTGAAAAAAGATTCTTGAAAAAAGGATTCTTGAAAATCCTTTCAAAAGGACTTGGAATCCAATCTTTACCCTCTAAATATAATATTTCAAGTGAGTACTTTTTGAGGACATTATAATGACCCTGATTTCTTTTTTTTATAGATATGTCCTTCCTAGGTAGACTAATAATCTGACTTCTTAAGTGCCTTTAAATACAGCAATACCATTTTACCTATTTTAAAAAGTCAATATGAACATAATCACAGATTCTATCAATTATTACATCTTTGAAATCTATTTTCACCATACTAAATGTTATGCTTTTAGAATGAATACAGTAGACTACTGATATTCGCAGGTTTGTGTTTCAAGATTTTGACCATTAGCAATGACTATGAATGGTCATGTAGTACTTTGTAATTTTCTGGAGATCTGCATTTGAACTGCCTGCTGGGAGGTAGATGATCAAAACTAAGTTACTTGGCTAATGATTGGGTACTCTCAGCCAGCAGTAGCATACATGACATATACCCATTTTCATGAACATAGAGCCTACGTCAAGTTGCTTTATATTGTCAGAGGCGACTCTAGGCTGACACATGTGAAGTGGGACAATGATCTAACACAATGACCCTCAGACCTGAGGCGGCATCAGAATCATCCAGAAGGCTTTATTAAAACACCAATGGCTGGGCTCCATCTCACCCCAGTATGGTCCAAGTTGGAAAATTAAAATCTGTATTTCTAACAAGTTTCAAGAGTTTCAAGGGGATGCTTTGAGAACCACTGATCTAAAAGATTTTATCCATGTCATCATTAAAAAAATGATGTCATTTATTTTATGTCATCATTAAAAAAAAGATTTTATCCATGTCATCATTAAAAAAAAAAATAAAAAAAAATATTTTTTTTCAAAGCCTAATTTCCTAAGCAAATACCAGCAACAGTTTCACCAATATGATTCGTTTAATCACACAATTGCAAGGGATAATCTCGGTAAGAATTGATATTTTACTGATAACATTTTCTGTACTGATGGTCAAAATTAAAAATAACAACAACACTTCTTTACGGGTTGTTCAACACTCACTTCACTGAGGCCAATAATTCCTTCCCCTCTCTAGCAATGCCAATCCCTTCAGCCTACGCAGGAAGTAAGTGACCAGGTGTTAAAACCTGGAATAGGAGGGGACCTTCAGAAATTTTCTTATTGGTCATTGCCCTTGGTTTTTGAAAGCAAAGCATAATGGAAACAAGAACCTTTCCTTTGCCCAAGACAGGTCAGTAGCCATCTTATGACGATGTAGGTCATGAAGTGGGAGCCATTAATAAGGATTCTTTTCATTTTAATATTTCCATTTAGTTTCTGATTAATTACTTTTATCAATGTCTTACTGTTTCATGTGTATCTATCTTTCTCTCTTTGTTAAATTCATTCTTAACTATTTTATTGTTTTTTAGTCATGTGAATGGGATTATTTCTTTTCAGATGCTTCGCCGGTGTATAGAAAAGCAACTTTTTTTTTTTTTTTTGAGAGAGAGACAGAAAACAAGAGGGGAGAAAAGAGGGAGAGAAAGAATCTTTTGTTTTGTTTTGTTTTTTAGGAAGGGGGTAGGGGGATTGAGAGGGAGAGTCTTAAGTAGGCTCCACACCCAGAACAGAGTCTGATGTAGGGCTCAATCTCATGACCCTGAGATCATGACCTGAGCTGAAATTGAGTCAGATGCTTAACTGATTGAGCCACCCAGGTGACCCAACAGTTGATTTTTATATATTGATTTTATGTCCTGAAACTTAACTGTATTTATTATTTTCAACAATTTTTGGTGGAATCTTTACCTCAATAAAATAAAGATTCTTTTTGGGTAAAGAAAGGAGTGGGCAAGCTTATTTATGCATGTTCCAGTAATGGAGGCTTTTTACAATTGAGTAAATTCAAATTGCTATGAATTCATGATGCTCGTGAATCAGAATCACTCAGGTTTGGTCGTTCAGGTCAAAAATCAGAGAGGAATCAGAGAGAAACTCTACTGTTAACAACAATTCACCTGCTCAAGCACCCTCTACCTCCAGAGCTGGCATGGTGACAGCCAGATTAAGATCCAAGGATTTGGGAAGCAGCCATCTCAAAGATTTAATGAAACAAAAATGTCAACGATATTTTGAAAGTTGTCTCATACATAAACATATTACATTATAATGAATGCATCAGAATTTATCATCACCATATGTTTTTATATAATCATTGGTTTTCAAGATGTTCTAAAGCAGCATTAACACAGATATCCAGGGGAATGTCTTAGTCAAATCTTTGACAGATTTTCCTCGTGTCCCTGTTGGCAAAATTCTTCATGGGTAAATTACTCTAGTTTAAATTTAATCACTTTTCCTCATTTGGTCCTTAGAGGAACAATTGTGTACCTCACAAAAAGCTCCCTAAATTTTAAGCTAATGATTTAAAAAATATCACCTTTCCTTTCCTTTCTCATTTATTCAAATAAATAAGCACCTACTCGAGGTACTAGGCTAAGCATCAAAGCTATAGATGAATTAAGTTTGACTCTATTGTTATGACACAACCAACGTCAGGGGAAATTATAGGTTTCTAGGAGAGGGCATAAGAATGGATTAAATTTGAGCTGAGGAACAATATAGGGGGAAGAAAAGCATGAAAGGAAGACTTGTCTTGGGAAACTGTTCTGTGTAGTGGAGAAAGAAGAACTGTGTGGTTGGAGAGGAGCGGGAAAGAGGGAGGGAAGGCATAGAGACCACAACATTCATGACCTTGTTGAAGAACTGGTCTTTAATTTAAGAACAATAGGAACCATTTGAAGAGTTACAAGTTAGGTGTCGTATGAACAGATTGGATTTTTTCTTTTCTTTTTTAATGATCGCTGTGGCTGATGCAGTATGGGACTGCACTAGAGAGCACTAGCATGGCCAGATGGTAATTATTGTAGTATTTCACACCAGACATGCAGTGGCTTAGACTAAAATAATGATAGAGAACATGAAAAAATCGAAGCCAATTGGATATACACTCAGAAGGAAAGACAATCAAGATACTTTGGTGATGAAATTCGCCTCGTATAAGACAAAATCAAGGTAGAGGGAATTCTCAAGGCTGTGAATAGTGATGTCCCTTCCACCAAGTTCAGGAACAGGGGAGATTAGGAGTTTAAGTTTGAGATGCCAATGAGCTTTCTTGAGGAGGTATGGCAGGTATGCAGGTCTCTCTTTGTAAGTCTGAAGTTCAAAAGAAATTAACTTTTAACTATATTGGTCATTAGTATCTGTAGAAGGAATGTTGCATAGTGGCTAGTTTGGGCTTTGGATTCAAAAGCCTAGGGGCAAGACCAAAGACATCATGAATCTCCAGAGAAAGACTTTGAACTAGCTTAGACATTGCCTTTTTCTTTTTTTTAATGGTTTTTAGATTCTATTCTGTGAACATCCACATAGTAAACATGATCTCATGGTTCACTTAGTCTGTATCTTGAAACTAAAAGAAATAAGAATAATGGATTTCCATTTGGCTCTGCCCAGATGACTAGCTGACCAGAGACTAGATAAGGAGGCTAAACTCACAGGGATCAATAAACAAAGCAAACAGCAACTCTGTCCCGCTATGGAGACTTCTTTATATATTTTGTTTTTTTTACTCAAATTGCTCGGCACCCCAGTTAATGACTTTCTATGAGATGAACCCTATGACAAACAGTTCTGATTCTGATGATGGTCAGCTCTTTAACAAGGCCAGGCACTAATCAGTTTGCTTAGGAGAGGTCATCAGCAGAGTCAGTGAGTCCTATTTATGACATCTACATTTAAATACAGTTGGAAGCAATGAACAAAAATTCTCAGGATACTTACTCTGCACCAAAAATACTATTTTATGCAAGGAAAAAAAGACATTTTTCATATTTGTATATAGACCTTGTTTTTCTGTGTGCTAGCTTCGGAGATAATCTCTCCCTCAGCTGAAGCAGAATACAGTTTCATAGCAAAATCATATTTGGAAAATAGTATCTTAATATAAATTATTTAAGTAGCCATGATTAAATAAAAAAAGTTTTCTCTAACATGGAGGATAATTTTCCTTCTGTGTTAAACTCTGATTAGAAGAACTCATTCGGCCTTGTCACTCAGAAGAGATATACCATTTAAAGTAATTAGTACATACTTACTACCCCTTGGAATAAATTCTGTGCCATGCATTGTAACTTCGTCCTCAACCATTATAAGAGGCAAACACTATTTTATATATCTTTTTAAGATACCTTTTTAGGATATCTTTTTAAGAGATATCTTTTTAAGAGAGATCTTTTTAAGAGAGATCTTCTTAAGATATCATTTTTTTAAGATAGATATCTTTATATATCTTATGTATGTATTTTATACATGTTTTACATATATAAAATATCTATTTTATATCTCACATATTCTTTATATTAAAAATATATAAACACATGCTTAATGTTGTATTTTATGTGTTTGTTTAAACAGTCAAATAAATTGAAGGTTAATTTTTACTGAAGTGCAATGCCCAAGTCATATAACTGTTAGGTAGCATTTCCAAGAATTGAACTTTATGTGTGATCCTCAGTCTGAACTCTTGACTAAAAAGATACTTTCAGAAATATTTTTCTTTGTAAGATTTCACAACATTCATGGCATTGTTTGCCTCCATGAAATTAACAATTTGAATTAAATATCAATGTGAAAGGCCACCTTCAACAAAATTTTAATGTACCATCTTCGGTATTTGGCACATGGTGCTTGGTCTCCAAAGAGAGTTATTTTCTCAGACTAAATGCAACTACTGAGAATTATAGCAACTCGTTCAGCAGCAGCATCTACTTGCGATGAAATACTTGTCTTTAAAAATGATCAGTTCTCTTGGATATTCAGTTCATTCTCCAACTGTAAATTATTTAGAAAAGGTATCACTTCTGCAGTTCTAATAAATCCTATGAACTATTTCTCATGATATCATATTCATATGAGAATGTGAAAATCTCCATCTTCTTCATCTTTTGTGCCAAAATAAAATATAGCAAAGCTGCTGAAAACTTGTATTAAAGCATTGAAATTATGTTTCAAAAAATAATCAGGAAATATTCAGAGAGAGTCTCTTTCTGTGTGAGTGAAACTGATTAAAAGCCCAATGTATTTGCAAGCAAATGGAGATACCATGCCAATGGCATAAAAGGTTGCAAGTAGGCGTCTACTTTAACATTAAAACTACACTACTCACTGTGTGCCTACTGTTTTAATGCGCATCTCTTCCTTAATGAGTTCTAAGTAATAAAAAGAGAATTATACCAGAAATTTCATATGGAATTATGTAATGTATGAAAAGGGTTTGCATAAGTTTTCTCTTCTATCCAGGAGATGAAGCGTATAATTCACTAAAATTATATTAGGATATTAATAACTCCTATATCTGGACTTAACAGTCTTAGATATAAGTGAAAATTTCACAGAAATATAGTTTAAGACAGTGTTCTCCAAAGAAGGTGAGAGAGTTGGAAGATATTTTTACTCAGATTTGTGCCTTGCCATATGTAGACATGCTAAGGATGGTTGGACTTTTTCTTTTGTATATAAAACACCAGAAATATGCCTAAGGGGCATTGCTGATTTTACCTGACACACAGTGATTCCAGCCTTTTCATGGGAGACAGCCTCTGCCTTTACTCTATCATGATTTTAATGTCCCAAAGCAAAAATGTTGAAATGTCTTAAAAGTCCTTCCGTACATCACTGGAAAGTATTTTCCACTCAAAAGCCCAATCTAGAGACTTAATTGAGAAAAGTCTTTATTATTCACATAATCTTTAGATCTTAGGGCATTGGCAGGACTGTTAATAGACAAACCATTTTGCAAATAAATCAGCCAGCAAATCTCAAGTATTAGTTCTTGTTAAGTGAACCCTATAATCCTATCTTGCAATTAGTTCTAATAAAACACATACCTCATAAAATGAAAATTAAGTTTCAAAAATCTGGGATTCTTTGACAGTATTGGATACATACATCCATGGGCATAAACTCTATATTTTAGCCTGTTACATATGTTTTTCTTAGTTCTGTCCTGTGCTAACATCCTCAGAGACAAAGGAGACCTCAATACTTGGACAATAATTAGGAAATGTAAACAAGTATGAGGTGGTATATTCTAGAATTTCAAATATTAAGGTACTTGCAGTTTGCCTCCAACATCAACAGATTAGCTTCACCTTCCTCATGATTAAATTTAACATGGTAATCCCTTCTGAAGTAAAACAGGTCTAAAGTTATCAGATGAAGGTGAGCAAGGCAGGGGTCCAGATGGGGGTTTCGGGGGATGGGAGGCATGGGGTGATCAGAGATCAGATGATCAGATATGACAAGGGGCCTTCACAAAAAGATATAGGGTGGGGTGGATGAGGTAGCATGGTGTTCCACATCAGAGTTCAAACAGGCCATGGAGAGCTACCTGGGGTGGGGTGTTAGAGCCCAAAAGGGATATGGAGGACATCTCTGTGGAAGATGGTCTGCCACACTTGTGGCGTCTCTGAGCCAGAGAAGAGTGACAGTATCATCCACAAGGGAAAGCAGCCTGGCTGAAGATGACTACGAAAGGGGAGAGTTTGGTAGGGTTGTTGGTGAGGGACAGTGTTCAGTGTAAAGGATAGGAAGATGGACAGGGATAGGAGATGTGATGAGTGTGTTGACGGGTGATGGCATCATTTCTGCACATGGGGAGATTGACCAAATGAGTAAATACCTTAAGGGACATGGATTTCTTACTATCAGAGAAAGGATTAACAGACAGAAATACCACAGAGACCCAAGAGATGTCCACTCTTTATGGGAAGGCACTGAGGAAGCTCTTGCAAAGTTCTAATATTTGATTAGTAAAACTCATCAACCAGCAAAACCATACTGTAAGCTGACAGATGAGTCTCAGACAAGTCTTACATTTTCCTGAGACATGGTGCATAATTATGCATCACAAATTTAAGGGTATGAATTAAAGTCTCAATTCACCCACCTGCAGACTTAAGTAGTCTTAAACTTAGGACAGGTGAATGCATGGGATAAATCAGACTAACTCATCCTGGTGGAGACAGGCAGTCCTTCTGCCCCACGAACAAAGAACAGTAATCTGTGTCTCATGAGACTAGCACAGGAAAAGAAACAATGTTATCATGACCCGAGAGATATTACATACTCAACTATGACATATGCTTTAAACATTTTGTCTCAATTCTCACTACAACCCACAATAGACATTGGTAATAGGGTTATTGCAAGACCATTTTTACAATGAACAATATAAAGCTTAGAATTTAAATACACTACTAGTTGGGACATTGGACAAGTATATTACAGGATTAAAGATCTTAGTCTGATTTCAAGCCTATAGTTTTTGGCCTTTATACTCCCTTCCTAAAATGAAATAAAAGTAGTCTTCTAAATATGGTAGCTCTCTAGGTGTTGCGCTACTCTACTTGCAAGACTTCAGTAACCTTCTTACAATAAATACTATTTTCTCAGTACACATTAGTATTGTGTCTTCAATGAAAAAAATAGTGAAGAAATGTGGCTCTAAGATATTATGGCTCTAAGATAATTAAGTTTTCTAAGGAAATGACTGATTTCTAGTGTCACAATGATGACAGTTTATATATTTTATATGCAAGGTGATTTTATTCTTTCATCTTTCTGATGGCTGTCACTCATTGTGCCTTGTTACTTTATGTGCTTATTGATTATTAACTGCTTGTACCCATTTTGTTTGTAAACTTATATAGGAAGCTTCTTTGAGGCATGGGATAAAGGTGAGTACTTCCTGAAAGGGTTATCATCTGGTTCTGGCATGGGGCTTAAATGTACTTCTATTGGAAACACATCTAAATTCCTGGCTTGGATCAGTATCTTTGGACTGACCATTTGGGATGAATTTATGTTGCAAACTTGTGCCAGTGTCAGCTTGTACTTATATATTTTCAGGGCAGATATTTTACTCCTTCATTGGTACCAAGTTTGGAAGATAGACAATTATCATATTTTCGTCTGGGAACAGCGTTATTTCTAATCCACCTTTACATGAAAGGAATAGTACTCTGGAGTTCCAACTAGAAGAAAAGAGGATTTCTGCTTTGGCTTTCTCATATGGGCTCAGCTTTAAAATTGTTTTCTTCTGTACCATCACCCACCCCAGTCCTATGTAATACCAAAAAACTACACTCAAAAAAACTATGATTTGCACATATAATTCAAGGTGAAATCTGACTTCACTGTTTCAGTCAGTCTCAGGTTCTGGGCTTCCCTCAGCTATTGCTCTAGGTTCTTTACTTTTATTTGTCAGACTATTTATGCATTTCTTCTTCTTTTTTTTTTTTTTTCCATCATGTTGTTTTCAAAAGAAAGGTCAGTCCAAGATCCTCATCTTCTGCCTTGCCAGAAATGAAACCTAGAAGGGTACATTTTTCAAGATTTATTCAGTTAAACTCTAGAATTCAGTAATACACATTGCTGAAATTAATTTGAGGGAAAGACTATTACAGATGGTGTAGATGATCTCATAACTTTCTATTTAAAGAAGAAATTTAACATATGTTATACTTTCCCCTTGTTAATGTATTTCTTTTCTTTTCATTGAAAATTAATTTTCTTTTAATATTTTAAAGGATAATGAGTTCTTAAGAGGCCTACAGAGAGACTTATACTCTATGCTAGTTTCAATAGGAAAAAAAAAAAAGCCGTTATCACTTGGTAAGTGACAATCTGGATACACTTGCAAAAAGTTATCTCAGAAAGGTTAGTGTTTCTTATAACTACTCAATCGTGGACAAGAACAATACATGGATGGAAAATTCAGTCACAGAAAGGGCATTCTGGGACCAAAACCTCATTTGTAACCACGAGATCTTTGAATGTGTTGATTTTAAATCAACGCATAATTTCATGGCAGTCACTCTCTACTTGTAATTCTGGTGTGTCATTTGGTCTCAAAAGACCTGATCTAAAGTTGGTAATGCTTATTACATTAAAATTTGCCAATGCCACTTGGAAAAATTAAACTATGTTAGTTATTTAAAATATGCAGTATTTAATATGGTGCTTCAAATTATTACAGATGCTTGACAGATATACAAGGGGTTCAGCGACTTATCTTTTGGAATTCAGTGATTGGAGCTGCTTCTTCGAGTCTTATGTATAATCCTGCACTTCACAAAGTTAATACATTGGAATGTGTCATGAATAACCTTACAGTTCATTTTACTTACGCTTATTTTGTATGAAATACAGGCTTTTAATACTTATACTTGTTTTGTATGAAACACACGTTTTTAATAATTACATAGTCAAATCCTCTTGTTTGAGGTCTTATAAAACAAGAAACAAATTTCTTCTTGTTTAGTCAAGTCCCAAGAAAAACTAAAAAGAGCAATGCTTGGAAAATGCACAAATGATTGCTTGTGTATTTTATATAAACATTGAGCTTGGTTTGGGCAAGATATTCCATTGATTGCCTTATAATGAAATTCACCTATTAGGTAAAAATATCAAAATATGTTTTGAGAATAATAGTGTTGCCTGGCACAGTATCTGACACATAAGAACATTAATAGTCAATCAAATATCATCAATCACTAAATGAACCCTATAATGCGTTTATACATTTAAAATAACTCAATAAATATATAATATTTATTATCCTTAATTTTGGTAACTTGTCAAACAGCTGGTCTAGATGAGAGCTTTTTTTTTTTTTTAAGATTTTCTTTATTTATTTGACAGAGAGAGAGAGATCACAAGTAGGCAGAGCGGCAGGTAGAGAGAGAGGGAAGCTCCCTGCTGAGCAGAGACCCCCACCCCCAATGGGGGGCTCCATCCCTGAGATCACGATCTGAGCTGAAGGCAGAGGCTTTAACCCACTGAGCCACCCAGGCGCCCGTAGATGAGAGCTTTTAGGTATGTGGATGTATGGGCGATCCTTGGGCCCTTGGAATCATGTGCCAAATTACGAGTTAGATGCCTAAATGTGTTTTTTTCCTCCTGAAGAAAGAATCCTCACTTCTAGAAGATCCTTCCAGTGTTTGAGATGAATAAAGTTTAAATATCACTATCTTAAGTAAAAGTGGATTTTTTCACCAGCTAAACCCCAAGACCTGTCCTTGACTGCCTGCCTGCTATACTCACTAACCCTTGTCTTACACTTTTCCCTAAGCTCTTCTTTTCAGTTTTCCTCTTAATGTAGACACATAAAACTCATAACTATCCCCAGGTGATGGCAACTGTCTTGACAGAATCTCCTGCTGGCCCAGACCACCCACAGCATTAGAGCTAAACCCGACTCAAGACTGCACAAATGGACCATTGAGTGACCACTGGAACGACCTACAATTACCTTTACCTCATTATAATGTTAAAATCTCCACCCAAGGAGGAGCATCAGCTTCATTTACCTAACATACAATGTATCTATATCAGCATGTTTCCTTAAGATGCATACATTACCTTATGCCTACCACTGCATAGGATGAAAAGACCTCCTTATTTAAGTATTCATTGTAACCCTAAACAAAAGGAACTCATTTCTCTCTTTTAGGGAGTCACAGCTTTGGGAGCCATTCCCTTTGATCTTCTTTGCTGCAAATAAAAGTTTCTCTGTGGGACAACTCAACCTGGTAGAGTTTCTAACTCACCAAGTAGCAAACTCATGTTGGTCTGATTACAGACTTATTCTTTTGGATCAAGGTATTTCTCCCATCAACATGGTGGTCTCTTACTAGACCAACAAGGAAAAAAATCCTCTGATATAGCCAAGTCTAGGGATCTCAAAAAAACAAAGCCTTATGAGGCTCAGTCATTGCCACTTCCTAACATAACAAAACCTCACAAGTGTATAAACTCCACAATGGCAGGAATTTTGCCTTTTTCACTGGCTATATTTCCCAGCACCTTGAGCGGCATCTGGCTTATAGGGGTGGTCAAAATCTGTTGAGCAAATGAATTAAAATTCAAATGAACATTTTTTTAATAAGAGACTTATTGCCTATATTTCAACAATTCAGTGATCTATTATAAACACTTAATAAACTCAAAGGATGCAAAATTCAATATCCTCAAAAATCCCAAGTTATATAAATTTTATATTTTATGTGTGTGTTACTTTATGTACTCAGATTTTGGAACAGCCTGTAATAATCAATTCAAGAAATACTCAAAGCTATTTTTTAAATGGCCTATCATAATCTATGGCCTAGCATAATCTATGAAAATCCAACCTATCCCAATTTTTGAAAATCTTCCGGTGTATGGTGAAATATATAAAGAACTTCAGCCAACTAATCCCTAAATGTCATACCTATGATATTATGTTCAGGTTTAGAGTCAAAACTTGAACCATCTTCAGGTTTGCTTTATTGAGTGGTTTCACATTCAGCTAAAAGAGACACTATTTTATTCATCCATCAAAAGCCTAGCATACAGTATGAGCACGACATGTTTGTGAGGAAGACAGACACCAACAGAGGTTATACTCAAGCAGGGGAAATGGAAAGATCCATGTCTTTGATTTACAGTTCTTTCTAAAAGAATTAAGCTACTAATAATTGAAAGAAAGCAAAAAATAATAATAACAGAATCACATTATTATTTATATCCACATTTACATGATAATGAAAACTGAAACCTAAAACGAACACTTAACGTGATACAATCTAACATTCATTTGACAGTTGGGAAATGTAAGGCCAAAGAGGTGAATTGGCTAGTGCAGCATAAAACAGATAATGTCTGAAGTCAGAAGTTAGGGTATATACCGTGGTTTCTGACAGCCTTCTCAAGAGTACTTCCTCATAGAATGGGAACTCACTCATCCCCCATTATTATTGAATGAGTGTTAGTGGAATTCATTAACTAGCTCATTTTATTTCCCACATAAAGAAAAAGACATATTATAATGTGCTAACAACCTCAGAGTGATTAAGAACTAAGATGTAGGTAATGCGTACTGATGGATTAATCTTTATCAGTAAGTATTCTAGTGATTCTAACTTGCTTAATAAAAGCCAAGCTATGGGTAAATGACTATCTTGGTAAGATGGGATTGGAATATTTAGGTACACCACTTTGGAGGGTCATTCATAAGATCAATCAATATTAAATATGTCTACCTTTTGATCTTACAATCATATCTCTTGAACACAAGTTTACAGACATGCATACAAATTAGCCAGGATACTCAGGAAAGTGGCACTTGTAATAAGAGGAAAAAAGACAAATAGGTAGGCTTACTCAATCATCAGGATTACAGAGATGTGATTATTTTTAAAGTGTCTGTAAAAATTTTAGTCCCAGTATCTACAAGGGGTTTGATACATACAGGGAGCATAATGAAATTTAGTTTAACTATTCAAAAGCACAGAACCTGACACAATGGCTTGTACATAGAACTTCAATAAATATTCTGGATTAATTCATTCTACCCTAAATGTACTCATTCAACCTACCTGAAGGCACCTTGAAAACATTAATGGTTGAGAACCAGCATTGGCCAATAGTGTTAAATATCTAGATACTCTTCTAGGCTCTAACACATGACCTTTCAAAACCTATTCTTTGGGGGTGCCTGGGCGGCTCAGTGGGTTAAAGCCTCTGCCTTCGGCTCAGGTCATGATCTCAGGGTCCTCAGGTCATGATCTCAGGGTCCTGAGATCGAGCCCCACATTTGGGCTCTCTGCTTAGCAGGGAACCTGCTTCCCCTTCTCTGCCTGCCTCTCTGCCTACTTGTGATCTCTCTCTCTGTCTCTCTCTCTCTCTGTGTCAAAAAAATAAATAAATCTTCAAAAAACCCACAACAACCTATTCTTCTTTTGTTTCCTTTTTTTTAAAGCAGGGATAACATCAGCAACTTGATTACTTTGTTTTAAGCAATTATCCTAACAACAGAGACATGATGAATTGGCCATGGCCATCACCATCATCATCATCATCTGTATATGCACACAGGGGTTATATAAAATCTAAGTGTTGTTTTTGCTGTCCAGGAAGTGCTTAAAATACTGGCTCCATTTTATTGGTTTGAAAGGGAGGTCAAGAGAATTGTTGATTACTATAGTGCTTTGTGTTTCAGGTAAATAACAATATTTAATAAATGTATTTTAACAAAAATCCTGAAAATTCTTCCTTGAAATATGTCTAATATGATAATTACAATGAATTGTGACAGGGTTATTGAAGCTGACTTTAGTAATAAATCTATTTAAAAGAAAAATATACTAACATGTGCCTACTAGAGATTCTGAAATTATAGTTTTTAATAGTATAGCAAATAAAAAGACAAAATTCCTTCTCTCCGCAGGTATAACCATTTATTTATGTTCGGTCTATTTTTTTGAGGTGTATACAATGACTAATATTGAACTTTATATTTCAAAAAGGAGCCATAGGTTATGTTTTGCTTTGCAAGTTGTACCTTCTATACCTCTCAAATTATAGGACAAAAATTTTGAACTGTCAAGCTATACAATGTCACAAAGTCAACTAGTGTATACTTTTGTGATTATACAGCTTCAAAACTAAACAGGTATCAAGAATTTTTTTCCCCATAAGGGGCCATGTTTTTGACTTTGAGGGCCATTAGAATCTCTGCTTCAACTATTCAACTCTGCTACTGAAACATGAAAGCAGGGGTGCCTGGGTGGCTCAGTTGGTTAAATGTCTGCCTTTGGTTGAGGTCATAATCCTGGGGTCCTGGGATTGAGCCCTACATCAGGCTCCTTGCTTGGTGGGGAACCTGCTTCTCCCTCTACCTGCTGCTCCCCCAGCTTGTACTCTCTCTCTCTCTGACAAATAAATAAATAAAATCTTTAACGACAACAAAACAGAAAAAAAAGAAAGAAAGAAACATGAAAGCAGCGGAAGACAATACATAAACAAATAGGAATGGATGTGTCCCAATAAAACTTTATTTACAAAAACAGTCTATGAACCAGATCTCACCTAAGGCTGTGTTCATTGAGCCTTGCTTTAGATGTCTTTTCAGAATTCAATGCTAGTGCTATAGACCCCTAAACCAGATAGCATTTACATGAATTTTATAACCTTGTACAAACTCATGCAAATAGGGAGATTTCGTGCACAACCTTTCATTTTTTAAAGGCACAGACTTGCTAAGTAGTGAGTTAACCACTGTCATAGGGCAAATGAAAGACATGTCTTTCATGGATAGACTCCTGTCTGAGAGAGTGTTACTTTATAAAGAGAAAATAGCACATTAGTTACTCTTCATTACATGGAAAAACAAAAGCTACTCACAAAATATTAAAAGCATGTGTATATTGAGTGAAAAGAGAAATAGATGAGCTATAGCAGCAAAAAGAACCATTTCAGTGCATTTTATTGATCATTAACCTTTTAAGAGGCATTTCAAAACAACAGAGAATTGTGTTATTGGTTTGACATGAAACCTCTAATGATGCATGAGAATATATGCTCAAAAATGTCAAAGGTCACTGGAGAAATCACATATTGGCAGATAAAATGTTTTTGATGTTGTATTATACAGAAGCAAAAGGGCAATAAGCTAACTTTTTTTTAACGCTGGCTTGGGGAACTTTTGTGGTATTTAGTAAAGTTAAAACTGAACGTGGTTCAATATGGCTTTCTCTTTCCTAGATACCATGAGATAAAACTGATTGGCAAAATACCAATGTCAAGGACAGATTTCTTACCAAGCATGCATTTAAAATTGTTAAGAATCAACCAAAATATTTATATTAATGGTGATTCATCAATTTGTCAGTAAAAAATTGTCAAAGATTGGAGAAACTACTCACAGGCAGACATAATCTTTGCTATATAAAGCATTCATCCATTTTGTTCCTTCTGTGATTGCTGATGTCTAAAATATGTCCATGACTGGTATCTGATCTTAGCTATTATAAATATTAGGATAAGCTCAATGGAGCTTTTTCTTTCCCAGAACAAAGGGACCACAAATAAACTTGAAAGGGATTTTAAAAATCTGAAAGTTCTGTGGGATTATGTACCTTTCACACATCATCAAATAAACAGTATGCTAAAAAAATTCTACCACACTTAGAGCATTATACATTTAGGACCTCATCTGAATTTCTTCAAGCTGCTTTAATTGGAGAAGAATTCAACACTACCTTCTAAACTAAACTCAATTTGCAAAATTAAGCTTCGTAGGTGTATTAATTTGATGAAGATAAAAATGAACTTTAGACCAAAAACATTAACTTGTTATAAGAGTAGGATGGATTTCTTGATTTTGATTGACAATAATTTACAATCTATCTGAAGAGAAGGCAAAATTTATAACATGTGGTATAAATAAAAAACACCAAATACGCATTAAAGAAGAAATCTTCATGGATTATCCTGTAGGTGATGTTTGAATGCTCTAAGATGAATTGGTCTATAAGTTTTACTTTAAGTGATCAAGCAAAAACAGAATAAAAACAAAGAAGTCATACTTCATTTCAAGTTTCCCATCTCCCCTCACATGGAATTCATCAAACACTAATATTGATCCTACCTCCATCTCTCAAGGGTTCCCATTTCTCCCCACACACTTCCTTGACTCCAGCCCACCCACCAGAGATCCTCACTGCAACTTTCACACTAACCTCCTAACTGGCCTCCCAGCCTCAAACTATTTGACATACAGTGACCAGCATAATTTAAAAAACAAAACAAAATAGGGGCGCCTGAGTAGCACAGTTGGTTAAGGGTCTGAATCTTGGTTTTGGCTCAGGCTCATCTCTCCCTCTCCCTCTGCCACTCCCGCTCATGCTTGCTCTCTCTCTCAAGTGAACAAATACATCTCCAAAACAAACAAAAGAACACAAACACCCTACAAACACTCCCCCAAACACCCTACAAAAAACAAAAAAGAATTTAAATAATACCACTCTTCTGCTTTAGCAGTAAATTGCTTCCTATTCACTGCAAATAAAATCCAGGGGTCTTATCTTGACCCACAAGTCAACAATAGGTCTACTTTATCTGATTCCATTTTTCTTGTCCAGACTCTCTTCTTGCCTCAACAATGTCTTTGACTTAATGATTTCTCTGTTTGGAAAGCTGTAGTCTTAACTCCTTTTAGGATTAGAAAATTCTCCTCCTTTAGCTCTTTGCTGAAACCTTCTGCCACCTTTCACTTTTACTTTCTTGAATTCCCCTTTCTTCCATTCCCATTATTAACCCACTCACTGTATTTCCTTCAGTCTATAATTATTCAGCTCATTTTCTGATTACTTGCCTTATGCCTATTACTCCCTATTGGATGAAAGCTCCATGAGAACAGAGGCACTATTTTCTTTGCTAACTGCTATATCCCACTGCCTAGCATGAAGACCCACCCACAACAGATAATCAGTTATTAATTAAGAAATGAGATACACACATAGGATGAAAATTCTGCAGATCCAACAATAAAATGACAAGTTACACTCACACACACAACTCGATGTTTTATAATTTAAGTTCCATGTCCTTATTAGGTGTTTTTTGAAAATATTATAATTGCATGAAGAGATGAAATATAAATAGACGAGGTAGAGAAAATACTATAGTCATGAAAAAATTAAAACCCTTTTTGTTTATGCATAAAAATCACACAAAAAATTTAAGAACAGAATGACTTTCTTTATATAACTGCTTTCCTGTCCCCCAACTTGATAGAGCTTGATATGAAGCATAACTCAGTCAAAATGTCAAGTCTCAGTTAATGACAACCATTTATTGAGCTCTTATCTGGATCAGACTATGCTTTGTGCTTTCCATGGACTCTATGCTAATCCCCACAACAAACTTTATTGAGTTGATAGGACTATGCTCATTTTGCAGACTCGGGAATCTAGAATCTTTTATCTCAACAGGCCGTAGAAATAAAAAAAATTTCAGTAAACCATCTGCTAAGCTTATGGGGGAAAAAAAGGCACTGCAGATTTTACTGCTGTGCTTAATCATTTATGAATCTTAGTTTAACTTCTGTCTCTTGCTGGAAAATGGAGAGACTGTGGAGTGCTCAGTTAATTAAGAGAAAAGACACTGCCTGTCTTTCCCCATGATTCATGCAGAAATGTCGGTGAATGGAGATTGGTATAGGAAGTAAAAGGAATGAGAAGATTATATCAGCCTGAAAGACAGGAGACAATGATCCAGAACTCTCATTCGTTAATTCACTTTATTAATTCTTTTATTGATTTCTTCTTAATTACCAAGCAGAGCACTGTAGGCCAGAGATAAAAAGATAAATAAAAAGCATTCCCCACCCAAGACACAGTTACTGTCGTTTAAGTAGAGAGACAAATAAACCAATAATAAAAATATGG
The DNA here is from genome assembly GCA_028646535.1 of Procyon lotor. Taxonomy (NCBI): domain Eukaryota; kingdom Metazoa; phylum Chordata; class Mammalia; order Carnivora; family Procyonidae; genus Procyon; species Procyon lotor. The sequence continues at coordinate 33,018,691 of CM053603.1, forward strand.
TGATCCCTTCTTTAATGGATGGTATTTATGGAACACTTTTCAAGAGTTAAATACGCACGTAACTTCTAAGTAAATGAAACAGTGTGAAACAAACCGGCATTAGATGCTTTTATGAGATAGTAAGGAAATGTCAAAAGCACAATTCATTAAGTAAATAAAGACGATACATCTTAGTAGATATAGAACAGGAAATTTTGAAGAGAAAAATATTGAAGTATTTAAAATTGTATTCAAATATTCAATATTGAAAATATTTAAAAATGTTGAAAATCCATATATTTCTCTCTGAAACAAGAAAATATATTTTCTTAAAGTTTGGCTGCTTACAAACTTACCCTGCTCTCCCAAATCATACCGTATTGTTATTTTGGGCATAAAGCTGTCAGATTAATGCCTGTTCTCATGCACAACTTCATCCTTGACTATCTGAAGTTAATTCCTAAAAGCCACTGCCTGACAGATGGTTTCAACTTTTACATTCTCACAATAAAGAGACAACTTTACCCTTTTCTGGAAAACTATCTAAATTTGATTTCCAATAACTTTTAAGGATAAAATTAGCATCTAGACTTGATAGCTATACAACATCCAGCATATCTATGCAATATATTTGACAGTCAATTGTCTTACAAACCAAGTGACATTTTTACACTGACAAGTCAAATTTGAGGCATCTTCTCAAGTTAACATTGCTGCAGGCGCAAACATGTAATTGTAAACACAAAAGCATTTCCATTCCTGAAATATTTTTTATTTTTATTCATTTATAGGCTACTTCCTTAATTACCTTTATTTGAATAGGTTTTTTTCCTTGACATTTGTGTAACACCGATTATTATATACTCCCACACTTACAAAACTGTATTTAAATTTTAGTATGTCTGTATTTGATTTTTAATATTTCCTTTCTTGTGTGTCTATTTTATGTTATTCCCAATTTTTTCAGAGATTAAAGTTTTAAAAAGTTAAATATGTACGTACACATTTACACCTCCATATATATGTATATATTTATATGCCTTTAATCTGCCCCAGATTGTGCACACACACCCACACACACCCACACACTTGAGAGAAAATGTAAACAAAACAGAAAGATATATACTCAGATTTTGCAGAACACAACTTTCCCTTAGGTTCTATCTTGTAACAGTAATTTGATTTTAGGGCCTCCTCCCAAGCAAGCATTTTAGAAACTTCTCGGACCACTTCTGATGAATCACTAAAGCCTTCCATAAGGAACCCCTCCATTCACCCTCTGCCGAAAGAGGCAAGATTGGGTTGTGCTTTATAGCATATTCAGCTTCTGAACCCGTTATTATCCAATTTTATTTGGATCTGAGAACGATTTAAGATTAGAAAAACTTTCTGCTTTTATCATCAAGCACTGTCCGCGTGAATCAATGAGGAAAACCCTTTCAACATGGCGTCTGCTGGGTCAGTTTTCACCTCAAGCAGCAAGCAAGTATACAGATAGGATCAATGAAAGCGATATAAACTATGGAATAAAAAGCACACAGCATTTCAAGTATTAAGAAGTTAGCACTAACCTCATTCTTGCAGTATTCTGGATGGGAGAAAAGTAGAAAGCGGTTCTAAGCATGCAGTACTGAGGACCGACTCCTCCAGTAGAGCGAGAACCACGTTCCTGGCGTTATTTCATCTAATTACCACACAATACAAGGAGGCACTTCTTAACTTCCAGCTGACGGGAATTTTAAAGGAATTTAGAGTGATTAAGTAATGTGCTCGAAAGCACTCACCAAGGGAATAGCAGACTCAGGACTTGTGGGAAAATTCTAAGCCTGTAGTCTTAATCATTTCCCAAATCTTCTATCATCTTTTCTAAAATATAAGTTGGATGTACTTACCGCGACTTGACCAAGACTTAGCTCTCGGCTGGGTATGATTTTCTTCCCACCAGGGTGTTGCTCGGATCTGGAAACGTCCCCTAGGCTAGGTACCATCTGCAACAGCTTACTCTCAGGTGTCTAGAGGCTCTCCCTGTTCCTGTCTCACCTGAGCAGCTGGGGCTCATCTACCTTCATAAGCCCTCACTGCCCACTGGCTGCCTTTTCGTTGGTGTGGTGGCTACAAACACAATGTTCTCCACACGACTTAACAAGCCTGTGAGAAGAATGGATATGCGTTTCTCTCAAGAAAATCTCTTTGAAGATACTGAACTTTTCATACAAAGGTGAATGTCTGTGAAAATAAGTGCAATGTTTTCGATTGTTACTATCTTAGAAAATAGACCTAGCACTTCTCCTTTTCATCTTTTCTTTAGATTCAAATCTTGACCTACACATCCTGTTCTCTCTCTCTTCAAGATGATTTCATTCCTTAGAAATGAATCTCTTGAGCTATGGCATGAGGCACGTAGATTAAAAAAAAAAAAACCTTTTGTATTTCTCCCATAGAAGTAGGAAACAGAGGGCACCTGGGTGGCTCAGTGGGTTAGGGCCTCTGCCTTCCACTCGCGTTGTGATCTCAGGGTCCTGGGATCGAACCCTGTGTCGGGCTCTCTGCTCATTGCAGATCCTGCTTCCCCCTCTCTCTATGCCTGCCTCTTTGCCTACTTGTGATGTCTCTCTCTCTTTCTCTCTCTGTCAAATAAATAAGTAATTTAAAAAAAAAAAAAGGAGTGGGAAACAGAAGTAGAGAATGGCTTTTTTTTCCTCTGGAAAGGGGCTAGTCAGGGAGGGCCTTGCATAGAGGCAAACATACTTAATTTATGAAGGGAGAAGAAAGCTTTACTTTATGCGGTAGGCGTAGCCAAAAACATCTCCTTTGGTACTTCCAAACCCAACAGGACAGTCTGTCACATCACGTGTAGCGAGTGTTCCTGGCAGTTGGAGGTAACCTGATCTAGGTAAGAACACAAAAATAGTTATGTTCTCAAAATGGGCCTTTCTTGGATACTCCTCACATGATTTCCTTTTATCTAATATATTCCTTTCTGCCAAGGCTTTCTAAAAATTCCTCAGCCATTGCAGACTAACTTCCAGAACTTTCTCTGCCTGCTAGACCCACCCTGCCAGATCAAGTGACTCTTATTTAAACCTAATTACTATAACTCATGAGGAACATATATGAGGTCACGAACAGGTCTGTTTACTTAAAGGCAATAACAATAAAGCCTCTAGTCTGAGATTTAACCTTCTGAATAATATCCTCTGTATATTATCCCTGGTGTTGCCTTATAGCAACATTCTGAGCCATTTGCCATTTGGGTCTGCTTTGAGAGAATACAGCTTGCGGTCAGCAGAGACTAGGCTCCTTACTTGTGCCTAGTATTGTGCTACAAACTCTATATATTATCTTAGTTCTCTCAATTACTGGAGCATATATTCTAAAATGTCTTTTTCTTTTCTTTTTTTTTTTTTTAAGATTTTATTTATTTGACAGAGCAAGAGATCACAAGTAGGCAGAGAGGCAGGCAGAGAGAGGGGGCGGGAAGCAGGCTCCCTGCTGAGCAGAGAGCCCGATGCGGGGCTCAATCCCAGGACCCTGAGATCATGACCTGAGCCGAAGGTACAGGCTTTAACCCACTGAGCCACCCAGGTGCCCCTAAAATGTCTTTTTCATCCATAAATTACTCTCTATGCCTTCCCTTGCTTTATTAATTACATATAAGCTCCTGAGAAGAGGAATCTTAGGTTTCTTATCTCAAGTCCAGTGTCTGAAACTATGGATGAATTCATGACCCAACCTTTGAGGAAGATTGTATTATTATGTGTATTTGACAAGTAATCATTGAAGAAGAATTCAGTATTAAAACCTAGTAATAGCAATAATACAATTAACCTATTAGAGTCTGTTATTGAGGACCCATGAGTCAAACTGTGATAAAGGCTTTCTGTGATTACATCCTGCCAGGACCCTCCTCCAAGACAGGTCCTTGATTGGTGCAGTTTCTGAGAAACACTGTTTCAGAGGGGATTAATTTATTTTCCAAGGTCACACAGTTATTTAAAACATGACAAGGATTCCAACTCAGATCTAGGACTGGGAACGAATGCTTTAACAGTGAGGTTTTACTGCCTTCTTTCTAGTTTGGTCATCTTGCCCAGTACACATGATCTATGCTTATAATTGCCTCAAATAAGATTTTATAAAACCTCTTCTTCTCCTAAATATTGCATCTTTTATCTCCAGAGAAAGCACAGGAAGAAAAATTAAGCAAACAAAACAGGAGAGGGTCAGATGAGATGGCGAAAAATTCACTGACTTAATTCAACAAGTATGTACTGAACAGATAAAAATGAGCCACGTACAAGGAGGGCACTCACTCTGCCAGAGTTTATGATCCCAGTGAGCATTCTGATGTGCAGTCTTGACATTTAGCATTGGAAGGGCAGCCATTCTCATCTGGACGTTTTGGAAAAACCACTGAAATAATCACATTGAATGGACATCTCGCTTCTATTAGCCAGTCTAGCTATACATTTCAGATTAGCTTTGGGTTTTGTGTTTGTCACATTCTACTGTCTGATGCCAAAATAAATCTGCTAATTGCCATTCTTATCTTTGTTTCCCCCCCGCCAAGTTTTCCCAGGAAACATCCAATTATACGGTTTCTAATTTTTTCTCTTCCACACAATACTAATGATCAAGGTAGACTCGTCAGGCTCCAAGCTAATTTCAATGGGTGAAATAAGAGTAAAGAACAGGAATAATGACCAGCAAATAACAGAAGCACCCTTTCCTACATATTTAATTCTGTATCAGTATGTTTATTCTGTGTGCAAGTTCAAGAGGTAATTATCACCTACATATAAATCAAGATATGCTAAATTAGGGAACAGCATTCAAATAAAAACAAAAGCAGAAAAACCTAACGATTTAAATAAACCATATTCCAATCTATTTATACCATTCCTTTCAAAAGAATGGTACAATTTACTAATTGCTAATTTAGTAATTGCTACTGTGGGTTGATTTTACCTCCAGTGTTTACTGAAGTATATCCAACTTATAATGAATATCAGTACATTTTTCTTCTTTAAAAAGGGTACAATGTTTCAGAAAAAAATAAACCCAATTAAGATTAATTTTAAATTCAAAAAAAGATCGCATTATATGAATATGAAACGGCAGGGGAGATTTTAATTGAAAAAAGAACTAGTAGCATCCTAATTATTTTCCATTTTCTTTATTTTATTGAATCATAGTGTTATGTTTTCAATGAAAATGGTAAAATCATTGAAAATCAACACAGACCACCTTCAAAAAGATTAAAGAAAATATATGGTGAAAATTAAACATAAATCCTAGAAAATATTTTTCAAACAGACAAATATTCTTATAATTTTTACTTAAAAAGTTCTGAAGCTGAGAGTGTTATCTTGGATAGCCTTCCATGTAAGAATTAGAGAGTATCAAAATTTACAACTGCCAAAGGAAAGCTTCCCACCTTTTCCATTCCCCAATTTGAATTATGATCAATAACAAAGGCAGAACAAAGTACACTACAAGTTGGTACTACACATTCTTAATCAAAATCTCTAAATGTGATTAGTATGATTTTGAAAGGTATCTAAACATGCCGTAGAGCTCCAGGTTTGCAGTTTGCCTGGGTTGGAATCCTATTTTACTTGCCCTTGTTAGAATGGCTTTGTATAGTGTACTTAATCTAGTTGAGCCTTGGTTTCTTTATCTGTATAATGGGCTTGATATTGGTACTTAACTGTGATGATTAATTTAGCAATAGTAAAGTGGCTCAGAATTCGGCACAAAGACAGTGAAGATGTTATCTGATATTATTAATGCTATATTCGTATAAAAAATCTGATACAGAATCACTTTACCCTCTCTTCTAGGAATTACTGGTATCATATACCTTCCTTCTTGGTAGAATGAGATCAAAAGAGAGTTCTAAACATATTAAAAGAAAGTCACCTTCACATGTTTACTTTTGTCTTCCAGTGTCATGTATTTATCTATTGATGAGAAAACTAATGATAAGAGCCTGGCTCTAAGCACTCACACACATTGTTTCATTTACTAACTCCCAGCTTTTTTTTTTTTTTTTTTAAGATTTTATTTATTTGAGAGAGAGAGAGCACAAGCAGGGAGGAAGGTCAGAGAGAGAGGGAGCAGCAGACTCCTCACTGAGCAGAGAACCTGATGTGGGGCTCGATCCCATCCTGGGATCACAACCTGAGCCAAAGGCAGACGCTTAACCGACTGAGCCATCCAGGTGTCCCTAACTCCCAGCCTTTTCCGTGGGCATACCACAGAAATTCACAAAAGAGGAAATTCAGTACAGAGGGTGCCGTAGTCACTGAAGATCTGACATCTCTGTAAGAGTAATACTACCATGTCCCATTGTGAAGATAGGAAAACTGAGGTGTAGGTAAGTTACTGAATGTGAGTAAGGTCACATGGTCCTAATTAGTGAGGGTATAATTCAGACCAAGACAATATGACCTGATTCTGCCATGTCCAACAGCCTTGGCTTCAGGAGAGAGGACCCAGGCATGGGTTTTAATGACATAATATGTTTCTGAATATTCCCTTGGTCTTTCCCTTCATTAAAGTACACTAATACACCTAGTACAACTGTAGTAAATTTAAAAATCACTCCTCCCTACACACAGGTACACACACACTCACCCCTGAAACAAACCCTACATATACCTTCCCCATTTGATTGTCCTGCCTCTAAATGTATCTTTGAGTTTTCATGTAAGAAAACAATTGAATTATTACTTTAGTGTGAACTTTCCTTACATCGGCAGTAATATTTAAAATTCCTTACTAATTACAAACTAATCTTTTCTAGTATATTTTTTGAAATATTTAGAATACATTACACTACAGGAGTGGTTGAGAAAGTCTCAAACACTGATACCAGTGAAAAAAATAAAGGACTTGAGAAGTTGATACTAAACTTAAGAAAATACTTGTCAAAAATGTGGGTGTAGACGCCGTCAACGAAGTCAAGTCATTAGAAACCAGATACCATGATTATGTAAAGCGAATTTTCTACTTGCCCTTCCATCTCTCCCCACACCTGAAATACTTGTAATACAAAGGACACTGTTTTAAACTGCTGTTTTTACTTAGTCAATAGGTTATAAAAATAACTAAAAAATTCACTTAAAAGATGGAAAGATTAAAATTTGGCTGAAAAATACAGGAATGATAGCATCAGCATAACTATTATGGTGCCCTCCCATCCCCCCCCTTAAAGTATTCTTTTTGACCATACCACAATTAATCATGCATGGACATCTGATTGTTATAAATTTTATTTGAATAATAGAAAATAATACATACAGATAACCATAGGATACACACACAAAATTTAAAGATAAATTTTATGCTTTTCAATATGAAACAAAGTACATATCTCATGGAGATATATTGCTACAAATGCCAAGAAACAATAGAGTAATCATCTTGAAAATGAAAAGTATAGGAACATATTATCAGAATTACTAAATAATAAAAAGGTACAACTCCATTACATGTAGCATAAAATACAGGTATGGGAGAAAGTGCTTCCCCACTTTTTGACTGGAAATAACAATGGTCATATGAAATCTACTAGTCATCCAGATTTTTTTCTAGATATATACAGTATATACAGACTTTGCAGAGAAAGTTATAAATATTTTTCTCCTTTGTGTATAATGACTTTATCTCAAATGTAATCTTTCATTGTAAAGTAACATTTCATGATGGTATCAGAATTTTGCCAATTTTTATGCTTTTTTGATACCTGAACTGTTGGTTTCAAATTCTGATATCTTTGTCAAGAAGAACAAGTTCCTGCAAAATGTGAAATTGGTAGGCAAGAGGTAAAAAATTGATTTTGCAATGTCTAACACTCAATCTGTCGATTTTCATATATTCTTTACATATTGCTATGAAGTCATGTCTTCAACACTCTTTTGAAAACCACATATTGAAAGACTGAGTCATACATATCAAAGTAAGCAGCACTGCCATGGTTCTATTACAAATTTAACTCAGAAACTAAAAAGCCTGCCAGACTCACTCTGATAGACGGTTGGATTTCATTAAAAAACCATCTCCACCATCCAAAAAAGAGAGGGTCCCTTAATGGAATCAGAAATTGGAAATGAAGAATTGTGTGAATTTTGCTTAATATTTGAGTTGAGAGTCAGGTCATTCCTTATTTTCTGCACCATATTTTAATAAAACCTGAAAGCTTGTTCATAGATGTGAAGGAAAACAATTACTTTATAATTTTTTTTAATATTTGAGGAGGAATAAAATGGGATCATTTCAATTTTATAATATCATTGAAAAAAAGAAAGCATTACCCATAATAGAAAGCAAACTTTTAAAAAAGTGGCTGGTCCTTATGACTTTCATATGGTTAAGTAAATTCTTATTAATATTTTACACAGATTCAACGTGTTAAGAGTGACAAAACACTTTCACATTCCCTTCTTTATCTCTTAACAATTTATGGGGTAGCGGCAGGTATGCTAGGTATTATCTCCACATTTTATAGATGAAAAATTGAGAACTAGAGAGAGCAAGGTGATTTGTAAAAAATCTCACAGCTTCGTTATACTCAAACAAAACAGCACTGCTCCTACCTCCGGTGTAGCATTTTCCAACATCCTTTTGAAACACATGCAACCTCTTCTATACAGGGTAATTTAAAAAATGTATTTTCACCCTTCAAAAGTATATCAAGTAAGCATATCAGAATAATACTGATAGGTCTTCTGAGCAATGCTGTTATAATGGGAAAATAACGTTTGGATTAAATGAGTTTTTCCACATTAAAAAACAAACGAATAAACATGTGTGTGCCTGTGTGTGTGTGTGTGTGTGTGTGTGTGTGTGTGTGTACAGGTGTGTGTTTCCACAGGAGAGCATATGAGTCTATCCATAGGCAGTGCTTAAAATCGTAGCTTATGAAGATCTTTATCAAAAATCTTATGTCAGTAATATGTAAATTCCTTTGGTTTATCAAGTAAATATTAAGGCATTTCAGATTCCCCTAAAAGGATTTACTGGTTTTTTATTATATTCATATTTTACCTATAGAAAGTTAAAAATACAGAGTTGAAAAAAACATGCATAACCACTGTATTTCATGAAAGCACTTTTTTTTGTAACCAATTAACTTTCTAGTAAATAATAAAAAAGTTAATATCACCACAAGGCATGTACAATAAAGAACAATACTACAGGTATATAGCTTGACACAGCGTGGACATTAGAGATGGCTGAGGTAGAACCCCTTGCATCCATATCTGTCAAAGATGATAAATAGCTCATTAATAAGGATTGTACCAATATAAATAATTAGGGCAAAAGCAATGCCTCGCCTATCAAAATCAAATCATACCATGAACCTAACATAAAACCACAAGTTATTGTTAGCCCTCATTTTATTTATCAATGTAGCATATGTTACTTGCCAAGAATATCTCTAAAAACTCTGATGTACTCAAGTTTTTTTAAAAGATGAATCTAGGCTTTGTTCATCTAATATTACTTAACCTTAATTGAAGTTGCAAAAACAACTTAGCATTTTAAAAACAATTACTCTCTATTTCAGACAATTTTGAGATGATTCAGTGGTTTAATTAAAGAAAGCTTCATTGCATAAGAGTTTGGAAAAATATGTGTTTGTTTCAACTTTATGCATTTCTAAATAAATTATTAGGCATAATATAAAACATCATCTTTTTTAAAAAAAGGCAATCAATAAAAGCTCCATTTTCCTAGACGTGGCCTTGTCTACTCTAGTCTTTGCAAACTCAGCAGCCAGCACATGACAGATGAAAAGGCTACTCTTGACTCAGCAGCCCTAAAATGCAAAGATTGTGTCTGTTCCTGCAGAAGCATAGTCAACTCCTTGTCACAGTCACAATGTGGCCATATTAGAATGTGAACTCTACAACTTGCACTATTCTAGGAACGAGAGAGCCTATCTTAATTACTTTAAACATAACAAGCTTAAATTTCTAGTTTTGCTCTATTGAAGTGCATACAGTTTTAAAATGTCTATAGTCTGAAATGGTTTTTATAGATTTTTATGCCGTGCAACTCAGTTCTTATTTAAACGCTTTCCATTTTCTGGGTATAGTTTAGTGATTTGTTTGTTTTAGTCTAAGTATGGCAGTCTTTATGATTTCACATAAAGATAAAGTTCTTCTAAGTTTCCATATCCCTCTTTCTAGTTACTTCCTAATGATGCCAGTCATTTTGTTTTCTAAGATTAAAGAGAGAGCTTTTAATCTTATGCCCAAGATTACAGACTAGGTAGGTCAAGCCCCATGAAAGGAAACAGGGAACAAGGTTATTTCTGTCACTGAGAACTACAGAATAGAATATGAAGACAAGACGCTTCTACTCTACTTAAACTGAGGTCCCCAAACTCCAAATTTGAGATTTGAAAGAATAAATGAAATTTCTTGCACCACTGTCACTGATAAAATAAGAATGCGAGTCTGTTTCCCTTAACTTTAAAGGTGTAATTTCTATTATAAAATAGGTTTAATTTGGATTTTGAATGGAAAAGTTAACGTGAACCTCCTTTGAAATCAGAAATGAATAATTTTTTTTTGTAGAAATGTCTTCTGTTTTGGTCAAATGATTTAAGACCTTAACAATGTTAAATTTTCCACTTTTTAAAGAATTAGGAAGATTCATGTATAATTTCTAAGAGGCAAACAAAGATCTTAAAACTAGTGGGTGGGTTTAACATTGCCTTTGAAAAAGGTTTAAGAAATTCTGTTCTTTAGAGGCAATCCAGAGGCAAATTTGGGCATAGCTCATAAGGAAGAAAAAAATTCAGCTAAATATTTTTAATGTCTTTTCTATTTGTTATTATCTTTCTCCGTATTTTGTATCACTCATGAGAAATTTCTCTTACTGTCATCTTTTATATTCCAAAACCTTCTTACCATTCAGATGGAGGATGTCATGGAGGGAAAATGGACAGAAGGACATTGACTGACTCACTCTTGGGGGCTCTGAACGCTGATGCTATCAATAAAGTAAATGTTGACTTTGACCAACTTACTGGTTATTCTTGGAATCCTGATCTGTTCGCTACTGGCTCCGTCCCCTCCATCCGTGGTGGCCTTAACTTCAATAATGTAGTCCTCTTTAATGGGCAACAAAAGTTCTGCTGATGTTTTATTTGTGTTCAGCACTTGCACATTATTTTGACTGCTAGTCCTATAGAACACCTAAAAAGCATGAACAAATACAATTGTTTCTTACATTACCTAGTCTTACTTTGTTTCATAGAACTGATTACTCTAATGTTACCTCACTTATATTGTTTGTTTTGTTATGTCCACCAGAATAAAAGTCTAATTCATAGCTCTTTTCATAGGTCTTAGACTGGAGGTCAGCATGTACCAGAATCATCAAGTCCTCAAAATCAAGGAGGGGAGGAAGAGTGAACTTCTATGGCAGAGTTCAGCTGGCTTGGGCATTTATAAGTTTGGAGAGATAGGGCAAGGCCCTGCTGTACTGATCTCAAAAGCCAGACCCACAGATTAGAGCCACAAATTTCAGCTGTTTTTTAAGTAGTATATGGCAGAATTAACAAAGTAATTAACATCATGAACAATTTACAAATATTTTGTCCCAAATCCCTGCATGACCAGAATTACTTCTCTTAAATTTATACTTAAGAAATCAGACATTTTGGGGGGGATACCCTTTTTATAAAAAGTTTGATCTCTCTATGTTAAAATCAGATTATGGCAACCAGAGTTGCCGTAATATTGGCAGAGTTAGAAAAATCATTCAAACCCAGCTTCCCTTGCCAGGAGTGGGAAAAGAAAGCATTGCAAGTATCTTACTTTGTATCCTGTTACTTCTGATTCGTTCTCCATTGCTTTAACTTGTTCCCAGTTAAGTAACACTTTAGTGTCTGTAGCATTCCAAACAACATTTCCTGGTGGCTGACTGGGAGCTTGAAACGCAAAATGAGAAAATGAACCAGATTTGAACATGAGTGATATTTTACACAGAACAGATAAATGACGGTCATAGGACGCTTAGAAAAAAAGACAGCAAAATCTCTTTGGTAATATGCAGTATATAGGCGGAATCAGAAAAAAAAGCTCAATTTCCTTTTAAAAAGGGTTTTCAATTACATAGTGAGAATTCATTTCATCATATCCATCACATCTTTGAGGACATCTCTCACTCATGGCTGTGGGTCCGCTTCTGGAAACACGTTGATAGTGGAGATAAGGAAATTCCTTTATCTACCACCAGAGGGATGCTTGCTGATGTACCAAGAAAGGCAGGCAGCGTGACCCACTTTGACACATCCAGACAGAGGCTGAGAGAAATTGCCAATCGAGCAGACTAAAGACGCACAAAATGTAGTGTGGATGATTTTTTTTTTTAGTGTGGATGATTTTTAAGCTGGCGTTGTGTGATGAGATAGGCAAAATGGGAGGCAATCAAAGGTAAGGGTTACTTATATTTATTCCCATGAAGTAACAGCTTTTCACATGAAAAACTGCAGCAGAGTCCATATTTCACTCTTTGTTTTCCAAGTTTTAAATGAGTTTTTGAGAAAACTAAGGTGAACTCTAAAACGTTAATGAGAATTCCATTCGATAATGAATGAAATTCTCTGAGGTTTAAAGACTTGGGATTCAAAGCTTAGTTCCCTCTCACGAACACTAGACCGCATACTCATGCTGGGGAAAGGGGGCTCGGCGACAGCACAGACAGGACATTAAAATTCAGTTTCCTGTCAAGCACAAAACAAACATAAAATTATCCATTTGGCCACAGCATCACTGTTGCCCAAAGCAGTGCTGAAATGTGTTGTACTTGTGGATTTAGCCACAGAATGTGATCTGGTTAACTGAATTTGTAATGGGAAAATGATATAAAATATTGGCTATGCAGGGAAATTTCTAAACATCATTGACTCATGCCACGGGGGAAAGACGGCTGAACTTACAGATGGGAAGAGCTCTCAGATACATTTATGTGACTAATGACACCAAACAAGGCTGTCTTCCCTGCAGATTCTTTTGCTTCAAGTCTGCTCTTTTGCACTATTCTATGCTGCCTTTGAAATGGCGCGATCTGGCATTAGCAATGACTTGAGGTCAGCTCAGAGAGTTCAAGCTGCACTGCTTTGATAACAAAAATGTATATAACGGCAGTAGCTTTAGGGTTGAAATACTGATGACCATGTTCTTGTGACTCAATCCAAATGACATGAATGCACAAGCGTTAGGACATTTTCCCAAAGTCTGTGATTTCCTGCGTCCTGACAGTAGTGTAATAATGGGACAGGTTCCGCTGGATGTGGCTCAGGGAGCAAAGGCAGTATGGTCTGTTTGACTGAAAGGTGCATGCTCAGGAGGCTGGATTTTATTAATACCCGGCTTGAGTCAAGTTGGCTGAATCATCCCTTCCACACTAGTCTTCTAGAAGAGATGACTGCAAGTATAACACTGAGGCTTATCTTGTAGCAGTCCAAAAACAGATGAGTTGAATGAATGCAGCCTCAATCGAATACTTATAAACAGACAGATAAAAACAGGAAAAGGGAAAGGAAGAAAAAAATTAAGGTTTGTTCTGGGCCTGATTACCCTTATTCTGAATCATATCAGTGTTTCCAGAGCCTCAGATAATCATGTACCGCTTTTATAATTTTTGCTATCTTTAAATAGAAGAATCAATTAAAAAAAATTAACATCTACCTTAGCTTCATCCCAAACACTAATACTCACAAAATCATGGGCTTGATATCCTAGCTATATTCTTACAGTACCCTCTAAAATAAATGAAGCATTATTAAATTTTTTAAAAGAGTATTTGTGGACTACCCTCGAATCACCTCTCTTAACACCACTGATGAGAATCACACTATCTGGAAAATTCTACACCAAATAAACTTTCCTTCCATGTTCAAAATCCTATTATTGATAATAACAAAATGCTTATTAAACACTTATCATATGGGCATGGCAAAATGTGTTTTTATATAGTATAATTTACCTAATTCTCATCATGTTATAGTAATGTCCATTTCTGTACATGGCTCATCTGGAATCAGAGACTTAAAAACAATTGTACACACGTGTTCATAACAGCATTATTCACAGTAGCCCAAAGGTGGAAGCATCCTGCCTGTCAACAGATGAATGGATAATGAAAATGTGGTCTACACCGAAGAGGAAGTATTATTCTGCCTTAAAAGAGGAAGGAAATTTGCTGACATATGGATGAGCCTTGACAGTATCATGCAAAGTGAAATAAGCTAGTCAAGAGAAGACAAATTCTGTATGATTCCACTTACATGAAGTACCTAGAGTAGTCAAATTTATAAAGACAGAAAGGTCTTGCCAAAGGCTGGGGGCTGGGATTGGGGGTTGTTGTTTAATGGGTACAGAGTTTCAGTTTTATAAGATCAAAGACTTCTAGAATCAGTTACACGACAACCAATCTTAATGCTACTGAACTTACACAACAACCAATCTTAATGCTACTGAACTGTATGTTGAAAAATGGGCAAGATGGAAAATTCATGTTCTGTGTATTTTTACCACAATTAAAATTAAAAGCAAGAACTTGCTAAGTGACACAATGGGTAAGAGGTATTACCTGGATTCAAGCCAGCTCTGATTAATGCCAAAGCCTAAGCCACCCATACTAGACTGTGCTGAGTACCTGAGGCCTTATTTAACTCCTGAATGACTGATCATAGATTTGTAAGTGATGTGAAAATGAATACTAAACAAGAATGTCACAAAATATACTCAACTCCCATTGTCATAGGAATGGTTTTCCTGATTTCTCAGACTAAAGTGGGGGCCCTTTTCAGATATCAGGACCTTTCTTCATAATCCTCATTAAAGGTACATTTTACATTTCCTTGTGACTTCATTTTTATTAATATCCAGTTTTCACATTAACCTGTAAGATCCTTGCAAGGTGAGACAATGTCCAGTAAGGCCTCTGACATAGAGAAGTTAATATGGTCAATCTTATTCACTAGTCCAATGCCTTGCCAAGGGGTAGACATCAAATTAGATTTTGTAAATGACTGATGTTTTAATGTAAAAAGCACAAACTCAAGGATAAAGAAAACACTTTTACAGTGTTATCAAGAAATAAGTTTGACCCATTTCCTTTGTGTTAATGAGGAATGACTCATGCAATGAACAAATCAGATTTGGCTAGCCACACTTCTCAAAGGCAGCATATCAAAATTGAAAATGAACTGTCTAGCTACAGGGTTGAAAGTTCTCCAAGACATCCCAAAAAACGCTATACATTTTATAAAGACCAAACGGGGATAGTGAACACTCATTGACCATCAGCTTTGAGTTTTGAGATTGAATATGTACAGTTGGGGGCACTTGGGTAGGTCAGTCATTAAGCGTCTGTCTTTGGCTCAGATCATGATCCCAGCATCCTGGGATCGAGCCCCACATCGGCTCCCTGCTTGGCAAGAAGCCTGCTTCTTCCTCTCTCATTCCCCCTGCTTCTGTTCCCTCTCTTGCTGTGTCTCTCTCTGTGAAATAAATAAATAAAATCTTTTTTTTTTAAAAAAAGAATATGTTCAGTTGTACTGAGGCTAAGATGATAAGGAACATAATACAAAGAAAGAACAGAATAAGAAAAACACCCCCCAAAACTGGTGTATTGATTCAATGACTTATTCAAGAAATATTTATGTGTTAAGGGTTAAGGAAAAAATGAATAAGGAGGTGACAACATCTGGAATAGATTTGGAAAGGCAAATTATGATTTTTATATGTAGAAGCAAGAGAGGGAAAGGTATCCGGTGCAGGGATAAACATATGCCAAGGCACAGGACACAGCAAGGTACTGCGGGGAGCTCAGAAGTTCTGACTGGTTACAGGGTAGTGAGGAGGAGAGGAACAGAGCAGATGTAGCTGTAGAAGTAGGAGCCAGATGCTGAAGGGTCAAGGAGACCAAAGGAACTAGAACAGGAATTTTTTTGGTAGGCAATTTGGAAGGCAATACAAAAGTGAAGGTAGGGAAGTGATACTATTAGTTTTGTGGTTTCATAGATCTTTGTGGGAGTGGAGGGAAAAGGAGGAAAATCTTGGTGGGCATTCTGTTGGGAGAATCTGGTAGCACTTGATGGAAGAGAGAATAAAGGTCTGTTCACATGACAATGATTGCTGTGGAGTTGGAGTGTTGGAACAGACATGAAATTTGCACTCCGCAAGTCATAAAGACTGACATATGGGTGCTGGTAATAAAAAGCAAAGCTAAGGCTTGCTGATGACACAGACCTTGGGGAACGATATCTCTACCTGGAATTCCCTTTGACTACATATTTAATAACTATTTCTTATGTGTTAGGGATCCTTCTGAGTACATTAAGCAAAGAGACAGACATGTTTTCTAACTTCTAACCATGGGTATTATTAGTGATTCCCAAGGATCAGTATTTCTACAACTAGAGATGATTTTAGGTAAATGACATTTTTAATTGGAAATCTGTACATATTTTCATGCTAGTTAAAAAGAGCCTGCTGTATCCAATTCTTGATTCACAGATACAACTTTTTTGGATGAAGCCAATATTGATACATCTGTGGTAATCTACTTCACACATAACACACAGATCATTAAAACTAGGTTCTAAATAATGATACAGAACAAAGGCTATTATGCAAACACAAATAACTCAGATGTTTCCAGCTGCACGCAGATGTCTGGTAAGCATCCTAGAATACATAGTCACAATTCAATCTAACTCTGACCTAAGGGAATATTTAACACAAATAATTCATCTTAAACCAAGTGATCAAGAAAAGAATATTACTCTACTAATAACTGTCAAAAAGACCCTGATTAGCTCAGTGCAAAACTTACTCTCAGGTATGGATTTTTTTTTGAAAATCAATTAAGGTTTATTTTTCTTTGCATTTCATTGTACTGTTTAACTTTTAAACTTTTTTCTATTCAAATAATTGCTTTGTTTTCACCTTATTAAAAAATCTTAGAGCTCCCATGTTACAATAAAGCGTATTAGTGATTCTCTGTTTCTAGTAAAGGTATAGTTGTCTTTTAAAATAAATATATCTATTAAATTAAATAAATTATATTGGGAAAATAATAATACAGGTTGTTTGTGGCTAAAATCAAGTGACTGGAGATGGCAAAACAATGGGCAAATTAGGGGAACAGGGTGCGTTTGCTCATTGCATGATCCAACCTCCCCTTTGGCATCTTCGTTCCCATTTCTGGTTTCCATCCTCACCAACATTCACTTAGCTTGTACTGAGCCTTCAGCACTCTTCTTTTCTAACTTCTAGGGTCAAATCTCAAGCAGGAACCCTTTCCTTCCACAATCTCTATAAAAAAGGCTGCCTACCCTTGTGTGCCAGAAGTTGTCTTGTAATAGCCCAGAAAAGATCAACCTCATATAGCTTCAGATCAAGGCCTGGAATCACTGTGGCCATTTACAAGGCAAATGTCCTGAGCTACTGTCTTAACCTAACAGAAGCCACAGTGTCTCAACTGTAACACCAGGAGAAGAACTTGGAGAGCAGTTGTTAGATTAAAACCTACAGGAGAGTGAAGTTGCTCTAGAAGTGGAAAACTTTAGATCAGAAGTTGTGACCTGAAAGTGCATCAGCCAGCTTGCAAACTTTTTTTGGTGGGGGGGAGGGGGGCTAACCCACTGTACTTTAATTTTGCATAGTTGCCAACATTTAAAACTCAGGATCTTTCATTTAAGTTCTGGGTTTCTGATTGCTGACTGCTCTTGCAATATCAGATGGGAAAGAACGGGCCTACTCTGATGAATAGAGATAACGGGCTGGCCCTAAGAAAAGACACCTCAGCCATCCATCCCTGCCCATTGATACCTGCCTGGCCATTGAAGGTATCTGACCAGACATTTCTCTTTTAAAATAAGTACTAGTTTGGGGTAGTTTTTTTAAATATATATTTTTAAAGCCATTCGATTGACATATTTAAATAAGTAATACATCTTGATGGAATAAATCTGTACAGTGTAACTGCTTGAACTTGTTATTTCCCTAAAGGCTTGATGTGGTGGATGCTGAGGGAAGGATGGGAGGGAGGAAGGGTGCAGACATTGGAAGTAAGATGAAGGTGTACTTTGGGGATCTCTAGAGCTCTCTCAGCAACCTGAGCTACATTCCTTTTTTTTTTTTCTTTTAAAGATTATTTATTTATTTATTTATTTATTTATTTATTTATTTATTTGACACAGAGAGAGAGAGATTACAAGTAGGCAGAGAGGCAGGCAGAGAGAGAGGAGGGAGCAGGATCCCTGCCGAGCAGAGAGCCTGATGTGGGGCTCGAACCCAGGACCCTAAGATCATGACCTGTAGCTGAAGGCAGAGGCTTTAACCCACTGAGCCACCCAGGCACCCCAACCTGAGCTACATTCTTAGATCCTCTGGAAACGTCTTGTTTATGATCCTTATTATTGTCTGGTAGCTTTGATTGTGTTATTGTTTAAAGTATTTTGAGGTACATTATATTATTAAGATCTTTGCAAGTTCTCTGCCCTTTACTCCTTGTGAGAAGAGTATATTTCTCTCTCACGGACACTCAGGTTGGCCACAGGAACTGTGGTTCGCCTGCCTGTAGGAAGACATACTTCTGCTTCTTGCTGGCATCTCACAGACATCAGGTTTTGCCACATGACTCCTTCCAACCAACAGAATGTAAGCAAAAGCAAAACAGGTCACCCCCGGTGGCAGCTTCCAAAGCCACAGAATCTGCTCAGCCCTTCTCTTTTCCCTCTGCCATGAGATCCACACAGCCCAGTGAGTGGCTGTTCCTTCAGCCTGGGTCCTGGAATGAGCACGGCATGGATCAGATTTGAATCTTACTTGAAGTGGATGTGCAGGATGAGTAAGGAACAAACGCTTGTAGTTTTAAGGCACTGAATTTTGGAGGTTGGATACTGTGGCCTGGATTAGCCTAATCTGACCAGTACAGTGATTAGCCAATATTCTAAATAGCTTTGATGCAACACAATACATTTTTGTAGACAGGGAGATATGGAATACTATACATTAATACACTTTATCTGTTTCACTTTCCAGATCCTATACTATGTAGAAACCCAACCCAGAATAGGCTGACTGAGTTCTACACTTTATTAGAACTAACTTGATACATAGTCTACATTTTAAAATTTTTGGTAAATTATGTCTCAACTTTCACATCATACAGATTTTTCAGCTCAATTTCTACTGTTGATAGTATGCTAAAGTAGAAAAAAATGACAAAAACTAATTTAATTTTAGTAGAAAGGTAGCATATCACTACATAGTGCAATACTAATTGGCAGGCTGCAAAATTATTTCAATAATTTCAAATGTTGTAACCAAAATAGTATTGTATTGAAGGCTTTTATTATTATTGTCCCTTAAGCACCCATCATGATATCCTCTGTGTATCTGATTAATAGTCTCCTCAATTTCAGTTTTATAGATATCACTGAGTCCTCAGCCTCTTGCCTATAAGCAAGTGATAAATATAAGGTCGTTGACTGGATGAAGCTAGAAATATAAGGCATGTCTGTCAATAGGAAAATGGTTAAATTGCCGTATATTATCACAATGGTATATTATATATACATTGACATATTTATGATATATTTATCATGTTTATATTTATATATTGATAATATTCATCTATTAGTGACACTGGAAATTGCTATGATGTATCGGTAACTAAATATACAGCATATTTCCACTGTATAAGACAAACATTCTATAGAAGATAAGTCCGAAAAGAAAGCCCAACATTAATGATAGTATTTCTGAGTGATAGAATTATGGGTGATATTTATTTTCTTCTCTACAATTTTCTTTTTCTCAAATTTTGAACAGCGAAAATGTTTTCTTTTATATAATAAAAAGTGAGGCTCTTAAAACTAAAAGTATTACTGTCTAGAATTTTTAATAGTGGTATTTCCATAGTGGTGATGGTGAAACTGTCATTTACTTTCAAAATATGGAATTTTAAGAACATATGCTGGCTATAATTATTTATGTAAGACTCAAAAGACTTAACTTTTTTCTTGACTCCTTGATGATAATGAGGTGATTTAGTGGGAAGTGGTTGTTCTCCTGTAGCTAGAAACTGTAGTTAGAGTTCAGTTGAGTTGAACATCAGCATTTGTCATTAAAGTGCTTAAACATATGACACTGTGTGAGAATCAGGTCACCAAAAGATACTTTCTCCCAAATAATGAGACATATCTGTTTTAGAACCATTAGAATTATTATAAATATGACTTCTAACAGGAAACTGACTCAAAGTGTAACTATACAACCAAAACATCTACTTCTTAACTCATCTGAAACTCAGAAAAGACTTTTCTTGGCATCCAATCTGGAATGCCAGGGAGGAAGATCTTTCTTTTAAATGCCTGGAAATGTCCAATTTAAAATTTCTAGAGACTTTGTAGGCAAGTTGAGGATTTCCAAAAAATATGATATGTAGACATGAGTAGTTCACATACATGTCTGAGATGTAATACATAAAGGAGCCGGCAAATAACATTAAGACACCTGGAGAGAAATTCCCCTTATTTTTTCTATTAACTTGAAGAGAAGGCTGGATTTGGTGATACTAGGTTTTTAATATCTCTGATACTAACATCATAAATAAAATGGGAGCAGGCTGAGAGGTTTGAACAGGTAAGAGCATGTTGCTTGAATTAAAAAATGGAGAGTGGTTTATTTGTTCATTGTATTTATTATTGGTGATTTTATTACTATTTAACTTATTATTTTGTTAGCATCTATTTATGGCAATGATATTGGTTTCCATACTTGGTTAGTTTCCATTTTAATTTTAAGTTTATGATAGCAAAAATTATAGGCTAATTTTTTAAAAGATTTTATTTATTTGGCAGAGAGAGAGCGAGAAAGAGAGAGAGAAAGCACAAGCAAGGGAAGCAGCAGGCAGAGAGAGAGGGAGAAGCAGGCTCCCTGCTGAGCAGGGAGCATGAGGCAGGGCTTGATCCCAGGACCCCAAGATCATGAACTGAGCCAAAAGTAGATGCTTAACTGACTGAGCCACCCAGGTACCCCTTTAAGTTAATTTTTAAGACAAGCTGTCAGAGGAGGCCCAAAGGAATGGCAAAAATTAAGAAGACAGATCACATATAAAATTTGGGAAATTTTGCATTGATATAGTTCCCAAGTCATAACTTAGAGTAGATAATTATATAATTAAATTATACATACAAAATTATGTATTTGAAGCAGGAATATTCATTTTATCAAAAACTCATAAAAAAGATGTAGTCCACATACCCAATGGAATATTACTCAGCCATCAGAAAGGATGAATACCCAACTTATGCATCAGCTTGGATGGGCCTGGAGGAGATTATGCTAAGCAAAATAACTCAGGTAGAGAAAGTCAATTATTATATGGTTTCAATTATTTGTGGAACATAAGGAATAGCACGGGAGACATTAGGAGAAGGGAAAAATGAAAGGGAGAGGAATGCGAGTGGGAGATGAACCATGAGAAACTAGGGACTCCAGGAAACAAACGGAGAGTTTTAGAAGGGAGAGTTGTCAGGGAAGGGTGAGCCCCGTGATGGGTATTAAGGAGGGCACGGATTGCATGGAGCCCTGGGTGTTATATGCAAGCAATGAATCATGGAACACTATATCAAAAACTAATGATGTACTGTGTGGTGACTAACATACACACACATACACACACACAAACCAGAAAAACAAAAAACTTCTGTAATACTCTGACCCCTATTCCTTTAGTGTTTGTTTTACTCACATTTTCTTTACAATTCCTTAGGACACACTTGATTAGGTTCCTTAAATTTAGGCAACTGATTTTAGCTCAGCTTACATGGATAAACATTCTGCTTGCAAAAGCAAAAACTCAAGTGCAAAACATTGTACCATTTAATATTATTCTGTTTTCTCAAGTGAACCTATATGTATAATCATTGCTGAAGAAAAAAAAAAAAATTCCTGTTCCAGGGAAAGGTCTGGGATGTGATTTAGCCCAGTCCAGGGAAGGTCTTCTATCAACTAGTCATAACAGCTGGTTTTGGGATAAGCCAAGAACCATCCTTGGCTCTGAGTGAAGTTATTAGAAAGGAGTGGTCCACTTTTCCCAGGGTGTTTAGTTGACAGAGACAAGCCTTAAAGTGCAAATAGCAATACTTCTACCCTGAAAACGGAACATGGTAAGAGTGATTCCACCAAGGAACAGAGTCAAGAGATGGAGAGTCTTGTTTGCTCAACATCTTTTAGTGGACACTAACTATGATTACTTCAACACTGGAGACAGAGCTCTGAGGACAGAGTTATGGTCAGAGTTATGGTAAAATCTCTGTCCTAAAGGACCCTGTCTTCCAGTCAAAGCAGGCTGGAGAGACAACAGTCAAATAAATAAGAACAAGTTATAGAATATGTGATAGCTGTTAGTGTTCTACCAAAGAACAAAGCAGGGAAGGAGATGGTGTCAGGAGATGAGGGATGCACTTTTAAACATGGCGGTCAGGTGGCACTGAGCTGATATTTGAGCAAAGATCTCAAAAAGATGAGAGAAAAAGCCACTGAATGCCTGGAGGAGCTTTCTGAGCACAGGGAACAGCAAATGCAGAGGCCCTGAAGTGAAAGGGGAATAAGTGAAGAGGAAAACAGTAGGAAATAAGTCAGAGGAGGATTTGGAGGATGGATCATATAAAGCCTTATTGAGCATTATAAGGATTTAGTATTTATCTGAAATGAGATGAAATGGGGGCATCCTGAGCATCACTGTGGCTTACTGGAGACAAGGGTGGAAAGACGCTGGACAGGAAGGGGTGGCTGCCCTGATCCATGTGAGGGATGTTCCAGTTTGCATCACGTGATAGCAGGGGTAACAATAAGATGTGGCAGATTCTTGCAGAAGTCAGTTGTTAGGTATGAGAGAAAGAGAAAAGTTGAAGGTGATTCTAAGATTTTTGGCCTGAGCAACTGAAGTACTGGGATTTAATTTAGTCAGATGGAGAGTTGTAGAAGGGACAGGTCTGAAATGGGGTGGATGGCATAGTGAAGAACTTAGTTTTAGAAATATTCAGTTTGAGGTCTTATTAGATGAATCTTGAGGATGTTGGTTGAGTGCTAAATCCATCCATACTGAAAGCCAGAATTATCACTTGACTTTTTAGTTATACAAAGCAGAATATTTGCCCTACAAATTCTTTCTATCTCTGAACATGAAATTCGCAATATATTTCCTTTTAGAAGAAAACAAATTTCATCATTTACATGCTATCTGCAATTTTTCCTCATCAGTGCCTTTAGATACAAGATGTTCTTAAGAGTTAGCTCTCCTTGGGTTGCAAGCAACAGAGACCCATTTTAGATTATTTAAAGAGGCTAATTAGAGTTTAACTCAGAAATGCTTCCAAAAAACACAAGTATTTGGATATCAAAAATTAAGTGTTTAATGGAAGCTACAGTATTTAACTTGAGAATCCTTGTATTATTTTACATTAATCAAAAATAATCACCCAAGATCTGTATTGATATAAAGGCTTGCATACTAAATTCTATGATTACGAGTCCATGAAACTTGCACATTTTAAGCAAGATGGTAAAAGACTACAGTAAGTGTTTCGAATTCACAATGTGCAGTCAAGAGGAAGTATATTTGATTAATAATAGTCCTTCAGGCTGGCCTGCTTTCGATTTTATTCATCCGTTTAGCTACCCAATCAGTATTTAACCAGTGGTTTATAGCACCATGCTGGGCACATGAACAAGACACAGAAGGATTCTTTCCCCATTAAGTTTACAATCCAGAGAGGAAAACAAGATAGCAAGCAAATAATCAAAGGCATTATTTTAGTTCTTTATATCTGAAGCATGACGATAATTCTCTTTATAGAGATAATCACTAAAACTTTACCAAAATTCTTAAATAGGATCTGGAGCTAAATCCATGCCAAAGGTTAGGATGACTATTAAGAGTTGCCAGTGACAGTAATAAGAACGGCTTTAAAGGATTCTGTTTTACTTGCATTTTTGGTATCTTTGAGGAAAAATTATTAACATAAAATTGAAAGTTTAACACATGCTTTTTATGTATCCCATCTTAGAATAATTAAGGATTTCAATGAGCTCTATGAATTCCCCACCCAAGATAGAAAATTTTTCCTAATAACACCTGCAGATCAACATGCAGACTGAGTGAATTGCAGAAATACAAATATATCACCTTCAGAGGGATTTTATTCAATTGTTGGAAATCCCATCAGACTACAGCTCTGTGAGCAAAAGAGTGCTGTCTGTCTTTGATTACCTTACCCAGGTCCTCAGCATGGAGCAAAAATCTCAATAAGTACTAGTGTTAAGTGAGACACAGATATTCTGATTATATGGTTGAAAGAGAGGACAGCACAATTAAAGACAAAGTCTAGATTTGGATGCCTATCCTGCTACTTAGTCTGTGGTCTGAGGGAAGTTAAATAAACTCTATATGCCTCAGCATTCTCACCTCTAAGGTGAGGTTACCAGCAGCTTCCAAGTCATGGTGATGTGAGAAGTGAGAATCAGTACACAAAAAACATACTTAGAACAGTGACAGCAGATTGCTCAGTAAGTGGCAGCCATTCAAATCATAATTGCCATCATTACTGTTGCAAATTTCTACTTTAGATTGAGTGCCTATATGCTACACCTAAATCGTAAAAATTTCTTTTTAAAGTTGTATTTCATTCTTTGTACATTGTCTATGTACAAAGAATGTACATAGACATTGTACTTTTGTCTTTTCTTCGCGTCTTACCAATTTGCTAAGTTCTTCACTGATTCCATGATGATGTCACACAGTCTTGTACAATCATAATTTTCTAGTAAGTAATCACATCAATTATTAAGTCAGAGGAAAGAGCCAGATCAACTTGTTTGCATATATTCTTGCAATCAGAATTTTTGATTGATGCTGTGCTCTGAATATATAAATAAAGATGTATATTTAAATCTTACTAATTAGGAATGGTTATTGAGAATACCAAACATGTTTAGTGAGAAGTTCTAAACACAGAATATTTTCAGTGTAAGTACTTCTAAGCCCATATACTCCTTGGTCTAACTCTTGCTGTGTATTATGAGTAAGAGAATGGGTCAAGCTACCCCTAATAACTAGTGAAGGACAATATTGAATTATTACATGAGTTGGTTGCTTGTAAAGATATGCTATTGAAGATTTATAATGGCTTGTTGCTAAACTTTTGCTCTGTAATCTCATTATATTAATAAATTAGTAATCAAGTTCTCTTTTGTATAGATAATACATAGATGAATATGAACTTTGCTAATCAAATTAATACTGGCTAACTAAAATCTAAAGTAGTAGAATTATGTTTTATATATATTTTTAACTTATCCACAAAGCTAGCCAATGATATTCAATTTTATATTATTGGTATACTTAGTAATTTTATCTAACAAATGTATGTTCTTATAAAAATTTGGGAATTATATATAGATATAGAAATCATGCAAAATGGATGTCTCATTCCTGTATGAAGCCAGTTAAGCAAACATTTTTACTGCATTAATAAATTCTGAAAACAAAAAGAAAAATAATTTTCTGTAAATAAAAGTAATGCGTTATTATGTTAAAAGCACTTCAGCCTACATTCTAATTTTCCTTACCCATACAATGTTAAAAAATACTGATAGCTACCTCCTGTGGTAGTTAGGAAGTTTAAATGTGGGAATGCATGTGAAGCATTTGGAACATAGAATGTTCTCAATTGCTATTAGCTATAATGATGACAAGGACAAGGACAATTCAAGTGGTCACATTGTAAGAAATTACTAACACAATACAATGATTAAAAATATACCCGTGCTATCAGTTTAATTGAAATATATGCAGGAAATACACGGAATTGTAAATCACTGATTTCCCTGTAATGTAATTCAAATGTACAGTTCATAATTGCTGCTTGTGAATTTACCTGTGAATACATAGCCAATAAAGACTGAAGTTTTCAAGGCAACTGACATCTCTGGTCAGATTTTTTAAAAATATCAGTATATTCACATGCACTAGCATCTTCTGATGGTGATCTTTTAATGCACACTGGCAACTTCTGAATGCCCAAAAGACATTCAAAAGGAAAGAAAAAGAAGAAAATCACTCTTGACTCTCTGGTGTGAAATTGAACTTATTCATATTTACTGGAAATCCTCAAGCTTTGGGGAACTAAAAAAACATGAAAATAAGCTAAGTTTATCACATTTTAAAAGAAAAATAGATAGACTTGACTCAACACCCCACACTTAGGTTTTTCAAAAGGTACACATTGATTTTCACATGGGGTTTCTATCTAAAGATTCACGGGGCTATCACGAAGACAAAGATATGTGTGACTCTGAGTTTACAAGGGTTTGGGATTGGATTTGTAGCCTCCAGTGGGCTTACTGAGTTGGGGTGTCCAATTGTAAACGATAAAGAAGGCTACCATAAACTACTTCCTTGCCATTCAAAAAATCGAATCTACGTACGAGTTTTCTTTGTGGTTGCGTTCACTGTGATGCTGAAGGGCCCAGCACCAGCACTGTTGTAAGCCCGGACAGCCGTGTAATATGCCAGATTACTTCTCAAGCCCCGGAGTCTGGCTGACGTCTCATTTCCTGCCACTTTCACTTTGCTTGATGATTCTTCTTCTCCATTATTCCAGTAGCGCACCTGGTCGACAGAAAAACACAAAAGATGCAAAATGTTGACACAAACATTACCCTTTGCACAAAGTGATTTTCATTAAAATGGGTACTATAATGTATTTACATTCATCATTTACACAACAAATGTTCATTAAGGACCTACTATGTGCTAGGTGTCCCATTAGATTCTGTGCCACAGGAGAAAAGGGACTTTGAGAAGAGACAGAAAATAAAACAGATAAAGAAGCCAGATAAAGTCAAAGAGAGTAAGTGCTAACTACTCCTAAACTGTAGCTTATAAAAGGAAAATGAGGGTGAAATCTGCAAATTTAATAGAGCAAGCTGTTCGCCCTTCTCAGGCCCTAACCAACAAGGTCCAAGCCCAACTCCAGAATGCTGGCAGCTCTGCTTTACCCCGCTCGGATGGTGGCAGTTCCCTCTGGAAAGAAAGCGAACTGTCATAGAAAAGACTATCAAAAAGCCAGCTGGCCACTGGTTTGTCCTCCAGTGATGGCCAGGTATCAACAAGGCCACCTGTGCATGCAGGGCTGCTGAAGAGAAAAGGAAAGCAGTTAACACAGTTAAATTTAAGTTATGCTAACACGTTTTCTTTGTACTTCATTATTCTGAATTGTGCTAAACGATCTGAGATGTTATATAAAGATAAATGCATAAGGAATATAAAGTATAAAAATAGCTTAATGAGAATATTTAATAAAAAAAAAACAAGGGTAAGAAAAAATCCAATAAAAATACATGTTTTCTGTCTCCAATTCATGCTATCAAGTTTTGCTATGCTTTGCTATAAAGTTTGGATTATCCAGAAAGTAAAAGCAAAACCAACATGAATAGCAACAGCAACAAGACCACCAAATGGTTCAGGAAAAGTGCAAGCATTCCTCACGCTGAGACCTGATATCACCATTTAATCATGTAAAGCAGAGGCCAGACACTTAACATAAATATATAAGGCAGACTGGGTACATATTTTTTGCTTTCATAAAGAAATACATATGCTCTTTTCTGTATTTCTTGCAACATGTGCCCTTTCTGTCTGGCTTTCATTTATCTTCTCTTGATAGCAAAATATGAAAACAGAAGACCATTTCTATAATTTGTGTAAGTCAACAGCTGTACGAGCACAATGAAAATGGCAGTTGATCCTTAGCCATCAGTCATAAAGGCAATAGACACTTATGGGGACTGTGGCAAAATAGACAGCCAAGTTCCATCTTAGGAAGGGAGATACTATTTGGCTCTACTGAGGCAAGGTGGATCCAGTGTTTACAGGTCTTTTGTTTTTTTAAGATTTATTTATTTATTTGAGAGAGAGAGAGAGTGAGAGAGAGAGAGAGAGAGAATTATAAGCAGACTCCCTGCTGAGTATGGAACCCAATGCAGGGCTCAATCCCCTGACCCTGAGTTCATGACCAAAGCTGAAATTGAGTTGGACACTTGACCAACTGAGCCACCCAGGGGTCCCTTTTGTTTGTTTTTAAGAAAAGGAGAAACCTTTATTTTAATGTGAAATGGCTCAAATTTAGAGTTGGCTCATTTTTTTAAAAGTCATTGTGTGGTCCAAACAAAGTTTGTTTATGAGCTGCTTAGGGTAACCAGTTTCAGCCCTCTGAGAAAAATACACAAGAAGTTACAGTTTTTGCTCATTCTTTTTTTTTAAAGATTTTATTTATTTGTGTGTGTGTGTGTGTGAGAGAGAGAGAGGGAGAGAGAGAGAGAGAAAGAGAGAGAACATGGGAGGGGAGAAGGTCAGAGGGAGAAGCAGACTCCCCACAAAGCTGGGAGCCCAAAAAGGGACTTGATCTCAGGACTCCGGGATCATGACCTGAGCTGAAGGCAGTCGCTTAACCAACTGAGCCACCCAGGCATCCCAAGAAGTTATAGTTGTTTGGAAAAAAATTAGTAACTATGAAATTCTTTAGTTAAAAAAATTAGTAGCAAAATCAGATTTTTCAATATTGATTCTAAATTAGAACACTAATAATGTACTAGAACAATATCTTCCCTACGTATGTGTGTATATATATATACATATGTGTATATATGTATATGTATGTACATGTTTGTGTTTTTATTTATGTTTACATTAATATTTATATATTTATAAACAAAACACCTTAAATTCATGTAAAATGCTGTGTCCATGTATACAGGTATGTGTATTACTCTCAGAAAAGTTATTTTTATATAAACCTCAAAAGAAGGTTATGAACCCAAATGAGCAGGACTAAATTGAGTATGTAATTCTACACCTTAAAGTATTGAATTAACACTGAAACTTGATGACATTTTGGTAAAAAAAAAATCCACCTATCTTAGGGAACCCATTATAAAAGAAAACCACAAAGTTTCATTAATTTTTTTTTTTTAAGATTTTATTTATTTGACAGAGAGAAACACAGCGAGAGAGGGAACACAAGCAGAGGGAATGGTAGCGGGTGAAGCAGGCTCCCTGCCAAGCAAGGAGCCTGATGTGGGGCTCGATCCCAGGACTCTGGGATCATGATCTGAGCCGAAGGCAGACGCTTAATGACTGAGCCACCCAGGCGCCCCCAAAGTTTCATTAATTAAGGATAACATACAAAATTGTCTTTTATAAAGCCATAGCCAAGTAAATTGTTCTTTTTTTAAGATTTTATTTATTTACTTGAGAGAGACTGAGGTAATGAAAGAGAGCAGAAGCTGGGAGGAGCGGGAGATGTAGGCTTCCTGCTGAGCAGAGAGCCAGATGAGGGGATCCATCCCAGGACCCTGGGATCATGACCTGAGCTAAAAGCAAGTGCTCAGCCTACTGAGTCACCCAGGTGTCCCTAAACTGTTAATGGATACTAAAAACTGGTACACATTCTAAATTCAACAACAGTAAACACTAGGTAGTGTTAGGTTTAGAGGACTCCAAAATGGTAAGACACATTCCCTGCCCTTGAAAGCATTAACCACTTACTAAGAAAGACACAGAGTCAATAATTAGAATAGCATGTTACAGACAGCCTGAAATTTGCGGCCTTGGGTATAGAATAGATTGGGGAAAGAAATCACATACTCATGAGCTATTGAAACCCTCCGTCAACCGGATGGGACAGCAGAGGCCCCCAGGAGTTAAGTAACTCAACCAGGGCTATCCTATCATACACACTGTTCCCTGATTATGGGCCATTTTTTTTCTGATATGTCAAACTACCCCAATTTAAGTTGCCTAAGAAAGTATTCATCAGGTGACTGACTTAAAGAAGAAATGAAAATAATTTTTAATAGGCTTAAGGAATATCTCTTATAAATTTATTCATAAAAAGTACTTAAGGTTCTTGATAGTAGTATGCTTTTGAAGTACTCCATGTACCAGAACGAGAGATTTATTTTTATATCTTAGTTGCTGACATGTATTAGAAATATTTAGATCATACAGAAAATTTGTGCCAAATTGGAAAGTGATATTCATTGGAATTGATTATGTAATCTCCTTAAATGCCTTTACTTAAAAAAATTGAATAAATATGCATACAATTCAAACATAAAGAAATAAGGCAGTACATTAATATTTCCAATTTTCTATGAATAGTTAATAAATTATGTCCCATAAAATTTTGCTTAAAAACATTTAATAAGGGTAGATTTTTTTTTTAAGGAGGGAAAAGTAAAAAAAAAAAAGTAAAAGAAGAAAAATAAAGGAGGGAAAATCAAGAATGAAATAAAGACAAAGACAATATTTTCCCCTCCGTTGTGTTTGCATTTAAATGGTAAAAGTCCTATACCTGAGAAAAGAGACCCTAAGTCCATGGTAATTCGGATTTTATAGACTCAACCATAATGCAGGGAAGAAGAAAGGAAAGCACCTAGATTGAAGGAAAACATCTGCAAATATAATTTTGCAGTCTGTTAACTATACTTCAATTTAAAAAAAAGATATAGAGAATATATATATACATATATATATGAGTGTGTGTGTGTGTGTGTGTGTTTGTATAACACTTGGTGGAAAAGAGTAAATACAACAATGACAGAACATGAAAGTTACATCTACTAAAGACGAGCAGAGAAAAATATTACAAAATACATAAAGAACCCCACTAATAAGAAAGAAAGTTAGCAGACTCGGCAAGTGGGAGTCTAGCTACAAGATACTGATCTGAAGTGGATCTTAAAATAAGTATATTTAAAATGTCCAGATTCACTAAAGAAGGGACTGAATCTACGTTGCCAAGAATAGAAGGTTAAAAAAAGAAAAGAAGAAGAAGAAAAGAAAACTGGATGAATTTGAAAAATATCAGAAAAATACAGTATTAACAAAGTCAGTGACAGAATTAAGCGGAAGACTACACGATTGAAAAGAGAATTAATAAATCCATGGAGAAAAAATAAAAATTGAAAACAAAGTTAAGAGATACCAAAGCTCAAATGAGAGTCTCCAACCAGAGTTTCAGGAGAGATGAAGGAAAGGGCAACAATTAAAGAGAACACGTCTGAGAATTTTCCAGAACCGAAGACACGTATTTTCAAATGGCAAATTCTGAGTTGGGGGGGGCGGTGTGTGGAATAAAAGGTAAATCCACTACAGAGGAGCAGGTGGTCAGAATAACTGTGGCTCTCAACGTTTTGCCATCACCATATACCAGAGAGTTATAGCCCAACCTCTGGAATACCTGTGCATCACTGTGCCTTGATTTGCTAGTATGGAGTATGTACCTGTGAAGAGAGACAGCTGTACTTCCTGGCATGGGAGACAGCAGGAGGGGCAGCTGCCAAGCTCTGGTCACACACCTGAGGCAATGTGTGTCTTGGTCATCACCGCAACTCTACCACCCACAGCAAAGCCTGCACATACTAAGCACTGAGTGTTGTTGAGTTCTTAATGACTTAACAAATGCACTCTAAAATGCCTCCTTCCTTTCCACCACAGAGCTTCACAGATTCTCCCAACACTAGGAATCTCCTTTTGAATGCTAATGAGCTCTCTGGGGGCCGCGGGCTCTTGGAGAGCCTTAGAATGGGGCTGGTTGTCAAGGGAACCAACTTTATAGAAAGTAGAGGGTGGGAACTTTCAGCCCCACCTTCTGACCAGGGACTAGAGGTTGGGTTAGTTAACCAATGATCATTGATTTAATCCATCACGCCTTTGCAGTGAAGCCTCCATAAAAAACCCTAACTGAAGGTTCTGGACTGGTGAACACACTAAGGTGTTGGGAGGGTAGAGCTCTGGGAAGAGGCACGAAAGCTCTGTGTGCGCCCCTTTCTACAGACCATGTCTTATGCCTCTCTTCCATTTGGCTGTTCCTGAGTTGTATCCTTCATAATAAATGTAAGTAAGGCACTTTCCTGAGTTTTGTGAGCTGTACTAACAAGACCTCAAACCCAAGGAGGAGGTTGTGGGAACCCCTGATTTACAGCCCTGGAATCTGAAATCTGAATCTTTTTTTTTTTTTTAAGATTTTATTTCTTTATTTGACAGAGAGAGAGAGAGAACAAGCAAGAAGTTGAGGGGGTGGAGGGGAGAGAGTAGGGGGTAGGGGACTGGAGGTCTTGTGACCAAGCCCTTAATTTGTGGTGTTTGAAGCTAACTCCAGGTTTATGGTGTCAGAATTGAACTCAATTTTAGGACACCCAATCTGTGCATCTATGAAACATTAGAATTCCCTATTTTTTTTTCAAGATTTTATTTATTTATTTGACAGAGGGAGAGATTACAAGGAGGCAGAGAGGCAGGCTGAGAGAGAGGGAAGCAGGCTCCCTGCTGAGCAGAGAGCCCGATGCTGGGCCTCGATCCCAGGACCCTGAGACCATGACCTGAGCCGAAGGCAGAGGCTTTAACCCACTGAGCCACCCAGGCGCCCCTAGAACTCCCAATTTCTTGATGAGATAATAAAAATATTTTTCTTCAGAACCACAAAACCATATGACAAGTCAATATATTTTTATCTGAATAAGTAAACAGAAACAAACTCAACGAACGTCAGGATTTAAAATGCTATCTCTGTTTCTGCAAGTAATTTGGTTGTTCCAAAAACTAATGTCCCTGCTGTAAGGAGTCCTTAATATCATTGCACATGAGATTTCATTTAATTAAAACTTAACAGAGAATGCAATTTATAAAAGTAATGTATTGAAAAATGGCACTTTTTTTTTAGCCATTAAAGTCCAGGTATTAAGTCAGAAATACTATTTTAGTAGACTAAAATAATTTTGTTTCTACTTAAAGATTTCCAGAGAGACAAATATTTCAACTTAGCTTCAAACATATTAAGATAAAGACAAGGCAGGCAAAAATGCATTCAATAGTGTTTTGGGAGACAAATCTGGACATAACTTCTATTCTTCTTTACTTGGCTCTCAGTCATTGGAGGGCTGATCCATATGCTACATGCCCACGGCCCTTTGGCTTCTCACTGGATTTGGTCAACAGAAGACAGGAGATGGGTGTGTGGGAGGAGAGAGGCTACGATATTTATTCCCCTGCATCCCTCAATGCGGGGACACAGTCCCCGTGTTAGGCTAGGGACTACCTTTGCCTAACACAGAATACACACACACACACACACACACACACACACACACCCCCCACACACACAGAACACAAACTTCCAGTTATAAAATAAAAGTCATGGGCATCTAATGTACAGCAATGGTAACTGTGAAGGGAGATCATAAAGTTCTTATCACGCACAGAAAATTTGTAACTATGTGTGGTGATGGATGTTAAGTAGACTTATTGTGATGATCATTTCACAATATATACAAATGTCAACTCATTATGTTTTATACCTGAAAATTAATATAATGTATGTCAGTTATATTTCAAACACGTACACATACACACATGCACACACACACGCACACGCACACACACAGGTTCCTTTGGGCAACCTTTGCTCACACACAGTTACTGCTCTTTCTAGCATAACCAATCCTTCATCTGAGCCAAAGTCTGCATTTCATTCACTCGAATTCATTTTTGCCTGGTTCCTATTTGTTTAAATGTGTCTCAATTATTTCTATCCATTTTTCCTAAGTTACATTTGACTCATTTTAAAATGAAGTTAATTCTTTGCCTGATAGTATGGATTAGACTTAATGTACATTTCTTTTTTTTCCAGTAGAATTTTCACACTCTCAAAAAATTACTTAAATATTTGACATCTTTTTCCCTTGTGATTAAAGTGTTCGAAACCAAGCACATTCTGCACAGCTGTTTAGAACAGGAGTTTGGATGAAGGTATCAGTGAAGTTAATAGTTATGCATTTTGCACACATTGTTTTGGTTATGCTCCCCTCTTACACATCTACTGTGTCTACTAAGTGTCTACTAAGTATCCCCCATAGGGGATCTATGTAATCTAGATATAATCTACTAATCTACTAATCTAGGTCTAATCTACTAAGTGTCCTCCAAATGTGCTCATCTATATTAACTCACAATTGTAGATGTTTGTTTCAATCGCTTATCAATGTCATTCTCTCCACTTTTATTTTTTCGAGACACATAATGGCTTTAAGAGATTGATGGGAGGGGAAAAAAAAAGAAATTGATGAGAGAAACCACGCTATAACTTTGGCGCTTTTCTTCCTCCAGCACCTGCTACCCATGAACTTCAACACTCTGCATCCTCTTTATCATGTCTATATCTCTGGTTCCTATCCAAAGGGCACAAGAAAAGATCTGAGTCTGAGTGTTACGGCTTAGCAGATGAAATAAATTGGAGCCCAGGGAAATGAGCTCCTCAACTACTACTTGGTCAAATCAGAAAGAAAATTAGTCTGGATGCTAATGATGATGTGTGCTCAGCATGCCACGTGGCACATGATCAACCCTCGCTGAGATGAGAGAAAAGCAGGAGCTATTAAAAATTTTAAAGCCATATTGGGGAAAGTGCAACCCAGAAAGTTAGCCACACGACTGGTAATTAACCACTCCACTAAGTCATTTGTTTTTCCATGTTAGTGTTTAAATCATTATTGAACCTAAGAAAATATATATTTTTATCTTCGTGTATCTTCATGTGTTACATTACATATATATTTCTTAATATTCTCCAAATTAGCACATCTTTCTCTTAGCTTGTTGTCTTTCTCTTCCTACTTAACAAGTTCCTATTTAAACTTCCTATTTAACAAGAAAGGAACTTTCTTCTTTTTTTTAATTTATTTTTTTATTATGTTATGTTAGTCACCAAATAGTACATCATTAGTTTTTGATGTAGTGTTCCCTGATTCACTGAAAGAAATTTTCACTAGTTGTTTCCTCTCAACACCGTATTCATGCTACATTTGGATGTTAGGTCTGCTGCCCTTTGTACAGACAGGCAAGCGTGATGCACCTCAACCTACAATTAATGTCAAAGTAAGTCCCATTTTTTCTTTGCCTCACTCATCTTTTTACCTCCTACCCTGAGGGCAACACACCAGCACCAACAGAAACAACCCTGAGCCACACACTTGGATTGTGCTACGTCTTTCTATGTTTCTTCACTGCTTTTCCAATTTTTCCTTCCAAAGAGATACTATCCCAGAGACAATACTCAGAACAGAAAAGCCCAAGTCTCTTCAGGCCGTTTTGACAATAGCTGCTTTATCTCATTTTATTCTCTAGTGATGCAGTGTGTTATTTACTATTATCATCTTTATTTTAACCGAGCTTTGGAGAGCTTTATTTTTTTTTTTTTGAAGGATTGGAGAGCTTTAATAACTTGCTCAAGGCCAAACAGCAGTAAGACAGTGGAGTTAAAATTGCATTTATTCAATCAACACATATTTTTTTGCATGCCTTCTGTGTGCCAGATAGGACTCCTGGCACTTGGTATACATCGCCGAATAAACAAGCAGACTTTCCAGTCCCTGGTGGAGCTCATTCTCTATCCTAGTGGAGTTGGATGCAAGTCTGTCTAATTCTAAGACAGTGTGGACTTAATAAGATCCTATGCTGGCTCTCTTTGGATTCTTTGGTTTTCTCTTTCAATCACTCTTTCCTGACACAGACAAAAGAGGTATAACTCAGCTTTCTTATAGAATATTCTTATCAGCTTACATTTGTGTATTGCGAAATTAACATCTATCTGTCCCCATGCTACCAAAAAATTGCCAGCAATTGATAACTTTGCTGTG
Source organism: Procyon lotor (assembly GCA_028646535.1). Taxonomy (NCBI): domain Eukaryota; kingdom Metazoa; phylum Chordata; class Mammalia; order Carnivora; family Procyonidae; genus Procyon; species Procyon lotor. The sequence continues at coordinate 33,054,474 of CM053603.1, forward strand.
GTGCTTTGAAAACCACAAAGCCCATTTATGTATATTCTCTTGTTTATTTCTCTTAACTATTTCACAAACTACAACCAGCTCTCGAATTACGATCCTGTCTTGTGGTTTGTAAAGGGCAAAGTTATTAACAGGGATGTGCATCTCAGTCTATTGTCGAAGGCATGCAAAATGTGTTTGTTTATTTTCCTTAAATTAATTTATTTACCATTGAGTTTCATATCCTGCTCAGCTAATGGGAAATTCAACTTCAGTCACTGCTGGGCGCCCATTCCCAAAACCTTGCCAAGAAAACCTAATATTACATTGATTTCATCCCTTTAGTTCCCGGACCATGCTTGAAGAATGGGAAATCATTGACCATTGCTGAATGTGGGAAATAGATCTGTTCCCTTCTTACCAACAACATGGTCTTACCAACAATATGGAGACTGCCAGGTAGAAAGGTATGGGCCCCCCAAGATTTCATAAGCCTCAGATCTTTGTTTCCACCAAGGTTACTTGAAATTTCACTTCTATTTTTTTCTCAGTGATAATTTCTTTCTTCTTACCCTCCAGGATACCTGAAACTAGCTCCTTAAGGGCTTGAATTTTGCAAACAAACCTAGGAAGAAAGGGCTCTTGCAGGCAACTCCTCTTGACAACTATCATAAACTCTCTTGAGGCAAAGAAGCTTAGAGTAGAAGAATTGCTTGAGGATATTTGCTGGAGAGACTTCTATAAATTAATATTTCAATAATTCTTTTGAGATATGACTTGCACTTAGGGATTGTTTACTATTATGAACTAGAGACTGTGAGAAGCACATAAGTGTCTAATACCATTCAATACTCCCCAAATCCCAATAAGGTTAGCCCAATTACTGCCCAGTTGTGCAGGTGTGGAAAACGAGGCTCACAAAGTTGATGTGACTTTTCCAGCACAGTCAGGACACCTACGTGCAGGTTTGAGCTCAAAGCTGCTTCCCTTTACATCTCCTTCCATCCCACTCACCTTTCCCTGACAATGCCATTTCTCTAATCATTGGGGAGCTAGTAGGGGTTGCCCACCACCTCGTGCTGCTTACATCCACTGTCATGGAATTCAAGGAACTTTCCAACTAAATGTTCGCGGCTTTCTTTTGGGTGCTGATCAAGGCAGTTTGTGGTGTTGGTGTGGTGTTTTACTTCTTTAAGATTGGACAGCTTTGTCTTTGGTCAGGTTTCTGTGCCAGGGCCTGTGTTTCTTGTACTGAAGGAGTGGGGAGACATTTCCCTATGGATACCTACTAAAAATCTACATTAGCAAGACTCACTCCTAGATATTTGGGTTCAGTGAGTCCAGGGAGGGCTCTGGGGGTTCACCTTTAGCAAAAATTCAGGTAATTCTGGTGAAGGTAATCCACCATGCCATCTTGGAGCACCACAGCTCTATCCTATCTTTTTTCTACTTTATCACTGATATTTATTCAAGTCAATATTTGGTTACCGAGAACAGAAACTCTCTAAATTCAATTATAAAGGGAGTTTACTGAAAAGGAGGGTAAAGTGCCATTATAAAAAAGAACACAATGAGACTACTTGAGAATTGGACATTTATCAAAGGGCTATTCTATTCTGCTTACTGTCTCTATGGCTCCATGGGTCCTTGTCTCCTCCATTCATTGGAGATGTCTGGTCCATCTTACCTGCAGACAATCTTTGTCCCACTTGTCCATGGCCTTAACTTGAGAAGCCTGAACCGAGTCCTAAATTCTACATATCACTGCATTATACTCAGTAATTACAATCTCTATATTGCTTAGTTCAACATATCAAACAAGAATCTGACTAGCTCCGCCTAACTGTCCATGGATCAGGTGGCCACCCTGGTGTCATAGTTGGAGGTTATGTGAGCAAGTGGATGGAGTATATGGTCCTGTGTTGCAGTTGTGCCTGTGTGAGCCTGCCCCTGAATCAGGAGTGACAAGCATGAGGGAGGGTCCTTAAAAAGATAGCAGTGGGTGGGGATGAAATCAGAACTATGACTCTTACAATAGCACTGTCAGAGAAGTCTTCTTAAGACTTTATTTTTGGGGTGCCTCGGTGGCTCAGTTGGTTAAGAGTCGGACTCTTGATTTTGGCTCACGTTATGACCTCAGGGTCCTACCGGGCTCTATATTCAGCAAGGAGTCTGATGGAGAATCTTTCTTCCTCTCCCTCTGCACCTCCCCCTGCCTGCATGTTCTCTCTGTATAGCAAAATAAATACATAAATCTTTAAAATAAAATAGACTTCAGTTTTTATCTTGCCAGTTTTCAGCTCAACTCCTTCCAGTTCTAACTGCTTCCTACTAAACATGGGGCTGAGTCCAACAGTTTTTCTCAAAATTCAAAGCCATCTGTGACCTGGCCTTCCTGTGTCTATCTGGAGTCATCCCTCCTATAGGAACCTTCTTCAGCAGGTGGTTCTTTACTCCTTCTAGTCCTCCAACATGCCATGCTTAATCTGGAATTTTCCATTTTCTCTCTTTGCTTATTTTCCTTTAAAGTCCCATTAAGCCTATGACAGCTTTCAAGATTACTCATTACTCTTGACCATTCAAACATTTCCTGTTACCTACTCTGATGGCCATTACATTTGGTCTTGCGCCACCCTGTGTTTCAGATCTCTCATCTTATTTCTCCAGAGTTCCTTAAAGGCAAGAATTAGGTTCCAGATTAAAGGCAAGAATTAAGTTATAGACAGTTATCTTCTGGAGAGCCTAACAGTCACACAATGTAAAAAGGCCACCAAGAAAGTAAAACAAAGAAAGAGCTGGAGGAAAATTATTTCCTGTTGGCATAAATATCTTTTGAACTTAAATATTATAGTTCAATATCACTCTTATTTTTCAGTCAATCTATCTAAAAGATTTGACCCATCTGATATATGATTTCCTTCCACATGACTTCTTTTTTTTTTAAATTAAAGATTTATTTAATTTTGAGAGAGAAAGAGAGATTGAGAGAAAGCAGGGGGAGAGGCAGAGGGAGAGGGAAAAAAAATCTCAATCAGATTCCATGCCAAGGGTAGAGCCCAACTCGTGGCTTGATCCCACCACCCTAAGAACATGTCCTAAGCCGAAACCAAGAGTCCAACATCGAACTGACTGTGCCACCCAGGTGCTCCACTGTTTTTTCTTTTCTATCTCAAGTTATTTTCATTCAGCTTGTGAAGTTAAACTCAATAACCGCTAATAATTACATGGGACAATGTGCTAATAAAATTTCAACAAAGTCAGACTTTAGATGTCGTTGTTAAAAAGAATTTTAAATGAAAGGAGACAAGGTATTATGACAACATACATACACAGTCTATTCGTTTTAAAAGAAATTACCTCATAGCCAAGTAAATGTCCATTGCTTAGCTTCCAAGGAATGGTATTCCACGACACTTCAATTTCTGAGGAAGATAGGCTATTTGCAGACACTTGAGACGGAGCTATTGTAGGCTCTGTTTGGCAACAGAAAGTGAAATATAATTATTATTTTGGTAGTCAATTTAAAAATCTTTTGAAGGTCTTATTTTCAAAAAAGCACTTGAACATATTTGAAAATCCAATAAAATAGTTTGTCAAAACATTTGAAAACAGGGGCGCCTAGGTGGCTCAGTGGGTTAAAGCCTCTGCTTTCGGCTCAGGTCATGATCTCAGGGTCCTGGGATCGAGCCCCGCATCGCATCGGGCTCTCTGCTAGCAGGGAGCCTGCTTCCTCCTCTCTCTCTCTCTCTGCCTGCCTCTCTGCCTACTTGTGATCTCTCTTTCTCTGTCAAATAAATAAAATCTTAAAAAAAAAAAAAAAACATTTGGAAACATAAACTATGTCTTGATCTATTTCCATGCTTTGGAATAGACTTTTCCTTGCTCAGTATCAGCAGAAACTTCTCTTCTTTCCTCTGCTGCACTTTTTTCTTGGTATCTTTTCTTCCCTTCTTTCCCTATGTTCTCTCCACCAGCTCCTCATTTCTCTCCCTTTCATCCCACAGCCCCTGCTTGGGCACTCCAATGCACATAATTGCGCCTATTTGTTTGTTTGTTTAATTTTGTCTTGCCAAACAATGTCATGCACTACACAGTTTATTCAATAAGCATTTAGTTAGTGCCTTCTGTATCCAAGGCCCGTAAGAGGGGCACACTTAAATGAGATGTAGTGACTTCCAGATGTTTACTGTTTTGAAGGAGTAGACAGACATGCACAGAACTTATTACACAACAAATGTCCCTTTGTAATAAACAACTCGTAGCTTGAGGGGCTCACAGTCATTCTCCTGTCTTAGGGCACAGCTTTGAGCAGGGACTTCCCCTCTCCCAATATCCATCTCTTGCTAAATCATCCTTCCTTTGGGCCGTGCTGCTTGATAGTGAGGCAGAGTCTTGGTCCAAGGAAGGGCCTTTTAGATTTTCTCTGCTGAGAACTTGAAGCTTGGACAGAGAGGAGTACTTGAGGCCAGTCAATCCAGTCCTGGCACCCTAGAGAGGAGATGGTTTCTGAGGCCCCACAGCTTTTCTTATTACGGATCTTTATGAGGTATGATGTTTAAATCTTCCTTTGATTCAGTAAGTCATAGCATTCAACCAATCCTTCACTTTTTCATAGATAAGTCGAATTGCTTTCTGATGTTTGGAACAGAAAGACCTTTACTCAACTCATCAGTGGTGGCATGAATAGTAACAGGAGGAGGGAAGTGCAGGGGGAGAGAGAGGGTAAAAGGCTGCAGCTGTCCCTCCGCCCAACTCTAGTCCGCCCTCCCAGTCCAAAATGCACAGGGTACGTGGTGTCTGAAAACTCCCTGGTTAAGTGCCATCCTTCCTCAGACTCCTGCACTTACAATGAAAATCTTTGGCCAGTTGTGGAAATGGGGTCTGGTTATGAATATAAAGGCTCTTTTTTTTGCAAAGGTTTTAATACTACTTGTTTGTTTTTTTCTCAGAACTCCATAGAAAAAGAGAGGATAAGAATATGTAGTATTAAAAAATTGAGTCTTCTTATTATTTTAGACATGACAACTGTGGACCACCTTCTGCAATTTACTGCAAGGTCTTGGGGTAGAGAAGATACTGTGAAATCACATTTCATGAGTTCAGAATGGTTACGAGCAAGGCTCTTGGTTAAAATACTTCTTTGGGGGATGCCTGGGTGGCTCAGTCATTAAATGTCTGCTTTCGGCTCAGGTCATGATTCCAGGGTCGTGGGATTGACCACACATCAGGCTCCCTGCTCGGCAGGAAGCCTGCTTCTCCCTCTCCCTCTGCCTGCTTGTGTTCCCTCTCTCACTGTGTCTCTCTCTGTGTCAAATAAATAAATACAATCTTTTAAAAAAAGTACTTGTTTGATAAATCTGTACAGAGTATGGCTAGTTTATTAATTTCTTTCATTAAACTTTCATTTTCTTACATATAAATGAGCTATAATGATAGTACCCACATGTAATTCCTCCTTAGAAAATCCAGATTAGGTGACGTCTGGTGATGGTTAGCATTTAATACATGTTACCTCCTATCATTCTTTTTAAGTAGATCCCCATGTGATAGCCAATATTTAGCTGCCTTTTTCCTATAAAATGGCAGTTTCATGAGATACTCCTAGTAATCATATTTTTCTAAAGAGATACCATAGTTGGGGCAGGTGTAAAAGAAAGGCAGAAGAGATGGCATGGTCCCAGAGTGGAGCATGTAGGAGTCTACAGTGGCTAGAACCCGTGTAGCACATCTTTAAGCCTGTACAGTGCACACCTCTCCATGTCTTACCTTTTCCATTCTGCTAATGTCCAATTCTCAGGTCATAGGAAACACCCTAAGAATTGAGATGGGGCACTTTCAAGAAAGTACCTTAATCTTAACCCCCAAAGAAGAAGGTTGTAGAAAGCTGGGTTGTGCCCCGTTTCACAGGCTGGAACTCAGAATGTACCCCTCATCCACAGATTCTAACCAAGAGGTACATCCTCTGACCAGCTACTGAGCCTTGTACTTCAAGTCGGCTTGGTTGATGTTTATTATCTGAACTGTGAATCAAACTGTGGCTTCAGTCATTATTCTTTTGAAGGAATGTATCTGAAGTCAAAAGCATTTCCAGATCAGTTTTGGGAGCATTAGTGGTTTACTAGGTTGGAACTGATAACACAATCCACACTGTCTCCATACCTTCTTCGGCAGAGAATACTGTTGTCACCGGGCTAAATGGTCCTTCACCTTTGTTATTATAAACACCCACTTTAACTTCATACAGTGAAAATGGCACGATGCTTTCATTCCTAAAGACATATCTTGGGGTATCAGGAGATGTGACCACTGTCTGGATCCAGTTGGTAACTCCAAGAGGGCGGAAGGCAACAACATAACCAAAACCTTCACCATTCTGTAGTTCTTCGGGGACTGGCTACAAAGGAAAGACATATGAAATCACCCTTACATGTGAGGGCAAGGCAAAAATAAATGAGTTCTAATCCTTAGTCTTTTGCAAAACCCATCAAGTAATAATCGACATCGTATTAAGAGGTTCTGTGAAAAAAAGGAGAAAAAGGTCAGTGGCACAGTCAGCTGCTTTTAAAGAGACAGATGCCACTCTTTCATAGCCCCCTGATAACTAGTTGGAATTTTCTAAAATTATTCAGATTTTTTTGAGCATTCTGTAGCCCCAATCTGAGTTATGTATCATAATACACTTTCAGTTGAATATACCTCATCTCTTAAGTCAAATAAAAATCATCTAATCCAGAATGTTGACTTTATGGAAAAAAATTACCCACCTATATGATGATTAAGTAGAAAGGACTAAAACTATAAAAAAAAAAAGTAAGTAAAAACAACATAGTAAGGTCAAAGCTGTATTTAGATCATGCCAAAAATTCCTACTGACCCTCCATCATGATCTCTTAACTTTCTATTTTTCCATCAACATCTTCAAATAACACAGCCAATTCTCATGCTTTCTGACTTTAAATGTGTTAATTACATTTTTTTCCTAATTACAACATAAAGCAAGAGCTGAGAGCGTGGCCGGGAAGCAAGCACCTGCTGGAATCAGTGGGTGAACATCATCAGTGGGGTTCCAGCTGCGTGCAAAGCCATGAGGACCGCTTGAGAGTAAACAGCCAGGCCTTGACTCTCACCCCATGTTTACCAGCCAAATGACCCTGGGCAAATTATTTAATATTCTCTATGCCTTAGTGTTTTCATCTGTAAAATGTTGCAAGAGTGAAATGAAAAAAAGCAAAAACAAAAAGCCAAACCAGTTCTAGAAAGTGATTAGCAGAGAGTGAGCTACTAGTACTAAGTACTACCACCAGCTCCCGTACCGCCGCCAGCACCACCAGGGGCCGTGATGGGAAGAGCAAACCCCTGAGGGGGAGGATGCTGTGCGTGCACTTACATCCCAAGTTATCACCAGCTCAGACCGGCTTCCACCGCCTCCACTGACTTCGGAAGGAGGCACTTCTGGAACTGTGTAGGTCAGAGAGACAGAGATAAATCCCTATTTGCATTTGGTAACATTTATCTGAAAGAAGATTCAATGTTGCTTATTTCTAATATTTGAAGTAATTTGATCGTTGGCACATTATACACGTGTGTGTGTGTTTGTGTATCTGGATCTTGTGAAACATACATGCAATATGTGTATATACATATATATTTGGAGGAGGTCATCAAATTGGATTTGAATGAAATTTATCGTAGATTCATAATACCTCAAACAAGAAAAAAAAAAATGACTCAGGGTAGAGGTCAGTACAATCCCCAGTGATTCACTGGGGATGATGGGAAATGAATCCAGCATGAACATTTGACTTGTGATTCTTCCACAGTAGAGATATAACTGCTATACCAACATTGGCTTTATTTTAAAAAATGACCTAGACTCAAATCCCCAAATCTTGTTATGAGGTATTCTTTATAAACCTCACATGGGCATCGGATTTTTTGTTCACACTAAGAATTTTATGCTTAGTAATTTCTTTGACAATACTAGAAGTTCCTGAAGGTGTGTCATTGTTCACAGCTGTATCCACCATATCTAGAAAGTGCTGAGCACACAGTAGATACTCCATAAATATGTGTTATATGAATAAATAAATGGGCTACAAAGATTGGTATGGTTCCCCTATTTCTCATAATTCCTGCCATAAATACCACATGCATTGTCCTGAGTGAAAAAGCATCGTTAAAATTACTTAAATATATTCCGTGACTTCTATTGGCTCAGTTCCTAAAATGACATACTAGCTATGCTTCAAACATCACTTTAATTACTATTAATTAATATTACAGATTCTGAAATGGAAAGTCTACAGATCCTCTCAGATGCCTCAGTAATGTGATACTATGTACACTTTCTAAGTTTCAATTTCAATGTTAGGGTATCTTGAGAATTATAAAAATAGTCTTAAAGTTAATATTAATAGTTGCCCCAAACATAACATTTTAACAATGATATTCTCTTAATCTAATAGTTGAGGGGTCAAAATATTCCTAATCATCAATCACTTGAGCTCATTCATGGAGCTCTGTGGTGAAATGAGATTTCCTAGCAGCAGAACTCCCAAATGTCATTATCCTACCAATTTGTCAATGCTTGTTATTAACGAAAACAGCATTTCCCCTGTTAACAGGGTGATTATGTCAGATAGTAATTATAACCTTAAGTGACAAAAACATATTCACTCAACATGCACTAATGAACACTGATGATGGACTGAACTTATGGAAATGTCACATTATATCAGAATCATTTACATGAGTGTCTTTTGACAAATGCCATCTGGCCAGTTCTGCCATTAGGTAGGTCAGATAATTGCAACAATGGATTATTGAGGTTTATCCCCTGCTGACCTGGAGACCAAGGCTGAGAGAAATGGAAATATACACCCAGGGAAATCTATTAACCCATTTTACTCAGAAAACAAAAACACTAACCTGCCTCTTCAGTTCTTACTTTTTCTGAGGGTAAACTGGGTTCTCCACCTCCGATTTTGTTACTGGCTACAACCCGAAATTCATATTCCACCCATGGATTTAACTCAACGACAGTAGCTGTGTGTGTTTTCCCATCAATGACCTCAGGCACTAAAAAGGAATATATCAGAGAAGTAATAGTCTGCGGGTCTTAGCACTGGCTCAAAATCCATTTATAGGTACCAATGGCATTTGGCTCTTTCCCTTTACCTGTTGTGGCAGTTTGCCAACCCACGGAGAAAGGTGTCCTCGCCTGGATAGAATAGGATATAACTGGGCTATGGTTATCTGTACCTTCTTTCCAAGAGAGCTGGGCTGTGGTATCTGTGATTTCATCTACCTTCACATTTTCTGGTGGCCCAGGTGAACCTAAGAAATGCAAAAATGCAAACACTGGGCAGCAATTCCATAAATATCATCTTCTACCCAAGTGAAGAATGTCACGTGGTCACTATAATACTGACAACGGATCCTAATTTCAAAAGTACTTAAGGAAAAAGGGCATTTCCCTAGCAATACAACTACCACATTTTCTTTTGGACATTTCTGCTGTTGGATATTCAATCTGGACCTGAGTCAGTAATATCAAAATCATAGTATTCTAGGGTTGCAAATGATGCCCACTTTTTGAGGATTTCTGCACCCTTCCAAATACAACATCATTTACTTTTGGCATGATGCCTTTTCCTTTAATCTACCAATGTACTTCTGTAGTTCCCAGTTTGCTACCTAGAGCTGTTTTAGTCTATCACGCACTCTGGTCATTTTTCAACCCAGTAGCAAATCAGTACCTTGGACAGTAACTCAGATTGGCAAATTCAGGCATTCTGGATGATTCTGGTTTTTTGGAAGCTGTCATATCCATACTATCACTATTCTCTTTCATATTAAACATTATTGCTGCATCGATGACATGAGCAAAAACACAACAGCTTGGCAGCACCTGTAAAATGCTGATTACAGTGACAGCTATTCAAAGGGCAGAGTTGAGAAATTTATTCCGTTGAATTAGCACCTATCCTTATCATCACAGTCCCTGGTCTATTTGGAGGGGGGATCAAATCAATAATACAACTCACATGTTCATATGTGGTCTCATGGTTTTCCTCCAGTAAGGAATGATCCGTTAAGATATAAAATTAAAAAACAAAACAACAACAACAACAAAAGACCACTGAGGCATTAATGTCTACCTCTTACTATGAGGTCGGCAGCAGATGAAACACTGTCCACCTCCGTCTGCACCATACACACATATTTTCCACTGTGTTTCAGCTGAATGTTTCTGATCATTAAATCGCCAGATGAACTCTGTTGGAAAAAACAGGTGATGAACACACTGTCATTTTGAAAACGCGAAGGCTCTTGAAGGCTGTAGCCAACAACACCATTGGGATGAAACCCATATTTAGAGAGAGGACCAAGGAGGTTCAAGACTGTAGATTGCTACAATGGAATGTATGGAAATAAAAACAAGTTAAAAAACCATACGTGGCTGCACACATAGATTGCTGTAGCTAAATGAACAGTAAGCTTTCCCCTGGATGTTTATGGCTTCAAAAATAAATAAGGGCTGAGACGATGGTCTCAGAGCCTATTTACTTCCACTAGGGTAACACTTCTTTTTATATCCACTGCTCAGCACCGGCTCAACTCTTCTCTCTGGTTCCAACCTCCACGCAATTATCTGCCTAAGAAGAGGAGGGAAGCATTTAGGTATCTGATGGGAGATAAATACAGCAGGACAAGAGGATTACGATGGTTGAAACACTTTTCTGATCACACTGGTGCTTAAAAAGCCTAACACTATTTAATTCTTTCACTACAGAATTTAGGAAGAGTTGGTATGAACCCCTCAATAAGAAGAAATTACAACACTTTAAACGCTAAAAATAACAGCTGTCCATAAAGACATTTGCTGGCATCCTCTAGCACCAATTAATGAAGCAAATGTATTTCTAAAAGCTCAAATTCAAATGGTCTGCATTTTAAAAGAAGATAAAATCATGTTCATAAAATTACTTACTGCAGGCCAGTTCCACGAATTAGTAAAAATATGGATGAAAATAAAATGATTTGGAAAGCAAAGCTCTTTGAAAATGATCACTGACTGAAACATCTCTCAACTGGTACACAAGAGAAAGCAACAGTGTTTATCTTATTAATTAAAAGGACACGTTTACTCTTGGGTTTTCCTAGTTTTTTTTTGAAAGATGGATTCCAGTATCCAGCTTTTAGATAATTTACTAAGATCTCCTACTGGGTAATTCCTTAAATATTGCTTCCTAGGCTTTGGATTCTGAATGGGCTATGTATTCTCTGTTGGTCAGATTGTGTGGCTTTTGCCTGAATGTCTTGAGTACTGGGAGAAAGTAGATGTGAGGTGATTGATGGCTGTAATTAAATGATAATCCAAAAACTGTTAAGTTTGCACATTTTACTTTCATCAAGTTGAACTTTTTTCTTTCCCTCCCTCTCTTTTCTCCTCAGGGTTATTTAGAAATTTATCCCCAGGACAAAACTTTCAATGCTTGCTGACCTTTAGAAACTCTTCCAGTTTTATGAGCTCCATATACTCCCAGGAGGTTGATTATCATTTCTATAGAAATCTCTTATTTTCAGGGAGGTAAGAGCTGTTACTATTAAATTCCATCAAGGCATTGGGTGAGTTATTCTTCCCTAGGTTTATTTGCATATTTTGAAAACAGTTCGGTAAAAGAAAATTGGAACTGGACTTTCTTCATGTCCTTAGACACATAAATATCTTTTAGGCACATTGGCTGGTTGTGTTTGTTGAAAGTATAAGGAAGAGACAGATATTGGATGTGTCATTTCTTTTCACTTATGGTATTGGTGGGTGAAGAGAGAAAAAACTTAGCTCGTATCAAAACCAAACCACCTTCCTGAAGAAACTTGGGCTCACCATCAGGGGAAATAAAATTTTTAATTATCTATTTACAATGCAGAGTAGAGAAAGGAAGCAATTAATTAAGACATGTGGACAGTAGGAACCATTGATTTTTTTTTCAGCACTAACATGAAGTTGAGTGGATGAATACATAAATGGAAAGTAAAATTTAGCAAAATTTAGAAAGGATGTCTCTTTAATTTCTATCTCTTTCAATAGAATATATTTGTATTGTTCTTCAACTGCTTCTTCTTCCTTACTGTATCTATTCTTTTAATCGATCAGTATACAGTGTTAAGATTCATCTTAATAAAAGTTCATTGAATGCTTGCCATGTTAAGTTTACTCCAGGATAGAGAAATATCTGATACATGGTCTCTGCCCTCTAGAATGTAAACCCAAGTCAGGGTAACAGATATATACATATGAAGCAAATTATTTTTATAAGTTTAGAAAGTTTATTCAATGAAGGTTAAAGAAATTTGCATGGCACAGACCATCTATAGGTAACTTGAGAATAAATGAGACAATTTCAAGTCCTGCTGAGGATGTGGAATAACTGGAAATCATTATGCTAAGGGGACTATAGATTAGTAGGACCATTCTGGAAAATTATTTCGAAGTATCCACTAAGGCAGGACATACACAGAATCTATGACCCAACAATTTCGCTCCTAAGTATACACCCTCCAGAAATGTAAGCATATGCTCACCAAAGACTCTTACAAGAATGTAGCAGTGTTACCCACAATAGCTAAAAAACAGAAACAACCTTATCAGCATCACAATAAAGTAGATGAATTAGTAGGACACTCATTTAAGCAAATATTATTAGACCATGAAAATGAATGAATGGTAACTGTAGACCAACATGGCTGCCTCAACTTCAAAGATATAAACTGGATGGCAAAGAGCACATTACAGTAATCTATTATGTCAGAAGAGTGGATGATGGTTGCCTTTCGAAGGATGGTTAGTACTACAATGAGGCACCAGGAAGACTTCTGGGATAAAGGTCATGTTGTTTCCTGATTTTGGTGCTGGATACTTGAGTGTGTTCATTTTGTAAATATTCATTGAGTCATACACTTATGATCTGTGCATTTTTGGGGTAGAATATAATGGTTCTTAAAATGCAGTTATTATTACATACAGCTATATGTTTAAGTGTTCCACATTAAATAGGACCACAGGCTGAAGTGGCCAGATAACATGATTATAATTCTAAACTCCAAATTCTTTCACAAGAATGAAACATTTACTGCTAATAGTTTAAGTAACTATGCTATTAATTCGAACATCTTATAATTTCTTACCAAGATGTAACTGAAAATTCCCAGACATTAAAGAAGACAAAAAAGGAAAAGACAATTCCCAAGGAAAGTTTCACTTAGATCAGATCAGTTCCTGTCCCATCAATTTTTCATTGTTAATGGTTACAGTATAGTTAATCACTGATTAACTGTGATAAAGGTGAGAGAAGTGTATCCAGAAAAACACAAGTAAAATTAGTCAACTATAACTCTAAATAAAGTTGAAAAAATTTGTCAAAATGTGGTAAAGCAGTACTCAATCGATTATTTCTCAACATATTTATCAATAAAATTGCATCCTTAATTTAGATATATTTAGATCAAAATAAAACATTTTTAGGAATACTATTAATTCTTTGGATAACAAATAGCTTGTGGTTTGTTATCTATTAATTAGTTTGTTAGTATTTCTTTGTATTATTTTCCTAAACTCTCCTCTCCCCACCCCTACCCTCAAATACAGGGGATCAGAACTGGGCAGGGGCAGAGTCAAAGCTTCATTTTTATTTTTTTACATCTCCCATCCCTATTTCCCTTAAAATCTCCCTCTCAAAGCACAACAGTGCAATTTCCAGTCTTTCCCTCTTTAACGCTGCTGATCAGAGATTTACTCAGAAATGGAGCTTTTAGTAGTGGGACAGGCCTATTCTAATGGCATACACAGGAGTTTAAGAAGCAGGAGACATTTCCCTAAGTTATAAGAATTCCCTAAGTTCTTTCTGAAGTGCCTTATCTTTTAAAAATAAGATAATTCAGTCAAAACCATCTTTTAGGCATCCACTTGTACTTTAGTCACTGGGGATACAATGGTGAAAACACAACAGTTCATATGTTCATGGGGTTTATAGTTGAAAGACAGTCATTAATCATATGACTACAACAAATCAATGTAAGATTATAATGTAATAACGCTACCTCAGAGCACATAGAGGAATCCATGATTTTCTGGAGTTTGGGTGAATTGATAGTTGAGCTGAGATATGCAACATGAGTACAAGCTATCTAAAAAAAGAGGGTTTAAATAATGTTTTATACTAGGACATTTAAACATATAAAAAGACCCTAAGGCAGGCGAGAACATAGCCTATTTGGGAGTATGAGGGGAGAGAGGATATCAGGGGTATAGTTAATCCACAAATTGTTCATTTGTCCCCAGAAAACCTAAAGTTCATTGTAGATAATTTCAAGTTCATATTTACACCTTGATGACAATAAAATTTTGAGTTTTTTCTATTTTAAAAAAATTTTAAAGCTTCGCTAGATTTACTTGATTATCCAATTATTTGTTCATCTAATGATATAGGTGCCTCCTAGAAAAAAATTCCATTTCCAGAACATGTTACAGGTATAAACAGTAAATGGATTTATAAGCCAAATCATCTTTGAAATAAATGCTAAGGGAAAATTCAGTGTGCATGAAATGAAATAGAAGAGGAGCTTATTAACTTTTTCCCTATATTTTCTTATATGATGACGCTAATGGAATTTTTGGTATAATTTAAAAACCGCTCTGCCCTGAGGGGGGAAACACTAAACGGTACATGATGTGATAACCCATGCCAGGTGAAAATAAATAAGTAGACAGATCATTAATAATTATGGGTAGGCTGAAAGTACACTGTGATATCTACCATATGCTAAAAATCAAGGAATAAAATAAACCTTAGAACTCAGGAAACCTCTTGAACGGTGCAAATGTAGCATAAACTTGCAGTATAACAAATTATCAGCAAAAACTAATTCCCGAGTAAGCACTCTCAATGTAAATACTGCTGCTGGACTGCCAAGAAGCATAATTTTCCAGTTTAAGAAAGGGGAAAAAAAAGCCTTTGAAGGCTATTAGGAAGGCAAGGTTGAATAGGTGGTCCTCCTCCTTTTGTCACTTTCCACAGCCTGTTAGATAGATTCCAATATATATCATGCAACCCATCACTGGGTTGCCTTCCCAATCCTGACACAGCATGTAAATCATATGCAGGTGCCTTGCAAACAGTCAAACCAGCTGGTGGGTTCTGGAACCTGGGTGGTGGTGTCCTCTGTGAAGGTCCCTGAAGGAATTGCTGGTTAACCTGTATTTCTGATCAACCAACCCAGAACAGCTACAGCAAGGTCACTTCCATTACAAATGCATACTGTTCACACAAGGAATAGAAATAATTAGCAGCCACTGAAACATGAAAAAAAAAAAAAGGTCCTAATACTGAACAGTCTTAGTTTTGTTCATCTGAAATTGTCCAATGCTTGCTTGTCCAAACTGGTGACATTTAAAGGCAGGTAATAGGAGTCTGTTAATATCAAAATTTTCTCTATATTCTTTGAAACCAACAAATTGGAGCAATTGCTCCGCTACTGGATTGAGAGTTCCAGCTTGTTCCATAGTAACTATTTTTGGAAGAATGACACATAAAAAAATGATAAAAACTCAGTCAAAGGCACTTAACGCATATTTTAGGTTGTGTCCAATACCCATTTGCTGCAAAGGGATCAGCTTTTCTATTGCAACATTAAGTTCTTATTAACAACATGGGACATTTGTTTTTCTGGGTGGTGGTGAGTTGATGGAGTATCTAACTAAGAATCTGTGGCATCACGATGCTTTGTCTTTGTTCTCACAGTAATTTGAACTCAGTGTTTTCTAGTGACTTCACTCAATAGAGTAATACCTCCGCAGTTGTATTTTGCCATATCCTAGTACAAAGGCTCTTATTTTTTTCTTAAAATTATAAACTTTCTTAGACTTACACTTATATGGAAATTGATAGGGAAAATGTATGTCTTCATCTTAAAAGGAAAACTGTTAACCAAAATAATAGTTGCCTGCCAAAATGAATATAATAAGTGGAAAACAGTGCAAAGGAACACTGTCCAAAATAATGTAAATGGATGTTATCTGGACACATTTAAAGTCTCTGAGACTGAGACCTTTGCTCTCTTATAAAAGGGGAGATTAGCTACTATTAGAGAACCATTAGTGACAAACCGAATGCCATATTGAACGTAAATGATTTAACCTAAATGATTGAAACAAAATAAAAAATAGAATAGATCTCTCATCCTACCTTATTTAATACTGCCTATTGGTATGTGGTCTGTGCTTTGCAAAATATGAGGCTATCGAGCTCAGTACACCCAGCAGTTCTCAGTGCTGGTTCGACAATAAGTTCACTTGAAGAGTCTTTTAAAAAATACCAGAAATGCCTAGGTCACATCCTAGAACAATTAAATCAGAATGGACTAGGAAATGGAGACCCTTTACCTGATTCTAATGAGTAGTCAGGGTCAACAATCATGATACTTTCTGAGATTTTCCATTCTTCACCTTCACTTCTTTTATAAATAAAAGTCTCTAAATAATCACTCACATCTTTTCCTAACTCTAAAATTCTGCAACTAATAAGTACATGAGAAAATCATTAAGGTAGGTTGTTTATTGATGGGCTCGTAAGCTGAGAACAGCAATCTTGTACAAATTTTAACATACAGTACTGGTGAGAAAGCCAGTATTTGAAACAGGTACCGTAGGTCAATCACAAGACACATTTCCTTATAATTAGACTGCCTTAGTATGTTCACCATAATTAAAAAAAATAAGACACTGAAATAATTCAACATGCTGATAAATTTCTGTAGATTCATACAGAAACTTACTGTTTTTCAATATGAATTACTCTAGGATTTCTCTGGATTTATGGAACAATTCTGACATCGAATGAAAGTATTTCATGTCTTGAGACTATCCTGAGTAGCAATTTAACTTATAGATCAGATCTTTCGCTCTCTTTTTAAATTCTTATATTACAAGCTTAAAATTTAGTAAGAGGAGTTTTGTCCCTTGTAGAATAAAAAGACTAGTATATAAGAATAAGGATTTACTCATACACAGGAATAAAAAGTCATTTCATGGAAAATTGACTAAGTTGTGCCAAATGTCTTATGTTTACTCGTAGTTCCAATTACTATTACTATGTAATAAATTACCCAAAAGTTAGTGGCTTAAAATAACAATGATCATTTATCCTACTCTGGATTGTGTGATTTAAGCAGAGAAGTGGGGAAAGTTCATCTCTGTCATAATTCTCATCAGCTTGGGTGGCTGGCAGGGGACTAGAAAGCCCATTCACAAGACTGGTAAGTTGAGGTGGGCTGCTGGCTGGGAATTCAGCCATACCTGTGGGCTGGGGACTTTAGTTCCTCTTGAGGTAGACCTCTCCACAGTGTGCTTGGGCTTCCTCATATTATGGTGGCTGGATTCCAAGAGAAATTGTGCTGATGGAACAAGATAGAAATGCATGCATTTTTATGAGCTAGCCTTAGCAATCACATAGCATCACTCCTGCTTTTTTTTATTGCTCAAGGCAGTCATAAAGGACTAGGTTTCAAGATAGGAGGTAGAGATTTCACCACTCAGTGGGGAGGAGTGTCAAAGTCATTCTGAAAGAGGAGCATGTTGATAAGGGATGTTGTTACAGCTATCTTGGCAAACACGGCTGACTACACTCCTCCAGAAATCTCTGTACCTACAATACTACCTCTTTTTTGGGAAGCTGACCTATATGCATTACATATGAATTGGTTCCTTCATTCTCTGCCTTTTCCTTGGGTTCCTCCCATCAGGAGATCTGAGGGAGAGAGAACAGTGAGTTTGGGGTATTTACCTACCAAAATTTATCCTTGGAAGGTTTTGAGTGGCTATACCCAAGACCCAAAATAGGTTAAAAACAGCAACAACCACCCTTTCCTGGACACCCTTCCTTTCATGTTGTAGCCTCCGTGAGTCAGAAAAAGGACTCCGAAGCAGTCAGAGAGAATAAAATTATGCCATCTCCCAAGAGAAATGCTCAAAGAGAAATCTCACTATGTTTATTACAACAGCAGACCAATGTATTCCAACAGTTAATCCAATACTTCAGAAGTGTCAGTTTTCATCTCAAAGTCTTATTGAAGAAAATTAAGAAAAAAGACTAGGTGTAATGTCAGATATGACTATTATTAGCTATTTTTCTGCTCAGAGTACGATCTAAAATTTTAGAATCAGTATAAGAAAAACTGTAAAAAATCAGAGTGTTTACTGTAATAACAAAACACCTAAAATTTCCAATTTTTGTCTAAATTTTTAAATTGCCCCAAAGGAACCATTTATTCTTTACTTTCTTATTTAGGTTTGGATCAATTAAATGGTATAATTAAATATTATGTCTTGCAAAGTAGAATAATTTTCTTTCTGAAATTGGGACATAAAATCTAACCCAGCATGAACAATTACAATTCAACAATAAAAAGGCAAATAACCCAATTGAAAAATAGACCAGTCACCCTGACTTCTGGTTTTCAGGCAGTGTATAAGCAGCTTAATATCACAGTTTGTTTTAAAAGCAAGTAAAAAGTTGAATGAACTGAAAAATCAATGCCTCATCTTAGATCTGGTATAGAAATGAGGTCATAGAGAAAATTACTGCCTCCCGAACTAGAAAACAAAAAACAAAAACCAGGTAAATATAGAGAATTCTAATTTACTGGAGTAGAAACCCACAAGCAGAAACTTGCTCAGGAGCCAGTAGTGGGGAATAGAGAAACCTGAACTGTAATTAATGAATTGTTGGAGGGTCACTGTGGACAAATCTGAGAGCTACAACTCCAGGAAACCCAATTATAGGGGTTTTCCCACACTTCTTTGAGTTGTTCCTCCAGGAGTTCTTTGAGGTCCTCACAGTGAGTACTGGAGAAAAATCCCCATGTATTTCTGGCAGGGGAAGGGAACAAGAATCACTCACTAGGTTGAAATAATCCAAAGCATTCTGTTCTTAGCAAGGCTTGCTTTCAGGAGAAACTATTTTACCAGAGCCTAACCGGCTGGGGTTTTTATCAGAGACAAATACCTCTTCTGGGGGGAAATAAATACCCAAATCCAGTTCCCTCTCATCTTCAACATGGGAAACAGAAACGGACAACTTCAAGTCCTGTGGACATCTCATCAAATGGGGGAGGGGAAGAAGCGACATGGGTGAAATTCACAGTCCAGAAGAACAAACTCACCAAAAGAATGAGACCTAATCCGGATTATGGAATGTCTTCCATCCCCCCACCACTTACACTGCATTTGTAGTGCCCAATTTACTGTCCTTCTTTCCTCCTAGTGCACCATCTGCTTTTCAACAAAAAATGACAAGGCACATCAAAAGGCAAAAAAGAGACTGAGGGACGCCTAGGTGGCTCAGTTGGTTGGGCAGCTGCCTTCAGCTCAGGTCATGATCCCAGCATCCTGGGATCGAGTCCCACATCGGGCTTCTTGCTTGGTGGGGAGGCTGCTTCTCCCTCTGCCTCTGCCTGCCACTCTGCCTGCTTGTGTTCTCTCCTCTCTCTCTGCCAAATAAATAAAATCTTAAAAAAAAAAAAAAAGAGAGAGACTGAATAAGCATCAGAACAGGCACCAAGTATGGCAGGAATGTTGGAATTATCAGACCAAGAATTTTAAAGAACTACAATTAGTATTCTAAGGGATTTAATGGAAAAAGCAGGCAATATGCAAAATAGATGGACAATGAAAACAGAGAAAGGGAAATTCTAAGAAGCAATAAAAAAGAAATGCTAGAGCTCAAAAACATTGTGACAGAAATGAAAAAAAAAATCAATGAGATCATTAATAGACTATAGACATGGCTGAGAACACAATCTCTGAGCTTGAGGATATGACAATCAAATCTTGTAATATTGAAAATAAAAGAGAAAAAGGCTGAAAAAAAGCATGAAATATTCAAGAACTGTAGGATAACTATAAAAGTTGTAATATACATTTAATGGGGATATCAGAAGGAGAAAAAAAAGAGAAAGGGGGAAGAGTAATATTTGAAGCAAAAATGACTTAGAATTTCCCCAAATTAGTATCAGCTACCAAGCCACAGATCTGACAAGTTCACAGAAAATCAAGCAGGATAAATGCCATAAAAACTACACATAGGCATATCACATTCAAATCTCAAGAGAAATCAGAGAATCTTGAAAGAAGCCCAAGAAAAAAGTACTTTGCCTATAGAGGAAGGAAAATAAGAGTTACATCCAATGTTTCCTCAGAAACAAAGCAAGCAAGAAAACATATGGAATGAAATATTTAGTGTTGAAGGAAAAAGCCCATCAACCTAGAATTCAGTACCCTGAAAAGTGAAAGGAGAAATATACACTTTTCTTAGGCAATAAAAAATATTAAGGAAATTTATTGCCAGTAACCTGCCTTGCAAGACAGTTTAAAAGTCCTACAGAGAGAAGGAAAATGATAGAGGTCAGGAACTTAGATTTTTCATAAAGAAAGAAAGAGCAACAGAGAATAAATAAGTATGTAAAGTAAAAACTTTTATTCTGCTTATTCTTAATAGATCCAACAGCTAACGGTTTGTTCAAAATACTGTTACCAAAGTGAATTTGATTTTACATACAAATACAGATATATGTATATATGAAATGAAAGACAGAAGTGATATAAAGGATAGGAGGAAAGAATTAGAAATATTTTGTTATTATAAGGTACCTGCACTACCAGTGAAGCTGTATAAAGTTATTTGAAAGTAGAATGGGAGTGTTTGTAAATATATATTGCACATTCTAGGACAGTTACTTAAAAAATAGTGTAATTGGATATACTAAGAAGGGAAAGAGAGTGGAATCATATAAAATGCTCAATTAAAACAACAAAAGGCAGAGAAAATATGAAAGGTAAAAACAAACTAAGAACAAGGGCAACAAATGGAAAAGAGAGGAAACATGACAGATATTAATTCAACTATATTAATAATCTCCTTAAATGTCAATGTTCTATTAAAAAATGGAGATTGTCAGAGTGAATTAAAAACAAGAACCAACTTAATCTTGTCTATGAGAAAAAAAAATCTTGTCTATGAGAAATCCATTTAAATAAAAGGAAACATATAGATTAAAAGTAAATGGGTGGAAAAAGTATACTATGCTAACACTAATAATAAAAAGAGTGGGAGTAGCTATATATATATAAATTTTTTAAAAGATTTATTTATTTGAAGGAGAGAGAGAAAGAGCATGAGCAGGGGAAGGAGCAGAGGGAAATGGGGAGAGAGAATCCTCACGTATACTCCTCGCTGAGTAGGAGAGTCCAGAGTGGGGGTTGATCCTAGGACTCCAAGATCATGACCTGAACTGTAATCAAGAGTCAGCTGCTTAAGTGAATGAGTTGCCTAGGCACCATGGGAGCAGCTATAATAATTTCAAACAGAGTTGACTTTAAAATAAGAAAAGTTACCAAAGACAAAGATAGGCATTACCTAATGATAAAATGGCCAATATTCCAAGAATAACAACTATTAATGTATACATACCTAACAACAAGGAACCCAGAACACATAAAAGTAAAAAACTGATAAAATTGTAAGGGGACTTTAAAATTGTAAGGAGAAATAAAGGAATCCGCTATAGCTGAAGAACTTAAAACTCTTCTATCAAAATGGACAGATACAGTAAGTATAAATACAGAAAGAACACAGTTGAACTGAATGGCACTATCAATCACCTGGATACAATTGGTATCTACAGACTCCTTCATTCAACAACAGCAGATTATACATTCTATTCAAGCTCACATAGAACATTAATCAAGAAAGACCACATTATGGGCTATAAAAAACACCTTAACGAATCTGAAGGGAAAGATATCCTACAATGTCTGCTCTGAGACCACAATGAAATTAAACGAGAAACCAGTAACAGAAAGATAGATGAAGATAGGTGGAAAAATCCCCAAATACTTGATATTTAACAGCATACTTCTAAATAACAGATAGGCCAAAGAAAACATCTCAATAGAAATTTATAAATATTTTGAACTAAATATAAATGAAAATATTTTTATCAAAATTTGTGCGATATAGAGACAGCAATGGCTTAGAGGGAAATTTCCAGCATTGAATGCATATATTAGAAAAAAAGAAAGATAAGATCAATAATCTAAGTTTCCATCTTAAGAAACTATTTAAAAAAGAGAATTCAAAAGTATGTAGATGACACGAGTAAATAAGATTAGAAATCAATG
This sequence comes from Procyon lotor, assembly GCA_028646535.1. Classification (NCBI taxonomy): domain Eukaryota; kingdom Metazoa; phylum Chordata; class Mammalia; order Carnivora; family Procyonidae; genus Procyon; species Procyon lotor. The sequence goes on from CM053603.1 coordinate 33,076,687, forward strand.
AAATTTGAAACAGCAAATCAATAGGAAAAATCCATGAAACCAGAAACCGATTCTTTGAAAAGATCGATAAAATCAATCAACCTCTGGTCACGCTAATTAAGAACAGAAAGAGAAAACAAGAATTACAAAATGAAAGAAGAGGCACCACCATGGATTTTATAAACATTAAGGGGCTAGCAAAGGGATACTATGAATAATTCTGTGTCCACAAATATGATTACCTAGATGAAATGGACAAATCTCTGAAAGTCACATTCTACCAAAATACACATGAGAAGAACTATACTAGTAAAGAAATTTCATTAATAATTAATTACACTCCCAAACAGAAAGCAAAGACCCAAATGGGTTCACTGGAAATTCTACTAAACATTTAAGGAAGAAATTATACCAAGTCTCTATAATCTCTTACAAGAGATAAAAGCTAAGGGAATATGCCGAATATGCCCCAACTCATTTCTTGAGGCCAGCATTACCCTAATTAATACTGAAATCAGATGAAGACATTTCAAGAAAAGAAAACTATAGACCAATATCTCTCATGAACATATACATTAAAATTTATAACAACGTATTAGCAAATCAATTCTAATAATGTATAAAAATTTATACAACACAACGAAGTGGGGTTTATCCCAGTTACGTAGGGTTGGTTCGATATTTGAAAATCATTTAATGTAATCCATTATATCAAGATTCTGACAAGAAAAATCTTTCAAAAAATGTCTATTCCTATCTTCTGATCATTTTTAATTGGATTACTTGTTTTTTTGGGTGGAGAGTATTACAAGTTTTTATATATTTTGGAATCTAAGCATTATTGTATATATCACTTGCAAATATCTTCTCCCATCCCATAAATTGCCTTTTAATTTTGCTGATTTTTTTTCCTTCACTGTGCAGAAGCTTTTTATAAAGAGAACAAATTGATGGTTACCAGAAGGGAGGATGATGGGGGGATGGGTTAGAGTTCAAGGAGGGCACTTGTGGTGAGAAATGGATTATGTATAGAAGTGTTGAATCATTATACTGTACACCTGAAACTAATATTACACTGTATGTTAACTAACTGGAATTTAAATAAAGAATTAAAAAAAAGAAGGACCATAACATCACTTTTGCCATATTCAATTGGTGATACAAACCAGCTTTGGTACAGTAGGGAAAAAAGAAAAATAACATGAGCATATCAATAGATGCAGAAAAAGCATTTGACAAACAAGAAAGAGAAAGAGAGAAAGAATAAGAGAAAGAAAGAAAAGAGAGAAAATCCTATTCATGATGAGAATACTCAGCAAACAAAGAATGGGGGAAATTTCTCAACTTGATAGAAAACACCTACAAAATACCTATAATTAACATCATAATTAATGTTCAGAAGCTTAAAGCTTTCCTGCTAACATCAAGAACAAGGTAAGGATGTCCCTTTTCATCACTACTCTTCAACACTACTAGAAATCCTAGTAATTCAATAAGACAAAAAAAGAAAAAAAAGGAAATAAAGGGTATACAGATTGGGAAGAAAGAAATAAAATCATCTATTTTGTCAGATGATATGATTATCTGTGTAAAAAATCTCAAAGAATCAACAAAACACAATGCCTGGAAATAAGCAATTATAACAACATTGCAGGATACAAGGTTAATATAGAAAAGTCAACTTCTCTCCGATACAACAGTAATGAACAAGTGAATTTGAAATTAAAACACATTACTATTTTTACAGCATTCAAAAAATGAACTATTTAGGTATAAATCTAACAAAATACATATAAGAACTATATGAGGAAAATTATAAGATTCTGAGGAAAGATAACAAAAAGCTATCTAAATGGACAGATATACTATGTTCTTGGATAGGAACATTCAATATTGTGTATGTATGTTTTTCTCCCGCTTGATGTATAGAATGCAATCTCAATAAAAAAATCCCAGCAAATTAGTGTGTGGATATTGACAAAGTGCATCTAAACTTTACATGAAGAGGGAGAAGACTCAGAATAACCAATTCAGTATTGAAGGAGAAGAACTAAATTGGAGGACTGACACTACCCAACTCAAGACTTACTAACAGTAGGGGCGGATTCAAGAGTAGAATCCCATTATGCACTAAGATAACAACTGATGCCCAAGGAAAAAAGTCATCTCCTAAGTGGAGCGATGCAATTTTATTGAAAGTTGTAGCTAAACAAGATGAAATTCACAGCAAAATGTTCCCAAAGTTTCTTTAAATATCTCCATCTCCTCCAAAGTTTTACTCCCCATGACACGTCTCCCAATTTTTTTTTTTTGTAACACACTCTCCAAAAAACAGTCATTCCAAAGTCCTCTCCTTATCTCTCCTCAAATTCCCACAGTTGGTACATCCCATTCAATCCAGGAAAAGTTACGAAAACGCATAGGAAAAGAAGAATATTGTTTTTTGACTATGTGAAATTGAAACTTTTATGAATGATAATAAACAGTTAGCAGAAAAGTGACATACTGAAAGAAGATTTTCCTAGTACTTAAACTAAGATATAATCAATAACTTGAATATGTAAGGATGTGCTGCAAATCTGTAAGACAAAGTTCTGAATTCCAACAGGAGAAATAAATAAAGGACACAGATTGGCAATTTATGGAATAAGCCTATATCATATCCTAAGACAAGAAATGACAGCACATACTGTGAGTTTATGTCTATGTGAACAATTTTCTGCTGTGACCTCAGGAAAACACTGTCTAATGGACATATGATATAGATGAGATGAAAATCTGATATATGCAAATGTCAATTTTATTTGTTTCTGACAAAAATAAAATACATCTTTACGGCTTAATGGTTGTCTTTAAGCAGTTTGTGTTTTGCTTTTTTACCTTTTGAAAGTCATACTCTATTGTCAGATTAAGAAAATGTTTTTGGGAGCACCTGAGTGGCTCAGTTGGTTAAGCCTTTGCCTTTGGCTCAGGTCATGATCCTGGGGTCCTGAGCCCTGGGTAGGGCTCCCTGCTCATCGGGAAATATGCTTCTCTCTCTGCCCCTCCTCCTGCTCATACTTGCTCTCTCTTTCTGAAATAAGTAAATAAAATCTTTTAAAATTGTTTTTGGATAGTCTTCTACATAATAATTCAAGTTGGTGGATTTTGTCAATTTTTCTAGCTAGAAATAAAAAGGTAATTTTCTCTCTCTTTTTCCTGCAGAAGTAATCTTCCATTTCACAAGAGTAAGTAGTAAACTCCCAAATGTCTTGATTTGGGGGAGTCGATTATAATTGAAATGGAGAGTTTCTGAAGCTCATTATTGATCTGAGAAATGAGAAGTTGGTGATAATGAGATATCACTTAAACTGCGTGGGAAAATCTTTTATAAAAATGAAGAGAAAAAAACAGGTTTGGGAAAGAATTTGGGGCAACAAGCACCCTCATGTTCTGCTGATAGGAACATAAATTGCTGCACCTGTCCTGGAGGACAATTTAGAAACAAAGCTATCATTATTGCTGGTAGTGGTAATAGTAATAACAAAAAGAAGAACTAACATGTGTTGTTCTAAGCACTTTAGATAGATACATAGATAGATAGATAGATAGATAGATAGATAGATAGATAGAAAAATACATTCAGATATATAAAAGATATATATATATATATATTTGAATAAGAAACTGTTATCACTTAAGTTTATGAGAAACTGAGGCAGAGAGATAAAGATTAACAGTTCATAAGAGAATGAAATAGGTTTTAAAAGTTGGAATTCTGAGTTCAGATTTTTTAATGATGAAACTAGATAATTCTAATCAGACCCAGCAATTCCTTGCCTGAACAAATATTTCCAGAAATCTCTCTGGAATTTATTGGCAAAGTTTCACTACTCTTCTTTCAAAATAGTATTAACTACTCTTTTTCTTACCTATTTCATACTCTAAACACTCAGAATTATTTAAACTAGAATCAGATTGATGGTTATTTTAAAATGATGGAAAAAATCTAAGAAAAATTTTAGAAGCCTCACAATAGACCGCTGTTTTATTTCGCCCAGGAGCACCATTTTATAATTCTTTTTCTGTCTTTCTCCCCATCCATCCATCCATCCATCCATCCATCCATCCATCCATCCATCTATCCAACCATCCATTCCTCCATCTACCCCTCCATGTACACATTCATATTAATAAAGCATTAAAGCTTTATTTAAGTTTTGCATACTAATACAAATTAACATGTATTTCATATTTTCAGGGAGTTTTGTCCTATTATACTTTCTAATTGATTACTGTTGATACATAAAAATCAATCATTTTTTGTAAATTTATCTTGTATCTAAGCAGTTGACTCAACTCTCACTAATTTTAAAAATTCAGAGTTGATACTCTTGGATCTTGAGTAGCCCAAATATCATTTTGTCCTCAAATTATGGTAACTTTGTTTCCTTATTTTCAGAGTTAAGTCATTTATTCCTGTTTATACCTCATTGCATTTGTCCAAACATTTCCAAATATTTTGAAAGTAATGGTATTTGTATATTTCTTTTTTTATTGCTAATTTAAATAAAAGTATTCCTGGAATTTCCCTTTAAAGACATTTTTGGGATATGGAGGAAACATTTTGTTTCTACAATAGGGCATTACTTTTATTGAATGTCTTTTATTTTTTTTATTTTTTATTTTTAAAGATTTTATTTATTTATTTGACAGAGAGAGAGAGTGATCACAAGTAGGCAGAGAGGCAGGCAGAGAGAGAGGGGGAAGCAGGCTCCCTGCTGAGCAGAGAGCCTGATTCGGGGCTCAATCCCAGGACCCTGAGATCATGACCTGAGCCGAAGGCAGAGGCTTTAACCCACTGAGCCACCCAGGTGCCCCTATTGAATGTCCTTTAAATATCCATTGAGAATACTGTGGTCTATTTTATTAGATCTATTGATATGATGCAGGCACATTGGCTAGAATATCCCCGTGTAGTTTTCAAAGGGTCATTACCATTATTTTAACATAATGTTCAGTCTTATTTGACAACATGTCATTTAGGTTTTCATACTATATTCATGAAATGAATTTATATCTATGAATTATTTGCCATCTTGCTAGATTCTGTTCTTAGGAGTATGTTAGACTCACAAAATAAGTTGAAAAGATTTTTGAACTTTTCATGTTGCCAAATAGTTTATAACAAGATTTTTATCTGGTTCCTGAAAACCTGAAAAAAATAGCTAAATTATCTGTCCATAAAATCCTTTATTTTGGGAGGGGGTACAGTTGGTGACTATTGATTTACATGTTTTTATACTTAATGGATCCACTTAGGTTTCCTAAATCTTATTAATTTTGATTATTCCTATTTTACCAGAAATGTTACATTTAACTGGGTTCTATTCAAAATGGAATGCTGTTTTAAAGTATTTCTTTATTATCTGCTATATTCTCTTTCTCATTTCTAATTTTAGTTTATTTTTATTCCTCACTGATGCATTCTAGAGATTCTCCACTGCTTTTTGACATTTGACCCACCCAGTTTTTTTCTTCCATCCTCTTTACATATGATAGTTCTGCTATATTTCTAAGTTTCATTAGGGTGTGAAAAGGATGAAAAGGAATAGGTTATTTTCTATTTGTATGGAAAATTTTTTATATGTATTTGTTTCTCCCATTATAATAGAGCATCCAAATTGTCTTTTTCTAATTTTGGTAAATTGATCTGTTGGCAGTAAAAAGAAGAGCTCTCAGAGACTATATACAATTTTGTTTTTCATTTTTCTCTTTGCTTTTGACTTGATATATTCTAATGGTATATTATTTGGAGTATTCTCGTTTATGATTATTCTATCTTCATGACAGAGCAAACTTTTTCAAAATGTATTTATCCTTTTTACTCTTGAGATTTGCCTTGAATTATTATGATCTTTTTACAAAATAACACTTGTTATTCTCTTTTTTTTACATTTGACTGATAAATATTTGCATATCTTTTCACTTGTATTCTTTTATTTATAGCCTTGGTTTTTGGTGTAATTCTGCTATCTTCAAGGTACATGTTACTTGGTTTGACTTCTGCCAGTCTTCTTACAAATTTAAATCTTACCATGTTTCCATTAGGGGTAGATTTGGACCATTCATCTTAATAAATATTCTACTTCTTGAATACAGCCCTGGAGTGCCAATCACACTTTAAGTAGAAACAGAGCCTCTATATGGTTGAGCAAATGATGAGTTAGGGAAATAAACTCAACTTCAACTGTTTTGTGCATTTCCCTTTTTCCATAAGCATTGTAGAACACATGTTTTCTCATCTCCAAGCAGCTTTGTGGGAAGAGCTGGACTTCAGGGAAGTGTTCAGGATGAAAAATAGTAATTTCTCTGGTTTAATCACCACTTTTTAGGCTCCTTCCTGAGTATATCCTCTTCATGATCCTTCCAAGTCAAGTGATGTTTTGAATTTGGGCAACATAGAAAATTTATAAGACATTCCAAGTAGGAGATGCTTAAAAACTCAGAGTATCGCCTCAACTAGTGTTCAGAATGAGTGCTTTGTGTCAGATCTGTATATAAAATGCACATACTGGGGCACCTGGGTGGCTCAGTCAGTGAAGCATCGACTCTTGATTTTGGCTCAGGTCATGATCTCTGGGTTGTGGGATCAAGGCCTGCACTGGGCTTCGCACTGGGTGAGGAGCCTGCTTGAGATTCTCTCTCTCCCTCTGCCCCTCCCCCCTCTAAAATAAATGAATGAATGAATAAATAAATAAATGGAATTCATATATAACCTTTTTTAAACATAGTTTTGTATTATAAAAGAACTGTTACTTTCAAACTTTTAGTCCTCGTACCCTGATAATTCCATGACACAAATGAAGTTAAAGTGATCACAATTGTGTTATTACACACAAAGGATTATTTGTAAAAATACTCTTTTCTACTACTGCAGGCTGGGAAATGCATAAGTCCTGAGGCTCATGAGTAGCTGCCATAACAAGAGTGAGCCTGGGCTGTGGGAGATAAATCATCCTGAAGCCAGCCACTCAAATGAATGGCAGTCACCGCTAAACCAGTCATCGCTGCTAAACCTCTTATTGCTTCCAGTGACTTTTATCCACACACATTCTAATTCATCATAGATCCAATTCCACAAAATGTTTGTAAAGCTGTACTGCTTGGCTCTATACATTCTTCATTTCTAAGCACCTGCACCACATCAAGTTTATCAAAGCATATCCATTTAAACATCCATTACAATATACACTGAACTCTTGGTAAGTTTTGGTTCGAAAGCTTTTATTTACAGTGAGCCCCTACCATATATGTCTAAGTCCAAAAGGCAGCTTATTAGGCAAGTCAAAATTATCCTTGAATGTTCTAAAAATTAAATTTACACTGCTATGGCACAGGCACTTTGGTCCCAGCTAGTGATGTTCTTTTGTTTCTCTTGAACTATGGGCTATTATCTCTTTTATCCTATTATTGGAAGTTAAGGTATATTTAAAAGTAGAGCAAGATGTTTTACTGGGGTGAATGATGGAATATCTCTCCTTTCTCCCTCTCTCTCTCTCTCTCTCTCTCTCTTTATATTTTGACTGGTTACATGGAACAGAATTCTGTTGGTTAAATACAACAGAATGCAACCATACATATATTTCTGAGCTTATGTCTCTTCTTCTTCTTCTTTTTTAGTGAGGGAGAGAGGCAGAGGGATAGAGAGAGAGAATCTTAAGCAGACTCCATGCCCAGCACAGAGCCTGATATGGGGCTCGACTTCGTAACCCTGAGATCAGGACCTGAGCCGAAATCAAGAGTCAACACTTCACCGACTGAGCCACCCAGGTACCCCGAGACTATGTCTCTTCTTATAACTGCATTTATATGAAATAAAAGTGTATACATACGAATATATACATTCTTACTTACATACATAACTATAAGACATTTAGATAGAAAGATAGATAGATAGATATGTAGACATAGTGAAATGGAGAGATAAAAGTGTTCCAGAAGAGACCAATGTGTGCAAACTGTCATGGTGGGAGGGAACATGGCAAATACTAAAAACTGATGTGAAAAAAGACCAGAAAATGAGGGAAGAAAGGTTAAGTGACTCACCCGTGGCATCGTCCAGTAGCAACAGAACCTAGAACCCATATATATCTCAACACAAATCCCTGTTTTTCCAGTTACCCCACAACATGCCTGCAACTGACATTTGCGTGGCAAACAGTGGGCTTAACTGGAGTTCTTTCACTGCTGATTTATTTATATTTCGTCCCATGGGCACAGGCTGAAGCTTGACTCTGGACTCATACCTCTCCCCTGTGATAGGATAATTTGCTTTAGTCACTTGGTTTGGCAAACTTTGCTGAATGTATAACCATGCAGAAACCTGTGACCAGCGTGATGTTCGAACATACACAATAGATCTGATCTAAACTGTGAGTTTTGTGAGCTTGTGGATTTTTCCCAAAAGGTGTTTGTTTGTTTGTTTTTTAACAATAAATGACTAAGTATTGAATACTCAAGTGTATGGTCTAATAATACCCTCTTTTATAGTCCCAATGACAACTGGTTGAATCAGTTAAAAGCTCTAAGCCAGATTTCCCAATTCTAAATTATCCCACCCCCTTTAAAAGTGGGGTTCTTGGGAGGCCTGGGTGGCTCAGCCAGTTAAGCATCTGCTTTCTGCTCAGGTCATGATCCCAGGGTCCTGGGATCAAGCCCCGCATTGGGCGCCCTGCTCAGCGGGGAGCCTGCTTCTCCTCTCTCATTCTCTTCCGTGTGCTCACTCTCACTGTGTCTCTCTCTCTCTCTGTCAAATAAATAAATAAAATCTTTAAAAAAAAAATAGGATTCTTACTATCCACATGTCTTGGCAACCTTCCGACTCACATTTTACTGCTTTTGAAACTAGGAGATATATCCAGGAACATACTGGATAAAAAGAAGCAGACTTTTCTAGGTATTAAGGTGAATGCTGCAATGACTATACAATCAGAGGACAAAACTTGTTGTGTGATTCCCTTCCCATGCAAAGGAAAACTAATTTACTTAATTGCCCGTGCTTAAGGGAAATGTCATCATGTATGGCTTCCTGTTTTATACTGATGAGAGAATATTAAGTTACTAATGGCACAAGTCAGGAAAAAAAATTCACAGGCCATGAACTAGCATGCTAGAAAAAGAACAGATTGGCAGGTGATAGAATTAATTTATGAAAGGTCATGTTTTAGATGCTTGACTCTGGTGAAAAGATCACTTTATACTTTATATAGGACCTATAGGTAAGGCAGGAGCAGGTAAATTACACGAAAGCCTCAAATATTCCTAACTACAAGCTCCTCTTTCAGAAAGCAGTAATCTAGCTCAGGCTAAAGTGAGCCCTTTAAGAATGTTTCATGAATGGCACCTGGCTGGCTCAGTCAGAAGAGGATATGACTCTTCAACTTGGGGTTATGAGTTTGATTCCCAAGTTGGGTGTAGAGATGACACAAATAAGTAAATAAACTTTAAATAAAAAGAATGTTTCATGAATATTAACACCAAACGACTCTGGGTTTCTAGTCTTTCATTAGGTATTTCTTTAGCATTAGTTAAGATGGAGGACACCGCATTGGATAAAGCACCATCAACAATTTAAGATTCAGCAGATGAATCACAAACACAATTATCTACATTAGACAGCAAAGGCGTCTAATGTAAGTAATGTTTCAAATAAGATTCTTTACCGGCTAGGTTGTGGACATTGGGGAGGGTAGGTGCTATGGTAAGTGCTATGAAATGTGTAAGCCTGACGATTTACAGACATGTACCCTCGGGCAAATAATACAGTATATGTTAATAAAAAAATAAAAAGGAAAAAAAAGATTCTTTATCTAAGAATTAAGGTTATGACCAGAGCTGGGGTACAGGAGAAGCCTTTTCCAGACTGGGTAAGGGGACTTTATGAAGGTAACATTCTAGTCTTTTCTCTTTTCCTTTGCCTTCCCTCCAAAGAAAGGCACATGACAAACCCTGAGCATGGAGTAGAGTTGGCTAAGAATACTGGCATATGCCTTTTCCTAGTGCGATAGAAGACATTTGTGACTTTTTTTTTTTTTTAAAAATAAGGGCATTTAAAACGATCGTGAAAGAAATGCTAATAGGTTGTAGCAATTGGTGAAGTTCTCAAAAGCCTTGAATCAGTCAGAATAATTAGGGAAACTAGAACTTCTAAAATGGAGTAAGCCACATGATAGAAAATAGAAATGGCAATGAAATTGTACTTTACTATGGCTAGGTATGGAAAACATCTCTGCTTTTCTTTCTTTCTCTTTTAAGAGAGCATCTGTATTAGTTACTAGGGCTCCTGTAACCAGTAACACAAACTGAGTGGCTTCGAACAACAGAACTTTACTCCCTGACGGCTCTAGAGGCCAGAAGTGTAAAGTCAAGCTCCTTCTCCAAAATCTCTAGAAGACCTTCCTTGCCTCTTCCAACTTCTGGAAGCTATAGGCATTCCTTGGCCTACAGAAAAATAGCTTTGATTTCTGCCTGTGTCTTCACAGCGTCACCTTCCCTCAGTGTCCGTGTCTTTTCATAGTGTTCTCTCTGGATGTTTGTGTCTAAATTTCCCTCTGAAGTATTTGTTATTGAGGGGTAGTCCATAAACAATATTATATTAGTTTCGAGTGTATTGCATAGTGAATCTCCAATGACATACATTACAAAATGCTCACTGTGGTAAGTGTAGCTAGCTTCTGTCACCATAGCAAGTTATTACAATATCATTGGCCATATTCCCTACCCTGTACTGCTTTATCCCATGACTCATTTTACAATTCCAAGCTCGTATCCCCTTATCCCCTTCATCAAATCTCTCTCTTATAAGGACATCAGTCACATTGGATTAGGCCCCATTCTACTCCATTATGACGTCACCGTAACTTAACTAAGTGCTATCTTCAATAACCCTAATTTCAGATAAGGTCACCCTGTGAGGTAGTGGTGTAACTAAGAATATTTATGTATCTCCTTTCCTGTCAGCTGCCACACTTGTACTCAGAACACACCACAACACTTCTGGTATCAGATATCTATGTATTCTCCACACCAAGGAATCCTCTGACACAAGTCAGATGTCCTAGAATTCAGTTCTGACACTATCTGCCTGGAGTTAGCATCAGATCCCATGAATTAAGAAGAGCTTAGTCCCAGAGGACTCCACCCCCCCCCCCCCGTTTAGATACCAATCACAAGGCTCAGACTGATACCTGCAACTTTGACCGACTGGCTGTAAACCGGGGTTCCCATGACCCACTGCTTAGGTTCAATCATTTGTTAGCATGGCTAACAGAACTCAAGGGAACATTTATTTACATGCACCAGTTTATGATAAAGGATATACTAAAGGAGGAAGAATAGCCAGATGAAGAGTTACATAGGAAGAGGTGTGCCACCCTCCCAGCATGCAGATGTGCTCACCAACTTATGAAACCCCATACTTTTGGGATTTTAATGGAAGCTTCATCACATAGGCCCAATCAATTATGAATTCCATCTCTAGCTCCTCTCCCCTTCTCATAGGATGAGTGATGGAGCTAAAACTTTCAAGTTTCTAATCATGGTTTTTCTGGTGACCAGCCTTCATCCTCAAGCTATTCCAAAGCCCCTTATTAGAAGGAAAGCACTCCTATCACCCAGGAAATTCCAAGGGTTTTAGGAGCTCTGTGGCAGGACCCAGGAGCAGAAATCAACATCTTCTATTACTTTACAATTAGGCTTGAGAACTTGAACAAATCTTTTTTTTTTGGGAGGGGACATACAATTGAAGTCATAACATCATCCTTTAAATTGTACATGATCCTAGTAGGTTGATATACCTGTGTGTACATATAGTTACATTTAATATGAAATCTTTGTCAAACGAATAAAACTGAGTTGTCCATCAAGCCATCTTTTGTTGTTTTTATTTTTATTTTTTTCACCCAAATGACAAACCTTGATCTCTATTCTATACCACTGACATCTTAGTTACACAGAATAACACATTGTTATCTCTCTTTTTTCACCCAAATGACAAACCTTGATCTCTATTCTATACCACTGACATCTTAGTTACACAGAATAATACACATTGACTTAGGAATAGCTTAGTTACACAGAATGAAGCTATTCCTAAGTCAATGCAAACAGGTCTTCAAGGGCAACTGGCCTTTTGATTCTGGATTCACAGTTATGTGACCAGCTGGTGGGGGGGGGCGTCTCCTCTTAGTTTGTGTGGCTCACCAACAATGAGTCCCTTCCTAACAGTTCTCCTCAAAGTGAAGGTTCTTCCTTGAACTCTGTAATTATTCCTCACATAGAACCAACACAAATGAGGAGACAGAATGGGACATAAGAAAACATCTGTATTTTGAGCACATAAAGATTTAGGCTTGAATCTAGGGTCCGCACTAATGAGCTCAGTGACCATGAGCAAGTCAGTAAAGTTTTCAAATCCTTAGTCTGTGCATCTGTAAAATGAAAACTCTCACTGCTAATGCCCAGAGCGATGTTGAGGATTAACATGGATAAAGCTCTTGGCTTGACACAAAGGAATACTTACCAAATGTGTCTTGTTTCAACATCATAATAAATATGTCATGTTGAAAACTGACACCTGTATACGAACTTTCCCTCCCATAGAGGAGTAATGACAAAATTATTATGGTCATATGTATAATTATGTATTTGATATAAATAAAACAAACATCAATTTGAATTAAAATTATAATTTATAGGTTGAAGTAACTGTGCTCACTTTCTGGGAAAGCCAGTAATAAAATTAGATCACAACAGAATTGGGAATGCAGATTTAATCATAGAACAAATATTTCTCGAGCTACATATATGGGCCAGATATTGTTTTAGGGACAATGTGTCAGAGCCACCAGTGATATAAATAGCAGAAGGAAAGTGGCATAACTTACCCCACCAACTTTCTCAAAGTGAGATCCATCTTTCTTGAAATCGGTGAGGGCCCCATTGAAATACCAGGTGAACATGATGTCTAACAAGGGGTCATGCTGCACTTGGCAGGGCAAAATGACACTTTCGCCAACGGAGACATCCATGTTGGATGGTGCCAAAGTGATTCTCGTTGGTTCTATCAAGGAAACAAGAAAAGGTTCAAGTAAAACGTTAGCATTTTTATTTTGATGAAAGCATTTCACAAGCTGATGGTTAATCTAACATTTAGGGTACATGATTAAAAGTCTTCAAGATTAATAGAGACATTTTTATGCAGATCTGTAATGTATATCATCGGATCCACAAATTCTTGTTAAAAAGAATTAAGATATTTGAATTTATAGAATTTATCAGTTAAAAATTAAAGTCACCTATAAACAAGAGTTGTAGTATTACTACAAAATCAATATTAACTTAGTTTTATTGCTCACGGGGTTAGATATAGAAACCACTGAATTCTCATTGACTTTTAATGACTCAAAAATGTATTGCTACCAAAATTTAAATAGACTCAAACGTTTTAAAGACCACACAAAAGACATATAGAACAGGTGCTATAAGAGGGATGCTAAGTTACAGTGTTAATTAATGTGTTTTCCTCCTCAGTGTCACCACGTACATTTCCTTCTCCCTATCCTCCTAACAGTCCTCCCATCTACTGTGAATTAAACTTCTTGTGACTCCCTTTTTCCATTGTTGCTCCTTATTCATTGACTCCACATTGCAGCAAAAGTCTTCGAAAGAATCATTTATGTATGTTGTCTACAATTCCTCTAGTAAATTCCCTCTTTAATTCACTCCAGTTAGCCTCTGGCTTCTCACAACCCATTTGTTTTGGTCAAGATTCCCAGTAATCACCTTGCTGAAAACCAATGGCACATTTTCCAATCTCATCTTACTTAATTGACCTCGCACAGCAGCATTTACTACCCTTGATCATTGTCTTATTGTCAGTTCACTTTCTTTGCTTGGTTTCTGGGACACCAAACTTTGTTTTCTAGAACCGTTTGTGCCAGTCATTCCTTATCTGATCCCTCTTCTTTTTCTAAATTGCATAACGTTAGACTGCCTCAAGCTCAGTCTTTGGTTTTTCCTCATTCTCTATCTTCACTCACTCTCTCGGTGATTTTAGCTAGTCTGTTTTTCAAGTATATACCTATATGCTGACAACTCCCAAATGTGTATCTCCATCCTTCATCACTCTCCCCAAACCCAGATTCATATAACCAAATTCTTCTTGGGGACATACTTGGGGTTATGATAGACATTATTGTTTGGCACAATTTCCTTGAACACATACAGTAGGATTAAATTATCAACACCTTTGAATTCAGGCATAACCAAATGCTAATGCTTGGCCACAGAAATGTAAGATGGAGTTATATGTGGCACTGACAGGCAGAAGCCTGGAAGAACTAAGAGACTGTCTGATGTGTAGTTTTTCCTCTTCCACTGTGCTCGACAATGTGCCTGATGGTGGAGGCACTGGGACCCTTTATACCTGAATGAAGACAGTATAGCTGGCTGACCCACCATGGACTTGCTGTATAAGCAAAAAAGTATTTGCTCTTTTAACCCACTGAAAGGTTGGATTTGTTGCTAATGCCTGAATACTGTGGTATGCTTTGCACAAATAGAGCCTAACGGACATTTCATACTGAACATATCCAAACTGAACTCCTGGTCTACCTCTTCCCAAATTTGCGCAACCTCCCCAGCTCAGTTGTCTTGACTATCATTGTCTCTGCTATTTGCCAAAGACCCTGCAAACATCCTTATCTCCTTTTTCTTGGGCTTCACATCCAATTCATCAGCAACTCTTGTTGACTCTAGAAGGAGAGTATTTATAGAATCTGATCCTTTTCCATCAATTCCTCTGCTGCTACTTTCACTTGGGTCATTATCATCTCCAGCCTGGCTTGCAGCCCATGGTCTTCTGAGATCTCTCCTGTATCTACTCTTTTTTCCCTTCACTGTGGTATCATCAGAACAGCTAGACTAAACCTTCACATCATGCCACTCCCCTGTTGATTTGCACCAGCCTCCCCTTCCCATTTCAACTAAAAGCTAAAGTCTTAACAAGGTCTATATATCTCCTCCATGATTGTCCCCAAAGAGTCTATAAGTTAACTCCTCCATGTCCACAAAATCTTTGTCTAAAACTCTCTTTCTCACCAGGTCTACTCTCATCACGGTTTTTCTGCTCCAGCTTATCTCTACCATACACTACCCTGTATTTTCTTAATTGTTTGTAATTTTTTCCTTCTGATAATTTCCTGTCTTTTATTCCTACTACATGTTTTCTTTCCACCTCTGATAGAAGGTATGGTTCATGAGGGCAGCGTCTTCGTCATTTTGTTTGCCAACATAGGCCAAGCACCTGACACATGGTAGGTATTCATTTTTTTTTTCTTGAATGAATACATAAAGAACATATATCCACAACTCTAAGTGACTCTCACTGATGGCAAAGATTATTCCATGGACTTAAACATCTCCAGAAAATATCAATAATATTGTGAAAGACTGCATTCAAAAGATCTGACATAATAGAATAGCATGAAAGTTGATCATCAGCATATGCTATTTGTAATTCTCCTGCCCCTCATACCAGCACATAACTAATGCGTTCCCTGGTGCACACTGTGGTGTGTGAAGAAAGATTGAGAATTGTCCTCTTGGGGCACCTGGGTGGCTTAGTGGGTTAAAGCCTTTGCCTTCGGCTCAGGTCATGATCTCAGGGTCCTGGGATCGAGCCCCGAATCAGGCTCTCTGCTCAGCAGGGAGCCTGCCTCTCCCTCTCTCTCTGCCTACTTGTATCTCTCTCTTTCTCTCTCTCAAATAAGTAAATAAATAAATCAAAAAAAAAAAAAAAAGAATTGTCCTCTTGACTTCCACCTGTTAAAAATAACAGTGGAAATAGGTTCTACCTTCACAGTGCACTGCATATTATAAAAACTCGGGTTTTTTTCTTTGATCTTAATAGCATACCAGTGTTCATCTCTACATAAGGTAATCTTTAAGAAATGTACCTACCTGTAACAACCAAGCGTGTTGTGCCATTTGCTTTTCCAAATTGGTTTTCTGCTATGCAGGTGTAAGTTCCAACATCAGCTTTACTGACATTGGCTATTTTAAGTCCGCCATCTTTTAAAAAAGATATTCTAAAGAAAAATACAAATTAGACAAATAAGTGTATAATAATCACAATTTTTAAATCACAATTTTTAAATAGAAGTATTTAAATACTTTTTTTTATAAATCACAATTTTTAAATAGAAGTGTCACCTTAAACCTGGACTTCTATGGCTAGATAAACCAGTCCTCAGCCTTCTTGGGAATAAAAACACTAAAAGAAAATTTACACACATACACACTCACACACAGCTAAGAAAAGATGCTCTACCAATATGAACTTTTCTTGACATTTTTATGCAGCATTACTTAACAACATTATTTAACATTATACCTACTTTCAGAGACGCCTTTATCAAATAAGTGTGAAATGTCTTCTATAAATACATGGTGTGGTAGATTGTTCATGATGGTCTAGCCTTATCAGTTTGAAGAAATTAAAAAATAGACATGACATGAATTCCCTTAAGTTTGAAACAGTATATGAGAACTGAGAAACTCTCTTTCCTTTTACAAGGAACTTGGGAGAATCACATTTGACCCAATATAAATCCAAATTTTGCAAAATAACACGTTCATGGTCACCTGTGAGCTATTGCAAGGAATCTGGGCAGTACAAATGAACTCTACATTAGAGTTTCTGAGCATATGCTTAAAGTACTTTAAGCTTTTGTACCTAACTAAGTAATTAAGGAGATACAAATGAATGTCTTACATGTGCTAGGCATTATGAGACTCTCTGGGATTATGGTGAGAACAAGATAGAAGGTCCCTAACTTCATGGAATTAATAGTCTACTAAACAACATAGACAATAAATAACCAAGTTCAGATATTTGAGAAGTACTCTGAAGGAGACAAACAGGGTGATATAATAAAGAATAATAGCTGTAAGGAGTGTTTCCATGATACTGTGCCTCAGAAATGCCTCTTAGAAGAGGAATCATTTGAAATGAGAAAGAGGAATGAGAAAGCATTAACCTATCATTAGTCAGATCCATGAATCTTAATTGCCTATCTTGTCTACCCACAATTATTTCCCTTTTCCTTGAATTCCTAAAATATTTACTACTCATATCATACATTAAACACTTACCTTTTATCTTGTATGATTTATGTCTTTGGTATGTGAGTGTCAAATCTATCCAAAGACAAGGTCAACTTCTTTAAAAAGATTTCAGCATGACATGATATATGTAAACCCATGACACGATATATGTAAACCATGATCTGTAAGTGTTTCCAACTTTTAGGCTCTACAGTAGAAAGGAAGAACACTAAGGGCATTGGACTATAGTGGATGATCTCAACTCAATTTCTAAGTATTACCCTGCTTGATGCAAGATTTAGAGGTGAGTGTCAAAAGTGTGATTAGTCTGAGTTTATATATCAAAAATATACAAGATAAATATTTTATATTACACACATGTATTTTTAATGTATTTTATATTACCTATACATATATATTCCTTTGATGCCCTGTAATTCACTTTCACTCAAATTCACTTCTATTTTATTGAGTGAGAAAGTCGTGAAATTAGAGCCAGCACACAGAGACCTGCTCATCATCCTGGGTAGATTGTCCATGAATGTCTGTTGCTCATGTGATTTTTTTTTTAATATGTCAAGGCATGTTTGAAACAAAAGGGTTTAAGAACAATGGCTTAGAAGGGGCACCTGAGTGGCTCAGTGGGTTGGGGCCTCTGCCTTTGGCTCAGGTCATGACCTCAGGGTCCTGGGATGGAGCCTCGCATTGGGCTGTCTGCTCAGCCGGGAGCCTACTTTCCTCTTTCTCTCTGCCTGCCTCTCTGCCTAACTGTGATCTCTCTTTGTCAAATAAATAAATCAAATCTTAAAAAAAAAAAAAAAAGAACAATGGCCTAGAAAGCTAATCAGGGAACACAGAACATTATATTGTAATTTGAGGGGCAAAGTACAATGGTTACAAATGCCAAGACCTTTCCTAGGTAACTGTGAAAAAGGTGTAATATCTGATTTCCCTCATAGAACCCTGACCACTTTGATGGGTATAAAATGCCTGCTGGTCACTTTTCTCAAAGAGATCATCGAAGAAAAATCTCTATACCTTAGCTTCTCAGAGAACAAAGATTTTCTTAGATAGTGTGCAATAATAATGGAAAGAGGAGACCCTGCAGAGGGACACATGCAAACCAAACACTTCACATATGGAGACTCTTTTGAGAAACACAGGGAGTAATCTGAAAGAAATGGAAGTCTGATCATGTAATTCCACCATAATCCCCAATCCCGGTTTAGACAGCTTCTCTGGAATCACACTGTCTATAGAAGAAAAATGATTACAGTCTAAGGCTGAGACATACTTTCTCATCAGGACCCCAACTTACTCTAATTTCATGAAGGCTTGTGATTCTACACCTTGTTTGCTTTTCCTCGGTCACAGATACTTTCTTTTAAATGCTTTTAAGCTTCTTGACTTGGTGCCTTTGTGAATACTGTTCCCTACGTCCAGTTAATGTGTACTTAACCTTCAGATTTTGGCCACTTCCCTGAACCATGGGTCAGATGAGGTGTTCCTGTAAATGATGATACACCTTCTGTGTCTGCTTTATAACATTTGACAACCGGCCATTTACACACCTGTGTGCTTATTTGACTAATTTTCTCCTCTAGTAAGCTCAGAGACTACAAGCTCTCTGGAGGTAGGGAGGGTGTCTTGAGAGTGTCTGATTTACTCATCACTAAATTCCTAGAGCCTTGAACCATTCCTGACACAGAGTAAATGTTCAAAATTGATACTTGTTGAATGAACAAATGATTGTATGTCTCTAGAGAAGAACAGGGATTGGTAGTAAAGGCAGGTTGCAAGGCACTGAAGATTTTAGAAATTATAAAAAAATAAATTCAGAAAATGTGCAGACTATTAAGCACATACACATGTATATACATATACACATATATATGCATATATGTGTGCCATATTTAAATATATCTATACATATGTATATGCATATACCCATGAAACATGAGTTTGAACTGCATAGGTCCACTTATTTGCAGAATTTTTAAATACAGTATTGTAAATGTATTTTCTCTTTCTTATGATTTTCTTAATAGAACTTTATTTTCCCAGCATGCTTTGTTATAATAATATTGTATATAATACATACAACATACAAAAAATGTGTTAATTGACTAAGCTATTGGTAAGGATTCCAGTCAATAGTAGGCTCTTAGTTAAATTTTTGGGGAAACAAAGTTACACTGGATTTTCCACTCTGCATGGGGTTGGCACTCTGAACCCCCATGTTGTTCAAGGGTCAACTATGTAAATATGTATGTGGAAAAAAAGAAAGCTGAGACAATAGAAGGCAGGATGAAGAGAATTTAGAAATTCCTAGGATAAGAGGACTATAAATGTACTTTTACTATGAAGAAGGAAGAAACAGGGAGAGACTAAAGATAAAGGTGGGGAGACAGGGAAGGAGGAAAGGAGAGAAAGATAGTGAGAGAAAAGTTATTGAGAAAAGTCTGAATGAGTACAAACAAGAGCGATGCTCCTGACCCATTTTGCTTGGTAATCCTATCTGTAAATATTTGCAGCCATGACCCTCAAAGAGGATAGGAAAGAACCCATAGCATTGCTCAATAAATTTTACCTCCCTTTACTAGTCCCCCGAAAAATTGCAGGTTTGCTGGAGGTTTTAATAAGAAAGCAAGATAGGAAATGGTTATCAGAAGGGCTTAAAGATATTTAAATAGTGAGGCAATCTCATCTGCTCTGATATAGAGGCTGGAGGTATAACTGGAAGCCCCAGGAAGCCGGGCAACCAACCACTTCCAAGATTAGCAAGCATGAAACCAAAGTAAAAATGTCTCTGGTTGACGGAACAAATATTCACCCAAAGCTCAGACCTTCTGATTTGGATATCACAGAACAGAGATAGGCAACTGCAGATATCTTCATGTTATGAATTAGTGTAACTGCTAAGCTTCCACTATAAGTATAGAACCTTTAGGGCATGAGGTTTAATAGCTGTAAATGAGCAACCCCATCTTTATGACTATGCCAAGATGAAGAATAGCTTCAAAAGCAAGGCTAACAACTTAGGAATCACACAGACTTCAGTACAAACATATTGACTCTCAAAGAATGCAAACTCTGTACAATGTAAAATTCGGAGCTAATTGGGTATTTTCTTCCTAAATTGGTTCTTCCAGTAAGATCTAAGAGGCCCACAGGGCATTTCACACAACATAAAAATAAACAATATTCAGTAAATGGATGGAGTAATTGTTTCTCAAAAGAAAACCTTCGATAACCCATGCTTGCCTACAGAGACCCAAAGTGAAAATTTTATACTACTTCAGTATAAATGAAATTGCTTTCTAAGCTTTCTGGGAACACGTTTTGCTGCAAATGGATAGAGCTGAAAATGTAGATAACAATGAGTGTCTCTAAGTCTTGGCACAAAAAGTTAAACAAAGATTTATGAGATTAACATTCAGAAATGTGGGACTCCAGCTTCCTTTGAAAATTTAGAATTTAAATCACTGTGGCATTTTTGACTCCTTGATTGGTTTTACAATATGCCTTTATATATCTCCTTTTATCAGGCTTTCCTTTCATAGTAAAAGAGGTTAATTTTTTTTACTTAACCCCGTGCAGTCTATGGTTAGTTTGGGATAAGTAAACTTAATTGCTCTAAGCTGCTCGAATGGTCCGTTCTATAATTCAGTGATGGCACTGAATTTATGGCTGTTAAGAAAAGCTGTTTGTTCAGAAAGTTGACTGCTATCTAGGCAACACTGACCTGTACTTTATGATGACATATAACCATCCAACTAAACAGTATGTTTTAGAATGGGAACAGTGTGGCCTATTGTGCATGCAAGGCAGGATTTCTGAATATGTTGTTTTACCCTTGCCTATGTTCTGAATATTACGGTAATTTATTCAACTTGAATTTTAACAAACATGCCACAACTCTACATTTTCTCAGGAAGCACATCTCAGTGGAGATGAAATCACATGAGATCGTAATGATTAAACTGCTGTATAGAAAATAACAAGGCTATTTTGGACTTCACTTTCCGAGTACATATTCGAAGAGATGGATGCTTACATTTAGCCGTAAGAGAAAAGTACTCACAATGCATATATTACAGGATAAATAATGACAGCTAAGGAAAGCAAATAGAAATTGATGAAAATGTATGAGAAAAATAAGTGTCAGTGAAAAAGAGCACGGAGTCCATGTTCTCATTTGCAGCTCCCGCTCAGCCCCAAAAGCTTGGTGAAAGAACTTCTGCCCCTTGAGTTCAACGATAACGTGCACACACTCTTTAGGAAAATTATATTAGAATTTTCATTCTTTTAGCTGTACCATATTGGGCTTTTGTCTTATAAATTCAACAGCGTTAGGTTAGTGATTTATTGGTTGGAAAATCTCCAAGGTAAAGAGAAGCAGAACGGAGAAGATTCAGCAGTTAATTATCCTATTTTTGAGTAAGCACTAGGCTAATAACATGTAGCG
This sequence comes from Procyon lotor, assembly GCA_028646535.1. NCBI lineage: Eukaryota > Metazoa > Chordata > Mammalia > Carnivora > Procyonidae > Procyon > Procyon lotor. The sequence goes on from CM053603.1 coordinate 33,098,282, forward strand.
TTGTTATTTGGTTGAGATACGCAGAGTACGTGAAACAGGCATCTGACATCCTAGAGAGATGTACTTTTTCCATATTAATTAACATTTCTTCATATTTATAAGAAGAGAATCAACAGTAAAGGAACATAAGCATTACTTTTATAAAAACCTTTCCAAAAGCATGTCTATTATGAAAAATAAACCTGGAGCTCAGTCTTTGTTACAACAGTGATGCAATTGTTTTTTCTTCTAAAATGGACTCAAGTCAATAGAACAAAAGGCCCTTAAGAAGGGATTTCCAATTTGAATTATTATACAAAACTACTCATCTAAGTAATTCATGGGGCTGAGGTAATCCATTTGAAACATTTAAATCCTTATATAACAAAGTATCTGCAAAAATGATAAATATTCCTATGAATGAGAGAGTAAACCAAACAAGACAAATAAATAACTCTCTAGTGGCTCATGTATTTAAAAGAAAACCTTGAAGGGAATACTTATTAAGTTTTAAATCGGCACCATATTTGACACTATTCCTTCCTGCTTGAGAGAGACTCAAGTGAAATCAATGAAAATCACAATGTCGGTTCTATTACTTATACTATAAATAAAGCTGATTTAAAACTGCTTAAGTGAGCAGCATGGTTTTCTGATATTTCATCTCTGAATTAGACAGACCTAAGCAACCTGGCTCAAGTTTACAACCAGGCCCTTCCTGTACAGGCAAGGTCTCTTACTGCATGGTAAAGAGAACTTCAAAATACATTCATTCTCTATAGGAAGGCAGACACCAAAGAGAAAGGAGAGGAGCCCAATGTGGGGCTCCATCTCAGGACTGAGATCATGACCTGAGCCAAAATCAAGAGCTGGATGCTTAACCAAATGAGCCACCCTGGTGCCCCTGGGAACCACACTTTGAGTAACAGTATTCTAAACTCTGCCTATGGGACTCTCCCTTCTTCAACTTTAATTTGTGAAACAAAGACAAAAATGATGCTTACTTAGCTCATTCATTCCAGTATTTGCAATCCCTTCTGCCAAGATTTCTGGACCCACTCAGTTTTTTGTCCATCCCTGAGTCAGTTTCTGCAACTTATCTAATAATTCTGAGTAATACCCTTGAATTAGTCCTTAGCTACAGTTACCAAACCCCTAAAGGATATGAGCAACCACAAATTAGTGCCATAGTCTTTTTCCAATACACATTTGTTATCTTAACAAATATGAAAGGTTCAGAAGCAATCTTCTATATAGGGAGGACAAGGTTTTATCACAAATCAAGAGTGGCCCCCAAAACATCTGCCTTGATACTGTGTTCTTGCATGATAGAATGGTTCTGGCCCCATTATCCCAATTCCAACATTATCTTCTATTTTAGATATTCATCTGTGTGTAAATGGCCATTTACTTCTGCAGTATAACTAAACTTGCTGGGATACAGAGTTCTTTGAATATTTGAGAAGTGTGAGAACTCCATGCAGAACAAATACATAGACAATACAAAACAATAATAACAAATGTGATACAATTCAAGTTGAATCATATAAGGTTCTGTGGACATCAGGTTGGTAACTCCTGCTAGCAGTTCAACTAACTCATCCAATGATAACGAGATTGTGTTCGAAAACTTGTCTTGGATGCTTCAGTGTTAGCCTTTTTAGATGCACCTTATTAAGATTTTCCCTCATGATGACTGTGTACATTTGGTGACTAGCTCCTTAAAAATTATCTTGCACAAAAAAAGAGTGGTAATGTAAACACCAAGAACAAACTGGTGGTTGCCAGAGGGGAGGGATATGGAGGGAAGGGCAAAATGGGTGAAGGAGAGTAGGAGGTTCAGGCTTCCAATTACAGAAGGTGTAAGTCACATAGGTAAAAGGCACAGCATAGAGAATACAGTAAATGGTATTGTTATAGCATTGTATGGTGACTGACGGTAGCTACACTTGTGGTGAGTGTAGGGTAACACAGAGACTTGTGGAATTACCATGCTGCACCCCCGAAAATAATGTAACATTGTGTGTCAACTATTACCTCACTTAAACAAAGAAAGAGCAGTCATGTTGCACCCCTGAAGAATGTAGGGTCTTAGGCCACATGTTCATTCATTCCCTTGAATGGGTCCCAGAATGTTTTCTGGGAAAAATCTTAGGCCTAAAAATCTGCATTTTCTTGTCCCTTCTCCATGCAGAGATGTGATCATTGTCTATTCACACAGGTTCCGGTGAGCCACCACACCTTTAATCAGATGATATAAACTTTAATATTAGTTCAACTGACTCTTTATAAGTACTGACTCTTCATTCTCACAGCACCCCCTTGCATACCCTACATTCTTGACACCAAATATAACCTTGAAACAATGTCTATTTCAAGCTCACTAAAAACATACATGTGAGAAATAATGTGCATGGAAAATTAACTAGAAGAATGTGGTCTATCTCTTTCTCAAGAGCCTTAAGTCTTAATACTCAAAGTTACGCCTGGATTGCAAAGAATAAGGAAAAAAAAACCTTTAATACTCACTGAGAAGTCATTGTATTTTTTTAAAAGAATTTTTAGTTTAATCATTTGAGAGAGAGAGCGAGAGAGAGAGAGAGAGAGAGACAGAGAATGAGTATGAATCGGGAGGAGAGTCACGGGGAAAGGGAAAGGCAGACTGCCCACTGAGTGGGGTGCCCAACTCAGGGCTCCATTCCAGGACCCTGAGATCATGACCTGAACCAAAGGCAGATGCTTAATTGACTGAGCCACCCCAGCACTCCAAGGAGTCATTGTATTATATTCTAAGAATGCAAACTGTTAGTACCACATTATTCAATGTTCTCTTCATGACAATGCATTGGATTCGGATATACATATTTGCATTTTTATGTCTAGGGAGAGCTGCTTATCTCCTTATCAAATAGGTTTCATCTCACCTTATGGACATCAAGGACTGTGTAATTGGCAGTATTTTTGTCTGCTTATTTTTAGCAGAAAGCTCTGAGCCAAAATTGTGCATCTCAAATACATAAATGGATCCACTGGGATACTTCCCTCAGATACTCATCCAACAAGGATTTATTGAACATGTACTATGGATCATGCTCTAAGAGGCAGTAAGGATTCCCTGGTAAGAACTGAGGCTGTCCTAATTAATATAACTTACTTTCTAGGCAAATGGAATGCTGGCATCTTTAATTTCTCCAAATTTTTTTTCTCCCCGTGTACTTCATGTGTACTTTGATAAACTGTCTCAAGTTCTCTTAGGAATGAAACAGGATAAATGTAAATGAAATAAACTAGGACAAATCAAGTTATTAAAATGAGGCTAGAGTAATCAAGAAATAACAAATAATAAATACAATGGAGTAACAATATTTTTAAATACCTAGAAAAACACATAATTTATATCAAGTTTTAAAATACTACCATTTTCTCAATTAAGTAAGTTGATAAATACTGTGGAAAATAAAGAGCCTAATAAAATCTTAAAGGTAAAGTTAAACATGCCTCTTTCTTTAGTATTTGAATGTAAAAGGTCAGGAAATAATTTTTTTCCCAAACAAGATAGCTTTTTATATATTCAGTCTCAGTTACAGATTTTAGGACTTGATACTCACAAAGGATCAAACACTCTCATCTTCTTTTAGAAACTGCTCTAGCAATGAAATCTTCATTAAGATAGAATTTAAAAATATCACAAATAAAATCAGGAAGCGGAAAAAGGTCAAAGTGCTAAATCAATTGTTTTTAAGTTTGTTAGACAGTAAGAATTTTAACTTATATAACAGATCATAAATTATGAATAACACCTTCCAGCATCAGAATGTGGGAGGCAGCAACCATCATTACTGAAACACATGTTTATTTCTTTTTTATGATAGTGCAATGGCACCCAACCTAATCATCCATTTTACCATCCATCTATCCACCCATCTATCTACCTCTCTTTCTGTTAAAGTTCAAGGAGGGGAAGAATTAAAATAAGGAACTTTTTATTTTTAATAAAAAAATTTCTCAAGTAGAAATTTATTTAGAAAGCCAATTTTTATATATTTTTAAGAAACTGTTGCAGTAAATTAAATAAGAAAATGATAGGGGCGCCTGGGTGGCTCAGTCAGTTAAACACCTGACTGTTGATCTCAGCACAGGTCTTGATCTCGGGTTGTGAGTTCAGAGCCACGTGGGGCTAGGTGTGGAGCCTACTTTAAAAAAAAAAAAGAAAAGAAAAGAAAAAGAAATTATAGGTATTTTTAAGAAAGGGAAACTGCTCAAAAAAGAATGAAATTCACTTCAACAGGTATTTTTTGAGGACTTAAATTGCACTGTTTTGGAAAATAAGAGTAAGAACTAGCCCCTACCCTTTGAAGACATAACCTAATGGCTGAGGGGCATACCTATAGTTTATGCACAACTAACCATAAAATGTGATCATTTGGTAGGAAATTTTTTTATAACTAAGGTATAAATTTATTCAACTCTACCTTCAAAATACATGGTATTATTTTTCTCCATTTCATCCACTGTTACCCTAAATCAAGCCTCCAGTCAATCTTGTCCTGCCAACTACAAATTGCGTCCTAACCAGATTTGTGCTCTCTTCCTTTCTCTCTTAAACCCACTCTATACTTCAGCCAGAGTTCTTTTTTAATCAGGTCATGTCACATCTCTGCATTAAGGCCTCCAATGATTCTTATTCTATCTAAAATAAAATCCAACATTTTTATCATGGTCTTTAAGGATCCCATCTCTGAGACTTCACATTTCATTTATTTGTTTATTTTTTTCCCTGAGGCCATATTTTGCTCCTCTCCTCATCCACACATCTCCTGATCCTCAGTGCCCCTGGTTTCCTCCTCATTCTCAAATCAGTCAATCTCATTCCCATCTCTGGCCTTTGTTCTTGTTGGGGTGTCTTCTTGGAAGGCACGTCTCCCAACTCCTGGAATAAACCATTGTTTCTTAACCATTTAGTTTTCTGCCCCAAAGTTAACTTCTCCAAAGTTAATGAGGCTTTTTTTTTTAAATAAAACTATATTTATTATATATATATGTATATATACATATATATATATCTTTACAACTAAAGAAATTATCTTGTTAAATTATGTACTCTGCCTCTCCCTTTCGCAATTTCTAAGAGGTTTTTTTAACTTATCTGCATTCTGTATTTCCCTTCTGTAAGCCCCATGAAGAAGGGACTGCGGCTTTCCTGTTCGTGTGTTTTCCTCAGATCCCAGGCAATGCATAGCACGTGGGAGGTATGTCAGACTGCACTTCCCCAAGGTGGCCACAGTCAAGATTTTCCATCCTACCTGCTCCCCTAGAATCTTGTTACTCTCTCATCAAGAGGTAGGGTCTAATTTCCCTCCCTGTGAATCTGGTTAGCTTGGCGATTCCTTAATAACTAGTATAATGCACGTCTCCCATTAACTAGTATAATGCAAGCAAATTGGGATGTTGTGTCTTCTGAGCCTAGGGGACTCACTTTCCATCTTGCTACTTTGAATATTCACTCCTGAATCCATCAGCTGCCTTGTAAACACTTCTCTCCCTAGAGCCACCATGTAGTGAGGAAGCGAAAACTAGCCAACCCAGAGAAACCACATGGAAAGGGTTTAGGGCTGCCAAAGAGAACGAAGAGCATAGCCAGCTCCCGGCTGTGCTGGCTGGCTCTAGCCACTACCTGACTACGGTCATGGGAGACAAAACAGTGAAATCCAACGAAGTGACTGTTTTTATACCATTAGCTTTCATGGTGATTTGCTATGCAGCAACAGTTACTGGGAACAGTAGATGTTAAATAAACATTTGAGGAATAAATGAATGTTGAAATGAACAAACATGTATGGAGCAGAGTCTGAGGCTACAAGGATAGATAAGCAAAAGGCTCTCTGAGAACCCAGGTAAGATGGGCTTCTGCACAAATAGTTATAATATACTGTGTTAGGTGATACAGTTGGCTAAAGAAACCACAAGGGTAAAGCAGAAGAAAGAGCAATTAATCTCACCTACTGGGTTTGGGGGAAGTTCCCACCACGAGGAACAATAAGCTGGACCTTGAGTGATGAGTTCGGGTTTTCTGGGTTGAGGAGAAAAGATATTCCAGCAGAGGAAATTACAAGAACAAAAAAGGCAGGATAAAATGAGAATTCTGTCCCTTTCTCCTTTCTCTTAAAATTTATTCAAAAGGCAATGGTATGTACCCCCGTCCTCTAACTTGATAGTGTTAAAAGAGTCAATATCCTCACCTTGAGAGAAAGCATCTGATTTTTCCTACCTTAAACACATTATCAGGAAATAAAAGCAAAGGTGGTATGTGATAATATAGGTTTCTACAATAGCATCAATATATTTTTTTCTTTCAATTTTCAATGAAAACAAGGATACAGAGCATTGGGCTGTAGGTAAGCGTGTGTGGAATTTTGCAGCTTGAGTGAGGATGCTCTATGACCAAATCGATGTGGTATGGGTGAATACACCCAGTAAGTAAAACATTTACTCTGAGTATGGGTATGAATTAATTATCCAGTTCTAACAAGGAACTGGCTTTAAGTCAATTCCAATGTCCAGCACACTGAAATTCATTAACCAGCTATCCCCTACCAAAACTATGACACTGACAAAATATTTTTTAAAGTGGCCTTAACTTTAGTAATTCATAAAAATCAAGTTTGAAGTATGGATTTAAGAACCACATGGTCATCTGCAAAATTTAGTTGATACGATTTTTTGAAAACCACAGATCCGGGATGCTTGGTGTCTCAGTGGGTCGGGATCGAGTCCTGCACCTGGCTCCCAGCTCAGTGGAGAGCCTACTTTTCCCTCTGCCTGCTGCTCCCTCCCTCTCTCTCTCTCTCTCTCTCTCTCTCTGACAAATAAATAAATAAAATCTTAAAAAAGAAGAATAAGAAAGCAGCAATTTCTTGGGGTGCCTGGCTGGCTTGGTCAGCTAAGCTTCTGACTTGGGCTCAGATCATGATCTCAGGGTCCTGGGATTGGCTGCATCAGGCTCCGTGCTCAGCAGGGAGTCTTCTTGTCCCTTTCCTTGCTCTGCCCCTCCCCCCACTCATGTTTTCTCTTTCTCTCTCAGATAAATAAAATCTTTCAAAAAAAGAAAGCAGCAATTTCTTTAATAACATTTAGGTAAAATTTATTTACTTAGGGAGGTTGAAATAATGGAAAACTCAGTTGAGAATTGTAAAAAAACAAGTCTTTACTCACATTTCTTTTAAACCTAGTCTTGTTACTCCTAAAATATCCGAGCAACATGATGAAAATAGTTAATATTAAAAGCAACATAAAGAGCAATGGGTACCTTTTCCTGAGAGCATATCTAGAAGCCACTATAGGAGATACTTCACACACACTATCCTATTTTTATCTTTGCAACTCGAGTCCCCTGAGATCAAGAACTCTGAGAGAAATGGAACAGGGACAGAGTTGGACATCATTTTTCCAAAGGAAACTTCGTCCTTTCTTTGCTTGTCAGGGAAGGTTAGTATTTTTGTCCAACCTTTGCTCAGAGTATGTGCCAAGAAAATACCACCTAACAGGCTAACTCTGCAATAAGGCCCCATTTTGCAAATAAGGAAATAAGACTCAGAGGTTAAATAATGTGCCTAGCTCCACCTACATGGTAAGTGAAGAGACAAGATTGAACCCACACCTTTCTGATTCTGATGTTTTGCTCTTTCCACATGTTAAAAGTCAAGAAGGAAATCAAAACTACATTTAGCTTCATCCAACAGAATGAACAATGTGCACAGTACTTAGTACGCTGCATGCCAATTAGGCATAAATGATTAATGTAAATAATGATGCAAATACATACACAGAAACTTAGATGTCTATGGTTAATGGGAGAGGCTCCGTAAGCACATTCTGGTGGTTGAAGGGTGGGGGACAGCAGAGAGGAAACGATTTGGATGGCTTCCCAAGAGCCGTATCCCAACCCAAAAGTCTGGATTGCACGGATTCCTCTCTTGATTATCTTCATTGTTAAATATTAGCTTAATCTTCTCATAGGCTATGGGACGTAAGGAGCAAATGTACCCTTTCCTCTTTTCTTTACAGCCAGAAGCATGAGAGAAATGGAAGTGTGGGTTAGGGAACCCAGACAGGAAGGGGGCTGTTCTCTATTCTCTTAAACTGTTGTATACTTACTCAGGTCTCTCAATCTTTCCTTTAATAAAAATGATTAGCCAATGTTCACCTCTGAGAGAGAGAGATGGTGCTCTCTCTGGAAAAGAACTCAGATCAGGCCTCCTTATTTTCCAGATCATATATGAACTTTAGTAAGGACACACTTGGAATAAATACCCAATTCCATCTCTGTCTACGCCGTCTGCCATTTTGTTTAGATTGTATTTTCCCTACTCTTTTGCTCTGTTAGATTTTATAGATCCTTCAAAACATAGCTCCAGGGTTGCATCCTTTGAGATGCCCTTCCTTCTGTGGAGCTACTTTCCCAGCTCCCAAGGCTGAGAGAGTATCTCTTCTCTGTGCTTCTTACTCGCTTCTGTACACCCCCATTTTAGAGCAGGGGGCAATGTGCAGTTTCCTTAGAGACCAGTACAGTTTATATGTGTTCTCTTGAAGGTAATTGCTAGTAGTGCCTCCTTTCTCTTCAAAATAGCTCAGTTTGTAAAATAAATTATATAGTCATCTTGATCATATAGTCTATCCCATGGCTAACTTTACCAAACTGTGAATATACTATGAGTGGTCTCTTTAAGTGCTCTTGCTGTTTTGTATTCATCTGTGTATTCCTGGTGCTGGGGACAGCTCCCATTGCTGAATAAAGACAAATTAATGGACAGGATGAGTATCTTCTCTGTAGATAGGGAGCAAGGATATCAATCTTTATTCAACTAATACCCAAGTCCTGAAAGGGGCAACACCACCCACATTAAATAAAATTCTCCTTTGACTCCTTTGATCTTCTAAGTTCATCAGTTCAAGATTAATTTGGAGCTAAAGGTACAGGGGAAAAGAATTCCCTGAGATCTTAGCTGTTTGCCCAAAGGTAGATTAACTGACATGCATTAAGCTTCTATACCTATTGGATAGTTTTGAGGCAACAGCTGTTTTGACGGTAGGCTGAGGATGAAAGGGAAGAAAACAGAATCCAGCTCTTTGGGTGAAAGGGGGCAACAGAAGGCAGACAGAGAAGGGAGCAGCATTTTGAACAGTATGAAACAAAAAATGCCAGACTCCACTGTGATTAGAGACAGAAGAGCCAAGAAATGTGGGGGAAATGGGGAAGGAATGGAGACAGAAACTTTGGCAAAGGAATCTTTGTTCTTCATCTAAGAGGTTGAGACAAGAGAAGTGCCATCTAACAGATTTGCTAGATAGTAACAGAGCTCCCAGATGCATCTTTACAGAGCAAGACTGTGGTGACCAGTAGTAGCAGTGGAGGAAACGCCAAGTGGTTCTTGCTCTGACAGAGGTATTCTGGTTACTGGCAAAAGTTTCAATTCTGCTTCTCAGTGCTGTCATGGACTTGCTTGATGTTTCGCAGAAGGCAAAAGTGACCTTTTGGGAGCATTTCCTGAGCTTGTCAATTTCTCTACGTAGCTACTCATGAATTCAGGATGAAGCTAATATAAGATTACACGCAAATTTTTGCTTAAATAATAAAATATAGGGCGCCTGGGTGGCTCAGTTGTTAAGCGGCTGCCTTGGGCTCAGGTCATGATCCAGGGTCCTGGGATGGAGCCCCGCATCGGGCTCCTTGCTTGGCAGGAAGCCTGCTTCTCCCACTACCATTCCCTCTGCTTGTGTTCCCTCTCTCACTGTGTTTCTCTCTGTCAAATAAGTAAAATCTTTAAAAATATATATATAATTTTTTATATAGTGTAATTCACCCTTTTTAGTATGCAGTTCTGTTAAGTTTTAATAAGTTAGTGTGGTCACGTAGCCACTGTTATGGTCAAGATCTAGAACAACTCCCTTACCCCTAAAAGTTCCCCCATGTCTCTAAATATGCAACCCCAGCAGCCACTGTGGCAACAGTGACCACTATTTTCTGTCTCAAAGGCTGTGCCTTTTTCAGCAGTCATATAAATGTATTTATACAGAATATAATTCTCACTGCATTTTTAAAGCCAATTTCTAACTATATGTAAAAAGCATGTTAAGAATTGGTTAATACACTTTAAAAGTATTGTGTGGATTATGGCTATTAATATTTGGAAAAAATCTTTACTATTTCTTTCTCTAAAAAGCATTTAAATTTCTATAATATTAAATGCTGCCTAGAACATTTGAAACAATTTTAATGTGTTTAATTAGAAGTAATGGGCCATTCTTTACTCTCTTTCAAATTGAGGCTACTGCAATAAAATATTTACTATTATAAGTAATAGCATTCAACTGAAAGCCCCATTTTTAAAAATAATTGGCTAATGCATTGTAAGCACCACTAAGTGATAGAGAAAAGCTAAACATTCTTTAAAATATGCCAACTGGCTATTTCCTCTTGAATACCATGCCTGCTTGCATTCTCTAGAGTGTTTTCCAATTTTACTTTGCTTAAAGGAGAAAAAACATCCTACTTCAATTCCAGCCTTTTTTGAAAATATGTGGATTATAAGCAAATGAATGAATGAATAAAAAAACACTAAAACACTGACCGCTGGAGTACTACCACTGAACACTCAAAGGGGCAGGGCATTTCTGTTTATTCAGAAAACCTGTTTCTTACAAGGGAGAAAAGCACAACTTTTCTCAGGAGTGGATGATACAAATATAAAACAAAAAGGAAAAAGCAAACAACAATAGCAACTTTGCTCAGTATTGATGTTAGTAATTTCAAAGATGAGAATATCTGCATATCAGGTGACTCAATATTGACTTTTACTTAGTAAATTGATTACTTACAAATTATGACCGTAAGCCATTTATTTAAGACTATAAAAACAGGCTTCCTATACCCCATAACTTGAGTTTCCACCAGCTTCAGAGATAAGATGTTGACCCTCTACCATTTAACGTTACATACCTTTCAAGATGATTTTATTCAGTGTCATGGGTTTCAGCTGATTTCATGCTCAGAACACCTAAATGTCTATCTGTTGTTCAAGCCTTTCTCCTGAGCTCCGAAGTCCTTTGGTCAACCCCTGTATGCTCATATATTCAGCTGGGTTTTCAACAAACACTTCAAACACCAACAATCCCAAATAGCACTTACATTTGTGCTTACTCTCTTCTTTCTGTAATGTTGCTTATCTTACTGAATAGGTCTACCATGCTCCCTGGTGTCTAAGCTTGAAATTTAGGATTCATCCTTGCGTCTTACCTTTTCTTCAAATCATTAATCTAATCAACTCCTAGGTCCTATGAACTTAACCCCTTCTCTTAATTCCTCAGTACCTCTCTCCCTTCTCATTGCCATTTCTTTAGTTCAGGCTGTCATATGCTCTTGTTCAGACTGGCGAATTTTTACTAATTGAGATTCTTGCCTCATGTCTTTCTGCCACTACAATCCATGTTCTCTATTGCCACCATTGTGATTTTTTTTTTAAAGAACATAATCAAAATTAAATTTGATCTTCTAATTCTGCTACTTTGATTTTACTCTTTTGCTCCTCAGTGCCTGTGGATAAAGCCCAAGCTTCTTGATTTGGATTCCATGTCATTCCCAGTAAGATCCCTGCTCACATCCACAGCCCTACTCTGCCTGCATCCGCCCTCACAAGGCACTTAACACTTGAAGTAACCTGAAGCTACTCAAGTTCCTAAGCCACCCTTTGCCCTGTTCCTTTCCTTTGCTCTTCCTCTGCCTGAAGCATTCTTCTTCAGTAAACTCTAGTCAACTTTCAACTCTTCCTGTACAGATTACATTCTCCTGAAAGCCTGCCTGGATCCCTAATTTGTAGATGGGGACTCCTCTGGTAATCACTGAACATACTGTAGTTTCCCAGTTGAGTTTTACTGTAATTGCTCTGTGTTGCTTATCTGTATGTCCATGGACTTGTCTGATAAAAATTAAATATCTGGTGCCTAGCACAGAGTAGGTACTCAAAATATTCTCCAATGAATGAATGAGCACTTGCTTTTGAGACCTCAGGAATCACTACTGGCATTTTAGCACTTATCATCTATTCAGAGCAGCTTTTCTAAGACCTCTGCTGGGAAGTAATTCCTTTATTACTTTAGCTTGAAATATTCTCCTGACCTTAAAGCAATAAAACTGATTTCTTCAAAATGGTTCTGTAATTTAGGTGTCTCACTGACTTAGATCCCCATTACTATCACTGATGCATTAATTACAAAGCTGTTATTGTGCTGACATAAAATCTTACAAATCAGGTTGATTATAACTGTTCAAATGTATTGTGTGATTTACGTAGTAGACATATTTATTAGTTTTTACAATTTTTAGGACATCTTTAATCCTTAGACTTTTCCCCCTAATTTGATGTTATTTTTATCCTGATTTAGACTTTACATAATAAAGTACATGCATGTATTGGCTTAATCAAGTTTATTGCTACCAGCATTCCCTACACTAGGGTGGAAAAAGCTTTCCTCCTTACAAGTTTCTCATCCACTAACAAATCCAAGTTCATTAAAACAAAATAAAACAAAACAAAAACCTAAAAAGCTAATGTATTTAAAATCTTGCCATAAATATCCCAACAAAATTTTGTCTTCTCTTATAGTTTCAAATGTGCCAATAGATTCATTTGTTCCCCCAAACTAGATTTGAATCTGCATGTTTTAAGATGAAACAGCCAATGATTGAACAACCACAATAAATCTATCATTTAAAGTGCTTCCCTCATTTGGCTTAAGACTGGAGACCAAGTCAAGAGGGACAGACATGGGGTTTTCGCTGCCAAGTGATGGCTGAGGCCCACTCTGATTTCATATGAGCTTGGAGAAGATTCAAAAGTACAACTTGTTCAATAATTGCCTCTAGCAGCCTATTCCCTAAGCATCAAGCCTCTGGCTCATCACTGGTTTTTCTGTCCAAAGAGATAAAAAGCAAAATCCAAACCACCAGGCTTGGTGCTATGTACTGAATGTTTGAGTCTCCCCAAAATTCATACGTTAAACCATAATCCCCAGTGTGATGGTATTAGGAAGTAGGGCCTTTGGGGGGTGATTAGGTCATGAGCAGAGTAGGGGGGGCCCTAATGAATGGGATTAGTGCCTTTATGAGACCCCTGAGAGAGCTCTTTTGCTCTCTGTCTGCCATGTGAGCATATAAGAAGGTTGCCACCTGAAGCCCAGAAGTAGCCCCTTATCAGAGCTTGACCAAGCTGGCACCCTGATCTCAGACTACCATGCCAAGAACTGTGGGAAATAAATTTCAGTTATTCATAAGCCATCTGGTGTATGGTACTATGCTATAAAAGCTCAGACTAAGATACTTGGGAGGGACTGCAACACTAGGGACACTCTTCTTAAACATGATTCCTCTTTTTAACCGTATTTTTGTAGCCAAATTTTTCTTATTCATAGAGGACATGTTGGAAATATTTAAAACAAAATGCAGGTCAGTAGTCCTCAAAGGGACAGAAGTAACATTTACGAACATGATACATTGCTAGAGTAAACCATCTTCCTCTTTCTATTTAAAACATAATCCCAATTTAAAAAAATCCCAATTTCTCACTGGATACACACATGCCCATGAAAGCAAAAGCAAAAACAAACAAACCAACAAAAAACCCCATACTCTTCAGCCTCCGCTGCATTTGAGTTTGGCCTGGGAACTAACTTCTGCCCGGTAAGGCATAAAAGAAATTATTGTATGGAACTTTTGGAAAGTTCCTAAAAAGGGAAAGAAGTATACCCTACTTCTGTCTTCTTCCCTCCTGTCACTGGGAGATGACACTGAGACACTAAAACCCAGGGAGCCATCCTGACTCAGGATATGAAGATAGTGGAGCAGCAAGATAAAAAGAGTCTGTGTCCCTGATAATTGTAGATTCCAGATAGGCCTAACTGCCTACCTTTAGAGACATGAATCAGCTAATGAGTCACCCAACTAAAAAGCAAAATGCTTCTATCTTTCTCAGCCACTGTTACTTTCTTTTTTTTTATTGTTTAATTTATTTTTTTATTAACATATAATGTATTATTTGCCCCAGGGTACATGTCTATGAATCGCCAGGCTTACACATTTCACAGCACTTACCATAGCACATACCCTCCCCAATGTCCACAACCCAAACACCCTATCCATACCCCCCCCACCTCCCAGTCACCCTTAGATCGTTTCGTGAGTTTAGGAGTCTCTTACGGTTTGTCTCCTTCCCCATCCCATCTTGTTTCATTTCCTTCCCCCACCCCCACCCCCACGCCCTGCCTCTCAGATTCTTCATATCAGAGAGATCATGTGATAATTGTCTTTCTCTGACTGATTTATTTCGCTTAGCATAATACTCTTCAGTTCCATCCATGTCATTGCAAATGGCAAGATTTCGTTTCTCTTGATGGCTGCATAGTATTCCATCGTATATGTATACCACTTCTTCTTTATCCATTCATCTATTGATGGGCATCTAGGGTCTTTCCATAGTTTGGCTATTGTGGACATTGCTGCTATAAACATTCGGGTGTATGTGCCCCTTCAGATCACTACATTTGTATCTTTAGGGTAAATACCCAGTAGAACAATTGCTGGGTCATATGGTAGCTCTATTTTCAACTTTTTGAGGAACCTCCCTACTGTTTTCCTTGCCACTGTTACTTTCAACATTTTATTTGTAATATATCTTTATTCTTACTCATCAGAATATCTGCAAGTATTAGACATGTTAAATGCTCACTGTACAGCAATTATGTAAGGTAGGAATTATGACCTCTTTTATGAGTGAGAAAAATAAGACTCAAATGTGTGTTTCATAAGGGACCTAATGGCACCAAGGTAGGAAGTGGCCAAGTCAGAAATCCCAGATCAGATTCTGAAATTTATACTCCTTTTTCCTGCATTACCCCATTACTCTTTAATGTGGGAGTAAATCCCTCCTTGCATGCCTGTAGCTAAAACTCTTAATCTTCTTATCCACTTTCAAAATTAAGATTAAAAAACCTCTGCCTCCTGTAGGCACTACTGTGAGGACAAGTGGGCTTATTATTGTGTAAAGCACTGAAGTCCTTGGGATTTAACCACTCTTTAATTTATGTACACAGTTAAAACTATTCAAAACTTTTTTGAACACGAAAAGTCAGCAGTTATACAAGAAGACTTCACTTCTAATATAGCCACAATTAACTAATTTGTGCCACCAGCCTACACTTGTTTCAACTGGCTTACAAAATTAAACTCCAAATCGCTAATTAACTTCCGGTTCCAGAAATCCGTTCTGGGAGGCCCAGCATTTAGCTGGATTGTGTTTAACCACTCAGCTCACAACTTGGCCTTGTCATTCTGCTGTGGCTGCCTTTTGATGTAACTGTCTCCCATTAAATACGGGAGGAACTGCAAATGGTGCTGTTATACCAACTCACAAAAATACCCCGGTGCCTCGGTAATATATAAGCAGTTCAACTTGGTTGTCCGCAATAAGACTTTGCAATTTTGAAAAAGAAAACCCCCATTTGTTGGCCCATGGTTTTAGAATTTATTTTCCCTCATCTCCAGAAAGAACAATTTGGACTCTCTGACTGCAAAGGCTAAGACCACCTCAAAAATTCTGAACTCCCTATACAAAATGTGACGTGGAAAATGCTTAGTGGTTATGTCTAGAGTCCAATAGACAGGGATTAATATCGTGGCTATGTGACTTGAGGCCAACTATATAATCTTATAATCTAAGTTTTGTTTTTCTCACTAGTAAAATGAAGATGGTAATATGATCTATAACACATCATAAGGTTCCAGGTATGTTTAAAAGAGATAATGAGTGTAGACTTCTGTATCTGTTTCTTCCTGCTTCTATAATAAATTACTGTTAAGTTTAATAATTTGGCCTACAATAACACAATGTATTACTATATAGTTCTGGAAGTCAGATGTCCAGGATAGGAATTACTGGACCAAAATCAAGGTATTGCCGGGCTATTCTCCTTGGGAAGGTTCAGAATTAGTAAATGCTCCTTGAGGTTGTTGATAGACTTGAGTTCATTGTGGCTGTGGGGCTAAGGTCCTGCTCTCAATTGAGGGCTGTTTCCACCTTAGAAAGTCATCCATAATCCTTTGCTCATGGCTCCCTTCCACCATCTTCAAGGCCAGAAATACCAATTGAAGTCCCTTTGAAGACTGAAATGTCTCCTGCCTCATCCTTAATTATCATACGTCTCTGGCAAACGCTCCTGCCTTCCTCTTTCTCTTATAAGTATTCAGTTGGTTACTGTGAACCTAGCCACATAATCCGTGATAATCTCCCTATTTTGAAGTCATCTGCTTAGTAACTTTAATTCCATCTTCAACTTGAATTACTTTTTTTGTCCTATATGTAGCATAATCATAGGTTTATGGGATAAGGACATGGACACTTTTGGAGTCAATACCTTATTGATCACAAGCTCTGAGCATAATATCTGTCATGTTGCTAAGTACTCAACAAATAATAATAGCTAATATTTATGTTTAGTCATTGCCAGGTAGTGACCTAAGGGCTACAGAGATATTTAGGTAGTTCATCTCCCCAACAGTCCCCATGACACACTAATATCATCATACCCATCAAAAATAAGAAAAAGACGGGGCGCCTGGGTAGCAGTCTGTTAAGGGGCCAGCCCTTGATTTCCTCTCAGGTGGTGATCTCAGGGTCCTGGGATGGAGCCCAGAGTTAGGCTCCATGCTCAGTGGGGAGTCTGCTTGAGGATTCTCTCTCTCCCACTCCTGCTGCCCTTCCCCTCAACTTGTGCTCTTTCTCTCTCTCTAGAATGAATGAATGAATGAATGAATGAATGAATGAATGAATAAAAAGAAATAAAATAAATAAACAAAAATTTTTAAATAAGAAAAGGAGTCACAGAAATAAAGCCTTTCATTGAGCAAGTAAAAGGCAGAATGAATTGAACCTAAGAAGTCTGGGTCTACAGGCGGTAACTATAAGCCACATTCTTCTCCTCATCTTAAATGGTATTGTAATAATCAGGAAACCAAGAAAGCCTTTGCTTAAACTAATACCAGGAATGCTAAATTTTATCAATATACGGCAATAGCAACATTGGTATTTATTTGGCATATATTCTCATTATCTCTTCTCTTCTTTGTCTTAGGATATGGGCTCCTGTGGGTCCAGGACTGACATTTCTTCATCATTCTATTTTGAGTCTTACCAGGTGGCTGGGAAGGAAAAGCCATGCTAAAATAAGGTATTCTGTATGGGAAGAAGCTAGATGATATATCTAACTCTCTTTAGATTTCAATAACTGGGGCACCTGGGTGACACAGTCAGTTAAGCATCTGCCTCGCTTGGGTCATGACCTCAGGGTCGTGGGATGGAGCCCCTCATTGGGCTCCCTGCTCAGCGGGGAGCCTGCTTCTCTCTCTCTCCTGTCATGCTCTCTCTCTGTCTCTCTCAAATAAATAAATAAAATCTTTAAAAAATAGGTCTTGGGGCGCCTGAGTGGCTCAGTGGGTTAAAGCCTCTGTCTTCGGCTCAGGTCATGATCTCAGGGTCCTGGGATCGAACCCCGCATCAGGCTCTCTGCTCAGCAGGGAGCCTGCTTCCCCCGCCTCCTCTCTGCCTGACTCTCCACCTACTTGTGATTGCTCTCTCTCTGACAAATAAATAAATAAAATATTTAAAAAATAAATAAATAAAATAATAAATAGGTCTTAAAAATTGCTTACTATCTTCATGAGAGTATTATAGAACCAAAAATACTACCGTCTTCGTTCTTCAACAACTTGTCTTCTACTCGTTTCTCGTTTCATATTGAAAACCTACTGTGACACACCATGGAAAGTAAGAAGAAAGCAAATCACCATTATTTTATACAACAAAATACCTTTCATTCTCCTGCACGATCACGTCTCCTTTCTTCCATGAACAGAGTGGTTTGGGGGAGGCTCTAGGTTTACAGTCCAAGCTGACCATGCTGCCCACCTGTACCTGAATCAGCTTTTTCATCGGAGTCTTTGAAAAATCTGGAGCAGAAGCTGAAAGGCAAGAAAGAAGAGAGAATGAGAATTTATTATTTATTAAATAAACTAGAATTTAATATTTTAAAATTCCTGGAGGTTCCAAGGTTGACTTTATAACCACTTCGAAAGTTTCCCAACACACAGATGTCAGTACTTGATTTTCTTAATTGCCTGGGCACCACTCACAGGATTTCAGGGCTCAAAAAGTAATTCCTACTATTGTGTTTTCTAGTAAGTTCTAAGTCTCAGGGCGATTATCTTATATAGGAATTTCTAAAGTTTACTGTGAAGTTTTTTAAGTTTTTTTTTTTTTTTTTTCATGACAGACAGAGCGAGAAAGAGAGAGGGGCAGAGGGAGAAGCAGACTTTCCTTGGAGAAGGGAGTCTGACATGGGATTCAGTCCCAGGACCCTGGGATCATGACCTGAGCTGAAGGCAGATGCTTAACCGACTGAGCCAACCAGGCACCCCCGATTTACTGTTAAGTTTTAAAATAGCTCAATCATGAGCTATTAAAATGAAAAACATTTATCACAGAATGTTCTTGAAAGTTAGTTCCATGCAGATGACAACAGAGTCAGTCTTTCCTGTAATTCTGAGACTCAGCACGTGGCACAGTGTCTGGTACTCAGTAGGTGCTCAGCAAATGTTTTTAGAATGAAGGCTGAATACTGAATTATTATTCTCTTGCATAAAAATTATCAAGATCTATTATAAAATTTTCACATGGTTGGGTTTAACTTCCTTGTTGGAGAAATATGTAATAGGAATTACTACATTAATGTTATAGTATTACATTAAACACAATAATATGTAGAGAACCTTATATCTGCTAATTATGCACACAGTGCTGATCCTGAAACAACACCTGAACATTCAAGATACACAATAATGTATCATTTGAATGAAATGATACTTTAACCAGAAAAATCACTCTTCCTTTTATTGCAAATGTGGAAAAACTTAACCAAACACACTGCATTTCTCCTAATGTCTAATGCTCTGTTTTATGGAAAATTCAAGTGAATACAATTTATTTTTTTGGTAAGTGGAAGTCATATAGCAAATTTTATTATGTGGTTATATATATGATTGTGGATAAAGAAGATACGTTACTCAGAGTTTGTTGGCCTTAAAACTTAAGATCTTAAAAAAATACCTTTGACTAAAAAATACTTTATATTTGAATGAATTATAATACATTTTTTAAACTTTTTAAAAAGGATTTTATTTATTTGAGAGAGAGAGAGAGAGAGAGCAGAAACGGAGCAACTGAGGGAGAATCAGGCTCCCCACTGAGTAAGGAGCCTTGATGAAGGGCTCAATTCCAGGACCCTGGGATCATGACCTGAGCCAAAGGCAGATGCTTAACTGACTGAGCCACCCAGGCACTCCGGAATTATACAGATTTTTAACATATATTTCATACATGTTAAAAGCC
Organism: Procyon lotor; assembly: GCA_028646535.1. Taxonomy (NCBI): domain Eukaryota; kingdom Metazoa; phylum Chordata; class Mammalia; order Carnivora; family Procyonidae; genus Procyon; species Procyon lotor. Next base: position 33,117,751 of record CM053603.1, read on the forward strand.
TCATAGAGAATGTTGGGTAGGAAATCATCCACTTTACCATGAATGAACTATCGCTCACAAGGCTAATTTAAAGAGAAAAGCAATGCTTCAACTTAAGACTATGTGCAAATTCCACTGTCTTTTTGTTGTAATATCCCAATTCTCTGTCACGGATAAAAGCAGCCAGATTTTCAGTTGATGACCTGCCCTTCCCAGACTTTAGGCCTCCCACTGCCGATGATGTTTTTCTAACCTCCAGGCATCTCAGATGAGAGACCTGCTTCCCATTTCTCAGTGTGGCATCTGACATTTGAGGCTGAATAATTATTTGTTGTGAGAGGCTGTTTTTTGCACTGTAGGATACCTAAATTGTAGGATTATTTGTGGGTAGTCTTTCTGACCTCTACTCACAAGATGCCGGTAACACACACTGGCTCCCTTATTCTCCTCTCTGTCCCCAACAATGTGACAATGAAAAATGTCTCCCAACATTTCCAAATATTTACTGGGGGCAAAATCATCCTTGACTGAAGATCACTGAGTTAGATCCATCAGGGCCTTCCAACCGTTGGGCCACATGGATTGGACCAGCCATGGGTATGTGACCCAAATCAGCTACACAGGGCCAAGGCCATGCAGGAGTGTGATTTCTCTTAGAGCAATTCAGAAAGCCATGCTTCTGCCATTACATTGACTTTGGTCATTAAAACTGAATGTGTTGGGGACACCATGTAGACCATGACGATGGTGAAGATACCTGAGCCCAGGATCATGTTCTGCTCAGATCCAAATCTGTACTTTAATTATGTGAAGCAATAAACTTCACCACTTCTTCCTCTCTTATGTGTTTCATGCTATGCTATGCTCTGACAATTCTGGTTGATTTCAGGCATTTACCACTTACAAAGTGTTTTTCTGGGTAATCGCCCTAAACATGATATAGTATTTTCTAACCTTTCATATACTTAAAGTGCAAGAAGAAGAAAATAATTCAGAACTTCAAATAGTTGAGCCTTGTTACTTAAAACTTCAGTATGCCCAATGTTGGATGGTTCTGGAAAATACATTTATTAAGGATTATTAGGTACTATGACAGGTTATAAATAGAAATTTGAAAGAACCTAATTGACTTAGTACACAATTTTTTAAAAGAACAAAAATTACATGGCTTAAGAAAGAAAGTGTTTGAGAAAATAAGTACTCACGTAAGACGGTAACCATGTAACAATGCATTTAGTCACTAAAAAACAAAAGCAACTCCTTGTAGATCAATGAAGTATTGCTTTGAATTCTGTTTACTTTTCTAGCCCAGCAACAGAAAACATCAAATTCACTTACTCTCTGAAAAGGCATTGCTTAGTTTGTAATATCAGAGTTGGATAGGGATGTTTGAGGTCAACACTATTTCATTACTGTTGGTCTGTTTTAACCTTGGAGGCTTATTCTGGCCACAATTGCTGCTTTTCCTTAGAAATCATGAAAAAGTACTCCCTGATTAAAAATCTTGAATGATATTACAAGAATAGATACTATAGGAATATAATAGGAGAAGTAAATATTTCTGGTTCTAGCAAAAATGGAGGATTTAAGAAAAAAAAAAAAATAAGAAGCTTTTAGTCTTACCCACAACCTTAAGTTCAGCACTGGAATAGACGAGGCCGTGTTTGTTTTCTGCGATGCATTGGAACATGCCAGAATCAGTCACGTTTAGGTTCGATATTGTAAGGGCACCATTTTCTATCTGTATTCTCTCCTAGGTAATAACAAAAATCTCTTGCATTTAAATGTATATATCATTGTAAAAGAAAAATGAAAACCTCTATTCTTTCAATCATACACAAACCTCCTTCATTTTCTTCAGAGTATTAGGCAATCTGACCTGAAATGGTAACATTTCCTTCTTTGAAAATCTGAGACTGATTTAACATAATAGCCACACATTAGAAAGATTAAGAAATACCCTTCAGTCCAAATGTCTATCAGTAAAATAAATAACAAAGCAAGAGGCAAAATACTGTAGGTATTTCAGTTTTCCCTATGGTTAAAGTTACAGGCGTTAAAAAATATACCATGTTTCTATCCTGTCAACTGGAAAGGTTTTTATCATTTTTGTAATCATGCAAATTAAAGACATTATAAATTCTGTGCATTAGAAAAGGTTCTGGAAAATACATTTATTAAGGATTATTAGGTATTATGACAGGTTATATATAGAAATTTGAAAGAACCTAATTGACTTAGTACACAATTTTTTAAAAGAACAAAAATTACATGGCTTAAGAAAGAAAGTGATTGAGAAAATAAGCACTCATGTAAGAAGGTAACCATGTAACAATGCATTTAGTCTCAGAGGCCATACCAAGTTGTCAAACATGGAAAAAGAAATTATATTCCACATTTGATTAAAGCCACGTCTTCTCTAGTTTCAAAAGCAATAAATAAATAAATAAATAGTAATCAGTTTTAGACTAAAATCACAAAATCATCTTTTCCCAATGAAATTCGTTGAAAACATTTCCTTCACGGCAGACTGGGTACTTGATTTTAGTTTTCCCCCTTTTACTCCTTTTTAGGTGTAAATCAATGAGTGCAAACTCAAGAGATGACTTTGGCACTAGGTATGAGGAAGGCATTGATTCAACACAAAACGAAGGGAGGGAGAGTTAACCAGGCTCATTACCTTACCTCGAGCACAAGGGCTTCTCCATTTTTCAACCATCGGTAGGAGGGTTTGGGCTTACCACTTGCCCGGCATTCCCAAAAAAGATTGTCTTCCACTGCTATTTCTACATCTTTTATGAGCTGAACCCAATGAGGCTTTGCTGCAAGGAAAAAAAAAAAAAAAGAAATCAAACCACCCAGCGAATAAAAAATGCTTTCTACAAATGGATATAAACACCATGAGCAATGGATTAATATGAGCATAGTGGCTAAAATTATATTTAATACCTTATTTACTAAGTGGATACGGGAAACATTTCTAGATTTGAGAATGGATGTTGCAGTCTGTCACTTCCTAAGCCAAACTCATTATGCCTTCTCTGTTTTCAAAATTCTGGGCACTGTATTATGTTCTTTTCATTCTTTCTTTTTCTTAAAGAGGGAGAGAGCAGGGGTGGGAAGAGCAGAGGCAGAGTGAGAGAGAGAATCTGAGAATCTTAAACAGGCTCCATACCCAGCACGGAGCCTGATGCTAGCTTGATCTCATGACCTTGAGATCATGACCTGAGCCAAAATCAAGAGTCAGAGGCTTAACACACTGAGCCACCCAGGTGCCCCAGCACTGTATTATGTAATTCAGATGTGTATTAGTAGCTGGTAACCGCAGGTAAACAAAAAAGACTACTTTCCAAGTGCATTTGTGAATCACAGGGTCACAATTGATGACAACTTAATACATGAATGACAGCAGATACTAGTCTTAATTATGCACTAAAAATTAACATCCGTAGAAGGGAAACTTTTGGAGCTGAAGAAAAAAACATTTCCCTCAAGTTAGAAATAACTTTTAATTAAATACAAGCCAATGAGCATCTTATGAACCTCTGCGTGAATTAAAATGAAGGCAGAGAAAGATGGATAAATTGGTTCAATTTGAATCATATGATTTTTTATGAAAAAGAAGTAGCTCATGCAACCTTAAATTATGTATGCAAATCAGAGGCATCAAGTGGATTTATCATTTTCTCTTACATTTTAGAAGATATTTGGAAAATTCTTTTTACAGATGAAAGCAACATACCACTTACAACTAAAGCCACTCAATATACACAGTATATTCAGCCAAGTCTCAGCTTGCATTTTAAATCCAAAACTGGGAGGTGAGATGTCTTACTGGTTTCACATTGCATTATGCATGTGATGTCTACTGTGGGATTCACATTTGCATCCTCCATATGGAGAAACAGTTTATCTATTTCTATTTAATTGCAACCATGGGAAGATTTGTCTTTTCATTCCTATCTTGTAAAATTGCCTTTTTTTTAATAAAGGAAACTGAAATGAAAATATCGCTATTTAGCTTTTAGAGAAAATGTCTAATTCTTATCTTATTATATGTGTCTAAATTCTACCTTATTTTGCCTATTTTATATATTTACCTAAAATATGTCTAAATTTTACCTTATTATTATTTTTTATATAAAGATGTGCCCAGTCTGAAGTGTAGTTCAGTTCAAAATCACTTCACTCTACTTATATTAAAGCACATTTTCTTCTTTCAGGAAATATTAGCCTTCATGGATATGACTGCAAAGAAACTCAGGCAAAGATATGAGCCCCTAAGACTCAAGTTTCTAGGAAAAAATTCCACTGGCTTCTTAATACTACTGTTCTTCTCCTTCAAGTGGGAGGATAATTTGTTGGACTGAAGCCAATCCTGAGATTATGACTCCCGTGTTAATTGTGATTTCCCCTCTTATTCTATCATATGAGATCCAAATAGTCTTTCAGGCCATTTCTTACATGAAATATTAGAATGGATAACCAAAGAACTGCAATGCACTGATAGAGTATACTAGTCGAGCCAGAAATGCAGAGTAACTTTCATGAAATACCCTATCTCATTAATTTCTGATTTCTTGGGTATACATCATATCACCTACCTAAAGGAATAAAGCAGTAGTCTATCTTCTCTAGTCAGTATACTGGATGGTGTTGCCATTGTATCCATTTCCTCCTTTCTTTATTTGCAAAATAATCCCCATTTCTCATTGAACTATCCTTTCTTCCATCACCTCACTGTCCATAAAATTTAGGGAAATCTGACGATATTCCCTATTCCAAACAGAGGCTCTGAAGTTGTTTAAGCCAATTCTCTTTGCTGGTGATTTAAGAATAAACTACGAGCAATGAGATCTGAGAAGAGAATTGCAAGATATTTTGGAGACAGGAAGAATGAACAAGGATCGATGTTCTGGTCACTGTGGCTGGCAGCCATTTTGTGACTCTACCAGAGACTATCATGCAGAGAATGGGAAAAGACAGATGAGGGTAGAACCGAAATCACAGAGAAACTGAGCAGGGGCCTGATTATAAGGTACTTGAACACCAACTTAGCTTTGAATTTCTCATCCTAAGAGGCATGCAGTTGTTTATTATTTAGGCAGGGCTGCTGTTCCACAGAGCTAAAACATTCCTGCTGAAGCATTCAGACGCTTGGAATATCTTGTGTTTCCTTGTAATGGACACTTCTTACCCTAGGTCAAGTAATGGTTTCTCAGAATGGCTCCTTTGGAGCTTTCTCCCATGAAAAAAAGGCACTTGCTTTGGGTGGTTTTAGAGCTGAACAGTCACATAGTTTAAGTGCCCTCCAACCCTCCTCTTCATTATCCCATCAATCAGCATGTAGACTTTGACACTGGGTAACCTCACCTTGGTGCTATGTACTCTAATGCAATCATGTAACAAGAGGGTTAAAAAACACAGAGTGACTCGTGATATTAAATCAGGTCTCCATTTTGCCCCTGACAGATCCTTAAATCTTATAATAGTTGAAAAGGTGTCAATCTCATCATAACTATTGCAAATTTTTTGAGGGAGGTCATAAAAAGCCCTATAATTTTAATATTTATGTTTGCAAATGTTTTCCTCCCTGAAACATTTATGTATGCAAACTGTTTCTATTTCCACTTTCTAAGATAAATAGAATGTAATGCAATTTGCCTTTCACAAAAGTGGTCAATTCCCCCTAGTTTTACAATGTTTCTAAGGATTACACTGAAAGTATATATTCATTGAGCATATATCTTTATGCATATTATATTTTTAAAAAGGTGACTTGAAAACAAATTTTGGAAAAAAAAGATAATTTAATTTTCCTATACCAATAGACTATAAATAAAGGTAATATTATTATCCTTTCTCTACTCAAACAGAAAAGTACATCAAATAAATGTGATTATAAATTAAAGGAAGCAAACACAGTAGAGTTACATTATTGGAAGGGAGAGAATTAACACTGAAGAACTCAAAAGCCTAAGTTGATGTGGTTTGTCTAATGTAGTAATTAACAAGTTCTCTGGTCAACAGTTTCTTTCTGCTTAGTAAAGCTCATAAAGAAAGATACAAAATCACATTTTCTAGGAGAGAGGAAAGACCCAAAGGAGATCTCTCCTTGATATGATCAAGTGTATAAGACATTACTTGTAGAAAAAAAATGAAATATTCATTTTTATATGAATCATTTTAAAATGCAAACAGAATATGTCACGCCTCCAATTTCACTGCAAAATGTTACTGCTTTTTAATTCCTCCTACATATTCATCATTTAAAAGACGCAGAACAGAACAAGTTGCACATTGGCATTTTGCCATAATTTCCCACCACCCAATAACGTTTTATTGAAAGAGCAAAATCTAAAAATCCAATTTGCCCAAAGTAGATACTCACCATAGTAAGTGAGACGCCCTCTGGCGACATTTCTTCCTCGTGAATTCTCAGCAATGCATTCATAGGAACCGGTATCCTCCTGCTGGAAGTTGGGGATTTCAAGCACACCATTGAACTTCCTCAGCTTAATCTTACTGGGAAAGGGCAGTCCATCACTTCTCCTCCAATTAATCTGAGGTACAGGACTAAGAAGAAAATTGTCAGGTTATTGCTATTTTAAACAGATTCCTGGATGCATTTTAGGCTTGACAAATTAAACCTTTCGTCAGTATACAGCAAAAAGGCACAAGGTTTCAAATACAGAACATTTCCAGTTGTCAATTACATAAAACTGATATAGGGATTTACCTAAGTTGATATTTTAATAAAATAAGTTGTGCATTTTCCTGAGTTAATTAATGATTTAGAGAAAAAAGTTGAACACGTATCCATTGTATTATAATACGACAAATGAACAAACAAAAGAAAAATAACACCAATCTAGCTCATGAAATTAGGCAGGTACAGTCATTTTCTGCAAACTGCCTTATGTTTTATTCTTCCTTTGGTTTCTAAATGAAAGAAAATTTTAGAAAATAAGGAAGAGTCTGTCAAAAGCTATCTTGATCTTTTACAGCAAACTATTTCAACACATTGGAGTAAATGTTATAAAACTTACTTTCCAAGAGCAAAACATTCCAGTTTCACAGTTGCACCTTTAGCTGCTGGAAGAGTTTCTGGAAACTGCACTTCTATTTTTGGCTCATATTCACCCATCACACCTGTAAATCCACAATACAAGGTTAACAGTTTCAACATTTTCTTTGGAATTGTCCCATTTTTCTTACATAAAACTTTCTTTCACTCCATTTTGAACTAGTTGCTCTAATGATTTAAATTACTCACTAGCCATCCCTCAGGTACTTTTCAAAGCAGAGCTAGCTGGGCCAAACATACACTACTAAACATCAGGGACCTTGGATTCCACGATTCCTAAATTATCGCCTACAGAGCGGTTCCCAGAAAACCATTATGCCCTTTACATTGTGTAAAATGGGAGGCTTTTTCATTCTGCATTTAATCTGGACATTTCTAGTCAAACTGAAATATACAATGTATTATGGCTTCCTGAAATATCCTAAAGAGCAAAAATTATGGGAGGGAATTTACTTAATGGTACCCTAGTAGCAGAGAAACCAATCTTAAACTTATTAAATGGCACCCTGGAGACAAGAAACAGTAACTTAATAAATGAGAAAGGTCAAATTCAATTATAACTGACTGGAAAGAAATGCTTAGATAATATGTGGTCATGGCATTGTGCTGTATCAGATATGGTTTTGTGTAAGTGGGACAGTTACACAGGCTTCTTATAAATCTGCTTCCTCTGAAGCTCATGTTCTCCCTTGAAGTAGCCATGGAGGGCCCAGGAAATACATTCTTTTTTCTTTTTAGCTTTACTGAGGATGATTAACAAAGATTACATATATTTAGACTGTACAATGTTTTTTCTACTGTGTACATGTGATATTTAATATATGTATATGCTGTTAAATGATTGTCAATCAAATTAACACATCTAGCACCTCACATAGATACCATCTGAATTTCTAAATAATCTGTGGTAAGAACCCTTCAGGTCGACTCTCTTAGCAAATTTCAAGTCTACAATACAGGATTATTAACTATGATCATGACGCTGTTGGGAGTGGGAGAAATGGAGGGGGGTTGGTCAAAGAGTACAAACTTCCAGTTACAAAATGAGTAAGTTTGGGGAATCGAGTGTACATTTATTTTTTTTTTAATTTTTTCCATTTTTAAAAATTTAAATTCGATTAATTAACATGTAATGTATTCCTGGTTTCTGAGGTAGAGGTCAGTAAATCATCAGTTTTATATAACACCTAGTGCTCATTACAACTCATGGCCTTCTTAATGTCTATCACCCAGTTACCCCGTCCCCCCACCTCCCTCCCTCTAGTGTACATTTAAAAACATTTTTAAGGATGCTTTATACCCTATAACAAGATGACCAGGGCTTTAAGAATCTCAAGGTGGCTGAAAACAGGACAGGTAACTTTATGACAATGCCACTCGAGCCCTAGGCTCAGCAGAACCTCAAGCTTGGTTCAATGATCGCCTATCACCACCTTGAAGTTCTTAATAATTTCTGAATAATGGGTCCGCCATTTTTATTTTGTACTCGTCTTGAAAACTATAAAGCTGGTCCTTGGGTAACGATTAGGTACAGGGACCTATGGTTAATGAAATAATCTTCATCATTGTACTCATAAATATTTTTTGTTCCCTCCAAAATGAAATAATTCTTCGTGATATACTTTTCAACTTTCCCATTTGTTTTTGCTAGTATCACAACATTTACATTTAGAGTTGCACCTTGAAAAGTTTCCTACCATCAGAACGCAGCACCAGAGGAGTTGGGGAGCCCAGCACTCTGGCATTCGTCACCATGCTGGTCACCACACACGTGTAATTACCCACATCAGATGGCTCGACCTTGGCTATGTAGAGATGGCCCGTCTCTTGAGAGACAAATCTCCGACTATCTTCTTCAACAAATGATGGATATTCGTTGAAGATCCAAGCATATGATAGTTCTAGTAAAATTTGGGGAAGGGGGAGAAATCCCATCGTTAAAGAAAGCTTTCCACATTATACCAAAAAATATACAAAACTGCCTTTACCACAAAGTACTGCTGAATGCTTTTATTGCAGGTCATGAAGAGAAAGAGTTCTGTGAACTGTTTCTGCGGTCATTCTGCATTACGGTGGAGGACACTGCTGATTAGCATTCTTGTGGGAGCAATATTATTTTCATCATCATTATCACTACTCCAGACATCTCCTGACAAGTCTCTCTGGCTTCAGAATTTCTCCCTTTTAATTTGTATCTCCACACCACACATTCCGCGATCTTTCAAATTTACCAATCTTATCATGTCAATTTCTGATATAACAGCTTTCTGCAATTCCCCGGTACTCTTGGGAATAATGCAAATTTTTCTTAACCTGAATAGGAGACTCTGCAGGGTTAAGCCCCTGCTGAAAGCCTTAGCACCTGGGTGTCTCTGCACATGCTGCTTAGAAGCCTGCAGTGTCCTTCTTCTCTGTCCACTATTCAGTTTCCCTACCCCCTTTTAACACTAAACACCATTCTGTCGCCGTAACTTCCAGATTTTCAAAGTGTGGTTCCAACTATAAGGAACCACCTCTTCAGAGAAGTCTTCCTTCATCCTTTTCCTCTGGGTAGATTTTCCTATCTAGAGCAACTCTAAGCTCACATCATTAAAGCACTCACTGCTTTGTATGTAATGGTCTGTTTAGTTATCTGTCCTCCCACCACTTGGTAAACACTGATGTCAACTTTTATCCTAACTGCCCTCCCCCGCCCAATTAGCAATATGAAACATCCAGAGACAGTTAATAATCCTCAATAAACATTTATTGAGTTAATTAAGGATACAATTAGGCTACCATCTCCTATGCAAAGTCCAATATGAGATTTCTTGACTTTCAGGGTCAAGGTAAACCAACTTTCTCCAAAGGAACTAATGTTCTTCTACTCTGTGATAATGAGGGTAAATAATATGATCCTGCATTGCTCTAGATGTCTGCATTTTTCAGAGGCAAGTTGTTATTTAAGCACAGTTACCATCGTTGACTCCTTTGATTCCTTCTTTCCATTTCCCTATTGTCTTTTACAATTTCATCAGGCTTACTATATTGGTTCATCACTGTAATGCTTTTTCAAAAGAATTTTCAGAAAATGTATGTAATGAAAATAAATTCAGTGAGTAACAAATTCAAAATACATTGAAGGTATAATTCTAGGGGTGAAGGGTCTTTGCATTTGGTAAAGGGGGACAGTATGTCAGTATACAAAGAACAATGAGATAATGTAAAAGGACTGGGGGAGAGTTACTCTGGATTTCAGAGGAAGGAGAGGTGACATTCTCTCAGGATCAAAGAACAGGTCTTAAAGAGCAGAAGAACATTCTGAGAAGCATGGATAAAAGCACTCCACATGAAGTGAGGAGCATGTGTAAAGCAAGCAAGGGAGAGAACGTGGTCTAAGTACCTTGTGGCAAGGAGACAGCAGTGACTCCCTTCTGCCTTTGATGCAAATGCGAAGGTTTGAAGATTCCGAAGGTTAGCAAGTCAATGGCAAACCGTGCACACATTTAAAGACACGGATTTTTAACCTTGAACCACACTCCACATCATTCTATCCCATCAGTAGAGTGTTTCATGACATTCCAATCAGTCATCTGATAGGTTGTGAAATCTAAAGTTGTTTATTGAACTGTATGGAAAAAAAAGTGTCTCAAACGTTCACTCCATAGTTAGCCTCATGCCAATCTGATGATGCTTTTCTCTTACAATAGTACTAAATAAACTAGAGTTAAAGAATGCTGGTAAGGGAGGCTGACTTAGTTCTGCAATTGTTGAAATTGACAGCCGTGGAAGTCTTAGCTGCTGAGGATCTTCCTGTTGCATTAAGCATCTGGTCCCCATGCCAACATCCTCTAACCCCTATCACCTTACCTTGCTTTAAAGAAGGCAAAGACATCTCATTCTACTTTTCAAGGTGTTCTACCCATTGATTTCCCCTCTCCTTTTAATTTTATATTTAAAAATGTCCCTTCTGTTCAATGAGTGTTAAACTTCCACTGCCCTCCAACATGTATGTTACACACCTCAGCTGGGTGTTAAGAACAAGAAGTCAACTTTATTAAGCCGGTTTCTATGAGAATGGCTGGTGGAAAGAACTCAGACTTAGAAAACCTAACGTCGAATAAATTCATGTAAGAAACGCTACATAGCAAGGAGAATGCAGTACATGCAGCACTTGGAACAAATATCACATATGTAATTTGGACTGAAATGTGATAAGGCTCCACTTGTACTTTTTCAATCCCGAATTAATATTGTTAATTTAAACACTGTACTATCAGGATACTGTCGTACCGATACTGTGGTGGCTTTGCCTACATGGCCTAGTAATGAAGGACTGTTAGAAGAGAAGGAAGTCAAAGGTATAATCATTTTAAAGTTGCTCCCAAAATGAGCATGGAGATGTGAACATGGATGAATTGAAGCGCGGGTTATGGTAGACATGGAAGCGTCGCACTTAGGTCTCACTTCAGGAGAACTTCCTGCCTAGAACACAGTTTGCGGGGGGCCTCCACCTGCTAGCCCATGAGTGCTGTGGCTGCCCTTTCCTGGGGCTGCTTCTAGTTAATGGATGAAGCCCACTGGGGTGTTCATGCCAGCCCATTCCCCCTGGTGCAGGATTCTTCCCATGGGCAAGTCTAGTTAGACACATGCCATCAGATAATGTCTATTCTCAGAAGTTCCTGCTGCTCTGGCAGTCTTCCTATCCAAGTTTTCTTCTCCTCTCTTTGCCGACAGATATCAGACTTGAATCTCAGACTGAGGTTCCCTCTACTAATTTCTGCTCCCTCCCCATTTATCTTTCACAGGCATTTTCTCCAGGATTTTTTTTTTTTAAATAACAAGTCTGATCCTCTTATCCTATCTTGGGGTTTGCTACACAGGAGACTTAAACTGACAGAGTGTGGTTGCAAATGAGTAATAGACTCTCCTCCGTATTAGAAATGGCCCCTTTCCTTACACCTGGAAGAAATGGCCTCTTTTACTGATTTCCTTTTCAATATCTGTGTAATCCCCTCACCTCACCCTCAGGCTCTTCAAATTTATAAACTCACTCCTAACTGATTCTTAGTACATATCCTCCAGACAAGCCCAGACAGATCAGCATCCCAGAGGAAAAGAGTGTAGGCCCATCATGAAACCCCCACCAAAGAAGAAACAATAGGACCTTCTTCCCCCTGACCCATGGCTATATTACCGAGCAGAAGCCCTAAAAATGTCATTCATAATTTGACAATCCATTGGAAAAAACCTGCTGTTTTGTAGGAATACGAATTCCTGCATTCTTCTTTGAGAATCTATAAAATCAGGCAGATTTGGAGGTCTATCGTGGAATGGCATTCAGGTATCCCTTGAATTACAAAGGGCTTATATTTGCAAACCATCACCCAAGGCATACCGCAGATGTGATCTTCAGACACTCAGGTGGACTGTATACTCCCTGTGTATTACATGGTGTAGAAAGACATTTTAAAGAGTTTTCAACAACACTCCCTCTCTCTTTACATCCTAACAGCATGGTATGTATGCTTTTGAACTAGAAGTGCAATAATACAGCCTAACATTGAAATCCACAGTAACCAGAATACTATAATAGTCTTCCTCCACTATTTCTCCCAAATAGTATATCCCTACAAATACACGAGAAAAGAAGATCGTTGATGGACAGCACAAAAATCTAACTCTAAGGGTTTGAGCTGTGATGAACAGGAAAAACAGGAAAGAGGGAGGAAGAGTCACTTTAGGGATGGAAGAGGTTGTACTATAAATCGATTCTGAAACTCAGGTAGGTGACCTAGAAGGAAATGCCCAATGGGTGGGTGAGACCTTTAAATATAAGCTTAGGAGAGAGGTTAGGCCTAATAATGGCAAGGCGGGCAGACTCATGACCCCAAGAATATGTCAACACACTGATCTCTGAAATCTTGAACATGTTACCTGATATGGCAAGAGGGCTTCACACATGTGATTAAATTAAGGATATGGAGATGGGAAGATTATTTTGGATGATCAGTAGTGGGGAGATGTCATCATTAGAGTCCTTGTAAGAGGGAAGCAGGAGGCTCAGAGAAGGAGGGGTATCAGCCAGAGAGTGCTATTTGAAGATGCTATGCTTTTGGTATGAAGATGGAAGGGGCATGAGTCAAGAAAAACAGGTGGCTTATAGAAGTGGAAAAAGGCAAGGCAATGGATTCTCCCCTGGAGCCTTGAGAGACTTGAGGATTCTCCCCTGGAGCCTTGAGAGCCTTCAGAAGCCCTGTCAACATCTGGCACCTTGATTTTAGCTCAGGGACACCTGTATTGGACTTCTGGCTTACAGAATTTTAAAATAATAAATCCAGGGTGTTTTAAGCCACTAAGCTTGTGGTAATTTGTCCTATCAGCAAGGGAAACCAATAGAAGTGATAATAGGTAACAATCAGGTGTTGTTATCCAAGTGCAGTGCTAAGTGGTAGAGATAAAATTTCTAGAGAAAAACAAATGACCAGAAACAAAAAAAATGGAGAAATCCTGCATTTAGAAGGCCTAAGAAAGACTCGTATTTTATATAAAATGACTCTAAGACCAATCCAGTGGCAGAGGGTGGAGTATTCCAAAAGAGATGGCAAATCACAGCAACCCCAAAGCAAATGAATTAGTGTTCTACTGTTTTATACAAAGATTCAGATCTTTGGGATGCATGGGTGGCTAAGTCAGTTAAGCTTCTAACTCTTGGTTTCAGCTCAGGTCATGATCTCAGGGTCATGAGATCGAGCCCCGCCTTGGGCTCTGCGTGGGGCATGGAGTTTGCTTGAGATTTTCTCTCTTCCTTTCCTCCTCCCTCCCTCCCCCGCTAAAAAACAAAACAACAACAACAACAACAACAACAAAAAACCACAGAGATTCAGACACTTAATTCAGACACTTACGGAAAGAAATCAAATCTGTATTTAATATGGTATATACAGTTATGACAGTTACAACAGAAATTTGTGGCACCTACTGACCCTTCTTTATTGGGTCTTTATTATATAAATATTCTTTATTATTACTGACTTTCTTATTGAGATGGAATGAGACATAACTTTTATGTCTTGGAGAGAAGATCTGCGCTATTTCATTTATTGCCTGCATGACCGTGTTAAAATATATGGCATCACTCTGATTGAAAACATTAGAGAATTATGTGATTTATTGCATTCTGAATAAAGTAAAAAAAATATCTGCTGTAATACCATCAGAGTTTACTTATCATAAAAATCTGCATTTGCAATAAACATTAATTGTACATGGCAAAGTAAAATATATATCAAATCAGCATTCTTTGGAGATTTTTTCAACATCATTTTATGCATGATGATAAACACAAAGCTATAATAAAAATGATAATTTTATATACTCAAATGAACTAGACTTTACAAAACCTTTCATAACCTGTGGTGTAAATCACAAACACATTACGCCAAAACTACTTGGCCACTGGGCTTTCTTTTAACAACTCTACGTTAATATTAGGTATGTGAAATATTTTTTATTAGAGAGCAAAGAGGCTTTACCAATCAGAGCCATAAATTAAGATAATGAAGTGCTGAAACTGCTTTCTAAAAAAGTAGTATGTGATGAATGACATTTTTCCTCCAGCCACATTCTTTCCCAGGTCACTTAAGTATGAGGCCAGTCAATTTCACAGGAAATATGTCACTCTAGTGTTTACCTAGAGATACATTAATATACATACTACTGACATTTAAGGGTTTATTCCTAGTTTCATTGTAAAATTCTATTATGAGGGAGATTTAATCCTTTATAAAGTCATTTTCTAGAAGAAGCTGTCAAACAAAGCTGTGGTTGGACAAAACCGTAGAAGTAACTTAGGCCATTTTCTCTGGTGCTGCCTGAGCAGTTTGACCTATCTTAAACGAAGGCATAGTATAAGGTTGTGGGAACTTGTTGGATGTCATTCAAGGTTTGTATCACTGATTCAGACAACTGGGAAGGAAATCTGGCCATGGGGCTTGGAGTCAACATCGTCTGATGGAGGGTCTGAGACAGTACATATTCCAAACTCTGGAGCCACGGAGAAAATTGAAGATAATTTAAGGTTCAAAGAACAAAAGATCAGTAGCTAGGATTGAAAAGTCTGTACCCTCAAAGGAGAAGGCATCTATGAATCTTTCCAACATTTCAACGTGCTGTCTTTCCAAAGTCGTTTTTTTAAGTTGTTGCATTGAGGGCAACATAACCTATGTTGCAGATTTCCTTGTTTAGCCTATAAATGTCTGCCTAATCTATTTTTATTTAGAGTACTCACAAGTGTGACTTTTATGGGGAGGAAAAAAAAAAACCTAACCTAAAAATGACAGTCCTTCATCCTTTCATACTTCCCGGCTGATTCTAGGTCAGGAGCCGGCAAAGTATAGCTAGGGGGTCAAGTTACAAAGGTATGAGCTTTGTAAACTAAATATTTTGGAACACCCTCACACCTCTCCCATTGTTATTGTCTGCAGCTGCTTTTATGCTGCAAAAGCAGAGCTGAGCAGCTGCAACAGAGACTATACGGCCCATAAACACTAAAATACTTATCTGACTAAACTTGTAAGAAAAAAGTTCGATGACTTGTATTCTACGTTAGTATTAACCCTGGACCAAGTTATGAGTTTGGTGTTCTTTACCTGCCTTACTTTACTTTTACCCTCTCTCCATTATAAGGCTGCCATACTGTCCTAACTACCATGTGAAGCTTCACAGAGCTTAGGCTAGTTCCCTAAATCTTCTGTACTCCCTTCTTTTGCTTAAGTCCTGCCACCTTTCTGGAACACGTATGAGCCACTTCCATTGCATAACACAAGCTTCCAAGACATACTGCAGTTTCCTGATGTGCTCTGTGACCACCATTTTTGGTTCTTTCACTTTCTTTTAGAAACAGGAATATTTTCAGTGGGTACCCACATCTTCCATCATATTGTGAGGCCACAAGGCTCTGTCTTCATTTTTTTAAAAGATTTTTAAAATTTATTTATTTGACAGAGCGATCACAAGTAGGCAAAGAGGCAGGCAGAGAGAGGGGGAAGCAGGCTCTTAGCTGAGCAGAGAGCCCAACACGGGACTCGATCCCAGGACCTTGAGATCATGACCTGAGCCTAAGGCAGAGACCCTAACCCACTGAGCCATCCAGTCGCCCCTCTGTCTTCATTTTTAAAGAAAGATTTATTTATTTACTTACTTACTTATTTTAGAGTAAGAAATAGAGAGAGAGAAAAAGGGGGGGGGACAGAGAGATACCGTGAGCAGGGGGAGGGGCAGAGGGAGAGAGAGAATCTCGAACAGACTCCCCACTGAGCATGGAGCCCGATGCAGGACTTGATCTCAAGGACCCTGAGATCATGACCTGAGCCAAAACCAAGAATTGGAAGCCTAACTGACTGAGTCACCCGGGTGCCATTGTTTTCATTTTTAATGCCAGTGAAGTTCTTCTAACAAGTACCTTCATCTCTTTCCTAGTACTATGGCTGGTAAAATGGAAGTGAGTGCCAAAGTGAAGTTCTTTCCTCCATATTTGCTGATGCAGAAATGTAGACAGCCCTCTAAAGGCCATTCTTTATTTTTGCTTGGATACATACATTCCTTTTTCTCATGAAGAACTTTTTAATTTCCCTCAAAAACCAACTGTCTCCCATCCTTAATTCAAGTTGTTTTAGTGGACTGACCCCACCCTTGACTCCTTGTTCCAAGAAGATCTCAAGAGGAGGACGTGCACATGGGGGCCAACTTCAATGACACTCAAACACTGATGTCTGGCAAAGACTTAGGGCAACTGAGAAGGGGAAGGAGCAAAAACATTCAAGACGTTTCCTGACCTACTTCCTTTGGTCAGGGTATTAAGAAAGCATGATATTGCTAAAGAAAGTAGTTTAAATTTTCCTAAGAGAAAAAGAGACTAATTAGGATGAGCCAGTTACTGTGATGTTTTATGAATGCAGGAACCCTGTCTTATTACGGACCCAACATGCAGTTACTGCTACCCCTTGGTTGTAGGTGGACCTCCTGCTACAGTAATGAAACTCGGGCAGAAATCCCCAATATGATAAGAGTCAGATCTTAAGGTAAGAGAAACTTGGGAAATATAATGCATTTATTTTCTGCTTCCTCATTTTTATTATAAAAATACGGTTTTCAAAGGAGTTCAAGGCTCTGAAAATGTTAGAAAGCAATTTTAAGATTAGCTCAAAACCTAAATGCTGCGGATGACTACAAGTTTCACTGCCAAGACTTGCTTGTGCAGCTAAAAGAAAGTGCTTTATAATAGCACATTTCACACAATGCCATGCTTGATGCAATGTGTATGTTGGTGCACAGATCTTAAATATATGCCAAATCCCTCTTGCCAGGTTTGCACTTTCCTCATCACTTATACTGAATAATGGACATTTTTTATGACTTCAGTGACAGTAAATAACATTTCGTTTTAAGAGCAGTCCAGGAGAAGCTAGAGAATCATATAGCTCATGGGAGTGCTAATTGGAGCCAATTATAATTTGATTGACCTGCCTTGCTATTAAAATAATATGCAAAATAGACACTGTCCTTGCAAAATGGAAATTTTCTAGTACAGGCTAACTACAGGAAGCCCACCCTTTCATGAATCCAAAGGTAGTGCTTTTGGGTTACAATTTCCACATCAACTACCAGAAGCTAATTCCAAACAGGGGTTTCATTGGGTTGCAAATGATACCAAAGAACTATAGATGGGGAAAATGTGCAATAAATATAACTGAAATAATTAAGGACTAGTGGATAAAGGAGTAGCATCACAGTAACTATCCCTTCCTCATTAGGTCTCATTTTCTCATATTCTTTCCTTAAGGAATGTCATGGGGACTTGATATTTCTCTTCTTGCCATGGGGATGATTTTTTTTTAACAGCAGAATAAAATGTCCACTATCACTGGTAAATAGAATGTGTTTATTAGCAGAAGATGAAGTCATCCTACCAAATCACAGGGGTCTTCTTACTTGGTACAATAAATTAGTCCCCAAGAAGCTGGAGAAATTAATGTTTCTCTCTCTCTCTCTCTCTCTCTTTCTCAAACACACACACACACAAAGTATTACTATTTGCCATTAGTAGCACATCAAACTGTTCATCAAAATAGTTTAAAAAATAGTTTAAAATTACTTATTTTTTAAAAGACTATTTTTTTATTTGACAGAGAGAGAGGGAGCACAAGTAGGCAGAAGAGCAAACAGCGGGAGAGGGAGAAGCAGGCTCTCTGCTGAGCAGGAAGCCCAATGTGGGGCTCAGTCTTAGGACCCTGGGATCATGACTTGAGCCGAAGACAGACGCTTAACTGACTGAGCCAAGTAGTATTAAACTACTTAAAAACTTTTTAAAAATAAATCTTTACCCTTAGAGGTCTGTAACTCCTCTGAATAATAGATTTTAAATAGTAGTGGTTTCATTATAAATTACCCTTTTCAAATAGTACAGTCACCTGATTTTTAAAAATGACTATGTAAGTATCTCAATAAATATTATTTTGCTTATGCATTATAATGATAATATATAGATATAACAGATAAAATTTACTATTAAAATTTTTTAAAAAAACTATGTAAATGTTTGACTCTGGTAGGATATGCAATTATGCCTGAATATTCCAAATAAACTTGGTAACAAAAAACAATGCCCCCCCCAATCTATTATTAAAAGCAATTCCCATCCTTCACATCTGTAGGGCTCTATAAATGTGAACCTCCTTAGGCCCTAAAGGATGTGCTCAGGAGATTTCACAGCAGGCTTGGGTTCAATTCAAATGCAGATAATAATTTGTAGGCTTTGAGAAAAGATAGGAGTTTGAAAAATAGCGTTTGTATTATGTCATGTTCCCTTGCTTGATATGCTAAACTATAAACACACGTGTTTACACATACATTTATTCTCTGCCTCTGGTGTATCTAGTTCTTGTCTACTTGGCTATGAAGATATGTTGATGAAAAAATCTATCATTATCACTCTGTTGAAGTGCCTTTCAAAGCCTGAAAAAATTGCCATACTTTTTTTGTGATTTTAATAATCTACCTTAATAAAACCCTGCTAATGTTAAAGAGAAATACACATAAAGATATAAAAACCTATTGCTCAAATGCAGGTTTTAGTTAAAATTCTCATTTGCTTACTGTTTGACATTTTTTAGATATCATCTTTCTGATCTTTGTTTCGAGAGATTTACTATGTTGACCAATTGGCTTAGTTATCAAACCCTCAATATTGTTGTTACTTTATATTTGATCCCTCTCTATTAATTGCTTTTTCTTTATAGTATACCCCAGTCAGTGCAAGAATGATTTCTGGTCAATGAAAGATCAATACTTAAAGAAGTATCTGAATGTCCTTAATTGCGAGGCTCTTTCAGAATGTATACTACCCAGATACAAGGAAGAGTAAGAGGTAAAAATTAGGAAGAAAATAATATATTGTTCTTATTCTGTCCATGCCCTGCCATTATGAGTTCCTCAAAATGATGGCCATTTCTGTCATGTGAGATTCTCTATATTTTACAAAGAACTTTCGATGTAATATTAATTTCTAGTAGTAAACATAATCATCACTGCTTCAGTAGGTTTTCCTTATCCCCATTTTACTTTTCAACATCCCAGCTACCTGTTTACAAACATCATATTTAACTAATAGATGTACATTATATTGGTCAATAACTGCAGAGGTATAAGAATAAGTAAAGAGCAAGCTGATGGAGAGTATGTCAAAGGCAGCATTTCAATTATGAATAATACCATATTGCAGTGCTATGCTGTGCTTACTTTTCTGTGTCTGGCTAATGGATCAATGACTCTTCTAGTCATTCTGAACAGCACCACTAGGATTCTAATCTGGATCTTGTTCTAGTATAAAAATATTGAATGAATATTGGCTTCATTGACTTTCAAAATTGTAGAACAGAAGGCCACTGAGCCAGATAGAATTTAAAAAATGCATCCTAATTACACTTCAAGTTAGTAACTGAGCTCATTTGTGCCTCATACAGAAGGTTGCAAAGCTCATGCCATAATCTTCAGATGGTGAAAAAGGACAATGACCCTTCGAGCCAGCTTAAGTATTTAATATAATCGAAGTTTATGGTTCTATTTACAGTTGTCCCTAAAATGTGGTCAAGTTTACGTCTACTTACTACTTCAGTTAATTTCTTTCCTTTTACATTTTTCAAACAAGAAACAAATTATAATAGAAGTTGTAAGAGCACTGGCTCTTTCTTTCTTTCTCTTTCTTCTTCTTCTTTTTTTTTTTTTTTTTGGATCCAGATGTACTTACCTAAAACAATACAAAGAAATGCAAAGCAACCACCTGCTACCTCTTTCAAACATTTTTGTACAAGGCACTGCTGGTAGAGGAGATGGGTTTCTTTGTGAAAAGGAAAAACAGCAATCATGTGAGTATTCTTCAGCCAATATGATGAAAAGAAAAAAGTAAATATGCAGATCTAGAGTTATGAACATTAGATTCTGCCTTGATCAGAGTTAAGAATAAACTTACAAAGGAATGTTAATCTGTTTGACATAAATGTTCATTGATCCTCTTTAAACTGGAATATCCTGAACTTCATTCCTTTCTAATCCAATATCTATTCTCCCAAACAATACTGCGTTTTTATTTTCTAAATAAATTCCTGTTGAACAAGTTGTCTTGCCGATTTACCCTGCTTATTTTGACTCTTTTTCCTTAATATTACCTGAGTTGATATAAATATCTCTCTGTCAGTTACGTTTTAGCAGTTGATATTCAAAATGAAAGCAATGCATTTGTTTTAGTTACCCTGTGGAACTCACATTCTCTGCTTCTAGATGCTTTTTCTGTCTTTTCTCTTTTTTTTTGAGACCTTATATTGTAGAAGGCTCTGAGAATTACTGAAATTTCTCATATTTGTCTTATAGTACATTTTATTTCAACAACATACCTTCTGGAAAATTTATGAGCATGTTCATTTCTTTCATCAAATGTTCATGTTCATTTCATCAAAATTTCATATATTTTTTTAATTTTATTTATTTATTTGACAGAGAGGAGATAGATCACAAGTAGGCAGAGAGGCAGACAGCCGAATAGAGAGTCTGATGCGGGGCTTGATCCCAAGACCCTGAGATCATGACCTGAGCCGAAGGCAGAGGTTTTAACCCACTGAGCCACCCAAAATAGATGAGGTGCCCCTCATCTATTTTATTAATTATTTTATTAAAGCTTATGTTATTATTTCATTTATTTTATTCATTAATTTTATTAATTCAATTAGTTGATCTTCCACTGGCATGACATGGAGGGCTTTCCCATCTTCCAATGTGAATGTGTTACATCAGAGAGAATTTAATGGACCATGTTTCAGATTAAGCAACCCTGTAGCTACATTTTATTTCTGTTACTCATAGATACTTATCATACTTAGGCTCTGGTAAAAATAATCAATTGTATCACTTCTTTTTAGAGAAAGGTTTTCGAATTCCAGTTAGAGAATCTGTTTTTGTACTATTCGTTCACCAGAGAAAATATATGAAGGTAATGAGAACAGTCTTAGTAATAAGGATTTGATTATCAACCTTGTAGGGTGCCTGACGACTTGTAATGAGGGCAGGCAGACAGAACACGGGGACTCTTCTGTTGTAGCTCCAAATTTCCTTTCAGCCTCTAATATATAAAGGTATTAAGGAACACTTCTTTATTGCTTAACAAGGAGAAACAGCAAAGATGATGGGGATGAGCATAAAATACCATTTAAGGACACAATAGTGCTCAACCAAGCTATCTTTCTGATTATAAAAACAACCTGAAATAAGCTTTTTGGGACATCTTTGGAAGTACGGATTTCTGTGTTGGGAGTCATGAGATTTGAGGTTTAGACATTACTTTGTCCCATTCTAGGTATGTGCCTTTGATAAATTATCTTAAACTCTGTTTTCAGATTCTCTTTCCTAAAAGAGGAGAGGCTTGCATGAGGTTGCTTTGGTTGCCAAATATGGATTCTTTGGGAATTGTGGAATTGCTAGATGATTAGAGAATCCACATTCACATTGTACTTGATGGAGAGACTGAACAAATTTTATTGTTTGATAACATATAAACAGATCTTGTTATTTAAAATGTGTAGGCTATATTGTTATTGACAAGAATGTATCTTCAATCAAAAAGTGTTACTGAATTCATTAGGACTTTTGAGTGTCATGTATCTTCTCTCCCCAAAACACAAAAAGCTATAAAAACAGCTAAGTTGAATACTTAGACACTCATAGTGATTTTAGGACCAGATACGGGTAACACCTTTATATATTAGCTTATTTAATCCTTGCAGAAGTCTATGAGGCAAACATGGTTATCATCCTGTTTTACACAGATGAGGCAACTAGGACAACTAGGGAAGTCCCAAGTAATAAAGTTAGAAGGATTTGAACCCAGGCAATGCGGAACAGATCTCAAACCACTACATTGAATTGTCTTCTCATTACATCTTTTCAATCACATGAGTGATATTAACGTTTTGACCATTAAAACAAACCCATGAATTCAACAGGGTTGGGGAGTTCCAGTGCTTATGATTCCTTCTATCTCTTTGAACACTGAATCTCCTTTGCAAATTTCGCTTCTACAAAAGACGGTCTAGGGTACTGGTTAAAAACAAGAGTCAATGGTGAACAAACCAAAACCAAACAACTACAACAACAACAATAACAAACCCCAACAACAAAAAGCCCAAAAAACCAAATCAGGATCCATCCCTGGTTCTGGTACTTCCAGCTATGTAATCTAGGGAAAATTTCTTTTTCTCCCTATTCCTCAGTTCCTTTTTTTTTTTTTTTTTTTGCAAATAAAGATAAGAATAGCACCTACTCCATGGGTTTGGTGTGGCCATTAAATACAAAATACAAAGCATTTACAGACATGCATGACAAAGAGTGAGTGCTCAATAAATATTTGTGGTTGTTGTCACTGTTTTTGGGGTTGTTTTGGTCTTGTTGGATTGTTTTCTGTAGGGATCCTACAAAGAAGTCAACTATGTGAAATGCAGGCACTGTGAAGAAAGCAGAGAGACGGGGCTGAGTAACTTGGGCTCTGAAGTGAACCAGCCCACTTGGATTCAAGGAGTGAAGATCAAATTTTCTCTGGTAGAACTAGGGAGCAGACCAAACCATCCAGAAGAGCTTAAGACGCTGGTTGGGAAGGCAAGGCAAATAGGTGTCAAACAAATTCTCTATCCTTTGTTGATAGTGAGAATCCCTAAAATCATGATGCACAGGAGGATGTGACTCCTTTAACCAACTAGGCTGAGTTGCTTTGTAAGGGTTTTAATAAACTTTTAGGAGATACTGAGTTATACGCTACTAGATATATAGAAACCATTATATATAAAAAGAGAAGGGAACATGGCAAGAATAAACTTTCACAAAACAACTGGCAGAACCAGACAGAGAGGAAAAAAATAATTAAACAATATAATTAGGATTAAAATTTTATTCTCAAGAGAAAATGTAAGCCAGTGTAAGCATTCTGAAAAAGTTATCTGGTCTCATTTGAATAGAAAGTTAATAGGACCAAACTTGGAATCTGAAGATTTTCAAAACGCAAGCATGATAAAATCTTGTATCCTGCCTGCTAAATTCATTAGATAAACTAAGCTTGCAGCAAGCCAGGTTCTCAGTACAGGTGGTGCCGAGTGAGCTCAGGAGTCAATAAATTGCTCTACACGGCGCTGGAAGCAATCAATGATTTGGAGTTCTATTTCTAACTTGCTTTTGGAAATATTTCCAAGTGGGAACAATCATTGCTAAATGTCAGTTCACTGTCTCTAATCTTAAGTAATGGAAATATCTCAGCACATCCCTATGAGGATACTGAGAGCTTGCTCTGCCTTTAAAATCAGAAGAGCTGTTAATTAAATGCTCATCTCTATACCATTGTTTTGGGTGATATGCAGATATTAAAAGAATATGAGAAAAGGTCCCCATTCTACTTCACTCTTGAACCCTAATGAAAACATAATGGCACAGGTAGGAAAAGAAACAATTTATATTTAATGTTTTAACACCATACATAGAAAATGGAATCACAGTATTTGAAAATGTTCTCTCCTTTTCTTGGTGAATTCTCATTCTGGGGTGAAAGGGAGAAAGTTCAAAGGTGGGTGATGAGCTCCTTGCAGCTCTGCTGGCTGGGGGCAGAGCCAGCATGGTCTATTTCAGGCTCTCTGAGTAGCCGAGACTCGCCTGTCTCAGTGCCATGATGATTTCTGATAAAAACCAATTCACTGACTTAAAATTACCATAGTATATCTCAGAAGGTGGGTGAGAGTTAGTAAAACCAAATAAGCTAATACTGACAAATTAAAAAGTGACGTGAATTTAAATAAAAGTCTACACTGTAAATATTTATTGAGGTCCTAATATATGGGAGGCTTATTGGGTAGATGAACATCTTTTGAAAAACATTAATTACATAATTCTTATGGTAAGAATACATTTCAACTGAGTGGCTGTCACAGCGCTGATTTTAGAATTTCAAGTATTTTAAACATGACTGAAAAACTCAGTGCAAGAAAAATAATCATAGCTTGAAGGTTTGTAACTGTTTAAAAAAGAAAAGATACACAGATACATAGAAAATAGACTTTGTAATCCAATAATGTATTTATTTTTATTAAAAACTTTCTCACCAAAAAAAGGTATAAAATTAATGCTAAGAATTGTATTTATTTTAACAAGTATTTCCTGATAAGTTCTAGTTTAAGGGGCAGCTTGTCTTTGGATACAAAATATATTCTATCCATTTGTCTTCACAGGACATTTCACAAAATTGCCTACAGGCACACAGGCAAGAGAAATTCATTCAACTGGCCTTTACAACCTCAACAAAGAAAGCACTCTTGTCCATGTGGCAGGAAGGCCTGGATAAAATCAGGGAAATGAGATTCCTGAAGTACTCAGCCTCACTTAAACATATTTAGAAAAAGACAGCTACTACACCAGACTTTCTCTTCTTCAGCTCTTATGCCCGTTACCAAGTTTTAATGTCATTATTGAAGCCAATTCCCACTGTTTTCCGTATTAGAGATCAATATGTATGCTCTTGGCATTTATCCCATATTACAGATTAATTTTTCTGTTTGTATTCATGTTGTTTGTCAGCGTGCAGCTTCAACCGACTTCCCAAGCAAGTTACTGACAGAAGAAATGAAGGTATTGAAAATATAATTTTAATTATTAAAATTATTGACCTTTAGCTCTCAAATATTGTATCCTAGATATTTATAGGCAAACTCTGTGGAATTACATGGGCTTTTATATTTGTAGAAGGCTAAATGAAATTAAAATCACCCTGCTAGTGTCACTGAATTAACGAGTTTGGATTAATTTTGTAAATTATTTTACCACACTGCTCAGTAAGTATGAAGTTTCTAGTTACATGATAGAAAGCGGAATGGGACGAATATGTCTGACTGATAGAGTCTACTTCGAAAAACATTTTCCATCAACAAACAGGTTACCTAAAAATGACTCATAGAACAGTCACAGCCAATTTTTCATGCTTTAGGCTATGCTTTGAAAAGTGTGACAAATATTGAGTATTCTATAATAATAACAACCAAAACAGCCACTGTAGTAAAAATAACAGCTATTACTTAATGAGAAATGACTTTGAGCCAGGCATTTTGTCACTTCACACTGATAGCTCCTTTAATGTTCATGCCACGCCATGAGGTAGGAGTTATCATTCCCATTCTACAGAGGAGAATATCAAGGCCGGTCACGGTAACATGAGATTTCAGAGAGTAAGGCAGGGAAGTAACACTGGAAGCCAGCCGATTCCCAAGCCCCAGCTCGTGAAATATAAGTCGTTGTGCACCCACTAACTCAGACCTGCCATCAGTCTTCCCTCTATCTTTAATCCAAGCCCTAGTCCATGTGCCAAGATAAAAGAGAGAAATTGAAGGCCTAAAATTTAGATCCCAAGCCTAACGACTTGGAAGAAAGCCTTATTATTCCCTCTGCAACAAATAATGAGCTTCTGAAAGATGTAATTAAGATTCTCAGGAACCGGCATGATAATAACTTGTAGGAATCAACGCTACACCTTTTCCTTTTTTCCCCTCTCTTCTTTCAAAATCATCCCCTCGTCACCTATCATCCTGACCCCTCACTGCAGTTAAACAGGACAGGGAATGGCAGGCAACAATCTTCAAAACAGGACTCTGTGAACTCTTAAGAACAAAAATGTCATCTGTTAGTCAGGCAATCTCATTAAGGGGCATTACCCAACAGTTGACTCAGAACTCTAATAGAGCTGGATTCCAAACCCTACAGTATTTGACCTGGGTCAAACTTTTCTGACTTTTCCCAAATTTTCCCAATTTTTCGGGACCCAGGCCCCGAACGCTGGTTTTTGTTAAAGGGTATGACAAAATGGAAGGAAAATGCGAAACAGAGCCTGCCGTTTTAGACTTCATCTGGCTGCTGAGAGTCTGCTCTTTTGGAAGAAGAGGCTATTTCGTGGCTGCATAATTGGGTCTGATTCCACAGTTCTCTGTGTCAATGTTCTTCCCTTCCATGAGGCCCTAGAGAGCTTCGAGCCGCAGAGGGAATATACAAAATCAAAAACACAGACTCAACGCCTGTGGAGGCTCCCAGTACCGTCCCAGAGTCAGGTGCTGTAAGCAAAGCAGAAATGGCAGCGGGAAGGAGGGCTCTCTGGGGAAACCGCACGGGGTCTGTAGGAACGGCACCAGCCACAGCCCGTCAGGCAAGCCGGGTCGGCCCCATACCCTGCCCGCTCCACAGTACCCTCCTGCCCACGTGTTCCACTCCGGAAGGCTTAGCAGGTGCTTACCCGGCACAAAGCACACCATTATAGAGATGGCAATGGTGTCGCCATCAAAGTCAGCTTCAGCAGTGTTCACACAAAGGGGTAACTGTAACTGGGCAATGGAAAGGATGACACAAAGGTAAATTTAGGGGAAAGAGGTAGAATTATAAAGGCACTAGGCACTCTGAAAGTATTTTCTTTTGCATTTATTAGCTTCCTTGCCAGTGCTCTATTTATCGGAGTATAATAAGATCCCATTCCTGGTCATGAATTACCGCGGATGGGTCTTACTGGAGGAATTAAACACCTAACAGCCTCTAATATGAATGGAGGTGTTTTAATAACTTTGAGTTTGGCAGCCCGATAAAACATTATGATCATCTGGAGATTTACGCTGAAGGGAGCAGCCTTGCTTCACGGAAACAGGCTCCACCCGGAGAATCTATGCGTTGCCTCACCACACGCTCCTCCTTGCACCGTGCGGATTCAGGAGAGGATGAAGGACGATACTCACCAAGACGTGCACTTGCCAAAACTGTGGACATTCTGTAAGGATGTGTTTCCTGGGTTGGGAGAGAGGAGCGCTCAAAAGTATAAACTGATCTGACTCCACTGCCCCTCCACCATGTGGTTTACTGAACATCAGCGTTCTCTTTGGCTAAATGGGGAAAATAATCTCTCTGACTTTAACGGAGTTGGGAAGATTAAATAGCTAAATATATCTCAGTGGCATAGATCGAGTGCTCAGTAAATGTTAGCTTTTATTATATTTATATATTTTTAAAGATTTACTTATATATTTGTTTGAGAGAGAGAGAGAGAGAAGAGAGAGCAGGGGGAGGGACAGAAGAGGGAGAATGAATCTGAAGCAAATTCCCCACTGAGCACAGAGCCCAACTGTATCTCAGGATCACGAGATCATGACCTGAGCTGAAACCCAGAGTCAGGCGCTTAACCCACTGAGGCAGGTGGTTAAGCTATTATCATATTTATCATCATGTTATCATATTTATTATCGTATTTACTAGTGAAATACTATTACTATTTACTAATAGTAAATTACTAGTATTTCACTAGTAAATCGTAAAAACTATCTACTAGTAAATAGCATCGTTATTTACTATTATTGTTTTGCATTCTTAACACACTGCCTTTTAATTTCGATGAGCATTGTTATGTGACTTTCCTCATGTAAGAAGTAGAGACAGGCCCTGGAATGACAAAGAAGGTACAAGAAGGAACGGGAAAAGAGAGGAAGAGGGAATAAGAGGGAGGTGGGGAAAGAAGGACAGAGAATCTAAACCAGGGGCTGGCAATGTTGAGTATTTAATAAACAGGCATGACTCCAACAGACCGGGGTCATGGTTAGGCAAATGAGGGGTACTGCTGTTGTAAAAAGGAGGTGACAAGGCAAGGGAAGAATGCCCTTAGCTCTTGCTCGCTCCGCTTATATTTCCTTCTCCCTCCACATCTTTTCCTTCCTTTTTTTTCCTTCCTGGCACACTTAATCAGCAATGACTAAACCCTTAGAATAGCACAAAGCCTCTGTAAAAGCCTCAAAAAGCCTAAAGATTAGATATCAGGTAGAGAGAATACTGCATACGAGAACGAGACAGAGAGAATTCAGTGCCATTACATATGTGAGTTAAATCGTAACAGACAAGTTAGAGGAATTCTCTGTTCTCGGGGAGCTTACATTCTAGGAGGGAGAGAGAGTGCTTTAAGGAACAAACATAAATAGATACTGGAAAAGGATCAAATCTATGTAAACAATGTTAGAAGGTTTATGCAATAAAAATCAACTCAGGAGTGGGGTGCGTGGGTGGCTCAGTGGGTTAAGCCTCTGCCTTTGGCTCAGGTCATGATCTCAGGGTCCTGGGATCAAGCCCTGCATCCACAGCAGGGAGCCTGCTTCCCCCCTCTCTCTGCCTACTTGTGATCTCTCTCTCTCCCTCTCTCTCTCTGTGTGTCAAATAAATAAATAAAATATTTTTAAAAAGTCAACTCTGGAGAACTACTTTGAGCAGGTAGACAAGAATAGGGTTCATGTTTCTGAGTTACGGTTTAAAATTCCCATGTAGAGCACACCATTTTAAGTGTACAGTTTGGTGAGCTTTTAAATATGCATATTATCTGTGCAATTAGCACCCAGATCAAGGTCTAGAACATTCTCAGAAATTTGGTCTATGCTCTTAAGAAATGATATTGTGTTATACCTAATTCTTAATTTTTTTTAAGCAGGCACTATTTTAAGGTCTCTCTGTATTATGCCTTTGGCTTGTGGCTTATAACCTCTGTTCATACTTCCTGATGTGCATCAACCTCATTTTTACTGTATTTACTTATCCTCTATTCCATTAATGGACTCCAAGTTTGCTCCCAGAATTTCAGTGGTCTAAATAATACTGAAAGGAACATCCTCAAATATGAACCCTTACTGGGCTACATGAGCATTTTTTTAAATCCATGACAAAGAGCAGAAAGTCAATGAGAACAGTAATTGGACTGACGAATGCCAGACTGCCTTCCAGAACATGCACCAGGCCACTCTCCCACCAGCAGTGTGCCTTTGATTATTGTTGTTGCCTCTGTATGGTCTGATGTCTCATCCTTTTGAAAATCTTTTAACACCATACTAAAACTTCTGATTTTTCTTCTCTAATTCGCTGTTCCTTCCCTTGGCACATTTCTCAAAGTGTGTGGCCATCCCTTTTAGGATGATTTGCAAGGGGAATGTTATTAAGGACGTAACACTAGCTGAGGTGTGATTAACAGGGAGGAGCGGACCTTGAAAAGATCAGCAAGTTCCAGGCAGAAGGAACACCCAGAACAATGGCACTCATGCAGGACTGAATCTACCAAGTAGAGGCTACAAGCAAGAGCACCAGCATGGCTGAAACACGGGGAAAGGAGAGAAGACAGTGAGGAAGGGCCACAACCAGCCCTATAATTCAAAATGTGCCAGACAGTGCTGAGTTTTTCCTGTTCCATTTGCAGAATTTTTAATGTTGAACCTGACCTTTTACCAGTCATTGATGAATGGAGAATGACAAGCACAATTGTAGCTGATATACCTCTGAGAGTTTAATAGTAATAAAAGTAGATCAACAATTGTGAGTCAAAGCACTCAGAACATCATAAAAGTACATTCTATAAAGAATCTCAATAACAAAAAGTGAAAAGATTACATATTAGGTAGAGGGGATATTGTGTAGCAGAATAAGACACATCACTGAGAGAACCCAGAAAATTGCCTCCTCCTCCTGGGAAAAACCAAAAAGAATAATAATAATACACTTATTTCATTAGACCAGCCTGTGGAGATGTTCATCTCAAATTAATATAGAAATAAGTCTACATAAGGTAAGGGAGTTTGAGATTTAAATTTAAGGACAGACTGTTTTTCACATTTATTAAGTCAAAAACTCATAGGGTAGTAAGTTAATAGCTAGAACATAGGAAAGGAAAAAAAAAAAAAGCCTGAATCTGATTAGGGGGAACATGATTGAATCTCAGTAAGATATATACACTCTCCAGATGTTAATTAAGCATCTAGCACTAGAAAAATAGTGTGATTTTGAAGCCAGGTATGATAAAACTCTTAGAGAACAGCAATGGAAGAATTAATTTTTTTTTTTAAATGGTGTAGAGCAAAACGGCAAAGGAGCTATCATTTGGATGACATCGAGAGTGCACATTTTATCGGGACCCATGACATCCAATCTCACTTTGTCTGGCCAATGGTAAAAGCCAGTATGAAGGCAATGATGCTCATGCTCATCTGAACTGTCCACAGTAAGAGAGGACACAAAGAACAACAAACACCAAGGAAACTGTACCAATGTCTATCCAAAGATCAATGAAGATTCTGAAATGTTAAAAGGCAAGTTAATCTCTCTTTTTTCAGTCATTTGATTTGAAAAGATGGTGAGGAACTAGCAAAGCTAGATGGAAGCAAGTTTCTTAAGCATTTGCGATAAATGTTAAAATAACCATCACAAATGAGAAAACCTCTGCTTTCTTTCTATTCTTGATCAGTGGCTTCTGATTTCAAATAAAGATATGATTTTTAATCGCTTCGTGTTACTGTGCTGTGGTGATAAGCAATTTGATGTGCATGAAAGTACTTTGAACTCACAGAACAGTCTCTAAATATAGGACTCTCATTATTTCAAATAAATAAATACATGAAAAATGTTTAATGTGCAATGAAAAGGAACGATATGTTAATAGAGTAATAAGATAAAATATAAGTAATATAAATTGAAACAATGATCAAAAAAAAAAAAAAAGAAATTAACTGAGTAGCCGGAGAAGTGTAGATTAGATACTTGTTTGCACACGCCTATAGTATTCATTCTGTTTCCCTGCAAACTGTTCATGTCCCTTTCTGTTTCTCCTACCAGTCTCTAAGCATCTCAGGGCCAGAATGTCACCCTCATCGCTATGGCACCTGAGTGTGGGATGGTGTTGCAGGTTAAGAAATGTGAGAATTCACGTAACTATACCCAATCAGCAGATGAGCGCAACACAGAGGCTTTAGAGAACAAAATCAGGATTTGTCTGATTCAACAAATTTATCATTGGTATGCAAAGCCTTCATCATTGCCAGCCCTATGCTTATATACACATGCACACATACACACGCACCTGGTTTCAGCCTACCTCAAGGCGTCCTCTCATCCCACTCTTCCCCCTTCTCATTCTCCCCAGACTTGCTGGCCTCCTGTTCCTCCCACAACTCCTAAGGACCAGCACTTAGGGCCCTTGCACTGGCTTTTCCTTGCCTCCAGCGCTCACCCCAACCCAGTCTTTCCCCGGCTGACTTCTGCCATTGAGGGGGCTCTGCTGAGTCGGCCTCTTCCTTGAGCCTCGTGTCTAAAGCAGCCTCCCCTCCCTGTCACTGTGCTGTCCGCTAGGTTTATTTCCTTCATAGCTTTTACCATTTTCTCCCACTTTATTCCTTTTTTTTTTTAAGATTTTATTTATTTGACAGTGAGAAACACAGTGAGAGAGGGAACACAAGCAGAGGGAATGGGAGCGGGAGAAGCAGGCTCCCTGCTGAACAGAGAGCCCGATGTGGGGCTCGATCCCAGGACCCTGGGATCA
Source organism: Procyon lotor (assembly GCA_028646535.1). Lineage (NCBI taxonomy): Eukaryota > Metazoa > Chordata > Mammalia > Carnivora > Procyonidae > Procyon > Procyon lotor. The sequence goes on from CM053603.1 coordinate 33,149,739, forward strand.
TGACCTGAGCCGAAGGCAGACGCTTAACGACTGAGCCACCCAGGCGCCCCCACTTTATTCCTTTTTATTGAAAGCAATACATTTAGTCTAAAAATTGTTTATTTTTAAAATTGTTGCCCCTTTGTCAATGCAATTAGTCTACTACCAGGTAAGTTAGGGCTCTGCTTAATTTTTTAGTCCTAAGATTGGAACAACACAGACTTGAATCTGACTCCCCATGAGTACGTATTTATAAAGTATGTGTGTGTGTATGTATGTATTTATAAAAGATTTTATTTATTTATTTGCCAGAGAGAGAGAGAGAACCTGCACACAGCAGGAGGAGCAGCAGGCAGAGGGAGAAGCAGGCTCCCCTGCAATGAGCAAGAAGCTGGGTATGGGACTTGATCCCCGAACCCTGGGATCATGACCTCAGCAGAAGGCAGACTGTGCCACTAGGCATCCTAAAGCCTTTATGAGGGTAGTTGGCATTGAGTAAAAGTTAAGTAAAGACTTGATTCAAAAACAACAATAAAATACAATAATGAATTCAGGCCCTGACTCGGCTGGCTAATAGCTAGTCAACCCCGCACAAGTTATTTTCCTGCTTTGAGCCTGGGTTTCCTTATCCCTGAAAATGGAATAATACTTCTTACTCCACAGGGTTTTGTCAAGAGGAAAATGTGAAAATGAACAGAAAAGTATTTAACATGTGGGTGATTCAAAAAATATTACACCTTTTCCCCCACTGCCTTTGTCTAAGTGTTTAAAACTGTTTTAATGTGTGTCTCCAACTCCGTTCTCAAGTAGTTTACTTCTGGTAAAATGAATTGCAGGGATAAAAAGGTATTACATGATAGGAAAGATATTAAGGATTGTTAGCTAAGGGTAAAACACAAGTAGTTTGTTTAACCTGAGGTCTCACTTGTTGACACCCCCCCCCCACCCCGTGTAATTTGGATGAGCCTCAGTTTCTTCTCATACAGCTTCTAAGTGTCTATCAAATGCCTCTCCACCACTGGACCATGAGCAGCATGAAGGCAACAATGGCGTTTACTTCTTTTTTTTCCTTTAGCCCGGCAACAGAGTGGGCATAAAATCAATGCTTTGTGAATTAAGTGAACTAGTTATATAGTGGGGGAACCTCAAATAATCGTGACTAGTCTGAGTATGGCTGGACGTACCCTATAAATAAAAAGGTTAGGCTGTTTTGGATGGAGATTTACAACTGGGTCTTAAAATAGTTAAAAATGAATTTCCAAATAATATCTCTAATTAAAACTTGTCAGTACATTTTATACAAAGAAATAGTTCTCCATATTAACATGAGGCTCTTCTTTTCTCCTTCAAAGATCTCATTACTTTTCCTTTTAACTTCCTCATCTGTTTATCTTCAAACAGAAGGTGTTCCTAATAATCTCCATTTAACAGATGGGAACACTGAAGTTCAGAGCCGCTGTTAAATTGTTTTCTCAAGCAAGAGCACCATCCCGGTTGGGGTCATGATAGAAGTCTTGTATCTTCTATTACTCTTTCAATTAGAATCTGCTTCCTAGTAATTAACACATTCTCTTTAGCCTGCAAAATAATCATCCTTTGTAGATCTCCGGTGTGGAAAATTCCTATTTGAAAAAGACTTATTTTGGAAAGTTTTATAAGGAATTGCAACTGCAGGCCATTGTGAAAATCACTGGGCCATTTTAGGTTTAAGAGTGTAATTGTGATCAACAAATTCCCTGCAACCATGGCAACACAAGTACCCCTTTCTGCTTGTTTACTTTTAAAGAATTAGAGCACTATTTAAGGATTAAGATTACCATGCATGCTCTACCAGCTGACCTTTACAAAGGATAAAATAAAAGCTCTGAGGACTGAGGCCTTAGAAATCAGTGTTGGTGATTACCTTGGGTTACATAGGTAGATATGAACATTTCAGTAGTTAGGGACTAATTTTAATAATCCAGCAGTAACTATCCTATTTTAAGGACTTATTTGCACACCAAAGGATACTTTAATATGGTATTTATGTTTGCATAAGTTTTTGGATCAGTGTTTAATATCGGCTATGAGATCAAAGCAAAGAATGATTCCCTTTATCTTGGATTTCCAAATAAGAACACATTCATAATTTTCCCACTTCTATTAAAGATACATTAATATTTGTACAAGAAGAGCAGGGAAGAAAAACTCTGGAGGAATAAACTTGTGACCTTGTTGAAGAAAAATGCTTCATAACTGACAGGTTATATGTGGTTGGAGACTATGAGACCAGCTCTGTTATTAATGAAAATATTAAAAAAAAATGTAATGCATTCTGGTTCCACTACTTAGTAAGATCCAATTTAATTTACTCTTGAAGCTCAATCACTACACAAGATGACTTTTTCTTTAACTACAATTTTTTAACTGTTGATACTAAAAAAGAGATTCAAACTGTCCTTATTATAACCAAATTAGTTTTCGTAAAAGCACGTACTCAAGATAAAAAGGAGACTAGGAGAACAGTATTTACAGAAACATTTTTTTACTAGCTCAGCTCTCAGACAGTCTTGAATCCCTCCATTTGAATGTGAACACTCTGTTCATACTCTTATTTATTCCCTCCCTCAGTTAGCTGAAACAAGCTGATTCAGGGGCCTAAGTTAACCATTAAAAAACAGTATTTGTTAGAACCGTTCTATTTTTTAAAAGATTTTATTTATTTATTTGACAGAGAGAGAGAGACCACAAGTAGGCAGAGAGGCAGGCACAGAGAGAGGGAGGGAGGCAGGCTCCCCGCTGAGCAGAGAGCCCGATGCGGGGCTCGATCCCGGGACCCTGAGATCATGACCTGGCTGAAATCAAGTCAGATGCTCAACTGACTGAGCCACCGAGGCCCTCCAGAACCATTCTAAATGTATGACACCCCTCTTTCTCTTAGCAAATGGAGCCTGAGGAACATAATCTGACAACATAAGCATTGGGCAAATTAATGTCATGTGCAGAGATGCTCACAGAAGCCTCAGACTTGCAGAGCCGGAAGCGCTGTCGTGTTTGATCCCCGTTCCTCTCATTTCCCTCACTTTCAGCTACTCAGTGAGTCCTTCTTCCAGAACAGCTCATTCTTCCAACCACTCTCCAATACACAAGCTTTTCTAACAGCCAGCATTTTAGATCTAGTTTTCAGCACAGCCTTGGCTGGGAAGCACTTATGAATGAAGCCCATCTTTGTCTGAGAATAAACTTTGCCAAAGATACAAGGTCTCTTATGTTTCTTAGGCTGGAGGCTATGTTGCCCAGGAGCGGAAACCTAGGTGCTGGGGATATGTGAGGCTCTGGGGTACCCAGAGCATATCTTCTGGGGGCATCAATTTTACCATGTGGATATATTATAGGGTAGAAAGCAAAAACTATGTGATTCTTCAAAGTGAGATATGAGACTTCAAAGGAGTCTTGGATTTATGGTTGCTCTCCCACGGCTATGTCCCAGAACCCCCAAGGTCTGTGTTTCTCCTCTCCTCTTCCTGGCTTAAAAAAAATTACAGAAGCACTGCTTAAGGCATGGGTATGAAATTATGGCATTCATACATGAGGTTTCTCTAATCATCTAGCAAAGGTCTTTAATGGTGGGTCTTTTTTTTTTTTTTCTTTTTAATAAAAGCTCACCAAAGGAAGCCTTATCTAAGCTCATAAAACTTTAAATCTTTGGAACTCACCACTTTCTACCCTGTCTTACTTGGAGCCCTGCCTTTTTCTCCTTCCATAACACAAACGTCTTCTCCTTCTACGTCACAGACACAGAAACTTCCCATAGCACATTACCTTAAATAAGTAGGTAGTGAATAATATTTTAAGTGTGCCGGCAGGTATTTGCCACCTGTTTATTTAGTGCATGCTACATACTGAGCATTATCCCTGGCTCTAAGGGTACAGAGCTAAAAAATTCAGCAAAGTCTTAACTCACCAGGAAGTAGACTAATTGCATTGGCAAAGGGGCAACAATTTTAAAAATAAACAAGATCGATAGGTAATAAAATGGAAGAAAATGGAAAAAGCTATGAAGGAAATAAACCTAGCGGACAGCACAGTGACAGGGAGGGGAGGCTGCTTTAGACACGAGGCTCAGGGAAGAGGCCGGCTCAGCAGAGCCCCCTCAATGGCAGAAGTCAGCCGGAGAAAGATTGGGGTGGGGTGAGCGCTGGAGGCAGAGGGAAAGCCAGTGCAAGGGCCCTAAGTGCTGGTCCTTAGGAGTTGTGGGAAGAACAGGAGGCCAGCCAGTCTGGGGAGAATGAGAGGCGGGGGAGAGTGGGATGAGAGGACGTCCTCACGCAGCCTGAGAAGAGGTGTCTTGAGCCTTGTGAGCAGGATAAAGAATTTGAACTTGACTTTACCTGTGATAAGCAGCTGCTGAAGTGCTTTAAGGAAGCAAGTGACGGGATTGAATTCATATGTTTTTATAATTAATTAATTAATTTTATTTTTTAAAAATTTTATTTATTTATTTTTTTTCAGTGTTACAAGATTTATTGTTTTGCATTACACCCAGTGCTCCATGCAGTACGTGCCCTCCTCAATACCCACCACCAGGCTGGCCCAACCCCCACCCCCCTCCTCCAATACCCTCAGTTTGTTGCTCATAGTCCACAGACTCTCATGGTTCATCTCCCCCTCTGGTTTCCCCCCATTCACCCCTCCCTTCCTTCTCATAATGCCCTCCATGTTAATTTTATTTTTTTATTAACATATAATGTATTATTTGTTTCAGAGGTACAGGTCTGTGAATCATCAGTCTTACCCAATTCATAGCACATATCCTCCCCAATGTCCGTCACCCAGCCACCCTATCCCTCTCTCCTCTCCGAAACAACTCACAGTTTGTTTCCTGAGATTAAGAGTCTCTTAAGGTTTGTCTCCCTCCCCAGTCCCGTCTTGTTTCATTTTTCCCTCCCTTCCCTCACAACCCCGTGCCCTGCGTCATAAAAGCCATCTATGAAAAATAGCAAGTATCATTCTCAATGGGGAAAAACTGAAAGCTTTTCCCCTAAAGTAAGGAACATGGCAGGGTTGTCCACTATCACCACTGCTATTTAACATAGTACTAGAATCCCTAGCCTCAGCAATAATACAACAAAAAGAAATAAAGGCATCCGAATCGGCAAAGAAGAAGTCAAACTCTTACTCTTTACAGATATGATACTTTATGTGGAAAACCCAAAGACTCCACCCCAAAACTGCTAGAACTCTTACAAGAGTTCAAGAAAGTGTCAGATATAAAATCAATGCACAAAAATCAGTTGCATTTCTATATACCAACAAGAAGACAGAAGAAAGAGAAATTAAGGAGTCTATGCCATTGACAATTGCCCCCAAAACAGTAAGATACCTAGGAATAAGTCTAACTAAAAAGGCAAAGAATCTGTACTCAGAAAACTATAATTTTCATGAAAGAAATTGAGGAAGACACAAAGCAATGGAAAAACATTCCATGCTCATGGATTGGAAGAACAAAGATTGTGAAAACGTCTATGCTACCTAAAGCAATCATGGCTCATAGCCCAACCACAGAAATTATATTAACAGTCCTCACTACTTGTGCTTTTAAAGAATTCAAACACAAAAAAACTTTCAGTAATTCAGTAATTCAAACTGCAGAGTGAATCTGACACCCAAAGATACTCATAATAGCATTAATATAACAAAAGTCCAGACAATCTTAACGACTAACAGATAATGAGGAAGGAAGGGTCAATTCTTTAATATGATAGAGTATCTACCAGAACAGCAAAAAGAAGTATTCTTAGTGATACACAGTCAGTGGGACTGTCTTCAGATATATTTAAAAAATGGCTCCTGTCATGATATTTTCTGGAACACATGAGCATCACCCAAGAATCCTAATAGAGTGTCCAGAAAATTTGGACATATCAAGTGTGAAAAAACTAGGTAGTCTTCTTGTATATTAGCCACAATCTTTAGAAAAATAATATGTTAATGCCTAGACGCACAGTTTAAAAAGATGTGTAGTCTATGCAGAAGGAAACTGATTTACTGAAAAAATATTGTGATTTTAATGCTCAAGATACATGCCATATTCATAAATGTAAAATCTTAATAGTATAGATATCAATTTTACCAAAATAATATGCAAGTATCAGATAACTCCAATTAAAATCTTAAAAAGTTCTTTGAATGTGATGATTCTGATGTGCATTTAGAAGAATGAATGTATTTGAAAGACAATATTTTTTCTTTTGCAAAATAAGTTGTGTAACAGGAACTTCCCTACAAACTATTAAAACATCATGAAATGTAGCAGGTGCAGCATTTAAAATACTGTAGTGGTTGGTGCTGTAGGAAGTGAACAATAACAGTAAGGAATTCAAAAATTGATCCATGTATGTATGTATGTTTGTATGTAAATATGCAGCTATCCATATGATATTTTTAAGTGCTTGGAGGGGTATTTCAAAGAAGTTGGTGAAAGAGTGGATTATCCACTGAAGAGCTTTGGGATAACTGGGTATCCATTTAACAAAAATGACACTAAATCCCAATCTCACAAATTATACCAAACAAATTCTGGATGGATTGAAATGAAAATTTTAAAATATAAAGATACTAAAAGAAAAATAAATAAACATATGTAATGTGGGGACTTTATCAAGAATGATGCCCAATGCTGAAAATCATATATAAATCAAAGAGACTTAACTATAAAAAGTTTTAATACAGGGGCGCCTGGGTGGCTCAGTGGGTTAAAGCTTCTGCCTTCAGCTCAGGTCATGATCTCGGGGTCCTGGGATCGAGCCCCACATCGGGCTCTCTGCTCAGCAGGGACCTGCTTTCCCCTCTCTGTCTGCCAGTCTCTCTGCCTACTTGTGATCTCTCTCTCCTTCTCTCTGTCAAATAAATAAATAAAAATTTAAAAAAAAGTTTTAATACAGTAATAAAGCAAAATAAGCAGGTGAATATGAAGTCTACTAAACAAAGTAAGAAGAGGTGACAAACAAGAAGAAAAATTTGCTAAATATGAGAAACAAAATGCTTATCATCTTAAAATATTAAGATTAAAGACATTATTTTTATATAGTCATTTCTCTTTATAAAAAAAGACTGTTTCTTTTTTTTTTTAAGGTTTTATTTATTTATTTGAGATAGAGACAGTGAGAGAGAGCATGAGAGGGAGGTCAGAGGGAGAAGCAGACTCCCTGTGGAGCTGGGAGCCCGATGCGGAACTCGATCCCAGGACTCCGGGATCATGACCTGAGCCTAAGGCAGCCGCTTAACCAACTGAGCCACCCAGGTGCCCAAAAAAAGACTATTTCTAATGTGTTTATACTAACATAGGGAAATGCTTAAGCTATAACATTAATAGAAAAAAGTACAAATTTGTTTGTATAGTAGTTCTCATTATGGAAAAAAATATGTTTGAGAAAAAAATAGGACTGAGTAAATAGACCAAAATGATGGCTATTTTGGCATTGACGTAATATGGGTAATTTTACCTTGTGATTTAAACCTACTAAATTTTCTAAATGTTCTATAATAAGCATCACTGCTTTTATCATCTGAAAAAAACAGTATGAAGTATTTTTTTAAAAGTATCTTCAAGGGAGAGGCTTGGGTTCATTTTGAAATCTTACTTGGTATATGTTTCTTAATTAACTATATGCAGTATATGGCAATAAACACCTCCTTTCTCCATGTTTACAATTTTCCTTTATCCAGTTTTCTTTCTTAGCAAATCTATAATTTGGCCAAAAGGAAAAGAAATCATGTGGGTACCAGTATGTATGTGTAAAGGAAATAAATAGCTAAAATAAAGTGGCTATGTTATGTCTCATTGGTAGTGATGATTTTGTTTCTGCCAGAGGAAGAGAGCAATAAGGAAAAGATACATAGGAGAATTTTAGCAGTGAACATGCACTTATTAATTTTTTTCAGGGCTAAAATGACAACTCCACTTTGTTTCTTATAGTGTATCTTGAAAACTATTCAAAGACATGAAAGAAAAATAAAAGTTCCTGTGCTAAGCAGTATGTTCTCAGACCTAAAGATTTTCAGAATGATGTGGCAGAACGGAAAGGGTCCTTAATTTCTCCCTTGCAAAGGAACACTGAACTCCGCTTTACGTTACAGTATTACACTGGAATTTGTTATATTTTTCCATGTACTGTTCAAGATAAAGCAAAGTGAAACTTTACAGAAACAATGAACTGAAGAAGGCATCTACTCTGTGGGTAGTAGAAGAATCTTGGCTGAGAAAACAGGAAGTGTGGGTAAAATAGAGGCGTGCAAAATGTTTTAAGCAGAGGACCCAGAGTTTTCTGTACCCACAAAAACTGTGGTTACTTCTTAAGTAACAAGTCTAGAATACACTGGTAAATAAATACTTGATGGCAAAATAAAACACCATACTGTGTCCATTCAAAGGTATCTCAATTAGACAAACCATAAGAGACTCCTAAACTCATGAAACAAACAATGTTGGTGGGGGGTAGAAGGGGTAGGGATAGGGTGGCTGGGTTATATACATTGGGGAGGGTATGTGCTATGGTGAGTGCTATGAAATGTGTAAGCCTGATGATTCACAGACCTGTACCCTGGGGCAAATAATACATTATATGTTAAAAATTAAAAAAGGTATCTCAATTTGATAAAGTCTATCTCGCTGATATCTAAAGCAATCATAGTGCCATTCCTATTACGATAGGAAATGTGTGACAGAGGCCATCTACATACACAGTAGGTTATCCAGAGGTGGTAGTGGTAAGCAACATGAGGAGTCCGCAGTTAACCTTTCTTTGACCTGATATTTTCCAATTTAGCCAGAATGGCCCCGGCAATCACTGGCTTCCTGCAGTTGGCTTAAACTTGGAGGAGGAACAACAATAATGTTTGAACAATTTCTGCTCCACTGTGGGAGGCAAGAAACTTCAAGCTAATGTGCTTCAAAGGAAATTAATTTCCCACTGGTCTTGCAACTTTGTGTTCTATAAATCCCTGGATTTAAGACTAGGAATATTTCTGATGTGCTTTTGAAAATCTGATCTAACCAGTGTTTAAGAAAAGGAAAACAAAATACTCTGGAACATAATGTTGTCAGCCTTTAATAAAAGGTTTGCACTTGGCAAATCTTATCCCTGGATTATCTCCCTAGTAGAGTCACCATGGTTGGTTTTTAAAAGGTATCACAGAAATAAGAAAGACAAGAAAAAGGTATGCTCAGGAGGCAGTACATATTTCAATTCTTTCAATTGCATTTGGATTTGGAAGTTGTTCCTGTCCTTCGAAGGGACATAACTGAGGCATGGAACTGGCTTGCAATTTGAACCTCTCTTGATGCATTTCGAAACTGGGCCAGATTGCTGGAGCATTCTCAAACACACACACCCACACTGCAATTCCTGGTAGACATCATGCTGAGCCTTTGTAAATCTACTTGGAATTGTTTGGAAAATGTCTGCCATTACAAAAAAAAAAAAAAAGATTTATTTATTTACTTTGAGACAGAGACAGGGAGAGAGAGAGAGAGACCAAGCAGGAGAAAGAGAGGGAGAGAGAATGTGAAAGCAAACTCCATGCTCAGCTTGGAGCCTGAAGTGGGGCTCTACCTCATGACCCTGAGATCATAACCTGAGACAAAATCAGGAGTCAGACACTTAACCGACTGAGCCACCCAGGTGCCCCATCCTCCATTTCCCGCTGAGTTTTGGATTTTACCTAAATCCTTTTACTTTCTGGGGAAATTCCTTCATTGCATTAAGATATTTTGACCATAATGACTTGGTTTTAGTAAACTAGCATTTCTTTCAATTCAGTTGAAGATTCTTACTGGTGCTCTGTAGCTTGGAACACATATCTCCAAGATACTTCACTAAGAATCAGAAAGAAGTCATAGATGCTTTAATACACCCACTGCCTGTAAGAGATGGGGAATTTTGCCTTGGATTTACTTCACTAATAGACATATTAATAATGTCTTTTATAGTAACAGTCTTTGGGGGCTACACTGTGCTTATGTGTCTGTGCTTTGTTCTCACTGTCTTTGAACTCCCCTTCCTCTTTAATCTGGTACTGCAGAGAACAAAATCCCATCACTGTAGGGCCAAGGACCCCTGAACCCTTGCCTTCTGCCGAATCTATGGTGATGAATCCAAGATAGAACCACAGCTATAGAAAACTAGAATATAAATAACTTTTACTGCTTTCTACCACTGTATTAAGAAAATTCACACAGACTTCATGTTGTAGCCACGGGAAAAAAACAAAATCCATCATATGAGTATCTGTAAGTGGTTGGCAATATTAAGTCTGTGTCAAGAATTAACATTTCATGTTTATACCAGATGTCGGGTATCCTACTTCTCTCTCTGAGCTGTCAAAAAGCATAACACAGAGAGAAAAGGTCAAGGAGTCCTGAGGGACGCTAGTGGTGCTTAAAGGTTATAATGATTGCAAAAGATTGCTTTAAGTCTACATATATCACCACTTCAGATGTCATTTTATATCTCAAGTGGAGACAGAATAGGCCTTCTTAAGAGATTTGTGGAATACAATATGTTTTGGCAGTAATGTTGAAAACACACTTTGGTTACCCTAAGCCAGTCGGGACGGGTCCCCTTATCTGAAGATCAATGATTATGGATGATTGATGGACTAGTTTCTCCACCAGGAAACACCGGCCTCTTGTTATTACTGTACCAGATGTAATGTGATCCACACATAATTAATTGAATTCACAGAATGCCAGAAGTACATTAACTACTCAAAGCATCCCTTAATTTTCTCCCCCAATTTTCATAATGATATAATGAACGAACCACCCCTAACATCTCAAGAATTCTACGGCCAAAATAAAACCGAGTAAACTCAGGCAACTGACTCCACTTGTTCAGTGATAAAGATATATTCTCTTTCTATCCCTTTCTGCCTCCCTGCTATCTCCTCCCCAGCCTCACTCTCTCACTCTTTTCCTTCCTTTTCTTTATAAATTGTCAATTCAGAATCCTGCCTTTAAAGAATATTCATATGGAACTACAAATTTAAAATAAGTAAAAACAGAAATGCTCTATACGAAGAGCAGGGGAGGTATGAATGAGAGGTATGTACACTAAGCCGTCCCCTTAAGTACTTTCACAAACCCTCAGAGCGCTCAGTAGAGGACATTTTGAAAATTACTGGTGTGCACAATCTTCAGGCTGGGTGAGCGTCCCCTGAAGTGTGGTCCTCAGAACATCTGGTCCTGCAACATGCTGCATACACAAAGGGCTCTCTTGTCAGGTAAATTGGGAAATCCTGCATGCGAGAGTCCTCCTCATGGATATGTAAACTCAATACTGTACTCGTAAGAGCCCTGAGAAATAAAAGAACAATGTTTTCTTTTGCTTTCCCCAGTATTTTTGAAAAAGTATTTTTTTCTTAACTGCCTCACATTTGTACATGATATTTATTACTGTTCCATAAGAACATAGTGTGAAAAATGCTGCTTAATGTCACACGAATGGTCTATATGTATGTGTAGTATGTATATCTATGTATGTATAACATACACTGATAAAATATAAAACCACTAGAGAAGAGGCACCCAGGTGGTTCAGTCAGTTAAGCACCTGCCTGCAGCTCAAGTCATGATCCCAGAGTCCTGGGATCGACCTCCACATCGGGCTCCCTGTTTGGCGGGAAGCCTGCTTTCCCTCTGCCACCCCCCCGATTGTGTTCCCTCTCTCACTGTCTCTCTGTCAAATAAATAAATAAAATCTTTAAAAAAAAAAAACACTCGAGAAAAATGTCTCTGGTGGGAACACAGAATTTATCTTTAGCCATTGTATTTAATGCATCATAATTAATGTATTAATCAGATGGTCACATCAGGGAGGCAGTGCAGAATTAAGTTCCTTAACTGTGGCAGGTGATCATTACAAGGCAGTACAGGTAATATGTGACATGCTGTATAAAAATCAAATGGGAAATTAAAAGAAGTAACAGGACTGAGCTGAAAAATGCATAACACTTCCAAATATAATAATATCACAGACAACATTATGTTAGAAAAAAACTGGAAAAAATTCTAAGTTTCTAGATTTATGTAAAAATTTACATGAGGAACAACAAACAATTTACTTATAGCTACAAAAGAAGAAATAATGATGTTTTTGCTGAGTGACTGTTTTTACTCTTGGGAACATGATGCTTCTTTGTGGGACCTGGTCTTTGCTAACATCTATCATTATCCTTCCAAAATCACCTTTTTCCAGATAAAATCAGTTTCAGTCTCAAGAATTACTGAGTTTGTACTTATAATAATCATTACTTATAATAAACATCACACATCAGGCCCCTAGCACTCTATTGTGTTTCATTGACTGGGTTGGCCCTGCTTCAGCGGCGTAAAACACTTGCTAAGCAAAGTAATGATGTGAAATATAAGGGGAGAACATTTAACTACTTCAGAAGAAGTATGTAAAAAGAATTTGGAAAACTATTTCCAGAAGGAATGAGATGTGACTTCTAAACACCACAGGTCTCCAGGAACCCGTAATTAGCTGTTTTAATTAGCCTTGTTTGGAATTATTTTATGTACTCCTGAATCCCATAACAGTAAATTTTTAAAGCCTATAAACCATAACTTTTAACTGTTTCTCAGACTTGTATTTTCTCAGATTATTGAGTCAATGAGGTCTATTTTTTTAAATTAGCATTAATTCTATGTCCCTGAGGAAGAGACCTCCGTCTATGGCCTATAGGCTGAAGGCAGCCTTGAACCAGGTATTGTTTAACCCACACTATTAAAACATTTTTGGGAAATTTTGCCAACATATAGTTTCTAGCTTTATGTGAAAAATCCAAAGAGGTATTTTTTCTATGGCAATAACCAGCTGGAGTTGAGTAGCATTTGAAACCTTTGGGTGGTCTGAACCTTTTGGGTCCCATTTTTTACCCAGATAGATTAGTCTTATGTTTTCTTATTGGTAGAGTTAGGATAACATAAACTATTATATCTAGATCCAATCATATATAGGGAAATTGAAAGGATATAACTCCAAAAGCCAAATAGCTGAAAAAATAAAAAAGAGACCATATGGTTGATTATGTTTTTCGTAAAATTATTTGTCACTTGTCTCTGTAATAGGGTAGCTTCTGGCCCATTTGATTAGCACTGGTCATAATACTTGCTTTGCAAAACAGATTGAGTGTGGAAATGATTAAACTTATAAACACACTGAGTGGTTTTGATAATTTTCTCTCCTTGCCATCATGAAAATGGCCTATCCCAGACGCGAACTGCTTTCTCTCAAAGTGAAAAAGTAACATCCAATTTAGCCACAGACAACTCACCCCTAAGAGCCTATGAAATAGCAAATAAACCTTCATTATTGTAAACCACAAAGACTTTAGAGTCATTTGTTACTGCAACAGAACATAGTAAAAGCTGACTGATACAGAGCAAACTTTGTACATCAATAGTGAAAATGCTCTCTATGTGCTTCATATGCAAAATGTGCCTGTGTCTAAAGAATTTAAGAAGACATCAGAAAAAACACCATAGTGACAACTATAATCAGCAAATGGAAAATAAGTGTGATGAAAAACTAAATGAACTAAAAAAAAACTTCTGTATTTTCTATAGTTAAAGAATGCAAATAAAGTAAATGTTGTTAAAAGATTGAACTTGTAAGTGGAAAAAAATCATCCAATTCTCAAAACTTGTCCATGCTCACTCATTTGCATCACTTGGCCAGCCCCAGCAGAATATGGAAAGGTACGAGTACTGGGGCATTTCTGTGAACCTAAGGACTGATTCTTGTCATCCAGTGAAAACTTTGCACATGGCTCATTTCACAATTTCTTAGAGTTAAATCCTTGTATAATTTTTTTAAAAAGATTTATTTATTTATTTAGTTGATAGAGAGAGAGAGAGAGATCACAAGTAGGCAGAGAGGCAGGCGGGGGGGGGGGGGGGGGGAAGCAGGCTCCCTGCCGAGCAGAAAGCCCAATGTGGGGCTTGATCCCAGGACCCTGAGATCATGACCTAGGCCAAAGGCAGAGGCTTTAACCCACTGAGCCACCCAGGGGCCCCAAATCCTCGTATCATTTTAAAGTCCAACTTGCTATATTTAATAAGGAAAAATAGTTTTTAAATAAGAGTGAGGCTAAAAAGAGAAAGTGGTCAATTTTAAAATTCCCTCCCTCCCTACAAGATCAATCTGGGTTTTACACTAGACAGATATGCCCTGGTCAAACGAAACACACACACACACACACACACACACACACACACACACACACAAACAAGGAACTGATCCAAACTACTCGGGTGAGATGACAAGCAGTGCCCATGAGGACCAATACCAGTTGTGCTCAGTTCATGTGACCATCAATAAGCACAGTTGACTGCGGGTGCCTACCAATAGTTCCACACGTGGGACAGCAGGTAAAAATCAGAGAATATTCAGTTACACATGGCATACCAACATGCTCTCTAAGGCAGCTAACGTTAATAAAGAAAAAACTCAGCTGGGATAGTTACTGCCTTGCTTATAAATAAATGAACATCAATGTTTTATATAAGCCAAGAATTCCATTTCCCTTTCAGAGTCTAAACTGTCCTTATTAATAAAATCCAACCACTGAAATATTCAAGGACTTTCTTCATCATAAATGGCATTCTTCCATTCCTTGAAATATTTCTTTAAAACATTTAAATTTTTATGACTTGATGATAATGTGTCTTAAAGTGCTGCTCAAAGACCATCTGAATCAAAAATCCGCTGAGTCATTTATAGAGTGCAGATTCCCAAGAAAGACCCCACACTACTGAGTTAGAATCTCAGAGAGTGAGATCATGGAATGAACATTTTAAACAAGTTCTCCAAATACAACTTCTCACATAACCAGTAGAGTTCACGAACAGGCCCTTAAGACATGTGACTGCATCTTATGTCTCGGGTCCTCCTGTGCTCATTTTCAAAAGCTCAGATCTAATGAAGTATGGTGGAGACAGGCTAGCCACACTTCCAACCTGTTCTCACTTCTCCCTTGGCACAGACTGGACCACACAGTCCTACCTCCTTTGCTCTCAGTGTGATCATGTGACTGGAGACCAGTCAAAAGAATGTACACATAGGTGGTGAGCCTGGGTCGCTCAGTTGGTTGAGTGTCCAACTCTTGATTTTGGCTCAGGTCATGATTTTGGGTTGTGGGATCGAGCCCCACGTCATGCTCCCTCTGTGCTTAGCACAGTCTGTTTCAGATTCTCTATCTCTTTCTCCCTCTGCCCTTCCCTCCATGAGCACTAAACAAACAACAAACAAATAAATAAAATCTTAAAAAAGAATATGCACATAGGTAATGTATGACATCTACACCTATTTCATAAAAACCACCCTTTTCCTTCTACAGCTTGAGGGAGACAGAGGCAATGAACATGGATGTTAGATGCAATGAAGAGACATAAATGGATGGAGCCATCGAGCTTGATTTGGACCTTATCTAAACAAGGAGCACAGTTTGGTCTGAGCTAATGTCTTCTCAGGTTTGTTACCATAGCTCTGATAATCTTAATTAAAACACTAGGTCTATATAAGTGCATTTTCATGGCAAAGCGACCCATATTTTGCCCTCCCTCTTACTAGTGCACAGATTCCTTCTTAGGACGTGTCTAGTACTACTGTGTGTTTGTATTATTTGTTTGTTTTTAATGACAAAAAGCACCAACTAATGATCATCCTCAATATCTGCTTAGAATGTTAGGAAACAAAGCCTTTACCATCCATGATTTGCACTAAATTAAAAGCCTTATTTTTACTTAAAGCAGAAACCATCCGTCGGAGCTCTGCAATTTTTAAGTAAGTTCTTGTTGAAGCACTTATCACTGTAATGGTGGATTTAAACTTCCAACTTACACATGTAATTTTCTTGATGGGCTTAAGTCTCCTTCTGACTTCTGTCTGTGGGTAGACAGAATCAGAGCAAGGAAAACTCTGCAGTCTTTAGAGTGGAAGAAAATGATTTTCTCATTGTACTATGGAAGACCACTTAGGGAATCTGAGATCGAAGTAGAAGGGAAAAGCATGAAGCCTGCTGCTGTGATAAAGTACAGGTGGAATGGGGCACCTGGGCGGCTCAGTTGGTTGAGTGTCTGACTCTTGATTTCAGCTCAGATTATGATCTCAGGGTCCTGGGATTGAGAGCCTCATGTGACTCCATGCTCAGTGGGGAGTCTGCTTGAGATTCTCTCTCCTTCTCTCTCTTCCCCTTCTCCGCTCGCCCACTCTCATGCTAAGCAGTCTTTAGTCTTGATTCTCTGTCCCTGGTCTCTCTCTCTCTCTCTCTCTTTTTAAGGTTTTTATTTATTTATTTGAGAGAGAGATAGCGAGTGAGAAAGAGAGCACAGAGGCAGAATGAGAGTGAGAGGCGGACGCCCAGCTGAGCAGAAAGACCCATGTGGCACTCCATCCCAAGACCCCGAGATCATGACCTGAGCGGAAGGCAGACACTTAACCAAGCAGGCCATCTGGGCGCTGCCCCCGCCCCCAATCCCACCTGGGTCTCTTAATCCCTAGCAAGGCTCCATTTCTGTTCCAGGTGCATCAGCTTTCTTGGCTGTCTAGTCTACATAACAGAAATAAGTTTGCCTCAAACTCCAAAATTCAAAATTATTTCATGTTGGGTCAAATACCAAATTTCCAGAAGAGAGCATCTGATTGGCCCAGCTTGTGTCAGGTGTCCTTCTCTGGGCCAATCAGCCAAGGCCAGCTGGAACTGCTCCATGTAGGTGCAGACTCCAGGGAAGGAAGTCCCTGGGGAGAGGCAGTCACTGATGCTTGTTCAGGATAAGCACCTCAAGGGCATCTCCATTCCTCTAAGTGTCACTGTGTTGTTAAACCAAAAATTGTTAAGTCTTCCATCCCCAACCACAGATTAACCAATAAGGAGGGAGGAAATCCAAACATTATCTAGAACCATGTTTTTGAAAGTGGGGTACAAATATTCCAGGCAAGATAATCCTCTGGTGTAAAAGAAAAAAAATACAATAAACCCTCTTTATAGATTTATTTTTATTTAAATATTTTATTTTATTTTTAAATATTTTATTTATTTGAAAGAGAGAATGTGAGCAAGCAGGGGGAACAGCAGAGGGAGAGGGAGAAGCATCTCTCCCCAATGGAAGCCCAATGTGGGGCTTGATCCCAGGATCTTGGGATCATGACCTGAGCTGAAGGCAAATGCTCAAGAGATTGAGCCACCTGCGTGCCCCTATTTGGATATTTTCCCATATAGTAAAAATATTAGGACTAGAGTATATTTTTTGTCTAATAAATAAACCAGACATTTCAAACAAATCACATGTATTACCTTTTAAACCCTCACAACCATTCTATAAGGATAAGTTCTATTATTATTACCTGTTTACAGTTATGAAACAGATTCAGAGGTTAGGCAGTTTGTCCAAAGTTGGTAGAAATGTCAGAGTTAGAACTGGACCTCAAGCAAGCTAGCTCTTAGATGTCTTGCTTGTACCCACTATGCCTCTT
Source organism: Procyon lotor (assembly GCA_028646535.1). Classification (NCBI taxonomy): domain Eukaryota; kingdom Metazoa; phylum Chordata; class Mammalia; order Carnivora; family Procyonidae; genus Procyon; species Procyon lotor. The sequence continues at coordinate 33,167,234 of CM053603.1, forward strand.
AAGTATGTCTGGGAGAGAGAGAGCTAGGGAGAGAGAGAAAGAGAGAGGAGGGTAGGGTAGAGGTACTTATAAGCATTTTAATTATGTATTTGCATATATCAAAAGGTTCTGAAAAACACCATGCTAGAAGTTAGATAATATGTAAATCAAGAAACTGAAGCCTATAATTTTTGTGAACATAGAAAAATTTTCCTTCAAAAAGCAACAGATCTAGGTCTGAAGCCCAAATCTACTATTGTGTGGCTTTCAACAAAGCACCTGACTGCTCTGAACTTCAGCTTGTCAGTGTAGAATAAGAATAACATACCTTTCCTTGATGTTATGAACAATAAACCCAGTGTCTGATTGAATAGTGATATTATTACTGTTATTTCAGGGCTAACCAGTCATCAGAAATCTGTCTTTTACTTCTCATGGGGCCATAAGTCTCCGAGGACAAGGAGATTCCTATTTGTCTTTCTATTTCTTACACACTTTCAGAATTTTTCACTTGGGGAGAGGTTTGGGGTGAGGTTCAACAGATATTCATATGACTACATTCCTATCAGTTTATCAACAATGTTCTCAGTTTTTTCTCTACTTAATACTAAGATTATTCAGGTAAAAAGTTATATTTATTATAGTAAAATAGTATTACAAGACATAAAACATCTTCTACACATCAACATATATTTGATGGATGTATGAGTAAATCAATGGATGAATGGATGGATGAATGGACGGATGGAAGGAAGGAAAAACGAATAAAAGCAAGGACAATAGGCAGACTCAATGAATATTTCTAATTCACAGATTACACATTCAAGTATTTCAGAGAAACAAGATTTTTCATCTCTATTTCCAACTACAAAATGGATGTTCCGCAATTAAGACTATTCACTACCACAGATATTTCCTTTAGAGATCAAAATATTTTGCTTTATCCATATAATAGCAGCTGAGGTTTGTGCATCAATTGATTCAGAACATACTTGTTTGAATGCTACCATGAATTTGTTAATATTTTGGACTCCTGTAAATGTCAACAGTCACATCAGAACTGAAATGGATTCAAAAAATTGTTTCACAATTGCGATATATTATTCATTCGGTCTACAAATGGATTCTCCAACGTTTGGCATGATATGTTAACCTACCCTTGTCTACTCCTCTCTCCCCAGTTAGGAACAATACATTCAGAGTGATCTACTCTCCGGCACAGATGCTTATTCCTCAGAAATCTACCAGTCATCTGCTTTATCTTGATCCCACAACTTGTGAGGGCATAAAAGCCTGCTAAGATACAACTTTTCCAGCTCTAGGAAAGAGGAAACCACTGGGTTCTCAGAGAAATATTTCACACAGTGACTGGTGAGGCAAATGTGATGGAAGCCAAAAAGCCCATGAACATAATATGTATTCTTTACTACGGAGTGTTGTAAGAAATTATTGTTTTAAGTTTGACAAAATTACAAGCATGAATGAATGGTAGAGAAGGGTAGTTCAAGGAAAAACGAGTGTCTAAGATAAAATGGGGTTAAGTTCACATTTTATTTGTGGAAATTATTATTTTGAGTTAATCCCATCAAAAAGCCCATCAAGGTGTCTTGTCCCATTAAAGAAGGGTCTAGCAACTGGACACAACCAGAAAATTCCTACTTGGCATTTTTCCTCAAGCTTGTCTTATCTAAGCTACCTGAGATGACTTTTGCTTTACAGTCTCGAAGAAAGAAAGAAACAAAGAGAAAAAAAACAAAAATCACCAAAGATGTTGTTACAGAGGGTGTAAATCCCATGCCATCTGGTTATGTTGCTAACAGTTCTCACCTCTGTCACACCAGCATTTATAAAGCAATTTTTAGCATAAAGTCACTTCAGCCTTCACTACCTGCTGTTTGGTATCTCACATTGTCCTTTGAACATCCCAAAGGCTATGTTGTTGTAAGTGGATGCTGGTGTCCAGGGCTGTCATTTCACGAAGAGCATGCACACAGCACAGACATGGGAAACTAGATCAAAGACCAAACACGGCGAAAGCCCAGAACCATTCCTTACTCAGAATTAATTTGATCAGCCATCTTCGGACAAAAATCAACTCTTTATTAACATATGTGTATGCAATAACCTGATCAGCCCATGAATTCCTGTCTAATTAATATTTATCATGAAGTGCCCGTGAACTAGTCTTATAACCTTATTTATTATAGGATAATTTCTCCAGTGTATTTGAATTTCTAATGATTTCATAGTGATACCAGCACTGTAGGGTAATTACACTAATTCTCAGCTTTTCACGCTGTTGGTAACTAGATTAATAATTAAGTTACAGATATCCATGTCCAGTCTCTTATTTCTGACTTGTCAATTCCTAGTTTTCCAACCAATCTCTAAAAGGATTCTAATTCCTCTTGCCTCAGAGAGATACTGAGTCACTCTGTACAGAAGCCAACAGACAGGAAGTGGCAGAAAAATGTCCCAGAATGCGTGGAAAATAAGACCCCTCTCAAATGACGGTGACCTGTGTTGCTTAGGAGTTGTAGGGATTCCTAAGAGAAATTCCTGATTGTCACCAACCATGAAACAATTTTTCTTTTTAATTGGCATCAAATAAATGGTGACTGCTCTTAAGCAAAGCAGCCCCAGGTTGCTGCCACTTTCTTATAAATTATCTGCATGAGCAAATTACAGGAGTATAAATAATATATGCAGTTTCTATACTTCAGGACCCTCATTTAGGCTTTTAACATGTAGAATTCCCTAGTCTATTTTGGGAGAATATTTCTGATTTTTACCCCAAATGAACAGTAGAAAGTAAACAATTTATTGACAAGAGAAGAGATTTTAACACAATTTTATTATGGCCCAATAAGAGAAGACATAAAAGCCATGAAATTAAAAAAAAAAAAAAAAAGGTAAAAACAGCTATTGTGACCTTCAATAAAGAGCTGTGAAGCAGCTCTTATAGATCACGTTGCTGGCTACAGGAAAAACACAACCCAAACCCAAACAGAACACATTTGGTGTGAGTCCCAACTCCACGACCTCCACATCACCAAATGAGGACATCTTTCTAGCCCAGGACCCTTTAGAGACTCCTGAAGCGTCCCCCTGACAAGAAGATGGCAGAAAGCAGTGTGGGAAAGATAAAACTGAGCTCTCGATGATTAAAAAAAATGCATGGCACACTATAACCGCAGTGTCTTTGTGCCTTGATATTTTCTTTTTATTGTGATTTAAAAGAGAAAATCATCATCTCACTCAGAAATCTGAGACATTCTCAGAGGGGTTTTGCAGAAACTAATACACCCGACTGATGGTTTCCATCAGTGCCTAAAGTACTTCATGTTATATAATTTAATTTCAAAATCTGAAGAGTCTGTTTTTGGTGAGTTTCTCTATGAATTCTTAGATCTAAACTAACTTCAAGTTCAAGGCTGACACTTGCCTTTCACATCATACCTGAGAGGTTAGAAGTCATGAGATAAAACCGTGGTTGCCTCTATGCTTGGGACTCTAGCCTCTTTATTTCAAGGGCAACACTGAAAGGGCAATCCCCTTACCTCTAGGACTTAGAAAAAAAGGACAGATGAGAGCTTTAGGAGACATTAAATATATATAAATCTGTTCAAGACCAGGAAGGCCACCAAACAAAGGACTCAATCTGAGTGAAGAGCATCTTGAGAAAGACTCTTTAGTTGTGAATGGAAGGGAAAAAAAGTGATGTCCTCAGCGGGGAGGTAATATTTTAGTTCTGAAATTACAAACATGTTCTGATGTTTAGCCCAAGAAACTGGCTAGGGAAAAAGGAAAGAGCGAGGGCAGAAATAGGTAACAGGGAAATCATTAGGGACTTCACGGAATGGAACAGAGAGGTTAGGATTTTGCTATTCAGACTGTGGCTCAGGGGCCACCAGCATCAGCTTCATGGGAGAGATGATTAAAAATGCAGATTCTCTGGCTCCAACTCAGAGGCACTGATTCAGAATCTACATTTTAGCAGCTCCCCAGCTGATTCGTTTGCCATCAAAGTCTCAGAAGCCCTGGACTAGCACATACCTGAGTTGGGCATTTGGTTGAACTCTGGGGAGATTTCTGCTCACGGGGACTTTGGGCATTGCCGCTCTGTTGTCTGTTGTGTTTCCATAGACAAGGGCCTTGGATACTACAACAAAGTCACTAACTCTGCTGCATCTGATCCGAAATGTCAGGAGCCCTTGGCTTAGGATAGTGACACTTTCACTAAGGACTCTGGGCCTTTGTACCACAATCATTTAGAGAACGGCACCTTGGGGCTGGTTTAGGCCGCACCATAACAGAAGGAGCCATGGCCCAGGACTCAGACGTTGAGGGTCTAATTCTACCTCCTCAGAGTTCTATGATTTTAGGAAGACTACTTTCTCTCTGAGCCACACTTCATGAACTCCCGAACTGTAGCGCAAAGTAACAGCTCAGGGCTGAAGCTTACTCTGGGGCCACCTGCTTCATCTGTCATTTATAAGCAAGAAGTGTGGGCTCAAGGCATTCAGATATTGGCTGGTGAGAGCTGAGCCTCTCGACATTTCCAGAACAGAAGCTTCCCAACCCTTACACTGTCCCTCAACCAGTTCCTCTCCATACTTTCAACCAAAAGAATCTTCTAGCAGAGGATTTCCATGAGGAGCCATCACACTGTTTAGCATCTAAGGAGGGTTCTGTAAATAGAGGCTCCTAGGACTAGGACGATTATTTTTACCATTACTATTACTATTACTATTATTACTATGCCATTATGTGCCTCCTCTGCTAGGGTATGGCTCTGTTAAGGAATATCGTGGATGAACAAACAATGAAGGTGTCTTCAGTAATTGGAAAATAACAACAGAATTAAACATTTCCAGTCCCTGAGAAAAGACCAAAAAAAAAAAAAAAAAAAAAAAGGAAAGAAGTGAATGAAGGTAATGCAGAATGGTGAAGACATAGAAAGGCAAGTGCACACCTCCCAGGATAACAGGGTGGGTCATGAGAGCCACATATCACGTAACTGATAAACCCTGGCGTCAGCTTCAGCTGTTTTGTGATCTGCCTCACACCTTTTATTGAATTACAACTCCCTAAGTCAATACAGGCTGGGAAGCAGAGCTGATATTGGCTGCCATGGTTGGAGTTACTCTCATTTGTCAGGGCCTGCACCTGTCTAGTTGGCACCTAGGGCATACTGGTTGTTAGATGCTTAGACCTCTAGAAACAAAGTTTCTAGTGATTTCTCAAAAAGCCTTTATAACTGACCAACTCTAAAAAAAAAAAAAAAGGATTCCTTTATTTATTTCACGAATGTGTGCATTCATTCAACCAATATTCACCGACTACTTGTTACATCAACCAGCCTTGTGCTGCTTGTTAAATTATTTCATAGGTGCGGACATTCACTTTCCCTTGGACACTCGGTTGCAGAGCCAACAGTGATGTGGGCTCTGTCTTCAAGGAGTTCACAAGCCAATGTGTCAGGGCAGTGGATGTAAATTGTGAATATCTTAGCATCAGGTAAAGTTGGATCAATGAGAATCCTGTTTTCAGCATCTAAATATGACATCCCAGCCCTGACCATTTTCCTGCACAATGCTTTTGTTCACTTCTTTACAATTGCATGTATGGTCTAGCTTTTCAGTGCTTATGTGTCATATCTGGGGTAGTTTCTTTCCTTTTCCAATTACAATCCTACTTAACTTCCACAGTCACCCCAACCTATGTGCTCCAAAAAGTGAGAAGAGAAATATAGGAAGTGACCAAGAGTTTTCTAGTTGCACGATATTTGAAAAGATTCCTCTTTTGGAAAATGCTTCATTCAACAGCTTAATCAATGGAAAAGTCCTGCCTTTGTCATTAGCAAATATATCTAATTATAAAAACACTTAAAGATCACTCAGTCAGGATCTTAAATCAGGCCGACATTTCTAAAACTCATCACAGACAAGACTCTCCAGCTGTTATTTTATATTTATTTTAAAAATAAATTAATTTTCACACTTCCTTACTACGTGTAATTCTAGCCATTGATTCTTTCTAATACACTGCCTCCTTTTTTTCTCATAACAAAACCCTCTTTTCTTGTATGTTTCGCATCCCAGTGCTTGTCAGTAGACAGCTGACCCTGACCTCCTGCTGCAGGAATCATCTCCTAAATAAGGCTGATTCAGCTAAAATCAAGAGCCATTGGGCAACAGGTTGCCTGGTTATTAGGATCTCTAGCATTAGAGACTACAAGAGCTTGGAGTTACTGGAGGACACCTTTGATACCACAAGGATTCTACGTTACATGGAATCAACATTGAGGGAAGCAGAGTCAAGAGTTATAAGGAAAGGACAATTGTTCCTGAAATTAATTGAACCTTTGGCTCCAGCAGAATGGCAGACTGGGTTCTCAAGGAGCAGACAATGAGATAGAGTTTGGGATAAAATATTTTTTATCAATGATCAAAACTTATAAGAGGAAAGAAGCAGGAGCAGGACTGGAAAGAGAATGAAGTCCAACTGTGGTATGATCCAACAATGCCCTGGACATTCTAGCAGGAAGCTCTGGAAAGACTGCCCATCAGAACTCTAGTGTTGAGCAGAAAGGGCTGACCTTTCATTCCTACCCTGGTGAGTCACCAGACATGGGCTGCTGCAGACAGGGTGAGACTATGGGCAAGTGGCTCTCTATAGTTGAGGAATTTGGGAGGGAGCTGAGACTGAGAGGCTCACTGACCCCACCGCCCTCAGTGAGGCAGCAAGTCCTTCTGGGTGGTTCATCTCTCTGACAACCACACAGCTCAACTAGAAGCCAACTAATCATCCCAGTGATATGGGGCCAGTAAACTCCCTATTTTCTTCAAGCCAGTTTGAGCTCAGTTATTTTACCTGCATTCGAGAGACTCTATTTCCCTTCAAAGTTAAAATTTCTTTGAAAAGACAAGATTCCAGAAAATATATACTACTGAAGAAGATTGGGGAGCCCAAAGTAAGCCTATACCCCCAACATCATGGCAATCATGCGTGCTAGTCAAGCCCCACACTTGCAATATTCCCTTGGCTCATACACTTCAAGTGCCCAGATAGCAAAGATGGGATAAGTTTGTTTTATTGGATTGAGCATTTTTGTGATTAAAACTGACTGGGGGAAAAGGACTTGTATGTCACAAAACAAAGTCCATCATATTTTCATTTGAATAAACTTCACTATGATGGGAAGACTTCTCAGTTTCGCCTCTGGTCTGAAAGATCCTCTCTAAACTGTTTATCTCTCAATAATTCCCATCCTCTCAAGAACAGAATAGTTTGTTTCTCCAAGAACAGTGATTTATACATTAATAATGCCCTCTTTGTTCCCACAAGTGACCAAGTTTGCAGGAGTAAGCATGAGAGCAAATTCAAACCAACACTCCAGGCTCTTACTGGGGAGCAGTGCTTATTAAATTATTTTCATACGTGCTGAAGTTCATTTACACCCGAGTAGCTAGTTTGTTAAGCTTCTGAACTTGTAGCAGCATTTCAATTTATACCAATGTAGCATAAAATTTGCAGTTCCAACACCCTGATGAAAATGATATGAAGATACATACACATATCACTTTCATATGTATATCATATATAAAGAGATCAAATAGTATATATTAATCATCATGTTTAAGTGTGTATATGAGAGAGACATAGGGGGAGGGGGAGAGAGAGAGGGGAAAAGAGAGAGAGTCAGAGAGAGAAGGAAACCACAAAGATTCCACAAAGACTCTATTGTATGTCATGGTCTAAAATTAAATAACAAATGATATGGCGTAAGAAGCATTGTTCAGGACCATTAGGTAATTGAAACAAACTTGATCTCACTTGCCTTTACAACACTCTTTGTAATAAATTATGTTTATAAACTTCCCTGGATGGATTATCTTTTTCAGAGTTTCTTACATTCCAACTCAACTGACAGAATTCAATATTTGGGTTATCAATTTTCTAAGGGTAATTTAAGGAAGCAATAACAGTACATATGCTGTTGGTCTTGCACTGAAACTTACTCAATAAATATAAAAAACACAAACAGACCACTTCTCACCTCCGGAGTGTGGCGGTGGGCCACAGAGCAGGACGACTCCCTGGCCTTCACGCACAGACACCGTGCTCCTCATTTTGGTTTTAAAATTTTCAAGATCTGATTTGAAAACAAAACAAAATGGAATTTCAGAAAGGAAAATACAAATTCAAATCTTCACAAAGAGACAATCCATTCTTTTGCAGGAGAATTTTTAAAACTCTTTCTCAGGAATCTCAAGAGGAGAACATTTGCTTGGAGAAGGAAAATTAGGATTTTGATTTCTTTATTAAAGCTTCCTAGAAATTCAGCAATATGATAAGAATATATACCCCTTAATCCTGTGGTGCTGGAACAGTGTCAGAAATGGCCTGGGTTATCCCAAAGGATGAAGCATATTGGAATGAAATAACCACACAATAAGACTCAAAGAAGGAAATGAAATATCTTGAGCCAAAAACATACAAAAACCAACATCCACATTTGCCAAGGTGATTCATCATATCATGGAGACGTGTAACTTTACTTTTTAATGAGAGCCAGCTATTCATGAATTTCTCTCCCAAAACATTTTATCATAAGTATCCTAAATAAATTTTATTCTACCTATAAATATTGCTCTTATTCACAAAAAGAATAGACAACATTCAGATTCTGGTCACAAGTCCTATTTGTCCCACATCTAGAAGGGTTCTGTAGAGGACATAAAGCACTAAAAATTACAATCCAGGTAGACTTCAAAGGATCACAGTAAATTCGATCCACCTATCCCTTTATGTTTATAGCTGTGAAAAAAGCAAAAATCATTTTTATAATTGTCCAAAGACTTTCCCCCCACGTTTTTAATAAAGCAATCAAAGCAAATGCTATTTTGATCAGCAGTGATTATTTAAAAAAAAAAATTTAAAGATTTTTATTTATTGATTTGACAGAGAGGAGAGAGATCACAAGCAGGCAGAGAGGCAGACAGAAAGAGAGGGGGGAAGCAGACTCCCCGCCGAGCAGAGAGCCTGATGTGGGGCTCGATCCCAGGACCCTGGGATCACGACCTGAGCTGAAGGCAGAGGCTTTAACCTACTGAGCCACCCAGGGGCCCCTATTTTTTAAAATTTTTGAACTTCTTCCAGTCAAAGTCCAGGACAACAAATTCTGATTCTCATTCTCCAGCATAAATTACAGAAGGGAGAAAATTCTGTTGGTTCACTCTGAACAAAGCTTAATTTAAGCCTTTGGGGAAAACGGAAGGAAAAAAAATCTGTTTCTTTAAACCCAAAACTTGTGAACTCTGCTGTTAATATACCCAGTGCTGTCACTTTCTCTATCAGAACAATTGCACTGTCAATTCGTGAAAGAACACACTCATTTCATAGCTCTTACGGGTTCATATAAATTGCCTATGTGGTGAGGCAGTGTGCGTACTTCAGAACACAACTTGGAAAATTTCAACTCTGCCTTGAAAAATGTAAAAAGCCAAATAATTATCTTCCAACTGATAAAACTACATACTGTAGACAGCTATGAATATTCTAAACACCTTAAAATCAGCCTATCAGAGGGAGATAAGAAGGTCTACTTGTTTCATTTTAATGTTACTGAAAAGCAGCATTAAATTACTGGGTTATAAGCATGGAATAAAGCTATGCAGCAAAACTCACTATATATGCCCATAAAAGAAGAAAAAAAAATGTGTTTCTGTGCTTATTTCAATAGCAAGTTTCCCTACAAAAACGACAGGATAACATGGTATTATATTATCTTAAATGTGTAATTAAAATGCAACATAATCAAAACATTAAGGTTCCTGATGTGTGCATGAGCTGGAACTGCAAAACCAGACCATCCAAATGTTTTCCAGTATCTAAATGGGGGAGTGCATCATATCAGAACGTAGTCTCCATGTGGAAAAATAATATCAAATGACGATTTTTGGCAACCAAGTATGTGTCATCATTGCTGATTTCTTATCCAATTCTTGTTTTATTCTGTTACATAAATTCACACCATGGAAGTGATTCATCACTGATTTTAGCTTGAATATGCAAAAAAGGATAAAACAGTCCTATGGAAACTAATAATGTCTCTTCTCCCTTAGAGGTAAAAAGTGCTTTTGTTTAAAGCACTAAACGGGTCCGTTCTAGAACAGCCCTGCCCATTGCTCCAGACACTTGCATTGATACTGTCTCTAATGCTATACATGGGCAAAGAACTTTATTTTTTGGATACCTACAGCCAGTTTGTGGAGCATAGACATGAGGGAAAGCAAAGAAAAATACCTGGCTGGCTTCAACATGTTTTCGAGGGCTTTGCTGCTAGCAAATCACTATGACTACAGTGAATATTTGTTTTCTTTAATACCCAATCCCCTGAATATTTAGTCCAAGTAACTCCAAGCATTGTATAGGACCAACTACATCATTATTACTAGGATTCCTATTACAAAGGCAGATATTTGGGAAATCACTTAAAACTAGTAAGTTAAAGTGGGATCTGCATTTTTAAGAAGCTCACTAAAGTCTACGTACACAAAAGAGAACTTTGCGGCTTCCTACCAAGATATATTAAGTTCAACCCAGATTCAGTATCTTAAAACATCTCAAACTTTGTGGAACATATGAAAATGCCCATGAGGTAAAGAATCTTGGGAACAACCATTTAGCAGCAAGGATGAAAAGTGAAGCAGTCACTTATTGAACAAGTATCCACTGAAGACTTCAGCCTGCTGCATGCATGTTCTGAAATATAAATCACTGTAACGTCCTTTCAAGGAGAGCCCTGTATGGTTAGAGACAGACTTGACACCAACGGCGAGACCCTTGCTCTTTGCAGTGCTAAGTACACAGAGGAACAAACACTCAACCTAGAGGTGGAAGAGACCAGTTGAAAGAGCAGCAGTTGGCCAAATAAATGATGGTATGTGGGGGATGGAGAGGGAGATACTGTTCAGACACAGGGATGAACAAAGGAGAAACACTGATGTGTAAGAACACCTACTTCAAAACATAGCAAGATTTCTTCCCTTTTGGGGGAACACTGAAGACTACAGAGATAAAGGTACCTAAGTGTCTAAAAGTTTTAGATTACTGAAATACCTGCTTGAAGGGTACATAGGTAACCCAAACTCAAGTGAAGGCTGCATAGAACTATATTAGAACAAACTCTCCTTGGGAATCTTGGAAAGAACTATATTAGAAAAAACTCTCCTTGGGAATCAAAATAAATAAAAACTAAAGCCAGGAATTATTAGATAGAATCTTCTCAGAAACTTATTTTTGTCCCCATTTTTAATTCATGCAAACCCTGAAATTATTCTGGAACTTCTAATTAACTGGACTTGAAACACAAACCAACGTGATAAAAAAGCATCTACAAAGAAGTACAGTTAACATCATATCTGATGGTATAGGACTAAAGGCTTTTCCCCTAACGTCAGGAATATGACAAGGATATCCATTCTTACCTAACACTGTTAGTATTATACTAAAAGTTCTAACCACTGCAATAATGAAAGAACAAGAAGTAAAAAGGATACAGTTTGAAGAGGAAGAAACAAACTACCCTTATTTGCAGATGACACGTCTAAATGGAAAATGAGAAGGAATCTAGCAAAAACAAAGCAAAATGAAAACACAACTTCTCAGTATAAGTGAGTTAGAGAACACAGGAGATACAATTTCTAGACACTAACGCTGAACATGCAGAAACCAAAAAAATGCAAAACTGAGTGAAAAACTCAGCTCTCCCTATTTCCTTTTATTTTGTTTACTCTTCCTCCACACCACCCACAGCCTAGGATGCTGTAACTGTGATGTCCCAAAGCTCTGAGCACACCATGGAGCCAGTAACTCCAAGGCTGGCGACAAAGGGAAGTGTGTAGAGCCAGGAAAGAAGTACACCCCTCATTCGGGCTGCTTTCCCTGTGAAAATGCACATGGATCATTCCTGGTGTACAAAATAGCTTGCCCTGATGCCTGTCTGTTGATTTTCTGGATTGAGAAGGTTTTCTGTGGACTTCTCAAGGACTTCCCTTTTAGGCTCATCTCCCCAAGCGGTGGAGAGGAAGCCAAGACCATAAGAAACCAGCGATGCCTACAAAGAAAGGACTGGAGTGACTGATTTCCTGACACTCATGCACTCAATTTGGAATCTGATTCCACTGGCTACATACTGCTGGTGCTGGTTTCTCCGTGTAGATTAATTCAGGTAATTACCTAGCATGAGGAATATGTGAAATGTTACTGAGTAGAACTGAGGGCTACAATAAAAGTCTCCCTTTGCAGGACTTAAAATCAGGCAAAGAATGGCTATCATTTCCTACCAAAGTCAGTTTGGGAAACGCTGCGTAGAGCCAAATTAAATGAGTTTTCTTTATACACAATAAGTCAGACACCTTAACATAAAATAGGCACTGATGAGGTCTCATAATGATGGACAGGTATTAGAATATCCTAAACATATCTGACCAAAGAATTCTGTGTAGCACATTTTATGGGAAATGCTGTCAAAGCCCATATGTTGAATTAGGTACACATATATGCAATTGGGTAGGTCATAAATACAAAAAAGGATGACAGTAAAAGACTGCAAAATGAAACAAACCATTTTTCCCTAGGAGAATCAAAATGAAGCATAAAAGTGGCAATATGTTGGAAATTTTGACCAGCTAACTGACTGAATGGTCCCACAGCTTAAAAGTTTAGAGCTCTGCCTCCAAATCCCTTGTCTTCATTTGCAATTAGAGCATGAGGACCTATTAAAATTATCACTGAAAATTGCATGTGAACTTTACTACTCGCGTAGCACAATTCTACTTGATGCTATGAAGTGAAATGTTACCTTCTCAGTTAAAATACAAAATATTACCCGGTAGTGATAGTTAAATACATTGTCAAAGGAACACAGATACAGGCAGTGTAATAGTCTTCCATGCATCATGCTTTAAATGTCTTTAATGTTTCATGTTGAAATACTTAGTGGTTTGTAGTTACCAAATCCAATCATCACCTGAACGGTGTAAATGACAAGACTGACTTTGATAGCTTTTAGTAAAAGAAAGCTGTGCACTCCTATACAAAAGCTAAGAAAAAAACCTCAATGGACACATCCAGAAAGGCAATAAAAATCAAAATCGCAGTTCCTTTAAAGTTTTCATCCTCATCTCCACGCTACCAGGTGTTATAAATAAAGAAGAATCCCACACAGTGATTCAGCATCTACTACAAGAGGTAGAACTTCAATTAGCTGAAAAATCTCTTTACAGTATGCACCACTATAAAAAGAAAATAAACCAACAAACTGTGCTTCTGTGGATGACCATGAGTTTTCTTCCTTTTTCCCGACACACACAGAAGCCTCTGGAAGAGCTCCCAAATCTGAACATTAAGACATAGCCATCAACTTCAGTATCAGCAAGTCCAAAACATAGCCATTACTTTCTGCTCTATATCCCAACCCCCAAAATTCAAAGTGTCTCCTCTTATTTTGTTCCCTTTCTTATTTAATATATCAGCCCGGTTCTCAAAACACTTAATCAACTCTGAATTCCCTAAGGGAAAATTCTACCGTGGCAACATGTGTGTCTTTGGAAAATAAAAATGTTCCCTTATGTGAAAACAAAGGCTTGTTCAACAAAGTTCACTAGTGTTTTAGTTTTGTTTCTGCAAAAGCAGAGCCTCAGGTGATCGAGTGTGCGTGGGAGATGGTCTCGGGAGGTAGGAGGGAAGGAGTGAGGACAGAAAGAAGCTACTGCTGGAGTCCAGGATGGCTTGACTGTACAGAAACTTCCAACAAGCTTACAAATGCTGTGCAGAAATGTCATTTTGCGAGATGGGAGTCTGGGGCATTTATACAAGGGCTCCCAACCGCAACAGTGAAGGGTTTTCTCTGAGGGCAATAATTCCTCCCTACTCATCAGTGCTTTACTGTGAAACTGCAAGTCTACCCTCCTGCAAATATCCTGCAAATAAATTACGGTGGGCAAAGGGGATGTCACATCGGGTCCCCTAAAACGTCTATTGCAAACAGATTTCTTATTTTAAGCCTGACCTTTCAAGAAGTTTTTTTTTTTTTTAATTTTATTTATTTATTTGACAGAGAGAGAGAGATCACGAGTAGGCAGAGAGGCAGACAGAGAGAGAGGAGGAAGCAGGCTCCCCGCTGAGCAGAGAGCCCGATGTGGGGCTCGATCCCAGGACCCTGAGATCATGACCTGAGCCGGAGGCAGAGGCTTTAACCCATTGAGCCACCCAGGCGCCCCTCAAGAGGTTTTAAAACAGGTGTGTACTCTTAGTTTCCAAGCAGACTTAAGTATTCAGTATTTTTTTTTAAAGATTTTATTTATTTATTTGAGAGAGAGAGTGAGCATGAACAGGGAGACGAGGAGAGGAAGAATCAGACTCCCCCCTTAGCGGGGAGCCCAATGTGGGGCTCCATCTGGGACTCCAGGATCATGACCCGAGCCCAAGGCAGATGCTTAACCACTGAGCCACCCTGGCACCCCAGGTATTCAGTATTTTCTAAGCCTACTTAGCATATACGGAAGCACCTAATAAGATCTTAACATCTTCAGGAAAGGCTTTGTTTTGTTTTTTTAAGTAGAACTTGGGAATTTCAGCGTAAAGGGTAAGTGCCCAGCATATACACATAGTCTGTAAGACCCTTCCCCACAGGTATCCCACCGTTCAGCTTCCCTCTGTCTCCCATCACTCCACCGCTCTGGCGCCCCCAACTGTCAGCCACATACACTGTAAGAGTAACAAATGATCTGGATTTCCCTGAGCACAAAATGCTGGTCTAGTCATGCAAAGTGTGTTCCCATTTCTTCATGAGTATAGCGTACTCTTATTCATCTTCAAAACCAGCTTGAGCCACGTAATCCCTTCTTGAAACCCGTGAAATTACCTCCAACCTTTTACCCCTGAACTTCCCATACTTTTGTATTTGTTTGTCTTGTTCTCCTATTTTGGGGGCTGCACCAAGCTTAGAGCAATATCATTTTCACCTTTAATATCTCTAGATAATAGCATATTTCATGGCATTGTGTGGTCACTGATAAACATTTAAAATGAGTTAAACCATCTTTTAATCATGCCATTTTTTGGAGTCTCCATGGTGATTCTCCCACCCAGTGAAAGTTTCTGTGCCTGTGTTGTGGATTTCTGGACTTTGTCTCATGGTGGCTTAGGAAAAGAACACAGGAGCAGGAACACCAATCTTGCCTTTGCTTTATCACAATCAACACCACAGGGCTGAAGGAGTGTCACTTGGTTCTGTCTCTCTCAGCTTTCCACCTGAAAACTGGGGACAACACCTGCCCTTTGAAGCTCACAGGGTTTTTTAAGAAAAGGATCTCTAGCATTACAGATCTGCAAGTCCTGTAAAAAATGAAAAACATGGGGCCCCTGGGTGGCTCAGTTGGTTAAGGGTCTGCCTTTGTCTTAGATCATGATCCCAGGGTGCTGAGATCGAGCCCTGGTTGGGCTCCCTGCTCAACAGGGAGTCTGTTTCTCCCTCTCCCTCTGTTGCTCCCCCTGCTTATGCACTCTCTCTCTCTGTCAAGTAAATAAATAAAATCTTCCAAAAAATGCAAAAAAATATAGAAGTGCTCACAAGTTGTGTTATTCCTTCCGAGTGTTTAGTTTTACACCTGTCCTTACTTCAATCTCTCTCGTTTGTCTTCTAAGCTTTCAATCATGCGCAGATTACCCCACAAACATATCTTCCAATGACCCTCATACTTGAATTTTGTAAACTTCTCCCCAGCCCCCAACCTAACCATCTCAATGTTTCCTCCAAGTTTTTAACTTGGGTGGAACTCAAGTCTTTGTTCTCTGGAATTAGATAAACCCAGGTACAAATTCCTTCTCTGAGACTCTGGGGCACATCACTTCACTTGTTGATTCAAACTTTCATCATCTGTACATTGAGGAGAATGACAGCAATTATTTCCGCTGTATTTGTGAGCAAGAAATAAGATCACTCATGCCAATTTCTTAACACAGTGTCTAATTTAGAGGTGTTCAATGAATAGAAGCTGCTATCATTTTGTTACATTTTTTTCAGACCCTTATGTCTGTACCGGTGACGTGTCTACCAAAATTTTGATTCAAAATGGGCATTTTCTGCTTGACTTCCAGGCATTTTTTGGCCTTCTAATGGCCACCTCGTATTTGGCATTTCATTTTCTGATGCTCATAATGCCCCTTACAAAGCCAGTTCCTCTTCCAACTTCCATCTTCCTATCATTGTTCTCTGTGACTTCCATAGGCAATCCGTCGCTTCTCTTTCCTATGTCTGTTCAATTCATTCTTTTTTTTTTTTTTAAGATTTTATTTATTTATTTGACAGAGGGAGAGAGATCACAAGTAGGCAGAGAGGCAGGCAGAAAGATGGGGGAAGCAGGCTCCCTGCTGAGCAGAGAGCGCGATGGGGGGCTCCACCCCAGGACCCTGAGATCATGACCTGAGCCAAAGGTAGAGGCTTTAACCCACTGAGCGACCCAGGCGCCCTTGTTCAATTCATTCTATTCAATCATACTCATTGTTCTGCAAAGCCTACCATCTCTCTTCCCATTTCTATTTTCTCACTGGCATCATCTGAATTTTGCTGGAATTATGAGTGTTCAACTGTCTAGAGTAGTAAGCATATGACTCCAGCATGCTTGTCTGTGTTTATACCTCAGCATCCGCAATATTATAAGAATACAAATTTATCAACATTGATTAAATGGATACAGGAAGAAATTAAGGGGTGAGTAGATCTGCTAGGCTCTCTGATATAAATTTTCTAAAATTTATCTCATTTAATTTTCAAAAAAGCTCTATTATAAAGACATTATTTTCCCATTTTCCAAAAAGCTGTGGCTCAAATCCATTATGGACTTTGACAAAGGTATTGTCATAAGTGGTGAGGAAAGTTCCATTGACTTTGGTCCAGTTCTTTTTAACTTTATGTGTGCAAAAAGTCCAGCCAATTTTGGGGCTTTTCTTCTCAGCCGCGGTATCTTCCCTCCTGTCCAAACTATCTATCCTGTACTCACATCAGTGAGTTCAGTTTTCTTCATAAAACACATTCCAATTTTCAATACCTTCTCAAAAAATCTACACTTATTCCTCATTACCTAGATATAAAATCCATATTTCTTATCCTAATATTCAGTCATTGATTGAAAAGATATGTATGTATATGGATGTGAAGTATGTGTCTATGTCTCAGGTACTGGGACAATCATGCACAGTTTGTCATTTGGGCCATTTCTCCTTCTCAAACTTGGGCCCCATCCTCTACTTTCAACTTATGTTTATATATCTCAAGGACTAGTTGGAAATATTCAATCCTATGTGAACGAAGCATAATCTGGGAATCCTGAACTATTATGGTAATCGTGTTATAGATCTGTCTGTCCAAGAGGACTAGGGCAGGAGCTGGGACCTCCTCTATCTCTTCTATTGGCTTTCCAAAGACCTCATAATGCACCTATCCAGGGCAAATGGTTTCAACTTAGGGACATGATCCCTTTATAAAAGGTACTGCCAGCTGTCCAGGGCCAACAGAATCTCATGCTTCATACCTATCCTCCACCATGTCCTTCTGCTTCCTTTGTTGTATTGGTTAACAAAATGAGTTGCTCAGTGTAGACATTTTGTTGTTGTTGAAATTACATTACTAGAGAAATACCAACGAAAGTTGATCAAATAGGTATCTGGAAGGCAGAAAAGGAGCTAATGTTTATATACAAATAAATTTAATGACTTTTGGAAGACTCAAAAAAGAAAATTTACCCTTTTCCAAAAAACTGACACCAAAATAGATGGAATAGATGGGGCCAGAAAACCATAAAATCTTGAAAATACAAAATAAAAATCTTTAGGCTATTTCTGTAACCAGGATGCTTCAGAAATATTTTTTTAATTATTATTCAAATCTTAAAAAAAACAACTGTAACTGGAAGTCTCAAAAGATTCATACGGGGATGATTTATACCAAGAATATGATGAACTGTTAAACACCCAAACTTTTTTTTTTTTTTTAGATTTTATTTATTTATTTGACAGAGAGAGATCACAAGTAGGCAGAGAGGTGGGCAGAGAGAGAGAGGGAAGCAGGCTTCCAGCTGACCAGAGAGCCTGATGATGTGGGGCTTGATCCCAGGACCCTGAGATCATGACCTGAGCCGAAGGCAGAGGCTTTAATAACCCACTGAGCCACCCAGGGACTCCAACATCCAACCATTAATCAAGATTAGTAGAGTTGTTGACACTACATCAAAAACCAGAAAACAAAAACAGAAAGCAAAAAAAAACCATATATGATCACATAGTCAAAGCAAAAATAAAATTTTCATGATATATACACGCCCTTTTAAAAACAATTACCTGTTTTAAAAGAATTTTTCAATCAACACTGCAACTGTTGGTCCTGACTATATCAAATGAGAAAAACCATTATGTACTTAGAAAAAAGTAAACACTGGGTTGTTAAATCAGGCAAGAAAAATTAAGAATACTTTAATATTTATGCTATTGACAGTTTTGTTCTTCTAGTATATTAGACCTAGGAAAAACATACAAAAAAACCCAACTCTCTTCACTTGATTATGGATGCTAATTTCCCCTATCATACTCAAATTTAACATACAAAGAGTTAATGTAAACAGAAAAATAAAGTAAATCATTACTTCTTTTAAGATTTTTTATTTATTTCAAAAAAAAGATTTTTTATTTATTTCTTCGACAGAGAGAGAGAGAGAGAGAGAGAGATCACAAGTAGGCAGAGAGGCAGGCAGAGAGATGGGGGAAGCAGGCTCTCTGCTGAGCAGAGAGTCCAATGTGGGGCTCAATCCTAGGACCCTGAGAACATGACCTGAGCTGAAGGCAGAGGCTTTAACCCACTGAACCACCCAGGCACCCCTAAATCTTTACTTCTTGAAAATGAAAATGTATTTCTTCTTATTCTTTGTGAATTAAAAAAAGTTCTCAGCTTTACTATCAAAATCATAATTTTAAAAACTTATCTGGCAATACTATAAATCATTTTCCTTTTCTTTGAAACAAAGATCTTCAGGTATATCAGAGATTTGAGATAATTCAGAAAATCTGTATAAAAACCATATTTTAGAAGTTAATTTGATTTTACTAGGACCCTAGAAATACCCAGTGCTTTTTTAAAATTAATTAATTAATTAATTATTTTTACCCAGTGCTCTTATACAAAACATTACCAAGTAAAGAAAGCTGAGTTTCCAAGATTATTAAAAGGTTATAATTCAAAAATTGACCATCATGTTGGAAGTGCCATCAAGGAATTTTAATAATTAGTAATATGAAGATATACTTGGTACTTTTATTTAAGAACATGTACTTGTCAATTTGAAGATTTTTAAAAAATCACTTAAGCTGACAATATTCTGAATATGGGACCATGTAATACCTCAATGTATCTTAAGTATGTTCCAAACATTTTTAAAAAGCTTTTTAACAGTCTAAATTAAAATGTGTCCGTGGCTTCTTCAGCAAAGAATTTGAAGTTATACTTCAGTTGGAGAATCTGCTACTAAAACTAGCTCTACGATTTCTTACAAATTCTCAACCTCTTTGACGCATTGATTCTTCTGAAAAATTAAGATTATCTGAAAAGTGCAGGTAATACAACCTCTGTCAGAAGCCCGTGAGAAGATTATATGAAAAAATAAATGCAAAATTCTTGGAATATTTTAGGTGCTCAACAAGTATGAGCACACTGCTCTATGTCCCCAGGCAAGGAAGGATACACCCTACATGTCCTCTCCTCATCTTTCCAAAAATACATCATTCAAGCCTCGCCGACATTTTTCCTTCTCCTTCGAAGGCTTCAACTATTACTGCCATTTGTCTATACTTAGCCTTTGCTTTTTATCTGTCTGACTCTCTCCCCGGGAACATCATAATTTCTACTGTTTTCCCCTCACAATTAATGGAGTAGTTGCTAAGTAATATTTGTTAAACTCAACACATGAAATGAGTTTCAAAAGCTCCTGATCTTTGGTACCTGCAGCTAGCTGAGCAGATCAGTCACTAAGACTATTTATAAATGTCATAGAACAGTTGCCTTTAACATACATATGATTTTAGCAATGAATATATGGTGTTACATTATATACTGACTTTTATCATCGTAGGAATACTAAAAATAAACACAAACAAGCATAATGCAGTAACTCTCCTAACACTACAGGAAAAAAATGTCAAATATGGAATCCTACACTTATTTACAAATAGTTAATTTTTTAATGATGCACTCAGCAGCACATTTCCACACTAATAGCAAGGCTCATAGGTGATGAGAACTCCTAGAGTGGCATTCAAAGATCACCCTTGCTATATGGAAAGAAGCTTATTAGGTTTATTTTTTCTTTAATTATGTGATCACTTCATACTGAAAATTCTCATTAAAATAAGAGAAAGAGACATCAAAGATTACTTACGGATTGCCTGAAAAAAATATTTACCCAATTCAATTTAAAGGACTGAAATGACTTTAGAAGTGCATGAACCTCTAGAGACTTATGTATTTTATCTCACATGATTCTCAAAAAGAAAAAAAAATCTGTGAGATAAGCAATATATATCATTATTCCCAATTTTAACATGAGCAAATCAGGGTGGTGAGAAGTTAGATTTTGCCCAAAGTCACACTGCTAATTAAATGTGTCAGAACTAGGCTGATGGCACACCCTCTGATTTCTAAAACAGAAAAAAAAAAAAAAAAAAAAGGAGGAACATCACATCCAAATTAAAGTTTAAGCTTCTGACTCTTTTTCAGTGAAACTCTACCTTAGGAAATTGGCATGAATAATATTTGCTCAATCTGAAAGTCACATTTAAGGTATGTTCATTCTTTTAATCATTCACTCAATTATTCCACAATTTTTTTTAAAGATTTTATTTGACAGAGTGTGACACAGCGAGAGAGGGAACACAAGCAGGGGGAGTGGGAGAAGGAGAAGTAGGCTTCCTGCTGAGCAGGGATCCCAATGTGGGGCTCGATCCCAGGACTGAGGGATCAGGTCTGGGATCCCTGGGATCAGGGTTCTGGAATCATGACCTGAGCCGAAGGCAGATGCTTAATAACTGAGCCACCCAGGCAACCCTATTCCACAAATTTTATTAAGTACTTACAAGGGTGTGGGTGAAAAGATGGGGCCCCCCTTGGAAACTTGCCAGCTGGCTCCTTGACCACATGTTGGCTTGGTTTCCTTTCTCACAAAGAGGGATACCACCTGTCCAGGAATCCCTTGGGGGTCTGATATAGTGATCAAAGGCACTAATCACTCAAACAGGGTTTTTAAACTGTAAATGACAACACCATATGTAGATGTAAATTCTCCCCCCTTAGGTGTCACTCTCTATTATCTTATGTAGCTTCCTGTTTTTTCAAAGTCATTATATAATAATGTAAGGTGTATTCACTCTTTATTTAGTACAGACCTCTTTCTCCCAAGCTGTCTAGAAAGTTTCACAAGACTACACTTTTTTCTGCTTTACTTTTATAACCCTGGCACACTTAAAGTGTTTTGCATATATTATGTATTAAGTATATAAATCGATCTAATCCTAGGATTTCAGTAAGAGATCTCACTTTCATATACCTGTACATTAATCTAAACAAAACAGCAGTAGGAGACTGATAGTATCTTAGAGCACTACCTTGCATGGTTGATTGCTCTTGTTCTGCAGATCTCTTGAATTACTAACTATTACAAAGCAAATAGCTAGAAAAAAAAAATCCCCAAGACATAATTGTGAAATTTGAAGAGATGTGTATATTTCCCCCTAACTTTAACACTGGGTCTGACTTACTGTGTCGTGTATAGCAATTCTAAAACTTATATAAACAACAAAAAAATGTAGGAATTTACAATAACAGGGAATAATAAAAAGTTACATTTTTAATAATGACTTATTAATTTTATGAGGTCTTTAAAATTTTAACCCAGGAAAAAGCCAAGCTATTATAAAGTTATTTAAGAAAATAAGGCATATATTATTCTGTCATTTTAATACCATACCCTAAAATAAACTAAAGAGTAATAGATGGATCTAAATATTATGATAGCCTGCCTTGGTGCCATGGAAACATTGCTATCAGTATATCTCTGAATATACATTTCCCTGTTTCTCTGGCTAAGCAAACAAACACGGATTCATACTACTTGTTTTCTTTATAAGTTATATCGAGATCCAGAATAAGCAAAGAACAAGAATGCAATTTTGTGCTTCAGAAATGCATTACACATGATACTAGGTGACACATGGATCCATTAGTCTAGTAGACCCCCCCCACCCTTTAGTACTTAAAAAGCCCCTGGAAAAGGTTTCTTGGTTGAAATTTTTGAAGTACAAAAACATACACAAATTAGAAAGCAATTAGGGCAAATGTGCTGATGCGGAGGGTAAAATAAAGTGAAAATGGGACAAATGTAAATATAGCATTGTTAGAATAAATGTGCCAACTTTTTAAATGAGTGACATATTGTCCTTTGGACCTGTTTGTTTATTAACAGTGCTAGATATCATGACGCTAGCAGGAGAAATGCACTGCAGCAATCCTATGTATGTTTCTCTCCATAAATACTCTCTTGCATTAGCTGATGTGATCAACTAGGCCACCACTGTCATAGAAAATATTACCCTACAAGTATATATTCCATAAGTCTGATTTTTTTAAACACTGAGGTCTCCATATTCCTATTCACTTTTTTTTTTTTTTTTGCTTAATTAGTAAAATTAGATAGGAAATGGGTCTGAATTCTGATTGTGGAAATAGAATAGAAAGGGAGAGAGAGATTTCAGGACTACTTCTAGGGGATCAAATTATGTGATCGATAATGTGTGGCAATTCTGATGAGGAAGAAAAGAAAGCGCTAAAGGAAACTCCCAAGCTCTTTTGGGATGGCTGACGTGGTCCCATGGGAGGTGAACCCTGGCTCTCCTGCAGCATCCCACCATGGCCCACAGCCCTCCTCCACTTCAGTCAGATGGAACTCCTTTCTCTAGGCTGCTGCCAGCATGGCTATGTGCTGCTTCCAGGCCCTTCTTTCTCCTGCTCCTTCCACTTGGATAACTGCCATTAATTCCTCCAGTCCAGCTTAGGGACTATTTCTCACTGGAGGTCTTATTACATGTTCCTTATCACAGGAGAGTGGTTTTACCTACTGTGTGAGCTTCAGGAGGGCAGGGGACTCTTGAGTAAGACTTGGCACTTAGTAGATGCTAAATTAGTTTCTTAGGGCTGCTGGGTGGCTTAAAACAACAGACATTTACTGTCTCACCATTCTGGAGCCTGGGAAGCCTAAAATCAATGTGTTGGCAGTGGTCCCAGTGATACGTGCCAGGGAATTCTTCCTTTCCTCCCTCTAGCTCTAGTGGCTCCCAGGTGATCTTTGGCCTTCCTCGGCTTGGAGAGGCCATCACCCCAATCTCTGCCTCCACAGCCACATGCATCCCCGTCATGTGTCTGTCTTTATATGGGTGTCTTCTTTGAAGAACGCCAGTCACATTAGATCAGGGCTCACTCCCTCCAGAATGACTCCTCTTAGCCACGGATAACTACAATGACCCTATTTCCAAAGAAGGGCATACTCTGATCCTGGGTTAGGACTTCAACATCTCTGTTTTGGAGGGTATGAGGGGACACAATTTAACCCAGAATAGGTGGTGAGCAACATTATGACTAAAGTACAAGTGTTATGTCGAGGGCAGAAGCGGCATTCAAGAACACACATGAGCATTTCCCACACTATACACATGCATGCTTCAGAATGCTGAGCAGAGATCTCACTGAAAGTCAGCCTTCCTGTCTTGTCCCAGAACTTTTC
The DNA here is from genome assembly GCA_028646535.1 of Procyon lotor. Taxonomy (NCBI): domain Eukaryota; kingdom Metazoa; phylum Chordata; class Mammalia; order Carnivora; family Procyonidae; genus Procyon; species Procyon lotor. Next base: position 33,191,101 of record CM053603.1, read on the forward strand.
ACTCACCAGACACTGGACCCTGTTTAAACACAAGCTTTGAGATCATGACATACTTCTTTAGACTCTTCTTATGCGCAACACTGCTACCTTCCTAGTTTTCAGCAAATATTCTTTTTTTTTTTTTTTTGGTGTCCCAACTGGCACTTTAAAACTAAATGTGGCATAGCTTCATTTAAAAAATTTTTCTTAAATTACCACTTAAACTAAATTTTGATATACTTCTAAGAAAACCATTTTAATTGAGGCACTTTTAGCAAAAATTTAAATTTTCTCAATTATAAACCTGTCAGGAACTAGCTGAATGCGGCCTGCTCCTTTACTGCTCAATTAAAGGACATTATCAACCATTAAAAAAATTCATTAAAAGCTACAACTGGCTAAAATTAGGCAATGTTGAACATAAATGACTCTGCGTGTTTTTATATACCACCAAAATATCTCACTCACGATGCCACAAAGGCTAATACGAAAAGATGATTTTTAAAAAACAACTGTACATTAGAAGGAATTAAATACAGCAGTCTTTCCTGAAGTCAGCAAACAGAATAGCTTCGATAAAGTATGCAGTGCAGTGTCTAGATGGCGATTGCATTATTCCTCTCTGATGAATACTGCCTTTCGGTATGTTTGATGCCACTAACAGCATTCATAATATTTAATGCACTAATGATATATTTTAGTTAGAAGGTTAACTGATGTTTGCGGTGCAACATTTTCTAGAACGTCACAGTCTTCTGACAATAACATATGGGAACATTAAAAACTACTCTTGTTTTATGAATGCCTTCTACTAGAATCAATGAAATTAAAGAGAAATGCTGTAATAAGATATGTACTTAACTATGACAAGAAGCAAAAGGAGCACTGCTAGTGCATGAATGTGAAAAGCAATGTATTTTAAGCACTTCTTAATGTATACTGCCAACGCAAGGATAACCACGGTAAAGAATGCTGGTGCAATGCTCATGGAGAAAGATGGGCTCCATCCTTAGGGCTCACAGGTCAATGCAGCACTTCTGCAGTGGCATCAGCAAATATTCTCTGATTGTGTTTGAAAAAAACAGATGGGATAGTTTAGTAATTTGCCTAGACTTAGGAGTTTGGGGGACAAATGAGCCTAAAGCCAGGGTGGCCCCTTCCAGCTGCACAGGTGCGCACTGCGTAACTCAAGCTGCAGAACTCCTTCACAGGGACTATGATGTGAATGGTGCCCTAAGGACCTGAGCAGTGTCAAAGTCACAACCACACAAAAGAAGATCTGCTTGAATTTCAAGTCTTCATGATCCTGATTTTACCCCAACACCAGATGAACTCACAATGTTGCTCCCCAGGACAAAGGCAAAAAAAAAAAAAAAAAAAAAAAAAGGCCAGATCTGAATTTCTTTCACTTTCCTGCTACCAGTCAAACTACTACTAGTCCTATGTACCCCTGGCTCAACCCATGACTCATACATCAGACTCCCAGGTCACTGGTCTTAGAATCAGAAGAACTGCTAGTCAGAACTTTATAGCTCTGTACCTCTGGGCTAGCCGCTTTTTCCCTCTGTGACTGAATTTCCTCATCTGTAAAATGAGAGCAATCCTTACCTGGACAAGTTACTAAGATTTTACAGATAGGCCTTTAGGGTTTATTTAGATTGGCAGAGGAATAGCTTACTGTTGTAGGAGGATTCTGTAAGCTTTGCTGCACATATGGATATATACAGGTATATATCTTTATGTATGCATATAAACATAAATTCAAAATATTAATATTTAGATGATAATATGCATACATGTGTATTTATATTATAAATATAATATTTATATTATAAATACACATGTATTCATATATATAGAGAGAGAGAGACAGAGAGAGAGATAGAGCAAGAGACAAAGACAGACTCTATACTAAATGGCATCATAAGCCCTAGAGCTGCACTCTGAATACAGCACCACTAGTCACATGTGGCTACTAAGTCCTTGGATTGAAATGTGCTATAACTGGATATAAAAGCCTTCGTATAAAAATGTAATGTGTCTCCTTCAAGCTTTTTATACTGAAATAATATACATGTTGAAATAAAATTTAAGATATATTAAACAAAATGTATTACTTAAATTAACTTCCCTTATTTATTTTTGCTTTTTTAAATGTGGCTACTAGGAAATTTTAAATTACATACATGATTCACATTATATTTTCATTAGACAGGGTTGCTTCAGAGTATTTTGCTTCAGGAAGCCAAAATCCCCCCATACATACATTTCCAGAGATCAGGGTCAGATGGTAGAGCTTTGACTTTTAGACAGACAGACCACCATTGGAGGGCATGTCAACAAACTTCACTCTAATTTCTTCTACACAAATATTCCACACTAGATCTTATTATATGTGAATGTAATGCCAAGTTGCCTGAAAGTTCCAAAGACATTTTCCTTCACTTGTTCCATTTATAGTTATTTCATTAGACGCACATTCATCAGACTTGTAGCAGTGGACAGATGACATGCTTCAGCAGGGTAAATGGAGGACAGTTTGACGAAGAGCAAGGTTTGAGGAAGCCCACAGTAACTCCTACTACTATCCTATTTTCAAGTTCAAGATTTACCATCAGCCTTCTCTCCTGGGATTAATGATCTAGGGTGCACAAGTTATCATCCCTTAGCTGGAGGGTTCATAAGGAGCTTCACAGCTCCAAGATACTAATAGTAGGAACAGGAGTCTTCTGGACCCCAAATTAAATTGCTCTATTTGAAAAATACAAACCCTTTTATAATGAAGAGATAAAAACAATCTCAAAAGGTCATTTTTTTTTCAGTTACTCGAATAATAACTCATTCTGGCACACCCATCAGGATGCAGCCCAGCTTAAAATTAGATGATCCATGTAGCCCATTGCCTGATGTCATTTTAAGGATGGGGCACTCAGCTGCAAACATCTGCTTTAAGATTTTCCAGGTTAGAGCTTTGTCTTTATGCTACATGGGGCAGAACTCTACAGTTTTTGACCAATTACCGACACACATACTCCATATGATTCATGGATCTTCTATGGACAGAGAACTTACTCATTCCACCTTCAGGAATTCCAGGATACACACTGACACTGAAGTGGGTAAGCCCTGTATCTCGGTGGGAATGCCAGGGCAACTTCCTCTCTCTTCCTTGGTGTTTACACCCATTCTGAACACATATTTCATGCTGTGTACGTTGCCATATAAGCCATAAGCAGACAGGTTTCTTCTCATCAACAACACAGAATAACAACAGACCCACTGAAGAGTGGTTTCATTTCACAACATTAGTTAAAGGATTAAGACATTTGACTCGGCCTAGAAAACGAAAGGGACTCTGATACTGTAAATACTCACCCTCTACTCTTCCTTATTCTCTCATGTCAATTTACTGCCTTAGCGTATGGTATCAGAAAGCAAATTGCTTGGGTGAATCCGACATGTATGTAAAGTGTGGAGAGTAACAAGAGGTTCTGAAGTCAGGATGCCATTTGCTAACCTGAGCAACTCAACTTACTTAGCCTCCCTACCAACAACGAAGGTTTTCTGTCAAGCAAGAACAGTATTACGTACATATCAAGAGCTGCTGAGAACATTAACTGACATATCACACACGGAGACAATATGAACGCTGAATGTCAGGCCTTCTCACAGTGTACTAGCCCAAACAGAGATGTCTACCACAGCTATCTTTACGAAAAGGCCCTCATGGTCTACCAGAAGGGCGCATTCCACTATGTTCCTGTTTTGCAAAACATTCCTTGTTTTTGGTGTTACACAGCAGCCATCGCTATCCACTCCACGTTCGCCTCTGCTTGGTTCTAGGAAAAAGTTAGCCTCTTCTGATGATCAGAAATGCTTTCTATAGCCAAGATTAAAAATTTACAAACCAGCATGTTTCATTTTGGTTGTAGCTATCAGGATACTTCCCAGCTGTTAGAATTAACATCTCCCAGGTGCCTCTAATCCTTTTAAATGGTCTCTATTTTTATCTGGGCTTGTCCTGTTTTATATTAATTTCCTTCTGAAAGCTAACTCAAGTCTTTCAGAAGCCACTGAGTATAAGTCATAAAGAAATATCTATGTATTATATAATAAAAATTAATGTAGATTTTTTTGTGGCTTCTTATTGTGCCTGCTCTGGGGCCATTTCATTGCCAACTGACATCCGGCCACAAGAAAGACAAAGTGAAAGAAAAAGACTGAAATTAAATTAATCATTTTTAGATGAGGTTATGCGTCTTAACGTAAATCACACTGTTATAGTAAAGAGTTTTAATCTGAATTATTTATATACTCTTTTAGAACACTAATATTTTTCGTCATCTTTGCTCAATTAAAAGAAAACCAGCCATTATTCTTAATAGAGAGAAGAATAAATTCCAGTTTCGCTTACGATAATCAGCAGGGAGCATGTTTAAAGTGAATATTCCCAGGGTCTGCCCCTCAAGATTCAGACTATGCATGTGGTGAAGGGGCCTTGGATCTATTAAATATAAAATGCATAGTAATAAAAACATAAAATTGATAAGTCCAAATAGTGAACTGAGGGTGGAATGTTTTGCAATTTTGCATAAATGGATAGTCTACCCTCTGACATACTTTATCCTTCATGAAACGGTAGGCCTGGGTTGACTGAAGTCATTTCAATTCTGACATTTACCAAAAGCCATTTAGCATTAATTGGTCTTCTTCCAAATATTCAGGAGAATAGCTGACTACTCTATTATAGAGTAAGCTAAAAATATTTACCCAGGACCCTAACATTCAGAGAAATATTCTTACAACATTATCATTAAGCAAGAGACTTGTTTGAAAATTCTGGACACATAAGGCAATGTAATTACATATTTCTCAAAAGAGCATGTTAAAGTACATTTCTTATTTTTATAATAATTTGTTATGATCATATGCAGTTATATAATCATTTAATAGCAAGAGAATGAATCATGCTGAATCTTTCCTTCTCACCTTTTATCTAAAAAATGAAAACAGCCCTTTGCTTGAAGTTTTATGAAAATTAAGTGAACTGAGTTTCTTAACACATAGTAGGCTTTCAGTGAATGGTAGGTATAAGGGTCTGTTACCGTGGTAGGGTAGATTTTATATTCTGCTTTTAGCTATTTGAAATATAAACATATGCCATTTTTTGAGATACAGTAAAAAAAAAAAGTCCTCTAATATTCCAGTTATAAGACTACAGAAAAAATCTCAAGAAAGATCACTTCACAAATGATGTAGATTTGGGATATAAGTGAGGTTCGGTGGGGTGGGATCCGGAGTTGATGACCAAGAGAGAATTCTTGAGATGCCTTTAATGCAAAATGGTGGTTTTATTAAAGCACGGGGACAGGACATATGGGCCGAAAAAGCTGCTGCAGGGTTGTGAGGGGAGGCTGATTTTATACTTGGGAGTTGGGGGTAGGAAAAAAGGGAGGCTTTAAAAAAAAAACTTCGTATGCTAAAGAGGACAAGACACTGGAGGCCCTGGCATTGTCAAGTTAAGGTTGTTTTACTTTAAGACAGTTGGGAGGTTCCAGGAGGAATGCCACACTAATCCCACCCAGGAGTTGGGGGGTTCCGAGGGGAGGGGTTGCATTGTTCTCAGCTAACCTTCTGCTCCCTCATTAAGAAATACTAAGAAAAATCTCATACATTACTGGTGGAAATATAAATTGGTATAACTTTGGGAAGCCATTTGACAAATGTCTCCTAATCTCCATAAAAGGTCTATACACAAAGATATTCATTGTAGCACTATTCACCAAAGAAAAAGTCTAGAAAGAAACTAAATGGTTCTTAATAGAAACCAGTATGAAGAACATGGTTCATCTGAAGCCTGGTTCTCAAACTTTACTGGGCATCAGAATCGTATGGGGGTCTTGTTAAAACAATGGATCCTAGGTCCCACCCAATAGTGTATGATGTGCTGAATTGGCAGTGGGGCCCCAGAATCTGCATTTAAAATAAGTTCCCAGGTGAAGCTGATGCTATTATTCTAGGGAACCACACTTTGAATCTACTGGGTCTATGCCATGCATTATTACACAGCCATGGGAGGAAAAAATCAGAACCATATGTTCCTATATGGAACAATCGCCAAAATATGTTGAATGGGAATTGTAAGGTGCTGGACAGTCTGTTGGCTTTAATATTTAAAGGCTATATGCCTACATATGTTTGAACAGGCACCGAACCGTGGCCTGGCAACCACGGATATGCAGGTGGGAAAAAGGCATTAGCCTTCATTGCAGGATTTTAACATTTCACACGAGCATATGTTATTTTTTAAATGAGGACCTATCCACTGCAATAAATAAATAAACAAACAAACAAATAAATAAATAAGCAGCTCTAGAATATTCAACTTTAATTACTTTTCTGCTGATTTACAAAACCCATCTTCTTTGCCCATGAGCATCTTATTTCAAAGGTACCACAGTAGTCTAGACTTGAAATCTGGAGAATCCTAAAGCCAGCTCCATCTATACAGTTTCTTGGCAATGTATTAGGATTGCGTTGCATTAATGGGCTCACAATGAGGGGGACAGATATGAAAAGTGACATGTTTCTTTTAGAACAGTAAAGTACAATACTAAAACATTAACTTAATGTCAGTACATAAGAACAGACAAAAACACACAAAGAGATAATCTGCTTGTTCTGCTAGCAAAAACACCTGGTATTAATACAGGTTTCAGGGGTAGAAAGTAAACTGTCTACCAACAGTTGCATTGTTGAGCGTTTCTTTCAACAGGAAGCCAATGACTGGTAGGAAGTTTCATTGTAGCTAATTCACATTTTCAATAAAAAACACAAAACTTTCTCAATTTTCCTTGTTATGACTTAGGTTAAACTTTTTTGGCAGAAGAATACGTGGTGTTCCTCTCACCCAGCTGAGAATTCAAAATATTCCTTTTATGTTGAAATAGCAAAAGAGTACACTAAAAAAACACAAAACTACTTACCAAGAAGTTTTTTCTATATACTGTATATGCCATAAAAATAAACCAAATGAAATAATTCTAAAGGCCAATATATAGAAAGGTTATAAAATGTCTTCCACAAACATGCTATAATGTATTAATGGTAGATTTTATTTTTAACATTAAGATAGTGCATTTTATAAAGTTCTATAAAATTAATGTCCCAGAATTTAGAGGCCTTTTTTAATATTATTAAAATCTGATATTTTATAGAATCTTAGGATAAACAAGATTATATAACTGACTTCGGAGGAAAAAAAAGAAGTCACCATTCAGTGTGGAGAAAAAAAATTTAAAAGTGTTTTTGATTGTTTGCAAAAGTTTAATGTACTCCACATGGGTAATGGTTTTCAGAAAATAACTTTCCATTAAGATACAATTTTAGAAGTCTGATATGTAGAGGTGTTAACAGCCTTTGACTTATAGTTAAGTGGCCAAGATTTGCATTTATACTTTGTCATCAACTATGTGCCTAAAGCAAATTACTTTCTGAAACTTAGTGTTCTCATAAGTAAAATAGGAATATAGAATAATATAATTCACCTCAACAGGTTCATAAACAAGGCTCCCCCCTCTTTTTTTTTTTTTTGGTGTCCAGAGTCTGGCTTTATTCTGCAGTATAGAGATCATCTGGATCTACAGATGATCTACATCTACACCTCCCACCAAAAAAAATGCTATTTAAATTTAAAATATTTTTGTAATATTAGAGAAAAGAGATGTTATAGAAGTATTCTGTCCGCTCCTCTAAAATAATTTGATAAAGAAAATATTTACTTTGACTTCTTATGTGTATGCCATATACACACTCAGTATAAAAATAATAAATTTTTCACATTTAACATTTACCAAGTCTAGTAAGAAGATAAAATTCATTAAATTTTTAATGCCTTGCCTTGTTAAAGAAAAAAAATTGCATGGCCTGAAAGGATAATTTAATCAATACGTGACAACAAATTAGAAAAATCTAAGAAATTAAAAAAAGTACAAGCAAGGAAAAAAACACAAAACAGAGTCAGAAACTGTTATAAAGTCCTATCCACTTACATTCAGGTCATTAACTCCATTCTGAGTTTTCTAACAATTATGAAGAAAACATTTACTTGGTTAAATAATTCACAATGTCCAGAAAGTTTTTCTTATTTAGTTCAATGAGTAAAACACAACCATACCTGATACCAACTAGAAAAAAAGGTCCTAAAGGTTTCCATAAAAAGGATCTATCTGCTGGGATCAAGGGCAGCTCCCTCACCTACATCTTCTTGGGGCACACAATGGCGAGACTTTTATGGATGCCCCTCACACGATCTTCTATTTGTGCTGATTAGCTTACTCTGGGTTGATCATATAAAATCATCTATACCAAGACAATTTTGAATGTGAACAGAGGAATTAACTAGGCAGGGAAAACTTAATGAGACAGGGAAAACAGATGTAAACTTAAAGTGTCCCAGGCAAATGGGAACAAATGTTCAACTCTGCTGAATCTATGAGTAAAAAGGAATTCTGTAGACACTGAGGGGGGACATGGTTGGTAACTGGATGAGGCCCATGTAAACAGCTCTCTTCTGGAGTAAGATAAATATTTTCTCTGCTTCTCATTAGCAATGGGAGTTTATAGAAGCATAAATAATAAAAAGAGCTTATATTTTCTATGACTTCCTAAGTACCTGGTACTAAGGGTTTCAGGAGTTGGTGAACCATATAGCTTGAGGGCCAAATACAGCCTGCCACCTGTTTTTGTTCAGCCTGGGAGCTAAAAATTATTTTTATATATAGTTGAAAATAATCAAGACTCATACTGTTTCATGACATGTGAAAATTTTATGAAATGAAAATTTCAGTGCTCACAAAAAAGCTTTATTGGGACACAACCACACCCACTGCTATGGCTGCTCATTTCCTAGAAAGGGAGCACTGAGTAGGTGTGAGAGACCATATGGCCTGCAGAGAGGCCAGACTCAAAAGATTCCATACGATACGATCCCATTGTATATGGCCTTATAGAGAAAGTACAAGTATGGTCACAGAGAAGAGATAAGTGATTTTCAAAATTAAGCAATAAGGGAAATTTGACTATAAAGGTGGGGATCTTGATTGCGTCAACTGATGCAACTGTCAACACCTTCAGATCTATACACCAAATAGTGTGAATTTAACTGTACATAATTAAGAAAAGAAAGCTGGTCTGTTTGGTTCCAAGCCCCACAGCCATTAAAGATTCAAAAGACCAGAGTTTCTCTCTTTCCAGTTCTGTTCTCTTCCAGCTGGACACCAACAATAAATCCCCAGTCCCAATTCAGGCATCTTTAAATACAAGAGCTATATTTGATTCAATTAAAGACCACTAAACTCACCAGCTTCATATGAAGCCTAGCCAAATCCTTTCTCGACTTGACTGAGCGCTTCACAACTGCACTGATTGGACTCTTCAGAGCCCTTAGACTCCTCATCTCTCTGCCATGTCTTAGGCTATCTGTGCAGTGTCCTTCATAGACATTGCTTTCTTTTCGCCATGTTACCTCTTCCAGACATCATCCTCCCAGTTCCAGAGGGCTCTCACTACCATTTTCCACTCATTCTTCTTTCTAACACCCAGTGTATCTCCAAGTTCTGTTATTTCTTTCTCTGAATGCCTTCTGATCTTTTCCTCTGCATTTGCAAGGCTAAGATCCTTATTCAGGCTACAATCACCAACCCATACTATCAAACAGCCCTGACAAAGGTCTGCATGCAGATCTCACTCTCTACTGCACTGCTTACACCACCTTGATGTCTTTCCGCTCAGCTGACTTCTTAACAAAGCTTGCAAGATCTTTGCCTGCCTCTTCCTTAACCTCAATGCTCACCATTCATCTTTATAAATTCTAGGGTTCAACATCAAACTTCTCTCAGACCCTGGGATATCTTGTGCTTGCTGCTTTTCCTGTCTCTAATCTTTCACACATGCTGTTTCCTTTGCTTAAACTCTCTCCATCCACCTTTTTACTTTCCTCTCCCACACTCTCCCATCCATTAGTTCTCAGTTAAAAGTCTTTATCTTTCAAGGTCTTTAACCTTGAAGGTAGCTTGCCTATATGCTCCCCCAAAAGACTACACCCTTCTTTTATTATCTTCTTTTATTATCTCTTCAGTAAGGGTTTCTAAACTCTGGCTTTTCTGTTTTTCCTGGAATAATTTAAGGTAAATCTAACCAGCTCATTATTTTAAATCCTGCACTATTATTTCCAACAGCTATCCTCTTTTTCTTCCAGTTAACCTAATTTTTACCATTACCACATCTAGTGCTTCCAATATTTCTTGCCAGTCGGTAGTGTATCTTTTCATTCTCTTTCCATGGTCTATTTTGTTTGTCTGTTTGTTCTGTTTGTTTCTTGTTTTTTTTTTTTTAATGGGATCCAAATTATAAATTTTTTTCTTTTAATGGATCATGCTGTTGGTGTCAAGTCTAAGAACTCTTAAGCTAGCTCTAGATCACAAAGATTATTTTTCCTGGAGTTTTCATAGTTTCACACTTTACACTTAAGTTCATGATTCATTCTGAGTCAATTTTTGTTTCAAGTGTGAGGTTTAACTCCAGATTCACTGTTTTATCTATGAATATCCAATTGCTTCAACACCCTTTGTTGAAAAATCTATCTTTCCTTCATTGAATTCCCTCTGCAACTCCATCAAAAATCAGCTCAGAGTATATATATGAGCCTATTTCTGGATTCTTCATTCTATTCCTTGATCTATGTGTCTACCCATCCCCCCAACACAACCCAATTTTCATTACTATAGGTAAATATTAATCCTTAATATCAGGTACAGTGATTCCTTATACCTTATTTTTCTACATCAAGATTCCTATAACTATTTAGGGTCTGTACCTTCCCACATAAATTTTAGAATAAGCTTTACTCTATATAAAAATAAAACAAGATCAACCTCACTGTGATTTTGTTAGCAATTGTGTTAAGCCTGTAGATTCAACTGAAGAGAACTGATATCTTTATTACATTGAGTTTTCCGATTTAGGAACATGGTAAGTCCCTCATATATTTAGGTATACTTTGATTTCTTTCAACAGCATTATACAACTTGAACGTAAAGATGCTGAATGTGTTTTGCAAAGTGTATAGCTAAGTATTTCATTTTCTGTGGAGTAAGTGTAACTGCTATCATATCTGTGACTTTGGTTTCAATCAGTTCATTTGTTATCATATAAAAATGTGTCTGTTTTTGGTGTGTTGAACTTGTTTTCTCTGACCCTGCTGAACTTCCTTCAAAGAAAATTTCGTAGGTTTCTTGAGACTTTAGACATATGATCTGCAAATAGAATTTTTTTTATCTTTTCAATATGTATACCTTTTATTTCTTTTCTTTACCTTACTGAAGTGGCTATAATTTCTAGTACTATGTTGAAGAAGAGAATTAGTAAGAATGGACATCCTTGCCTTGTTGCTTATCTAATGGGAAAACCATTCATTCTTTTTTTTTTTTAAAAGATTTTATTTATTTATTTGACACAGAGATAACAAGTAGGCAGAGAGGCAGGCAGAGAGAGAGAGAGGAAAGCAGGCTCCCCACTGAGCAGAGAGCCCAATGCGGGGCTCAATCCCAGGACCCTGAGATCATGACCTGAGCCGAAGGCAGAGGCTTTAACCCACTGAGCCACCCAGGTGCCCCAACCATTCAGTCTTTTACCAATGCGCATGTTAGTTGCAGGCTAAAGATGCAGTTCATCAAATGGAGGCCATTACCTTAGATTCCTAACTTGGCGAGAGATTTTAATAATGTATGGATGTTGTTAAATATTTTTTTCTGTGCCTACTGACATGATTGTATGATTCTTCTTCTGTACCTGGTTGAAATGATTCACTGGTTTTTACCCCTTTCCATCATATGTGGATATAATGGGAAATCTGCAACACAGAAAAAGGCCCTCAGCTGACCATGCAGGCACTCTGCTCTCAAGACTTCCAGCCTTAAGAACTGTAAGAAATATGTTTCTGTTGTTTTAAGTTATCTAGTCAGTGGTATTTGCTATAGCAGACCAAATGGGATAAAGACAACAAGCTTTTTGTTTCACTGATTTTTTTTCTCCTTCCTTCTCTCTTCCTCTTCTTCCTCTTTTTCCCTTCTTTTTTCATGTCATTTATTTGTTGAAGAAAATCAGACATTTGTGATACTGACTTGATTAAAATTTGGATTACATTAATTGCATCTCTGTGTTTTAGTCTAACTTGAACTTCTATCCCCAAAACTGGTAGTTTGACGTACAGGCTTAATTACAGTCAAGCTACTATCCATTTTATTTATTTAGCTAGTTAGTTAGGTAGTTAGTTTTTAGAGGGGGGAGAGACAGAGGAAGAGGAAGAGGGAGAGGGAGAGAATCTCAAGCAGACTCCCTGCTGAGTGTAGAGACCAGTGGGGGACCTCAATCCCAAGACCACAGATCATGACCTGAGCCAAAACCAAGAGTCAGATGCTTAATTAACTGAGTCACCCAGGTGCTCTGCCTTCATTTATTTATTTAATTTTTTGGTAACTATCATTCATAGGTGGCACTGTATACTTTCTATGGCTTCAAATCAGGAAACACTTAATTCTAGACGCCCCCTTTTTGGTGATGTTAAATTGGCCAGTAAGTTCAGATAGTATCTATTTCCCAACAGAGAGGCATTAATCTCCACTAATCTGGAATTTCAGTAAAATTGCAATCTCACTTTTCAAACTGTTTGCATCTAATTTGCATTATATTGCTGGATATCACTGAGAAGGTTTGTCAAAAAAAGTTGAGTAAAGTACGGTTGACACTAGAGATATTATTACTAGGAAGGGATATTACAATGTGGAGCAATTTTATAAGCAAACTCATTAATGAATATTTTCTTGTTCAAATCACTTTTGCTACTCCATTATACTTCATAACTATAAGGAACAAGATAATGGTTACAAGAAGGCATCCTATCACTCAATGACCTATCTTCAATGCCCTTCCATTATGATTTATTCTTCTAAGTTAGAACAACCTTGGGTGGGGGAGAGCAATAACAACAATGTGGCTTTCCCTTATATTAAGTGCAAACTTTTAAGTCTTTCCACTGAGTACCTAATAACCAAAATACTGGCGGTTGAATAATTTAATAAATTTCTAAAAGAACAAAAACCCTATTTCACCCATTCTTCTCCAGCTATCAGAGCACACTTCAATCTTCCTTTTACATTCACTCAAAATCTAAAAATCAATTGAGAGTCGTCTTGCTTCTTTGTTCCTCACCCAAGTCCAGTCAAGTCTGTCTTGGATATGTTTATCACAGAAATCAACTTAACCTCTTTTCTTTCTGCCTCTCTCTGTTTTTTCCTAATTAGCCCTTTTTTTCAAGACTTCTTACCTCCAAACCATCATATTATCCTGCCAGAATAAATGTCTTGGAGCACAAATCTGCTCATCCTGCCAATGCTGATATTTAATGGCCCTTCATTACCTAAAGATTAAGTTTCAAATTCCAAATAATGGCATACAAGACCTCTTTCACCTAATCTTACTTCTTAACATTCTCCTTCTTGTATAATGTTTAAAAAAAATTCCCTTGTACTTATAAGTCTATACTTAAAAAAACCCTACTGCCTAGAATATTATCTCCAAAAATTTATAGCCATGTCAATATCCAAAGTATCTGATGACTTATGTGACATGGGCACCAACAAATTAGATTGCCTGTCAGCCAACTTCAAGGTCCAGAGCTCTTTGATTCATCTTTGATGCTTCCTATTCCTAGTGATAAAGCCTATCTTTTATTTCTTTAATACAGACCTACAAGTTTTGAAGTCCAAAAACAAATGGCATCTCCTAAGTGCAACCTTTCATATTCTTCCTGGCCTTGACAATCTCTCCTTACATAGTGCTTCAACAATTTCTTCAAACTGTTACCTGTAGAGCAGTCTGCCTTTCCTGTTAAGCTGTGGGTCAGTTAAGGGCATGGGAGCATATTTATCACTGTGACAAGTACACAGAACTTGCTCAATAAAAGGCTATTTAAATGAATGATCAAATGAACTCAGTAATGATTGGTCTGGTGAAAGGCTGTAACAACTCTGACCCATTAATTGTTTGATTGCTATAATGTGTATATAGCTAATTTGCATTTTGTGTCTGTCTCTTTTCTGCAATAAGACTGAAACCTCATGAGTCTGTGCCATGTCCCTTTTGTCTCTCACATTGCGCTTAATGTCTCTGAGTATCTGCAAATGAGTGATAGATAACATCAATACCAATAGACATGAATTTTGGTGAGTAAGTAAAAGTGCAAGATTAAAAGCTACCTATGTAGGATTCCTGGCAGCTGAGAGAGGGAGTGAGGCATACCGACCCTGGTCTCCTGCTGTTAGAATCCATGGTTCTCTCTCTCATTATAAAGCCGGCTCCTTTTGTGAAAGCCACTATGAACAACTAATTGGTTTTCTGGATTCATTTCCTACACAAGATGTCAAATGAGTTTGCACCTCATGCAGACATATCTCACAGCAGGGACAAGACTATCTTAAAAACGTTACATGTTTCCAGTTTAACACTGTTCTGGCTGGTTTCCTGGTCAGTTACTTAAGGAAACCTGAAAAACATGTCTTACTTTGTTATTGTTTTGTTCTCAGGTCAACATCTCCTGGAGAGCCAGCGTGTCTTATTCACACCCTTCACTTTCTCTCTAATATAATTGTGCTGTGGTCTAAATGATCTTCTGTCTTGTCTACCAGCATTTTAAAATCAATCCATATTACAAATCTGTTGAATGTGAGAGAAGCCCAGAGGGACAAGAAATGGTGGTACCTAGCCAAAGATATATGTACCTAGTTTGAGGGGTTTTATTACATTTGATCCAGTTAAAATTTATAAACAGGCATTCTCTAAGAACTCCTTGCCAAGGTCAGTTTCCTAGTAAACCGACCTGGGACTTCAATGTTTTGCAGTTCTGTTTTTTTTTTTCTTAAGAAGGCTCCACACCCAATATGGGGCTTGAACTCACGACCCCGAAATCAAGAGATGTATGCTCTACCGACTGAGCCAGTCGGGCACCCCAATGCTTTGCATAGTTCATTTTATCCAGAGTCAAAATTTGTGTAGTAGTTAAAGCAGACTTCGGATAAAAAATGTTAGGCTTCAGAATCTGGCTCTCCTCTTGACAGCTGTGTGAACCTCACATAGTTGTTACGAGGATTAAATGTGATGACTATGTAAATGATTTTATTAGCACTGTGCATGGTCCATAATAAATCCTCAACAGATATTATTTACTGTTACTATATCTAAATACACATATGCCAAAAAATCTGTGCTTTTATGAACCAGCACTGAAAGTTCTCAACCGAACATATTATCTGTTGGTCCCCCAAAAAACTTTGTTATGGAGTCCAACCAACTGTATCTTGACTTCTTCTTTGTTGAGATACATGATGGTATATATAGTTATAAGGGCAAGAGCATAGAAAAATACTGCTAAGGCATGACAAGAGTAGTTTACATGAAAGAGTAGCAGTAGAACATGCTAATAGCTTAAAACTCAGCTGCCAAAGTCACAGTACTTAGACCCCAGTCCCGAGAAGGCCAGTCAAAAATATTTACTGAAGAGCTACTAGACCCAGAAGACAGTCTGTGCAAAGTACCTATTCAGAGGAAAAAAAATCCTTTTTATACAGTAAATTCATATTGCATAACTGTTGAACTTAAAAACAAAAGTCCACAGGGAAAAGAAATGGTACTTTCCAGCCAAGAGTATATGTACCACATTTTACTGTTTCTGTTACACATGATCCTGTTGAAATTTGTAAATAGACATTCCCGAAGAACCCTCTGACAATCTCATTTTCCTATTAAACCCAGCTGGGTCTTAAATGCTTCCCATGCATAGCATTTAGGAAAGTAGTGGGTACATAGTAGGCCCTCAGTAATTATCAGCCAGCTTGCAAAATTATTTTCCCTCAGGTACTGTGTGCCATCCTGGGGATACAAAATGTATAAAATGATCCCACACACAGTACTAAGTATTGTACAGATAGACAGGAGAAAACAAAAAAATAAGTAAAAGTCCTTTAACATTGCTATTACATGCACAGGTAAGTTAAGGAATGTAGGGATTTGTACATTATTCAAGGGAAAAGAACACTAGACTGTAACATTTATAACAGAAAAAAAGCAAACAGTGGGACTAGAAGAGCCTCAATTAACCCACCACATCTGAAATAGATTTTCCATGCTGTTGCTCCAAAAGGAAGAATCCAGAAAGCCCTGTAAAGTGGAGACTGTTTCCAAGGAAATTAAATACTATCTTATTCTTGACCAGGAGTCATCTTTGCACACAAAAATATGTATTTCTCCAACCGAGAGAAAGTTATAGTGGAAACCTTACTTTTGCTTTTGCAGCATCCAACTTTCTTTTTGGTAAAGAACTTTTCTTTGATTTCTTTTCAGGGCCCTTTCCCCACCACCCATTTCAGTGTCTAAGGGCGGAATGAGACTCAGTCAATTGGTAGATCCCAGCCACTAGGTCAGAGAGTAGATCCAGGATGAGCAGGTCTCCTGTTCCAGGTGGGTAAGGCCTACCCCTGGGAGTCAGGTGTGGACCCTGAAAGAGAAGCGAGTCTTTGTCCTGGGATGCCTGGCAGCGACCATGACAAAAAGCAGACAGAAGCCAGCAGCGTGAAGCCAGCAGAGGGGCGGCCAACAGAGAGGAAGGTACAGAAGTAGACGGACTGAGGCCTGAGGGCATTACTGAACTCCTAAATCCAGCCTTGGTAAGAGCTTATTTACCCAGGACTTTTCAGCTGCAGGAGCCAAAAAATCCCTTTGGAGTTCTAGCCAATTCTGATTTGAGTTTCTATCACTTGTCCCTGAAAGCGTCCAAAAGAAAACAAGTAGAGATGGAAAAGACGCCAAAAAACAGTGTCAGAAGAAGAGAAAGATGTAGAGAACAAGAGAGCTTGGTGGAAGGGTAAGTGACTTGGCAGGAACAGAGGAAAGTCAGGAGGCAGTAAGGGACAAAGGCAGAAGATAAACGTTGTACGTGGCATAATATTAGTCTTTCTGGACACAGAATTCCTTGCAAAGGAACCAACCCAGGGCCTCATCAAGAAAAAAGTGTTTTGAATTGCTGACACCAATGAGACATGGCATTTGAAAAGACATAATTAAAATATTAATAACAATGTTCCTAGTCAAAAGAGAAAGAAAGGAGAATCATGAAATTGAGATCAATTCCTAAAATATTACATGAAACTATTATTGTACGTTAGGAAACATACGATTCTGATAGTGGGAAAAAATTAGGACATATATAATTACATGTCATATCATTAATACCTGTTCTAAATGGGAGCTTGAAAGTGTGATGAGTTGTCATGGAACAAAATGTATCTAACGACTATGCATTGAGTGAGACCTTTCATTTACAAGCTGTCTACTGCACAAACTAAAATACAGGTTTTTAGGAAACATTTTCAGTATATGCATTAAAATAAATTTAATATTTTAAGAAGACAGTTATCATAAAAATGCAAACTTGAAAATCAAGAAGTCACAATCAACATATTAGGAATGCAAAATGAAAAAGTAGATTTATTCACCTTAAATCATTATATATTAATGTTTTTTTGAGTGGAAAAGAATGAAACAGTGGGAAAGTGACAGACAACACTGTTAATCATAGCTTGCACATATAAAGAAGAAAAATTGATTAGTGTTCACTGTAGGAAATTTTCATCAATAACTTTACCAAATCAAATAACTGCAGAGATGAAATATTCTATTTTATAAAAGATATTATTGTTAGAAATGTTGAAATTAAAGTTTTGAAGTATCATTTATAGCCAACGGAATTTTTTTTAAAAGATATACTGTGCTCTTGAGTAGCATATGCTTTGCTTTAACACAGAAGGTTTAGGGTAGACAATTCACAAAATAAAAAATGGTCATTAGTATGTCTTTGGCAAATCAAATCATTCTAAAACTAATAAACAAGAGATGCCTTCCCAAGTATGGAATTCTGAGAAGATATATAGTGAAATACAATATGCTTATAAAAGGTATTTTGATTTTGAAAGCCATAACGTCAGAATGAAGAAAAATAAGAAAAAGAGGGAAGAGAGAAAGGATAAAAAAAAAAAAGCACCAAAAGAGATTATTCTGAAAATTAAAGCATTCCAGGTATGATCTTAAAGACACTTTCCAACATTTGCAAAATAGAATCAAAGCAGTATAATGGATGAGCATTAAACCAGGACTCAATTAAATAGATGCTCCTATAGAAGAAAAAATTATAGACTATTTTTAGCATGCTACAGCAGGATAGCACAACAGCCTCAAAATTATGGTACACAATGCACTACATGACACCACACACCTATAATAGTGCTTTATGTGAAATTAAAGGATTGAATTCAACCTAGCTTTTTCACAAGCCATTTGGTTTTAACTTTAAATATACCACCCGAGCAGCTGCTACCTTTACCAGGCAACACTGTCTTTCACGGACAAGCCAGAACAGTTCTGCTATGGACAAGAAACTGCTTTTAGAGTTAAGACAAAGTGATTAAAAAAAAAATCCCAACAGAAGAGTAATGAAAGAATACTCCAACAGTGACCGAAGAGGAAAAGTAAAACAAAGCAACAGGAAGATGATTTCTAAGCAAGAACTTTTCGGAGGTTCAGGGAAATAAAACTGACATATCCCGAGAAGCATTCAATCTATTTCTACTGTAATGGTGTTATATTGGAACCGGAGAAAACCCATATGGAAGAATGCCAGTTAATCAAAGGGCCAAATGGCCTGGTGATTTTGCCAGCCTTGGGAAATTCCCAAGTCTCTGGGATACTGGACTCTAAGATTTCACAGGACTTCTTTTTTATACAATCGCACTCAATTTGAAAGGCATCAGAATGAGAGTTGTATAAAGTGAAGCAGTATTTCTTTCTTTGATCCCCACAATGATACATACAACATGCTTTGTATTCCAAAATAGGTATAAGAACTTAAAATAAAATACTGTTGCTATCTCAAGAAACCTTGAGTCCAGAAGTTTATCATGATCAGTAATTGAAAGAAAAGGGAAGAGAGCTGAAAGCCTACTAAGGCTGAACATCAAAGATTTATTTATTTTTTTTAATGAAATGGAGTCAAATCTAAAATGTCCATGTAATTCAGGGATCAGAAATCTTCCACATGCTTAGACTTGAAACATACTGTCATCATTAACAAAGAATCTAAATTAATGAATTTCACACAATGGCCAGTGATTGGCCCACACCGATGGAGATGACTCCATTCTAATACCACTATTCCTATAGGAAATGCCCTATTTGACTTCTTAGAATTAACTGATCACATTTTTAATGGTGGAATTAGCTAAAACCAATTGAATAAGACAAAATTGCAGCTGAGGAAAAAGCGAAAAAACTATACTCAACAATTAACTGAATTTCCACGAATGCTACCATATTTTAACATGCAACAGGAAAGTTTCAAGATTCTCCACAGTAATGACCCTGTGGTAATAGCAAACAAGGGCCACATCCAAAAATCAACATCCAAAGGTACAAAACAGAGGATTCGCTTTCAGATAACAAATTTTGTAGTTTAAACATTACTCTTCAAACTGTGAAATTATGTCATCCTTCAGAAACAGAGTTTATAGGCTTGTTATTTAGTTGTTATTTTCAACAAGTACTCCCTGGAAGGGAAAAAGGCAAAAGGATTCTAAAAGCTATTATTATACTCTGACATTTGGGTATTCTTGATTAAAAAAAGAAGGAAAAAAGATATTCCATGCAAAACTCTCAGATGTATCAAAATCAAGAAGTTAGTATCTTTGCCTTGAAAATAATACTAGTTTAATTCTCTTCAGCTTAATTTTTAACCTTAGAATCATACAAGATAGAAAAGGAGAATATTTTAGGTGCCCAGTCCTTCCTTACAAATAAAAACAAAAGCAAAAAACAAAAAAACAAACTGAGGCCCAGAAAACCCAAGTGATTCCCATTCATGAACTGAGTCAAGACTAGAACAAGGTCTTCAACTTCTAACCTTGAATTCATTCCTTGCTTGCACATTGGTGTGATTGACATAGTATTCATAGTATATCACTTTAACCTTATTGAATCACTCCCAGATTGAAGGTGCTCCTTTTTCAGCCAAATCATCACAGATGATTTCTACAAATGACCCGAGTTTTAGAGGTGACTCAAAATCTCATATGACACACATAATGGTAGGAAACATTTATATATATCTGACAAAGGACTATATATATAGAATGTATAAAGAATTCTTACAACTCAATAATAAAAAGAAAACTCAATTAAAAGATGGGCAAAATCCATGAACAGAAATTATCCAAAGCAGATCTACAAATGGCCAATAAAACCATGAAAACATGCTCAAAATCATCGGTCACAAGAGAGAAGCAAATCAAAACTACAGTAAGATAACACTTCATATTCACAGGGATGGTTACAATAAAAACATATAAAAACAAATGTTACCTGAGATGGGAGAAATCAGAACTCTCATACATTGCTCGTGCAATGACTTTGTAATT
The DNA here is from genome assembly GCA_028646535.1 of Procyon lotor. Taxonomy (NCBI): domain Eukaryota; kingdom Metazoa; phylum Chordata; class Mammalia; order Carnivora; family Procyonidae; genus Procyon; species Procyon lotor. Next base: position 33,211,656 of record CM053603.1, read on the forward strand.
GGTGCAATGACTCTTTAAAATGGTATGACACTTCCTCAAAAAGTTTAACACAAAATTATCATATAAACCAGCAATTCCAGTCTTCAGTATAAACTCGAGAAATAAAAACCTTTGTCTATATAAATGCTTACACTTAAATATTTATAGCAGCATTATTCATAACAGTTGAAAAGAGAAAACAACTTGAATAACCATCAATTAATGAAAAGATACACAGCATGTGGTATATTCATACAATGGAGGATCATTCAGCAATGAAAAGGGACGACGGACTAATATATGTTACAATATGGGTGAATCTCCAAAACATTACGCTAAGTGGAAGAAACTGAAAAATACCACATGATGTATGATACCACTTATATGAAATGTCAAAAACAGGACAATCCATAGAGATAGAAAGTAGATGAGGGATTGCCGGGAGCTGAGGTGGGGAGGCCCTTGGGGGAAATGGAAACTGACTGTGAATGGGCACCGAGTTTCTTTTGGAGATGATAAAGATATTCTAAAATTGATTGTGGTGATGGTGAACTTGGAACACTGTACACAAAATACAAGTGAAGTTGTGTCATCACAGCTCTGTGAATCCCTTACAAACCCCTGAATCACACACTTTAAAGGGGGAATTATAGGATATATGAATTGTATCTTAACGAAGCTGTTTTTAAAAAATATCGGAACCTGTCCCCTGTTCCAGCTCACTACGTCCCCAGCTATTGGCAGGACCATGTCAGCACACACAGTGCGTGTGTAAGAATTGTAAAAAGCTGCTTTCGCTGGGCAAGACAGAAAGCTACCCCTTCTTCCATGCTGACACAGCCAGACCCGGAGCAGGCAGCACTGTGGGAAAAGGAAACCTTGGGGGGATTTCATCCAGGAGCCCTTGGGCAGGGCACGGCCTGCATAAATATGTATAATACATTGGTGACATGCTGCTCATAGATCACTCTATTATTGCCAAGACAGATGGAAAAGATTATCTTTCAGGTGACTTACAGATAGGCTCTCAAATTGTATGCTTAAAATTACAAACTCATGACCTTCCCACCTCCTCCTCCCACCACCCAACCCACGAAATATCCTACTCTTCTAATGTTGCTGCCCGTCCTGGGGAAGTGTACCACCATCGAGTCAAGCCTGTGAGAAAAAATATCCCATAGCCCTCACATCCAATCCCTTACCAAGTGATGACATTTTTGCCACAAGCTTCCCCTCCAAAATCATCAGCTGTGTAAACACCAGTAATAATTTCCTATTGGTCTCCTTGTTGGCATTTTTTCATACCCTTCAATCTAACTGCTACAGAGAAGTCAGCCATTTGATCTTTATAAATCAAAACATGTCACCTTGTTTCTTGGCTGCCCAATTGGGATAAGATAGCTTATGTAAACGTGAATGATTTATCCCTGTGAATACTTCTGTCAACCCATCCTATGCCATTCTTCCTTCACTGGTTACAGTGTGCTGACCTTCATTCCTGTCTAGGTCATAATGAGCTCTTTTACACTTCGTTTTCTTTAAGGCTTGAAAGAGTAAGAGTGAATTGTAGAATTTCAAGCACTAAAGACGGATTATGAGGGCAAGGGGAGGCGACTGGTTTTCCTTACAATGCTGTGAGAGTTAGTGTATAGTTTTGTATTAATCTGATGGAATTCTATTCTCCACTAGACCCTTAGTCCCATGAAAATAAGGTCCTTCCCAGAATGGCCGGCCTCTCGTAAAATGTCTAACAACTGCAAATACTCAGTGAATGCTCATTGAATAAATGGATGAACTCTAGTCATGGAGTTTCTGTAACCTCTTTTGGTGGTTCACCCTTACCATTATAAAATCTACAATGAGAATGCTTCCTTTACATTTGGAAGCTTTCTATCATGATTGGGCCAGTTGATTGAATCACGGACCCATATTTGCCTCACGTAATCAAGATCTCAGTGATAAAGATTCCAAGTCCAGCTCAAACTCAATCGTCCAGACCAAGCTATACTATCCAACATACTTATACTTATTTCAACATAAGAGTGTGTCCTAGGAAAGATTCATATCAATATGCTTTTAGAAGAAAATCAATTGGAAAATATTCTGATTAATTCAGACATGTTGGTCATATGTGCTTCAACCATGGCATCCTTCTCATTCATAAATAAGCATCACAAAGACATGATAATTGGTGCATAGACATAGGAAACTCGGTGGAAAGTTAGATTAAGATACTTGTCTATGGAATCTTCTCAACCAAGATTTCCCCCAAAACACAGGGCCTGAAAAAATAATGTCATATAATAAATACCCTTACATATGCACAAGTATTTTACAATCCAGAAGTTTTTTATGATTCAAAAGGCAAAGAAGAAATATATTCCATTTATG
>CM053603.1:33214525-33232926 GCA_028646535.1 Procyon lotor
TAGGAAATTTAGATTTTTGGTTTTATTTCTTGAAGAGTGGTTATATGGATGTTCATCATTGGACTAGATTATATGTTTATTTCGTTTTCTATATCTGAATAATACATAATAAAGTTTTAATGATACAAGCCCTAGGAAAAGAAGAAATGTGTAAGTCTAGCCCCACGGGGCAATGAATTCTCAGGCAGGTACACATGCAGACAAACAGTACGGGGAAGACATAGTCCTACATTGCTGGGCTTGACTTTCAGAGAATCAGCAGGACAGTAAATCATAAGTAGGGGGGTTGAATTTTTAAGCTTGTAAATGGTTTATCAGTTTCTGAGCAACTTCATGTTTGCAGTGGGAAAAACGTCTCTAAACTCAAACCAGAAAAGATGTAGATAATTTCACATACTTTTGAATGGAAGACTCTCATGACAAAGGGTACTTGGTGTTTTTGTTACCTATAAAATAGAATTTGTATGGGGAAAAAGGATTTTAGCTTTAGAGTTAGAAAGTTTATGGCCTGACTAAGCGTGCTTGATGGCTTCATTTGAAAATTGTGCTTTTGTGTTTAGCTGATGAATAATAAAGGTACAGTGGCTATGTGGAAAATTGTAAAGATAAATAAAAATACAGAGAAGCCCTTCTTCTTGCCTATTTAATAGCTGGAAAGATTTAAGAGATCATAAAGAATGTGGGAGAATACTTTATTTCAGTAAGTGTCTAATATCTAAAAGTTACCATCCCAATGCTTTGACTAAACAACTAAAATAGAAAAGATTTTTTTATGCTTAAGTGCTTCTTACTTCCTTTAGCTCAACCTTCATCATATAGACTGAATCCCTAGATTATTTCATTAGGTGAAAAGGCAAAATCTACTCTCTTTTAAACGTTTCTGCTATACCAAAAGTAAGAGTGCTTTCACTTTAACAAACTCTTGAGAGCTAAGATTTACATGACATACTCCAAAGAATGTTAATTTTCTCTTAACAAGGTGATACAATTACTTCTCTCCTACTTAACACTATTCATCATTAACTAGACCTCATCCCCAGGTGATGTAAAATTTCTCAATATCTTATTAAACATTAATTGTTTTTCCTCTTGTTGAAAGTATATGAATCAAAAAGGACTGTATTTAAATTCTGAATGTGTAAGGAATCTCTGGGCCTGAAATTCCAAAAATTAGCATATCCTGAGAAAATAATGTACTTACGTTCCCAAAGCAAAATATTCATATTTGGGCCTGATTTCTAAATATTTCTGAGATTTTCTTCTGTGCAAGAAACATTCAGGAAAACTGAAGACAGACACACATACTCCTTTACAAAGTACGTGTCCAATAAATCTACAAATTAATTTTTTTCGCAGTAAATTATAATCAACTGTTCAGAGTTCATGAACACAACATGGTGTAATCAAGTGTGACAGGTGAATGTGACATTTAGGCCATGAATTTGGGAAGCTTTTAGAGGTAGATACTATCTTTTAGATTTGTACATTCGTGATTCTTTGTAATAAATGCAGATATCCACTTTTATGAATAAAATGTGAAGTTCATGAGAAACTCTAAAGTTTTGGAATGAAATCTTTTTGAAATGACAAAATTGTTTAAAAATTCATAAAAGGAACATTTGCATACCCAAATTTCACTCCAAAAGGCTTAATGCAGTGATCTGGAGCAAAAGAAGACAGCCCCATGGCTCTTGGGGCTGCATACACCAGCATTTCAATCCTATAACATTTACATTGTGCTCTAGAAACAGACTAACCTTGTAGCTTTAGTTCAGTGGTAAATGTCACAAGATTAAGCACCTTTGTATAATCATCATGTTGTAACACTCTTGAATGATCTTATAAGTTCACTGCCAGCCTTCAGTGTTCAAATGCTCATTCTACACAAATTAGGATTTGCTTTTAGAATCCACAAGTGAGAAATGGTTTAATATTCATATTTCACAAATCTACTGATTTTCAGGCAATGGGCTCTCATTCCTTTGCATATCTTGGTATGGAGGTTATATGTGAATTTGTTTCAAGGCCAATACGTAGGACTTGGGAGCTGGAATGAGAAGTCCTGGGCTTCACACACCACTAGTCTTCCTGAGATAACATGAATTTGATCAAAATGTCTCTGCATCCCCTACACAGCAAGGTGCTGGTATTTCTGCACTGGAGAGAGGCTGGGAAGGTGGATTAAGGAGACTGGGCCAAACTTGTTCAGTGGAATGGTGGAAGTCTATGGCCAATTTCCTTCTAAACATTTTTTTTTTTGGATAGAATTTCTTTAAAACATCATGCATGCCCTTGAGCAACAGGTTTTGAATTTTGAATGTAGTAGCATAAGGTACCTGACACAGAAGCTCTTACAACTTGTAGTAACTACTTCTTCATGATCAAAACTATACTTGTTACTTGTGGGAAATACACTAAAACATCAGTGACTGAGAGTATAGGAACCATTGCCTTCCAATACAAAGAACAAACTATGTGTCTGTGTGTGTGTGGAAACATGAATTTATACGGTAAGTTTAGTCGGTATGAAAAGCCTAAACATTCAGAGTCGAAAAATGCTTTTGAAAGTTTGACCTCCAATGAACGATGACTGTTTGAATCACTGCTGAATTCCCACCACCAGCCATAATGGGGGATACACAGTAGATGCTTATAGAAATTTCTTAAGTGGAATAACCTAGCCATAATTAACCTCCATATATTCATCCCCCAATGTGGTCATCAATATTAACAATAAATATCTCAAAGATGAGGAATGAATGCATATTTATTTTCATTTACCTTATTAGTTATTATTTATTTGCATTACTAGTTATTATAGGAGATGGCAAGTCTTACACAAAACCTCACCAGTGTGAACAACAATCATGAATATAAACACAGACCTATTTCGTCAGTATAATTTAAGGAACCAAGCCCTAAACAGGGTCTTTCACTAGAACATGACAATAAGGTTAGAGACTGTTGCCCTTTGAAACTGAAACTAACAAAACTGAGAGACTTCAGATAGTTTTCAAAATAATCCCCAGACATAATTTGCCTCACAGTTGATTATACAAAGGCAATGTCCTTCAGGATATCCACCCTATCCCACCAAATCTGGTCAGGAAAAGAGAAATACGAACAATATGCTGGTGAAAAACATATGTCACACAGTAGAACTTCCAAAATAAACTGAGAAGAACAAAACAATTTACTGAAATCTTTAGGGAGCAGGGTTAGGTTTGGGAAATAAGCCCACACTAAACACTTGTTAAATCAACAGGCAATACTTTATTTGGGGTTTGACAGGAAAATTAGGAATTTAATCACAGAAGCAATTTGCGGTTTTAGATGCGGCTTTCAAGTTAATAAGCAAATGCATTTGTGTTCAAATGCAATGTTTGTTAATATGTTTACTGAAGTGATGAGAATAATTGCAGCCCTTGAAAGAATGAATGTTCAAATTTGCATATTCAATACTTTATCCAAAAATAACTAGTTAGGCTTCAGCAATAATTGCCAAAGATATAAATGAGTTAAATTGCAATGCTGTGTTTTTAAAAATTAAGTCTTTAAAATGTGTTTTATGACACAGATTCCCATTTCTCACTCATTGATAAGTTTTAAGCATATATATTTAAGAAAAAAAAAAACACTGGGATTAAAAGCAACTCTTCAGTTTACAGTTAAAGCCTGGTTCAAATTGATCAGTGATTGCCTTAAAATTATTCCTACGGGAATTACAGACAAGGTTTGCTATTCCTGCCTTCTCTGGCTCACTCCCTTTGAAGAGCCCGCTCTTCCCGTGACCTGGCCTGGCCACTCAGAACGATCCATGTCTTGGCCTCAGTCATTAGTTAAGACTACGAATGAGACCCAACTAATTTAACTTGGTTTTAACCATTGTGTTTTCCTTCCTCCTTATCCCAATTCAAAAACACAAGAAAGAAGAGCAACGAATGGTATGAATGAATTTTTACACTTCCAACTGTGATATCTAAAATCTAACTTTTACATTTTTCCCGGGTTATCGATTGCTCACACAATTAGCTGTTTCACGTTTTTTCTGACACCATTTGGAACCTTTGATAACACTAACAGGAAGGATGTCCTCTTTTTCCAGCTGCTATGGGGAGGATATAAGTAAGCCTCATGCTCTTTGTCACGTCATTGGTGATCTGTCTTAAAATGAAGCCAAAAAAGGGAATCAATCCAAACTTAAGAATATGCTATAAAATGTACTATTGATCACTTCTCACCCTCTGATCCTTCATGACATTCTTGACTCCTAAACATGATCTAATCTCAAATTTGCTTTGTTTTCTCCCATTAACTTCATTCCATTTCTTTTTTTCATGCTCCACATTAGCAGACACTATTTGCCAGGCATTTGGGAGGCAAGGATGAAGAACACGCGTCCCTCACTTTTAAGGGAGTTATATCCTACTGAGGCAACTGCACATTTTGCTAAGTTTTATCACATAGGTAGGCACAGGGTACAATGGGCACCATCACAGCATGAGGCCCAGCACAGAGGATATTGAGAAGGCTTCATGAGAGACACAGTAATACAAACAAGTTGAAAATGCCCCGTAAGAGATGCTGTCTCCCTCTGCTTCCCTCAGGCACTAGAGATATTATTTACTTTTTAATGGTTAGCAATCATTCCAACCATGTGAAGATTTCATTGCTTTTAGAGGCTGGCTATGGGTCTGGGGACAAGAACTCATCAGCTAGAGAAATCAGGATACTAGAAGTTGCTGAGCATGAACATAAACACAAAGACTCAGGCCTAGTGATCCAGCAGAAAGGATTATATCTCTTTAAGGGCCAAGAGAATTAGAGGAACAAAAACTCTTATTTGCCTTGAAGCAAGTATAAAAGTGAAATAATAGTGACTTCAGATCTCACATGGCAACAATATGCATGTAAGAGATAAACTGCATATAATAAAAATTATATTTAAAATATATATCAGGTATTATATTATAGGATATAGAGTATGTGATACACAGTCCATATGCTATATTTTATATTGTACATGTAGAAAATATAACATATACAAATATAGGACAGATATAGAATCACATATATTACTATATGTGGTATCATGTACAGTATTATATGGTGTGTATATAACATATGTGGGTGTGAATATGTATATATAGACAATAAATGATCATAGACTTTATTTCCTTACATTTTACTCTTTCAATAAACGTGAGCAGAATTTAGTCTCTTTTATTTTCCTTTTCTATCTTACACTAAATGCATGTAGTAGACTTTTGGTAAATTCCATTATAGGGAACCATACTTAAAAGGGAGAAACTGTGGAAGGGGACATGATATTTTGCAATGTTATTTAGTCCTTATAACTTGTATATCGATATTTTTCACACCTTATTAACAAAGTTCACTTATCATATAGAGCTGGAAAAAAATAATGTTGTGGTGATTTCCTTTTGAGGAGAAAACACATAAAAGCTACGGTTTCGAGGGTCAGTCTAGAGCAGCGCTATCCAAAAGAACTTTCTAGAAGCATAAAAATGATCATCAATTCCTTCTAGTACAGTAGCTATTGGCCACACAGGCCTACTCAGCACTTGAAATAAGGCTGCATAGGGGTACCTGCGTGGCTCAGTTGGTTAAGCATCTGCCTACAGCTCAGGTCATGGTCTCAGGGTCCAGGGATTGGAGCCCACATTGGGCTCCTTGATCAGAAGGAAGTCTGCCTCTCCTGCTCCTCCCCCCACTCATGCTCTCTTTCAAATGAATAAATAAAATCTTAAAAAAAAAGAGAGAGAGAGAGAAAAAGAGAGAAAGAAAAGAAGGAAGGAAGGAAGGAAGGAAGGAAGGAAGGAAGGAAGGAAGGAAGGAAGGAAGGAAGGAAGGAAGGAAGGAAGGAAGGAAGGAAGACTGCCTTGACTGAGGAAATATATTTTTAATCTAACTGATCTAAATCTATAGGGTCAACTTCTGGCTACTGGCTACCATACTGGACAACATAGCTCTTCAGTCTCAAGCTAAACTAAATTCTGAAAGCATAAAACCCACATGGGCCATAGTTCACTTTAAGCCTTACTTTCTTTGGCCTACATCACAATTAAAAAGAAAGGTGGAGTCAACAGTAGAAGGGCGGTTTCCAAAGAGAAAATACCTGAATTTTAAAAGATCTTTTGAAAACCTTTTGCTACACAGGCCTGGGATTCCTAGATGGTAACCAGTGGCCTGTGCTGAGAAGCAGTCTTGACCATTCAGTAGGCTTGTGACTGAGTGTTGGACAGTTTCCAGTAATTATTCAAAGTGTCTATATATTCTTACGGCACACCCATCTCCTTTAGCTCTATTACTTGCCTGGTCCCCAGAGGCATTTGTGTATTTTACCCCAGTCGAGCTCCAATATGTGGTTCCTTTAAAGGCTGACTGACATCAGTAGACGTGACCAGGGATCCCTCCTATCTGGGGTCTTTCATTCGAGCAAATGGTGAGCATTGAAGTCCCCTCCCATTTAAATATGTTATTAATACTCCCTCAGGGTAATCTTTTTCAGCGTCATCGGCAATTACAATGAGAATGAATACTAATTAACCTTTAAATATAGGCTTTGGGGCTTAGGTGGGGAGATGCAAAGGAAAGAGTAAAATTCTCAATTAAACCCTAACACAAGTGATTTCTCTGGAGAATTTCTGAACTTTTGGATTTCTAATATGGCCAATTAACAATTCTTTTTACCCAATGGGATAACCAAGAAAAGACCTCTCATCAGACAAATCTGTCTCCGTCTACAAGACAGGTTTACAAAGGATATTCTTTTATAAGACTCTTTAATGTTATTCTGAATCCTGGGAAACATGTTTGGATTGTCTTTAACCTATAATTTCATAGGAACCACTCATTTTCTTCCATGGTATCTATTAATTTATCTAACTGCTTATATTTATAAATACTTATAAAAAAACATTACATTTCTCTGATTTCACATAAAAAAGAAAATCCCCATTTTTATGTCTTCAATGTTATTCCTCACTTACACAATTTATCTGTAGTTTTTAAAGGATAGCAAAAAAATAAGAATAAGCAAGCATATTTTCTTCTGAAATATTTAAAGAACATTATAGAACATTACATGACTGACTTATTAACATCAAAAGCTAGGAGAAAAAAACCAGGCTATAACAGAAGGTACTATCTAAATAGATAAGGTTATAATTACAACCTACATTGTTCTATACTCTCATTTGCTCTATCAGCATTACCTGATAACATGAATAATGGAGTTGTTATAGGAATGTCTAATATTTTCACAATGTAAAGAGGTTCTCTTGTGCTTTTTCAAGGTCTTGACTTCTAGTGACTAAAAACTCTTAGTTTAAGTGGAATTTTATATTGGTTACAAGTCTTAACTTTAGAAAATCTTTAGAACTATAATGAAAGGGTCTGCTTTATTTGGCTACAAACCAAAGTACTTGAGAACAATACCTAGCATGTTAAATTTCTGCAATTATCAGACATAAAAGGGATGAATCAATTTAAGTCACACATCTCCCAGTCTCAGGTACAGATTTTGTTTAAATTACAACATACAACATCAAAGGGCACATTATAAAACATACAAAGCACTATGTAAATAGCAGGACCTTTTCATAAACATTTTATACACATTGTCAGTATGCTTAAAAACACACTCTCTGGAATTACAATAAATACCCAATATATAAAGGTGTGATTGCAACCAAAGACTATTTCTGGATTTCTGAGCTCAAGACTTCTTGCTATTTGATAAAATTTTACAAACATAATTAAACTCTTCATTTAGAAATGCACTCCTATCTGACAAAATTTTGTATCTAATGATAATTTCTCAGCTGAACACATTTATCATCAAATTACTCATAAGATAAATGCTAGGAATACAACTTTACTGACAACAGAGAAACAGCCCACAGATGAGTCATTCACATGGACTTTTTATCATATTACAGTCATATCTAAAAGGAGAATCTTCTGTTTCAGGGAGAAACAAATGGATAAATTTGGAAAATGTTAGAATGTCCTATGAAAACGCTGGGGAAAATGTTTCCAGGATAACATCTTTTTAAAGTTGATCTGTTCATCTTTCCCCTCAAAGAGGAAAATATTTTCAGATGTTGCTTCTGCTTATGTCTGATTAATTGAACTATCTCATTAAATACAGATTCTTGGGGTTTTTTTTAATCTTCTGCTATACTTTTCTTATTTCTATAGGGTGAGGAAGAGGCAGAGAGAAAACTTTTTATAACTTCTGTCATTTCTGATCAATAACCTGGAATCATTGTTTATTTTGGTGCAAGTATCCAGCAGGTGCTCTATAAGCACATCTTGAATATTGTTTAAAGAGACTGACCTTGGTTACTTCCAGATACAAAAATACAAAGGTCTACCTTCTAACCCAAGGTTGACCCAATTTAATAAGGAATGTTGGCTTCTATTACTTACATGGATTAAGAACAAAAGAAGTTCTTTATGATCTACATGACTACTCTAAACACTTAGAATTTTATTAATACAGGCTGAAGTACGCTTTTTCTGCAGGTTATAGAAAAGGTTTTGCCAAGAAACTAATACTGTAAACAGAGTTTTCGAGACAAAAGCTCACAGTATTTAAAAGAGTGTATTATTTTCAAGGTGCCTCAAGCACTTTTTCATAGCCACTTATATGAAAGTAGCATATGCTCTTTATAAATAATTCATTTCTTCATTAAATTGGGTCACCTAGGCACATCTAACAGTAAAAATTGTTAATCTTGTGTTCTTTAAAAAAGTAAATACCCACTCCATCCAAATAAGTTGTTATCGTCCCCCAAATGTTAATATTTTTATCTTAAGGTGATGGGAATTCAGATTTTTTTCTCTTTTTTTTCCTTATACCTTTCTGTGATGTTTGAAGGTTTTCAGTGAACAAGTATTCATGTAATCTGAAAAACACATACTTTTATATGAAAAAAAAAAACCTTACTAAATTAAATATGATTTCTCTCCAGGAATAATTAAAATGACTTTAGTAAGATTGTTATTTTATTCTTCCATACTTAATGAGTCTTCAAACACATAGTCAGTAAATGGTAGAAAAAGAAGTCTAAATGCTAAAAAGTATTTTTTTAAAACTGATTCCTAAATACCTTTGGAACATCTGGTTTTATCCCCACAATGGATATATATGTTTCCAATGACTACATAAAAACATACGTTTATACATTAAATTGCACTATAAGCGAGTGAATAGACATTGTTTATTTAAGAAATTCTACCATGTCTCTTTTAAATCAAGAAATCTTCTTATAAAGTGAATAATCAATCAAATATATACAGTATGGATCCAATGTTTACATACGAACATGGCATACAACTACAGTTTCATGCATTCTTTCTTAGAGATGCCATGAATATACCGAAACAAAAAAAAAAAAAATCACAATTGCCACATTGTTGTTTCATAATTTGGATTTGCAAACTTGTCACTGTACCTGTAATGAGGTGAGGGGTTGCCTCTTGCTTCACAATTTAAAGTTATTTTTTTATCCTCTGAACCCACAGGGAAAATGCTGTTGCTGGGCTCTCTGATAAACACTGGACCTTGCAAGAGAAGCTCACCTGTATGGGTGGGAGACATCCAAAATAAACAATCACAATAAGTAAAAGGCACTGTAAAAGCTGCATTCTACAATCAAAGAAGAAAACAAGCTACCAGTATCTACTCTTTCAAAAAAAAAAAAAAAAAAAGCAAGAAAGGAAGAAGAAAAAAAAAAAAAGCAGGTATTGCTTCCCTTCTCCACAGAACATACTTTGCAGGCAACGCTTTGCTAATGAGCATCAGTGAAACCCCTGACAGCCTAGTAACATGTATGCGACAATGAAGATCAGTACTGAAAAACACTGCCATATTAATAAAGTTCCTTAAAAGTATAAATAAGGCTGTACTAATTACTTTTTATGATATAAACTCCACCTAACTTTTCACTGGTGAATATTCTATTGCAGAAGGTCTTCTGTCCTAAGGGTCTTTACAGAAGTAAAGTTGTATTCAAGACTAGCTGAATATTTGAGCATGATCTTTTTCATAAAATCTGCCATGCTTGCTAATCTGAAGGTTCACAATATTCTTTTTTCTGTTTGGACTTCAAAACACTCAACATTTGCTGGTATTTCTACTTTATTACCAACCAGGTGAAAAGAAATATACCCCTAAGGAAGTATCTTTTAAAGGGAAAATTCAAATATTTTCTGAGAATCTCCACACATACACAAAAATAAAAATCTGTCTTGGTGCTATGAATTTAAAAAGAAATGAGATAATGTCATCAACAAATGCTTATGCCACTTCAGTTGTACAATCACTGACAGAGCATTTCTGAAAACAAACAAATTCACAGGAAAAAAAAGAAAGAAAGAAAGAAAAGAAAACTCTTAACTCTCCTGTGTTGGGGAACTCAGTAAAATGGGAGGAATTCCTGCTGAAGCAAAGAATGAATAAACAGACTAAGAGACAAAGAGAGCCCACAAGTAGTCAGACAAAGAAAACAGGTTAGAAAAGCATCCCCAAAAATCCAGAAACTGTGAACTTGTATTTTGACGACTTCAAGTAGGAATGACATTCCTAAGAGACATTTACCATATAACAACCAGAATAATAAAATAACATGATACTGAAAATAATCACTGACGTGATAAAAATAGCAGTCGCTGGTGCCAGTGCGTGAATCCTACACGGCCATACCTGTCCTTTAATCTTCAGAGAGATCTTTATTCCCAGTGAACAGAAGAAAAGCATGGGACCTAAAAGTGGCCAGGTGACCGGGCAAGTTCACGCAGCACTGCAGAAGGTACATAGTCTAGAACATCTGAGTCCAGATTCCCGGCAGTGGCACCCTCTTATTATACTCAAGGAATACAGTCTTGCCCTTTATCTGGTCTTTGCCCTCAGCTTCTGGCAGGAACCTTTGCCTTTTGTGATGGGAATGCCTTTGTTTAGGGTGGGGTCTGGCCACCCAGGATCTGAGGGCAGGACCAGCCACAACTGACAGTGTGGGATGGGGACTGGCCACGCCCGAAAGACCACCTTGTGAGATTTGAGTCATGAGGTATGAGCTGACTTGGGCACCTGAGCTCAACTATATGTGCCATCACCAGTCACTACTTATGTAATGAAGCCCCAGTAAAAACTCTGGACACAGGCTTGGTGAGTTTCCCTGGCCGGCAGTAGTCCTTGCTTATTAACACACCTCAACGCCAGGAGGTTTACTCATCCCGAGGACAACAAAAACTTAGCTTTTGGGACCTGTTCAGATGCTATGGTTTCTTCCTTTGGCTGATTTAAGCATGTATCCTTTCCCTGTAATAAACCATGGTCATGATTATATTAGCTTTCAGAACTCCTGTCAGTCCCTCCAGCAAATTATCAAAGCCAGAACTTGCAGCTGGTGTTAGAAAAGAGAGGAGTCTAGGGACTGTGCACTCAATCTCAAAGTCTAGCTAAATCTGGATACTCTTTCCACCGCAACATCACCACAATGTTAATCCTTTGTAGTACCAACCATACCTTAAGAAAGTAGGCTGCTATCCTCTTTAGTTCCCAGTTTTTATTTACCTCCGAGGGGGAAATACTACTAGGAAAAAATACTCACTTTTTTTTGTAGAAAGGGAGAACTTTCAGAAGAAATGGATTTTGATAGCTATTAATGCCCATAATCAAAAAGATTCAATGTCGTCATTTTTCCGATTCCCCCCTAAGTAAGTTTACTGCAGTAAAAATTAACAAATAAATATAAAAATGACAATTGGCTTTGTTAATCAAATTTACTGTCTTAGTTGAAAATAATTATAATGCCTATTTGTAAATATTTACAAATATGGTGGATATGGATATATGGATAGCATTTTTTTTTCTGGCATAATAGCTCTTGATTTACTTTGAGTGGCGAATCTATTTTATTCACTTATGAGATGGTATAGCATCATTATTCCAACAAACTCTGATGTACGGGGAACTTTAAAACAATATTACAATAACATCACGGTGTAGATTTGAAAATTCCAGGTAAGTTAGGGAGAGAAAGTGACAGAAGGAAAATTAGGTCAAGATAAGGAGGTGATTTCAATGAAAAAGAGAAAAAAAGGTGCTTTTTAATAAAAATTTCCTATAAATGACCACGATGAAAATTCAAACATCCATTCTATCACCTTCTAACACAAGTCCAATCCCAAATGATACTGTAATTCTTCTCTAGTGACCATTATTAATTTTAAATGAAGGTGTTAAATAACTAGAAGACTTTTTATTCTGACACCCTTTTGAGAGAATGACAATCACAGCTAATTTGCTAACATTTATGTGCCAGGCACTGTACTATGGAAATTACAAGCCTTGCCTTCCTTATTCCCAGGCTATGTTTGACCCCATCCTCTACCCTATGAGTTCCAGCACCATTCTTGTCTATGCCTCACAGTCCATGCTGACTGTTGTCACACTTGGGTTCAGCCCCCACCACCCCGTTATTCTTGTGCTCTGATTTCCTTTTGTCATTCAGAAGTCAGCATAAATGTCATCCTCTCAGCTTCCACGTCCCTCCACCCGCCCCTCACTTCCACCTTTCACAGAGGTACCAAAGCACGTCTCACTGTATCTCACTCTATGAAGACATTATACATGTCCACCTATGTGCTGGTTATTTGTAACCAATTCATTGGTATATCCCCAACTCCCAGAACACGGCAGATATAGAATTATATTTAGTTAATTAATTAGTATATAATTCTATATTAATTAATATAGAATTGTATTTATCTACTGAATGAATAAGATGAGTGAAGGAATTCTCACAATAATTCTGTATAAGGCCGATAGTTTTTTTACAGCTAGTGATTGATAAAGCTAAGACTTTAATTCAGAGGCTACGTTCTCACCTTATAGTTATTTGGCCTCCCCAGCAGAAATCAGGCACAGAACAGTTAAATAACCCAACCGTGGTAACACGGGGTTGTTTTGTTTTGTTTCTGGTGAGAGGCATGGGATCAGACCCTAATACTCCTATTCTTGGTGTGTTTCCCTTTCCAGTAAAGCACACAGTTCTAAATATGGTCAACAGCAAAATTAACGATCAGCTTGCTATTCCAACTTCAGTATCTCCGGATAACACCGGATTTCCCAGCCTGTGAGGCACATACCCCCATTTGTGAAATTTAAAGCTCCTAAAGGCTTTTTAGACTATCAGCAGCCATTCAAAAGCCTCCTAAATTGGAAGTACAAATTAATAATCAAATCTGACAGGTCAGTCCATGCTTCATACTCTGAAAGGAGACAAAGACCACTCAGTCCTGCTTCACCAGAGTGAAATAAGAGATGCTGGGGTATAATGCTGTAGTCTCTCGCTAGCAACATAAACTTGAAAGGAAGAGATTCTGGAGTCTCATTTTTTCCAAAATGAATTTTAATCCTCAAAAGGACAGAACCTTGACGATTCACATGGATATTCATAACCAGCAAAAAGCAGCTTGGCTGAGAAGAGAAGGGGGCCTCCTGGCTAACGAAATGGATTCAGTGTAACATTTAGATTGATGCTAAACTTTACTTTCTGTGACAGGGGCATTTTTTTGATATGCTAGCCTGGCTCCAAAGCTCCATTTTACGTTTATAGCCTAAAATAAAGGGCATATAACATTTCCGAACAGGACTAATAAGTCCAAAAGTCCAATCCTGAGGTGTTATTTTTTCCCCCAAACACCCATGGGCTACTCAGAATAACTACCTTTGAATGTAAGTACAAGCTTTATGAGCTCCTAAGGTAATGTCACCTAAAAGATCAAACTGTGGCCAATCAATTCTAATAGTCATACTCCATACAGTTTTTATGAAGGCTGACAAAGAGAAACGGACAAAGCATTCTAGGCAGTTGGATTGCTTTTACTAAAAGAAATAAAAATCCAAAAAGACCATAATGGTATCTCTGAAATTGCTATGGAAAAAGGAAAGCATATCCTATTTTCCCTCACTGATTTACATCACATCTACATGATGCAAAACTGAGGGATATTTTGAAATGAAGAGGGTAAATCCAAAAAAGGGAGCTAGGATGGGCATTGCTATTTAAAGTAGAATTTAAGAGAAGGTAGAGCTAGAAAGGAATAGTCAATGTACTTATAAGGCATCCAAACCAAACAGAAGGAGCATTAGCCTGGATCAGAGAAAATAAAAGTAACATGTCATCAATGAAATGAGATCTGTATTCTAGGCCCTACTATTCTACAGAAAAAAAAAAATAAAGACAGAAACATTTTCTAGCAGTGGGGCATCATCTTTTTTTGGGGGAAGGGGCATTGGTAGCGTAAAGCTAGAAAATGCCAAACAAACAAGAAATGACAAAAATAAAATTCCATTTATATTTTTCCAAAGTCAAAAGAGGATAAAGAATTTAACCTTAATCATTTCTTTAATAAATATTTGAATGCCAAACACATCCAGCATATAAAAAACTAGTCTACCCCACGTCTCTTAACTATTCTTTCTCATTGCCTTCAAAATCTCCCTCTCATCAGAGACACAGAAAGCACCAGATAAACTACCTTCCTAGAACTCTTTGTAGTTCTTGATTGTGGAGCAACACGGACAAGGAGGATTGGATTAGGAGACCAGTAGCAGCCAAAGAGGGGTGTATTAATTTGCGAGGTCCGCCATGACAGAACACCACAAACTGGGTTGTTTCAACAACAGGAATTTACTGTCTCACAGTTCTGCAGACTAGGAGTCTCAGATCAAGGTGTGGGCAGCACTGGTTTCTTCAGGGGGCAATAAGGGAAGAATCTGTTCCAAGCCTGTCACCTGGGCTTATAGACAGCTGTCTTCTCCCTGTGTCCCTTCAGGTCATCTTCCCTCTGGGTGTGTCTCTGTGTCCAAATTTTCCTTTTACAAGGATACCAGTCATAAAAGATGAGGGCCCACCCTAATGACCTCATCTTAACTAATCCCATCTGCAATGACCCTATGTCCAAAAACAGTCATGTTCTGTGGACCTGGGGTTTAAGACTTCAACACACAAGTTTTGAGGGGGACACAACTGAACCTCTCACAAGAGGTAAGGGGAAACCTGCTAAAAGATTTTAGGAAAGAGTATCCTGATTTTGAGGAAAAAATAAACCAAAACCAAACAA
Organism: Procyon lotor; assembly: GCA_028646535.1. NCBI lineage: Eukaryota > Metazoa > Chordata > Mammalia > Carnivora > Procyonidae > Procyon > Procyon lotor. The sequence goes on from CM053603.1 coordinate 33,229,688, forward strand.
AAAAACATAAAGGAAATGCTGACTCTGCTTCCTTTCCTTTTTGATATGGAAATTTTCAGGTGAGGAAGGAGGTCATGCTGGGAACTTCTATGGCCATTTAGATACCATGAGGGGGAAAATATATATATATATATATATATATATATATATATATATATATATATATATACACACACACACACACACACACACAATCAAAAATATGTATAGCTAGTATAGAATGTAACGATATATATATATATATATATATATATATATGATACATGTATCACAAAAAAGCTAACCCAGAGCCCTCACATCTTTGAGTTCCTGAACCAACCAACCACATAAGCCCAAACATCACATCAGAAAAATAAACCTCAAATGGGTTTTGTCACGTGCAGCTGAATGTACTATAACCAACATGCTAGAAAAAAAGGGAGCACAGCATACTTAAGATGAACAAGAAAAAGAAAATGCATACCAGGAAAAACTAATTTATCCATTTCCCACATCTGGAAATGGTATCAAGCAATTAGATTGTAAGAAAAAGTGCTGGAGAATGGCAGACACCTGGAGTATGAGAGCATAATAGAGACCAATAGAAAGCAATAAAAATTATTTAATTTGCTAAATTAATGGTTTACTACCTAATTTGCTCAATCTGTGTTTTACGTTTTGTCCATAAACAGAAATAAAGAAACTGCATGGGAAGCAATGTGCAATAATTAGACAATTTAAAACTGAAAGGGACTGTTTAAACCTTACAGGTGCTGAAAATAAATGTTCAATAAAAAAATCCTCCTGTGAACTGGAAGAGCCTTTCCAAATCATGACAAATTTCTAGCAAAAATTGCATTTTTCTTTCATTGCAACCTGCCTAAAAAAAAAAATCCACAAAGATGACCACACCCATAAACACATATGCACATTATGGTTGTTTTGAAAGTTAAAATATCTGGATTTTAGCACTTTCCTTTATTGAACTAATCATATATTTTGATGAAAGTTATCCTCTATTTCACTGGGTTAATATTCAGTTTGTACAATAATTGAGTAAAAGAAGAGAATGTGGGAGAATTTTGAGGGTGCCCAATATTTAATTTTTATACTTTAAGCCAATGGCTGTATTTCTGATTTTTGAATATTCTTCACAATTGAATGAAATAGTTAATCACTTCATTGCTATATTGCATAAAATAATGTACATCGGGGAAAAAGGCTTAGGAGATGGGTTGAAGTCTTTGTTGATTAAAATGTTTTCATAATGCCTTATGGCTTTATTTAAATTCATGTTTTGTCTCCACATGAATGTGAAGTCTAGTGCTCTTGAACTTTCCTAACATCCTTCCATAATCCCCAGCCCAGAGTTATACCTTCCTCGCTAGTTTAATAGCAGCTCCACATGACAAAAAAAAAAAAAAAAAAGTTACAATGCTATTGTTAGATGCAGTGTGCAATGTGCACAATATAACCAGGACTGTACAATCTGTAGCTCATGTGCTTAAAAAATAATCTACTTACATCCCTACTTTCTATGATACCACATTTCATTGAACATTTCTGATAGATGCAAATTCACAAAGTTCTCACCATTTCATACTGAATTGAAGACTTCATTAATCAACTCTTCTAAAAACATTTCTTAGACATTCTTCCCTCAAAGATTTTAATAGAGATTATTATGTTTGTGGTTTCTATTGTTTACCAAAGAGATTGGGTCAAGGCTTTTTGGGGCCCAGGCATGATTCCCTTCATGTATTTTGGAAATAATGTTTCATTCTTGGAACTCCAGTTCAAGGCTATTGTTTCTATGAAAAAAATAACTATGCAATAAAGAATTTCTATTATAAATCAGTTGTAATGGAGAAGCTATTAAGAAGTAATACCAGCTGGTGATTACGTTCTGTAGTATCTTTGCAGTGTAATCTCATAAAGTAGAAAAGAGCATAATCGTTTCTTGCCCACACCTCAGTAAGCAGAAGCCAGCATAGTGTTTATAAATGTCTGTGTGTATAAAATACCTTCTAGTTCCCTCTTCCCAGCAAGGATCTTGATTTTTTCTTTCTATACAACTAAGGCTATTAATAAGCTGGGCTGTGTGGTCGGTACAGAGATCCACAGAAGCAGGACAGAGGATGGCCATTGCCAAAACTGGTTGTCTGGAACTATGGGATGGGGGCTGGGGGAGTCTCAGAGCTGCCTGAACCTGGATTACTAAATAATTTCTCAAATTTGCTCTCATTAGTTTTCATTTACCCACAACTAAATATATTTTTCTTCATAATTTATTGTAGACACAGCATGTGTGTGTAAACACACATACAAGTGATTAAAAAAAAAAGAGTCTCTTGAAATAATACTTATCTTTGTTGCATCCTGGGTCATAGCATTTTTTCTATTCTTTTCCATAGAAATGAAACCAAGTTAGGCAACGAAGGTAAAGAACTGTCTATGTTGGAAATGGAAAGAGTATTTGTGGTCCTAACATGTAGAAATGACAAGACAGTCTTCTCCAAACCTGCTAAATGACTACATTCTCTGTAGGCTTGGAGAGGGGAGCAAATACTATTATGCGTCACTGGTAACCTTGGCAAATAAGAACACATATTTTATTTTGGAAACAAACATTATTTCTTCATTCTAGAAGAATGAAGTACTCATACTTCATGGAGTAAAATCCCTCATTATATATACTTATTAAACAAATGCATGGTCCCAGACATCAACATATGAAGGTAAAATAGACACTGCTTACCAGGCCCTGTACTAGACATTTTGTATCTACTCAGTTACCTAATTCTAAGTAAATATTAAACATTTTAAATAAAAGATGATACTCATGTTAATGTTATTGCTTTCCTCAATATTGACACAATAGAAGTAATGATCCTCAGAGCTGCAGAGGATGAGTTAAATTGAATACTCTACACACATTTTTGGTGCCACCACTCTGGAGAAGCATTTGGCGATATGTATGAGAAGCCCCCTGCATGTAGGAAGTCCAAGGAAAATCTGCTCTCAATTCTTTCATTCATTTTTCCTTAGCCTACTTTCCTTCATTTGTACTTAGCCTACTTACTTTACCACTTAGCAATCTTCCTCCATTCAGAATTTTTAGAACAATTCTTATGTATTCTACTCATAACAATATCCCTATCATATCATATATTGGCTTTACTTGCTTTTCACTCGTATTTTCCTTATTCCTAGTCATTAAACTTTGGAAGATGGTGAATATATTAAACACACACTTTTAT
>CM053603.1:33233026-33253737 GCA_028646535.1 Procyon lotor
AAGAAAGAAAGAAAGAAAAAAGAATTTGGCCATTCACAAGATAACCCTAAGCAAATACCCTATCTCCAATTGGAATATCCATGTCCAATTGCAACATAATTCATCATAGAAAAATATGGACTTACAGAAGCTAATTGAGTGACTGCATCAATGAGTCTCAAAAAAATATCCCCTCTGTGTTCTCACAGGTGTCTACCATCATTAGGTGGCTATTTCTGTTTAAGAAATGTATAGGATGTTGACCACCTATAATTCATCCACTCCCTCCTGAATACTGAATATATAGGTACCACACAGAAGTAACTTCACTAAAGCCATAGATAAATAGCACTTTCAAAAGCAACAACACTCTACCAATCATTTCTTGTGTAACTTCTGAGGGCTGAAGCAAAGCCCCATTTCTGGATTTTAATGACTCATTTGAATATAACAGCTGCCCTAGCCACTAAAATAAAAAAAAAAAAAAGTTGAGCTATTGGTGGGCTGTTTTATTACTCAGATTTCTAAAGAAGTTGCTTAAAGTTACTTTTAAGAGAGACTAGCATTTGCACAGATTTTACTGTTCCATGAAATGGATCTCTTTGCAAAATATCCCCAAATCCATGATAAATTGTTAATGTGAACCATGAATTTAGTTAGCATATAACCAACATGCAATTCTTACTTTAGTCTAAATCCACTTAAGGTTAGGATGCAATGTTAGCTGTCTGCATACTCTACATTTCTGTATCTTTGTCTCAGAACTGAAGCTTTCCTTAGGAAAACATGCTTGCTCTTTAGAGGGGGGGTCTGAGCTAAATTGGCTTCCGGGACTTTTCACATGCATGATTCTTTAATTTTATGAAATGTATATTATGCAACTCATTACACACAGTTGGGAATTTTGGTTTGCAGAGCTGTATGTCGGCAGCTACTGGGCCAAATCTATCTTACAGCATTATGGGACTTGGGTCATAAAATGTTCAGGGGGGAGAAAAAAACCTTCCTTAAATCAAATGGCCTCATTTAAAAATCCACAAGTATCAGGTATAGAGTCAAATTTAACCTTAAGGGAAAACAGTTGATGATCTAATAATACCAGGCCTCCTTTCTCCCATGGCGATCCTCAACTCAGCACTGCCATGCAGACAGAGCAACATACTCAGTCTTCCCAGAAGGCATCCCCACAGGGAGAGAGACATCTTGGGTTGTTAGCAAGAAATTCACCCTCAGTTACGTGAAAATAACTTTGTTTACCAACTAAATTATCTTGAATTAATTTAGACCATCCTTCTTCCTGGAATGCTTTCCCTCTTGTCATTCAAGACACAGAATCTTTTGGTAGTCCACCCAAAAATTAATCTCTCTTAATCAGAAATTCAATTTAGTGCACTGGATTATAAACTCTACCAACACATCTGTATTTTAGTAATTTTTGTGGAGGTTGTCTCCTTTTTTCTGGACCTATGTCCTTTTTATTCCCTAATAGCACGCCGCAAAATACCTTGCACATGATAACCTAAGTGCTTAATAAAAAATGATCTTAAAAACACATATATTTATGCTTTAGGACAGAGGTCAATAAACTATATCCATAGGCCAAATTCAACTGCCATTTGTTTTTGTACAACCCATGAATCAAAAGAATAATATTTCATGACACATGAAATGAAAATTATATGAAATTCAAGTTTCAGTGTCCATCAATAAAGTTTTATTGAAAGACAGACATCTTCACTTGTTTATTTATTGTCTATGGCTGCTTTCACATTTCAATGACACAGTCGTTATGACAGAGACCATATGGCACACAAAACCCAAAATATTCACTATCTAAACACTGCATGAAAAAGTTTACCAACACCTGCTTTAGGAAGGAGTGTCTAATAGGAGGAACAGTGACTTTGCATCAAGATAAACATGCTTTTTTCTCCCCTCAATACTGCCATCTACCTTTTTAGGCAAGTCACTTAAGTTCTCTGAGCCACTGAGTTATGGAAATGATATCAGTATTAAAGAGTTTTTGATTAAAAGATAAGCAATATTTTTAATGCAGCGCAGTACAATACATAGAACTGGATACTATTGCCTCTTTTTGCTTCGTACCTGCACCAAACTTTTGATTACATCTGACTGAGGAACAGTAATTTATGAGAAGGCAGTCTAATAAATGGCTTCGCTCATTAGAGCACCCTATCTACAAGGCATTGTCCTTATCTTCGTGCTAGTTGTGAACACTGCCACCTGTGTTCAGTTATCTGGTTTGAGGGAATAATTGCAAGTATTATGTCTAAGACGAAAGGTCATTATTCTATGGAGGGTGGTAACTTCAAAAAACAGGAAAAAAGAAATCTTTATAATACCTACCCCATCAGTTCTCATTGAGAGACAATTCTCCAACAGGTATTACTCTCCTTTCTGTCTCCAAATAATTTCTCACCAAAACAGTATCAATGGGAAACTCAACAAGAAAAGCAGGAAAGAGCTTTCAAAAACCCCAAGAAGCAGGAAAAAAAAAATAGATTCTTTTATATTATTGTTAGCCAAATGTTTATTTTCTCTCTTCTCCCATAATAGGAATAATGGCCACAGCACTGAGCATTCTAAATTTGCTTTGCTGCATAACCAAGCAAAAAGGGAAAAAAAGGCACGTGTGGCACTGTGTATGCCGCAGTATCATTTCTTAAGTAAAGGTAGATGGCTACTCAGAAACCCATGCAGTACACTGTTCAATAGCCAATTCTTCCTAGTTATCCCTATAAATATGCTCTGTATATGACCCCTTCGTATGTGTTTTACACACATGTCTGAGTTTAAGTATCATTCATATGCATGCACACACTAACGGGATGGGTATGAAAAGCTCTCATTTCCTATTCAAAAAAGTCAGGGAAGTTATTTTAAAATCCCATAAAAGAACAACTCGGTAATGAAAAACTTATTTGGAGTCTAAAAACCCAGGAATTCTACTTCAAAAATTAAGGCTGATATAAACACACATAAAGATTGCCATCTGCCTTTAAACATCCCCCGGCGGCACACCCAGACGGCACGTCACGTTGCAGAGGTGCTGAGAACAAGAGGGACTATGGGACTCTGCCATGAATAGGAGAACAGGGAAATACCGCCCTCAGTATGCATATGTTCTTTGACTAATACTTGAAGCTTAGTAGTGCTTTGTGTCAACAAGCAACACCAAGCAATGTCACGATGGCAGCAAGTGATCCCAGGGTGGACGGGATTCCTTAAGTCCAGCCAAGAGCAGCGTTCATTAACCTTCCTCGCTCATAGGATGCAAAGAGCAAATAATGTTCACATGCTTGGAATAAACCATGACTACGTTAGCAGAACCAATGAAAAGAGGAGCCTACACATTTCACTCTCTCACACCAGCAGACCCTACAAACCGATCCAGGTAAAAAACTGAATGGAGTCACAGGTTCAAAGAACATGGATTCATGAGTCACCACGCCATTGTGCGCCATCACACGCCGCCACGCCCCATCACGCATCTCTGCAGCCAGTCCTTGAGTTTGCTTTCTTGACCACCTTGCACCAACAAATCATGGGTCTCTGACCACTATGCAGGAAATCCAAGAAAAGAGTAGTTTTTTTCTGTGTTAGAGTCTCCCAAGGTCACTCGTCACAAGCAGGGGCTTGGATCTACCTGAACGAATAGACAGTGCTCTCCTTTCCCTTTTTTTAACTGTCCTTTTAGTTAAAAGGAACAAATTGCTTCCTGTTTAAGTGACAGGTGGGGATATTACTTTTGTCTCCAGCAGTCCCATAAATAAGAAGAGTAAACCCAGATAATATAAGGAGAAAGTAGTAAGTCAAATACCAAGATAAGAGCTTAATTCCTTAGCTGCCAGGCAGAAGTTGGAAGAGGAAGCATTTTGAGAAATCTAATGGCCTGCTAGAGGTAGAGGAGGTTTTTTTGCCTTCCTTTCCCCCCACCACTCCCCCACCAACATCACGTTTGTTGTTTTTCTCTTCTTTGTAAGCAATAAATATCCACAATGCAGCATGACCAAGAAGCACATTGTGTGATGCTGCTTGAAAACTATGAAAGTTGTATGACAAAACATAAAATAACTATCTCCTCTTATAGTTTCTTCAAATTGCAGACACAGATACTTATATATGTTAAGATGCATACATAATTTGATTGTTCCTCACTGCATATTGTCCTCACAAAATCATTTGAAATATAAAAATATCTCTATCTAAAATAGCATCCCATGTTGCATATCTAATCACAGAGTTCTGTCACTTGACATGGTCTCAAACTTAAAGTGTCAGCTGATGTTCAAAAGAAGCAACATGCAGAAGTGAACATCGATTGTATTTGCATATCTCATTCATGAAGGGGGAAAAAAAAGGCACATGGCAAGTTAGGGCTGACAACACAGGAACAAAGAGCTCAGCTAATTTTCAAATTAAAATATTCTGCAGGTTTTGAGTTAGGGTTTAGCTTTGAAAGTAATACAAAGGCAGAACTGGTCCCTCTGAATGGGCAGTTTCTTATGTCTAAGATTTGAATTTACACAAGTCAAGGGCCAGGGTTGGGGGTGTGGGTGAGGCTCTAAAAGGGTGGATGGTCAATAGTGGGTCACGCTAGGAAATCAGGGAAGGGATCCTCAAGGAATACCTGGCAGGCTTTTTCACTGCTAGAGTGCTTGAATGGTATGTTAAGCAAAAAGAAAAGTTTTAAGACTTTGTCAAAACAGAAAATAGAAAATATGTGGGAACTGGATACTATACAGTTGATGTGAGATTAGAGAAAAAACACATAAACTCATTGCACAGTGCTTGCCAATGAGGACAGCCAAGTGGTGGTGGTTATTATTTTTACGCAAGGTTAAAGACATGCACTGCAACTAGTAACGGTGAGGAAATGGTCTATTTCCACACTGATGAGTATTTTTATACAATTAAACTCATATAATGATTAGCAAGATGGTACAAATGTAGTATAAAGGAAATGCACACGATATTTAAGGACCCAATCTCCCAAACACTCAGCAGTAGGTAAGATGAATCAGCAAGAGTTACTTGAAGCAATAAACATTCGTACGTGCTCACGATTCATTCCAGAAAAGCAATGTAGAATTTTAAAAAGGGAAAGAAAATAGACACAGAAGCCAGGACTAGGATTTATCAATGATCAATCCCATTGAATAACAAATGGGATTCTGATCCCCTAAGCCACCTGGCACACCAGGCAAGTTCTGGCTACATATTACCAATGAAGCGTCAAGTATTTTGACTTAGGAGTAGCTCTGTATTGAAAGAACTGCTTTCCTTTCAGTAACCCAACCACCCCAAGAACACTTCTGTTTCCATCCATTCTCTTAAGGCTATTCACCTAGAGTAGCTGGAAGAGGTAGGAGATATACAGAAATTATTTTTTTAAAGATTTATTTATTTGACAGAGAGAGAGAGAGAGAGAGAGAGCACAAATAAGCAGAGTGGCAGGCAGAGGGAGAGGGAGAAGCAGGCTCCCCGCCGAGCAGAGAGCCGGATGCGGGGCTCGATCCCAGGACCCTGAGATCATGACCTCAGCTGAAGGCAGCTGCTTAACCAACTGAGCCACCCAGGTGCCCTCAGAAATGTTTTTAATAGACAACTCCTTCCAATGCACACCTGGGCAGTCATGCACAGACACACCTGTCTTCTGAACACTGGTCAATAACAATACTCTCCAGAAGCAAACATTTAGTTCTTTTCTGTAAAAGGATCTATAACACATCACACCCAAAAAAGGCTTAGTGCAGTTCAAAGCTTCATATGGGGGAAATTTAGGCCATCTAGGTCAAGAAGCCACTGTGCCAGTAATTGGCCATGTGATGGGGGAAAGGGGGGCCCCAACGAGCCACACTATTCTCATTTACAAGATGGGCATGGCCTGGAGTACACAAATGTATGTGCAAAACTATATGCATGTGTATGGATGTAAATATAGCTCTGTTTTATCGAAGATTCCTATTATCAATGTATTTCTTTCCTTCCTTACCAAGTATCTCTTCTTCCTTAAAGGTTTGCACTCCGGTAACTCAGGGTCTCTTTTTTATTTTTTAAGGGTTTATTTTTTTATGTGAGAAAGAGGGAGGAGGAATGCATAAGCATGAGTGGGAGGGGCAGAGGGAGAGAGAATCTCAAGCAGAACCCACACTAACTGTGGAGACCAATGGGGGCTCGATCTCACAACCCTGAGATTCTGACCTAGGTCAAAACCAAAAACCGGATGCTCAATCACCTGGGCCACACAGATGTCCCAATGGCTATTGTTCACAAGTCTCAGTAGCTTTTTCTAACTCCATCTTCTTCCAGTTGTCTTTTTTCCTGAAATAATTCCTCAACTTCCACTTTATCTTGATAACTTGGAGGAGATCTTCTGTATCTTTGCTCTGTCTTTCCTTTCCTCTCATATTTGCCCCTGGGTTTGGTCTGCCTCCTATAATTCTCCATCCATCATGTTTAAACAGGCTCCCCAGTTGCTATCACAATGAAAACCCCTCCCCATCTCAATCTCCTGCTGGGATACCAGGTGCTCCCCCCCCCCACAACACTGGAATCTAATCTTTTGATTTTTACAGACTTGAAGCTCAAACCACCCACTCCTTGAGCACTTCAAAATTCGGAATGCTCAAAACACATCCAAATCCCTGCCTCCTGTATTTATTATTTCTTTTAATTGCCTCATTATCTTCCCACTCAATTTGGAAACCTCGAAAGTGTTCTTCGACAATCTCTTCGTCCTCACAAGGTACGACCATCCAATTATTCGTCATTCCTTTTCAGTTTTGACTCTGTAATTTCTCCCTCCTCCAGTATTACCTTAATGACTCCAACTGCCCTAGTTGGGGCATAAGTTATCCCTCACTTCATATACCATGATAACCCCAAGGCAGGTGTTTTCTTTTAGTTTTTCCTCCTTCCGTTCTATCCTACAAATATCTTTTGGGGGCAATGGTCTTAGAGCAAAGTCAAGACTCTAGCATTCCTTGCTTAACAATTTCTAGCCCTAATTTCCAATGGAAATATGACTATATTTGATACCATATCATATAATTGAAATTTGCTTAGTAAAACTTAAATGTTCTCATAAAAAAAAATACATGACATATATAAAGTTTGCATTGTTTGGAAATAAAAGGAAAATGAAACAGGTGAAATTAATTTTACTCATGTATTATAAATAACCCAATATAGTAATATTATTTCAATATTCAGCCAATATAAATATTGCTGATGGGATATAATCATTCATTTTTCAAAATATGTCTTTGATATCCAGTATTTTACACTTAAAACAAATCTCAGTTTGGATTAGCCATACTTCAAGTGCCCAATAGTCACATATGGTTATCATATTGGACAGTACAGACCTATAGAGATATGTTCTGGGTTTGAAACATCGTTATAAATTAATAATGGCATGTAACTTTAGGCAAGGTAGTAATCTCTCTGTACCTCAGTTTCCTCCTATTCTATAAAGTAATAATATTTATAATAATACCTATCTCAAAGGGTCATTGCAATGATTAAACACAAATAGATTGCTTAAGTTGGGGTTCACATGCAAGAAAACTTCAATATACATTAATTGCCATTATAATCAAAGCTATTCCATACTTGTCATGGATAACCAGCAACCTATTCTGTTATACTTTTCTCCACACTTTAATAATCCTTCTTGCCTGTTATGGGCTGAATGTGTCCTCCCCAAAATCATATGTAGAAGTCCTATCCCCCAATTTAACAGTATTAGGAGGTGGGGCCTTTGGGAGGTAATGAGGCTTATATGAAGCCATGAGGATAGGCCTTCATGAAAAGATTAGTGTTCTTATAAGAAGAGACCAAAGATGTCAAATCATATCACTTTTATGGTGAACCATGAATCACATGTTAACACAAGGTACAATTATAATGGTTTGATTTTAAGTAATAAAGAAGACTAATAGAAAAAAAAGAGAGAGAGAGAGAGAGAGAGACCAAAGAGCTTAATCTCCCTGCCATGTATGGACCTAGAAAGAAGACAGCTGTCAGCAAGCTATATATAGTGACCTTACCAGGAAGTGAATCAACTGGCACCTTGACCTTGGATGTCTCAGCCTCCAGAGTTATGAGAAATAAATTTCTGTTGTTAAAGCCACAGAGCCTATGCAGCTTGAACAGATGAACACATTGTCCTATTCTCTTAGGTTTTGTCCAATTTTAACATAATGGTTATATCCATGGACTGTGGAGTGAAGCTGTCTTCTAGACTGGTTTCTAAATTCTGGCTCAACCTTTCGTTAGCTATTTGAATTTTAGAAAATTCCTTAACTTGTCAGAGCCATCAGTCCCTCATTTATAAAACAGGGATAACAATAGTACAAAGCTCAGAAGGTTGCCAAAGGAATTAAATGATATAATTCACACAAGGCCTTGTGCTCAATGCCTGGCACAAAGCAAAGCACTCAATACATGTTCACTCTCATTATTATTACCTTAAGACCCAGCTCAAATGCTGTCTTCCCCATGAATATTTTTTTCTTCTTCATTTTTTTAAAAGATTTCTTTATTTATTTGAGAGAGAGATAGCACAGCAGGGAGGGATGGAGAGAAAAGGAGAGAGAGTCTTAAGCTGAGTTTGGAATCCAATGTGAGACTCAGTCCCACAACCCTGAGACCATGAGCCAAAACCGAGAGAGAGTTGGATGCTTCACCAACTGTATCAGCTGGTGTCCCAACCTTCTGTAAGTTCTGTAAGTTTCTGTAAGTTCTCCCTTCTGAGAATTTCCATTTCATTCCAGTCTCAATTGCCAGTCTCTTTTCTTAAAGAGGATTTTAAATCTTGTCATTTTTCTTCTCTCACTGTTTACCTGTGCCTCCTTTCCTTCCTGGACAGACAGTAACCCAATCCGTCTTAGCCTCCTCTACACCACTTCGCACAATGCCTTACATGAGAGAGACACTCGGGAAATGCCTGTTGAATGGCTGTTCCAAAAGATAACCTGGGTTGCAATGTGTGGGAGAAGTTGGAGAAGGGAAGGGAAAGAAGGCAAAAAGATGAAGAGCAAAGTTAGGGCAATAGTTCAGATGAAAGATAATAGAGACTGGAGCAGACTACGGAAAACTGAACTACAAGTGGTGAAAACAGAAGAATGACAAGGAAGTGTAATTTAGGGACACCCTCTGTCACAGCATAAACACTGCCTCCTCTCCACTCGTAGGTGTATATTCATAAGATGGATGCTACTGACCAACATCAGGATTCTTTTTGTTCTGCCTTGCAAAAAATGCATTCACGTGAGTTTGTTTATGCATGTGTTCATGAGTTTGCCATTATTCATGAGTTAATAAAGACTGTACCTCTACACAGCAGAAACCCAATCCTTTCAGCTCTGCTAAAAGCCCACAGAAAGACAAAATATACACAGGGATACTTAAAAACACTTTTATGTGATGAGTACTTTAAGACAGCTTATCACTTGGGCAATAGTCAATTAAGTTGGTTTGAATGAGCACTGCATTTCCCGGAGTCAGTGAATTAATCAACAGATACATTTTCGACAACAGCTACTTTAAGAGCTAAATAAAATTGTGGGTTTTATTTAATCTTGTGCGTTTCCTGAACTCTAATAGCATTTCCAAAGCACATTATTTTGTAAGTCTCCCAAACGCTTTCTTAGTCACCATAGAGCTTACAAAAATCCAGTACGGGGAATTATCTATGATCAAGGTTATAAGAACAAACTATACCAACAATGCCTGCCTTGTTTTTCTCCAGATTTTTACATTCATACCCTGATAAACTGTCAAGATTTAAATGGGATAAATGAAAAGCATTTCAAGATTTAGGGTGCTGCAAGGGAGGGGGATGATTTGAAATAAGTTTATCGGTGAAAACAAGGAGGATGTCAAGATTTATAAGCAGAGATCAGCGACATCTCCATTTCACCAGTATCGGTGCCATCAAATCATATTACACTGCACACAAATACCACGGAAGAAATGACAGTCATTTGAGTTTATGGCAACAGTTTACTTGAAGTGCCACATGCAACACCAAACACTCGTTTTCTCAGTGATTACAAGGGTGGCATCATTAAAGCAATTGAAAAGTATTCCTCAATTACTTCAGGGAGGACGTAAATAGTTTATTTTGCTTTTAAAGCTTTCCTTAGGCACACTGTGGACGAAAGACTAGCACAGAAAGTGATTCACATTAAGGTGACAAAGACCAGGATGGATCGTGTGATTCGGGCACTCAAAGATGTCGTGCCCTTTGCACACAAACTATTGCTTTTAAAACAGGCAGAGAGTATGATTTTCAAGTGCAGTCCAAACACATGAATTTTGTTTGTATTGTTCGTAGATGTTGGCCATTACAATCTATACTGTTAAAGGAAGCCAAGACTCATGTTTGCTGATAATATATTTCATCTTTAATTACAGTATCAACAGTTTCATCAGAAATTATTTAATCAATGGGGCGCATGGGTGGCTCAGTGAGTTAAAGCCTCTGCCTTCTGCTCAGGTCATGATCTCCGGGTGGTGGGATGGAGCCCGTTTGGGGCTCTCTGCTCAGCAGGAAGCCTGCTTCCCCCCTCCCTCTGCCTGCCTCTCTGCCTGCTTGTGATCGCTCTCTCTCTCTCTCTCTGTCAAATAAATAAATAAAATCTTTAAAAAAAAAGAAATTAATCAAGATGATTTGAATCATCTACTACAGTGTGATCTATGGTCTCAGCTATGACACATTTAGGGACATGATGAGGGGCACAGGTTGCCTTCGTAACTCTTGAAAGAGGCAATTTATGGGATATTATAGCTCTGCAGAATAGAGATGAGGCCAGGTTCGGGGGGTTGGTGTGGTGGTGTCGCGGGGTGGCATTTACTGCTTCTTACGCTGTTTAAGCCAGGAGTGGAGCTATGTAAGTACAATATCACCGAAGAGCTGATTTCTTCTGCTATCTCTGATCTGTAGGTGCAGAATCAGCATTTCCTTCAGGCAGTTTTTCTCATGATTACAGGATGGCCAAATGCAGCAATCAGGGTTTTAGGATTCATAACTCAGACACAGTAGGAGACAGGGCATTTTCCACAAAGTTTGAACAAAACATTATGGCCAAAATATTGCCAGGAGCTCAGCAGCTAAGACCAGTCACTGGGGCAAGTGAGACAGGTCCATCTTTGGAGCTTTGCATGGTATCAGTCTTATCCAAGCCCCACAGCTGTTTCATGATTGCAAAACAAGGAGGTGTTGGAACCACTACCACAAGATCCACTCAAAGGACAACTGAAGATCATCCTTCTTTTTTTTTTTTTTTTTTTTTGAAGATCATCCTTCTTAGATTAATGGCTACTTATTTTCACAAATAGTTTTTGGGTATTATAAAGTGTTAGTAGATCCCAACACACAGGTTATTCACCAAAATTTTAAGAGAAGAATTTGACGAAATAAGAACACCTTGGAACTTTTACGGAAATATGATATTTTCCATATGGTGTTTTAACTGGGCATCAACAATGATTTCAGTTATCCAAGGAAATATCTCTTTCCAAAAGACTTATATTTACTCAGCTATTCCCACTAGAGGACAACAGAATATGGTCTGTAAAGTCTAGAATTTCCACATACATTGATTAAGGTCTTGTCTACAGTCACCAAGCAATGACATGGGAAATCTGAACTCTTTCTACAAAGAATTTAGTATTTGAAGGCAATACACTCTCAGGAAGTTTTCACATATGAAATCAAAAAGTCCCATTATCTTAATTCATTTGGTTTCCTGTTGGGCTAGTATACGGTAAAAATATCTGTAAAATGCTCAGGTTTCTATTTCATAAATGTCTAGACTTGTGCTGTCCAAAATAAATAAAAGGCAAGCTACACGCATAGTTTAAAGTTTCTAGGAGCCACATTTTAAAAGGTTAAAAGAAGCAAGTGAAATTAATTTTAATAATATCTTTACTTAACTAAATATATCTAAAATATTATCATTTCAACATCTAATCAATACAAAATTACCGAGATATTTTAAATCTTAACATTTTTGGTACTAAATCTTTGAAAACCTGTGTGCATTTTATACTTACAGTACACTCAATATGGACTAGCCACATATGGCTAGTGGTTTCCATATTGGACAGTGAACATCTAGAATTTCTAATATGGTTAAGCAATTAACTAATAGGTAATTAAGTCATGATACAACAATCTCCTTGAATACTTGATGATTCTTACCCCATAGCCTATACCCTGACTTTATTCCAGAAAATAAATTATCGAAGTAGTAAGTACTACTGGTTATAGCAGTGGACTATACTTTGATTTCAAAAACAAGTAGAAATCTTGATAGAACCACAAAGATTAGGAAAGTCACTTAAAATCTTAGAGACTATTCTCCTTATCTCTAAGATAGAAGTAATAATATCTGTCTCACTGTATTTTTGTGAATTAGAGGAGCTAAGTAAAGCACTTCTACAGTGCCTAGTATAGAGTGAATTAGGTCCATCTATTAATATTGTTAGTATTATTAACTTCGCTATCATTACTATTGTTCCTTCCTTTTCTGGCTTCTTCTCAAAATGCAAGAGGGTTCTCTTCTCAGTCTCTCTTTTCTACTTAGGTCTCTGGCTCTTAAACTGTTTTGATAGAAACTTAGTAAGAAATATATGAAATATCAGGACTCAACACACATATATTAAAAGGAAGGCTCCAGGAGGATTAGGATATTGTTGGTTTTATTTCACTGCTCTATTCCAAAGGCCTACAAGTGCTCAGCAGAAAATACTTACCAAGTGACCAGTGTGTGTTGATATATTCTACTTCAACCCTTTTTAATTCTAATTCACCCATTTTAATAAGAAACACTGGTCGTGATCCATTAGGTTGACTTTTTTTACCCACTACTTACTGGAAAAGTGTCACCTATGCTTTGTGCTGGGTCTTCTTTCCACCCACGAGGCACAGCTCGTTAGGTGACCAGAGATAATTGGCTCTAAACCCAAGGTGACGTAGAACCTTCAAGTTATCCTCAACTCACCCTTTTCTCTCATACGCCACATCTATCCTACCAGCAAGTAGTCATGATTCTACCTTCAAAAGACACCCAAAATTTGACCACCAACCCTGCTACCACCCTGGAGTCAGCCACCGTCACCCCTCGACTGCTGACTGCACGAATGTCTGACTGGTGCCTATGCTTGCTCACTTGCCCTTTCACAATTCATCCACAACACAGTGTCCAGCAAGACCCTTTTAAAAAATAAGTGAGATCAGATCATTTTTCTATTCCACCAATGCTATGGCTTCTAGGGGCATTCAGAATAAACGTTTTCAATTTTCTCAGTCATTTACTCATTTTCTGCTACATCCATCTCCACATTACCTCTTGGCTCTCACCTGTTGCTTCCCTTCCGGTCTTTCCTGCTGTTTCTAGACACTCGGCTTGACATATGTTAGAACCTTTGCATGGACTGTTGACTCTGCCTGGAGCTCTCTTCTCTAAATATCCACAAGGTCAACTTGTTCACCTCTAACTCTTTGTTTAAATGTTATGTTCTTGATGAGGACTGATCGTATTTAAAATGGCAATCCATCTCCCAACCTCTCACACAATCGCCATATTTTGCTTCTCTTCCTCATTCCACTATCGTCTTCTAACTTAATACCACTTTCCACCTCATCAAGACAAAAGTAAATCCCACAAGGACAAAGAGCTCTGTCCATTTTCTTCACTGAAGACAATGGAGGTTGCATAAACAGATGCTAAAAAGTTATCTTTTTTCAGAATGAAGGAACCAAGTGTTTTTTTGAAGACAGTCTAATGCATCCTAAGAAAAAGTCTTGGCCAGAAATTACTTTTGCCTCTTTGTTGTAGGAGGAAGCATGCAGAGACAAAACAGCAGAAGGAAATGAAAAAATGCACAAAATAATGGATAATCAAAAGATTAACTATGAGAAGATAGAAAATGCAAATTATCAAGCATTTGCTGCCTAATTTATATCACTGGCCGAACACCACTCCAAGTAAGCAAACTCCCACAATGTGTTTTTGCTTGCCATTTGTTATAAGACAGTTCCTATATCATTAACAGAGTTTCAACTTTAATACATAAGATGACCCATATTGGTTAGCAGAATATCACACTCACAAAACATTAACCTAAATTTTACAGATCCTAGAGGAGTACCAAAGTATATATAAGTACTATAAACAGTCAATGCTCTTTAGAAAACTGGTTAAGAGCCCAATTCTCCTCCATAATTACAAAAATTACCACTTTTCTAAATAACATTCTACATAAAATTTATCATATATTAATCCAATTCTTCCTTACAAATCCTTACAGATTTTTTATCAATATATCCTGAGAATCAAGTTGACCTCTAAATTGTTTTATGATGTATTAACATTCTAATAAAATCGACCTTGCTTTTTCTTATAAATTTGCTCAAAAATATGTAAAACATTTCCCCAAAATGCTGAAACAATCAATGCAAACCAGTTGATATGGTGAGTAATAATATTACTGTAGTACAATCCCTTTCCTTTTGGTTCCCTCTACAACAATAAAACTCAAATTTGAAATTGTGAAAATGAAAAAGAATTCAACAAAAGAGTATTTTAGTCTAGATGTCTGTTGATCTTTCTCCAATGATCACTTGAAAAGGCAAACATCTATAAATACTTGACCTTTCTTTCTCGGTGCAGATTAGTGGCAGTCAAAGATAATTTAGAAGTAAGACTGAGACATCGCAGGGGAAAACTCATTTAAAAGAAATGAAAACTTTAAAAGTCGGAGGTTTTATTTTATAATCTCTTATTGATTATGAATTTTTGCCATATATTTTCATTTAAATATGTGAAAAATGTTTTAAGTTTGACATAAGAACTCAAAAATCTACTCCAATATATGCACCTCTTGAATTAACATGCTTATTCTGACAATACATTTGTCCTCATTCCACACCAATTTTGTACTCTTAGAAAAGAAAAATGACAGACTACTTTTGTAATTAGTTTCCTTAGGTATCATAAAGGAATTGTGATTAGGTAGAAAATTGGTTGTCTCCTCAAGAGATGGGAACTGAAATTTTTAGGGGGTGATGATCACTGAAACTTATTTTCAGATGAAAGGGTCAAATAAATAAACAAAAGGAAACACACACACAGACACATGGACAGAGTAAATACAGTAAAATGGTATAATATTAAAATAAAAAAATATAAATGAAATGTATATGTGTATTCATTTACTATTTATTCAGCTTTTCTTTAAGTGCTGGTTAATTTTTCTAGTACAAAGAAGGAAAACATTAAAGAAATCAAAAAAACTAATAGTAGTATACATACCACTTTATTTTTAAAATACTTTTCTTTTAATTTGCCACTCTTCCAGAAAACAAAACAAAGGAAATATATTAAATAATTTGTAATAGATGCTTTCATACAACCACTATATAAGACTATTCCTTTTTTCATTTTGTTCTAGATTTAAAATTTTCCAAAAACTAAAAAAGAAAATAGCCTGTTAATTTTTGATTCCTAAAATAAGTTATTTGCAAAAGTAAAAATCGTATTCTTTTTAGGATTATATATGAAAATACTAGCATTTTTATAAAGCTATACTCTCTTGTATTCTAGAGATTACAATTTTTTGTTCCTTTTGGGAAAAAAGTCATAAATTAACATTCTCAAATTCTGATTAACTGTTATAGCTATAATTCTACAGTAGGTTTATATTATTAGGTATCTTATATTTGCTATGGAGATAGAAAGGCTTGTAAAAATCAGGGAATTGGGAAGAGAATCTGATTTTCAGAAGAGGAAATTAAAATTTTCTTTCTGGGAAAAACATTTGTTTCTCTTTGCAACTGGTGGAGCATTATTTCAACATTTAAAATTATTTAACATATGACTCAAGTATAATTCTAACCTCCATTTAGAAAAGATAGCTTATTGTTACCTCCTAGGCAGCCAATGAATGAAAGCAGGATCAACTGTTTCCATGACAACATCATCTTTAATAGCCAAAAGCAAGAGTAACTCTTGTCCAGTCTCTGATGAATAGAATGCTTTGTCTTCAGGTAAATCCTTTAATCTGTAAAATATATGTACAAAGAAGTTAGACTTAAAAAAAAAAAGTTGTTTTAAAAAATAGATTTTCTTCTTTTCATAAAACTGTATCATTCACAGCCACTCAAAATCCTAAAATGAAACAAATCTTTTGAGATACAAAAGAGAAGATGTATGAACTGTAGTTACTTTAAAAACAGTTTATGTGGGGCACCTGAGTGACTCAGTCAGGTGAGGGTCCAGCTCTTGATTTTAGCTCAGGTCATTATCTCAGAATTGTGAGATTGGGCCGATCGCTGGGGTTCAGAGCTGAGCATGGAGCCCACTTGGTATTCTCTCTCTCCCTCTCCCCTTCCCCCTGTTTGTGCACTCTGTCTCAAAAAAAAAAATAATAATAATAATAAAATTTAAAAAATAAAAACACATCATGTAATTGATATGCAGTTGGAAGCAGTTTCACAGAATTATAAATGTTCAATAATACTAAAGTATTAAATATTAACATATTAAATATTAAAAATTTTGCTAGATAATAATTAGAACAAATAACATATTACCCTAAAATTTTAACTTTCCTCATTTTCTCTAATGATAACATTTTGGTGAAACTAAGAGTCAAATATGCAGATATCTTGAAGCACCATTTTCATTGTCTCTGAATCCCTAATAAGACATATAAATTATAAATACCATTATCAATGTTCATATTAAGCCTATTTTTTTCAGAGACAATTGCAGAAAGCCCCCAATTACATATGCTGCGTAAAACAGATTAAAAAATGCTAATGGTGGAAATTGTTCAGTCTGAGAATCTTGAAAATGAAACAATTTTCTTCTTCCCTTCTTGAATTTTCATGAACTTGAATGTGCTGATTGAAAGAAAATAATTATGTGGATACCTCGCATCACTTCCAGTGGCCATTTGAAACTAGTTGAAGTGTGTGGTTAATGATCAACTAGGCTAGATATACACACCTAAAATTGGAGAATCTTTTCTGGACTCCTGAAACTCAGCTGGTTCCATACAGGCAAATTGATGACTTTGACTATCATCCACGTTAGCAGAAAAGGTGTAAAACTCTAAGTCAGCAGCTGCTATAGATTAGTTGCTGCTGAGGAAGAGAGAGAAAGCTGAGATTTCCACAGTGGTGGTTTATCACGGGATCCGGATTGTGATGGTGATATACTTGATTGGAATCAAGTGTGTTCAGATAACAATTCTGATAGTGAAAATACAACAACTTGCAAGTTATGTACTTAAAATAATATATTAAACCAGTCATTCTTCAAACCATAAGAGACTCCTAGACTCAAGAAATGAACTAAGGGTGGCCGGGGGGGGTGGTGGGGTAGGGATAGGGTGGCTGGGTTGTGGACAATGGGGAGGGTATGTGCTATTAAGTGCTGTGAAATGTGTAAGCCCGAAGATTCACAGACATGTACCCTGGGGCAAATAATACATTATATGTTAATAAAAAAAAACAAACAAACCAAAAAACCAGTCATTCTTCTAGTAATGTTCTTTGCACTTGTAATCTAATATATGTTCTTGGGTAGGAAGTAAGAGCTGGCATTGTAACAAAAATACCTGGATTTGGGTATTATTTAATCCATAGGAATCTGAAACAGGTAGAAATACAATTGAGAATTACTGTTCTAAGAACTGCAAGTTAGTAACTTACACCATCATGGGATCTATGACCATCTCTTGCTAGCCTCATTACTACAAACTGCACATATATTGGGTTCCCCTAATACAAAAACTGCTAAATGAATTCAAATGCAACCAGGCTACTTGGGTGGTAAAGGACAAAAAGAGTCAGGGTATGGAGAAAGGAGACAGGGGGAAGAAGGAAGTCAATAAAGGGTAAGAAATAAAGCCACCAATCCCTGTGTTTGATGGGACCTTATTCTCACTGGGGAAACTCTGGAGGTCCAGCCCAGGTAGAACATATGCCTTAGAGTCATCCAAGACTTACTTGGGGTTGCCCAGTGTTATCCTTGTCAACGGACAAGGGAGGTACGATATTTATACACTAACTCCCATTAGTCACCATTTGAAGGCTATTTTCAGGAAGTATTAATTAACCAGCACTTCTAGGCTTTCACTGGGAGGAAAAAAAAAATGGCTCCAGAGGCCAAAAACATGCATTCAGGTAAAGAAATGGATATGGTGACAACTGGAAGTGATGTGTGCACTGATGTGATAAAAAAACTAGAGGGTTATGTGTGGACAGACATAGTGTCTATTACATAGGCACATGAACCCGAGAGTTTTTGAAGCTATTTTCAAACACCTTCAGATACCAAAAGACTGAGGGCCAAAATTACTCAATGATTTAAGTACACAAGTGAGGACAAACATTCTGCCCCAAATATCACACACTGCTCAACCTTTCGCAGTGGCTGAGTTTCCCCACTTGGACCCAAGACTTCAGATACAAGCTTTCCTTCTTTTCTTTCTTCTCAATCAGTGACACATCTTATGTCCATAATTGTTTTCAATTACTAACTTGAATGATAACTGAAATCATTCTAGATTACATTTAACTTATAACTGACATCCATAAATGCTGTAATCTCCTTCTAATCACGCATGTAAAGAAAGTAGTCCAGAAACCAGAAGGGTAACAGACTATATAAGCTCACACACACATACACATGTGTGTGCGCACACAAAGTAGAAAAGCAAGAAATAAAAAAAAAAAAAGGAAAGAAAGAAAACCTTTCAAATACAATACAATGGCAGTTAGTCATAAAAGGCACAGAAACATGAAATGAAACGATATTATACATGATGTGTCAGATTCATAAAAAATTTGAGCGTGATTGCAAGATCTATTTAAGACTGGAGACAATGGGTAAGTTTTGTACAGAGGAAAGGCTTGAGGAGTAGAACAGTGATTGAACTGGTATGTCCTCTTTTGAGGACTTAAAGACACCCAGTTTTTTTTTTAAAGGTTTTATTTATTTGACAGAGAGAAACACAGCGAGAGAGGGAACACAGCAGAGGGAATGGTAGCGGGAGAAGCAGGCTTCCCGCAGAGCAGGGAGCCTGATGCAGGGCTCGATCCCAGGACTCTGGGATCATAACCTGAGCTGAAGGCAGCCGCTTAACGACTGAGCCACCCAGGCGCCCCAAAGATACCCAGTTTATACACAAAATCGAACTTGGAAAGGGTATGGTAATAACAAACATAAAAAGAATAACTAGTTGGAATTTTCAAGTAAAAAGAAAAGACAAATTTTAACAAAGCACCCTGTAGTTCCACCATCGTAATCATTAAAAAGCATCCAAGGGCACCTGATTGGCTCAGTTGGTAGAGCATGTGACTTTTTTTTTTAAGATTTTATTTATTTATTTGACAGAAAGAGAGAGATCACAAGTAGGCAGAGAGGCAGGAGGAAGCAGGGTCCCTGCTGAGCAGAGAGCCAGATGTGGGGCCCAATCCCAGGACCCTGAGATCCCACTGAGTCACCCAGGTGCCTCAGAGCAAGTGACTCTTGATCTCATGGTCATGAGTTCAAGCCCATGTTGGGCATAGAGCTTACTTAAAAAATAATAAAGATAGAAAGAAAGATGGGAAGGAAGTTAGGAAGTTAGGAAGTTAGGAAGTTAGGAAGTTAGGAAGTTAGGAAGTTAGGAAGGAAGGAAGGAAGGAAGGAAGGAAGGAAGGAAGGAAGGAAGGAAGGAAGGAAGGGTGAGAGAGAGAGAGGGAGGGAGGGGAAGAGAGAGAGAGAGAGAGAAGGAAAGAAAGAAAAGAAAGAAGGAAGGGAGGGAGGGAGGGAGGGAGGAAGGAAGGAAGGGAGGGAGGAAGGAAGGAAGGAGAAAGAAAGAGAGAGAGAGGAGAGAGAGAGAGAGAGAGAGAGAGAGAGAAAGAAAGAAAGAAAGAAAGAAAGAAAGAAAGAAAGAAAGAAAGAAAGAAAAAACCTTTTTTAAAAAAGCACATCCACATAACTATTAGAAGCTCTGCTGTATGTTATATAGAAAACAAAATGAAGGGGCACCTGGGTGGCTCAGTGGGTTAAAGCCTCTGCCTTCAGCTCAGGCCATGATCTCAGGGTCCTGGGATCAAGCCCCGCATCAGGCTCTCTGCTAAGCAGGGAGCCTGCTTCCCTCTCGCTCTCTGCCTGCCTCTCTGCCTACTTGTGATCTCTCTCTCTGTCAAATAAATAAATAAAATCTTAAAAAAAAGAAAACAAAATGTATGGTCTCTGTTCTGATATTGCAGTGGGGAAAGAGAATGTTATAAACACAAATAGGATAAGGAGAAAATTACTAGATTGATACTCTCTGAAGGTAGGGACACAGCTCATCCATCACTAGTTACTCCAATGTTCCAAACATCCTGTATATAGTAGTAGGCTTTCAAGTTTCAAGTTTTAATGTTTCTTGCTGAGTTTTAAGAACAATGAATAATTCAACTCAGGAGATTAAATCTTTCTACTGGACATAATGTGAGTGAAAGCATTTCTATTAGAACGAAAAGATAAGTCACAGCTTGGGATCTAGCCATCATTTGAAAATCACTTCAGAAAAATGTGTATAAAGGCATTAAAAGGATGGTGACTTAAAAAAAGGTTTTTGGGGCACCTGGGTGGCTCAGTCAGTTAGGAGTCTACCTTCAGCTTGGTTATGAACCCAGGGTCCTGGGATTG